>CM024677.1:8826371-9434566 GCA_014182725.1 Eucalyptus brandiana | reverse complement strand
ACAAAATCTCATTCAATTTAGTTCCAAAACTCGGGAATATATGTAGCAGCCTGTCAAGTTGCTAAAAGCTCAGCCTTTTATCTTTCACTCCTCAGACCATACTTCTAGAATGTTCCATTAGAAAGAATATACTTGTGGATGTAAGGGACCTTCACAATCTTAACTGCCTCGTAAATTCCTCCTACTATGTCAGTTTCTTTTTGTGGATGGATTTTCTCGGTATAGCCGGATATATCCCATGAGACAATAAAATCGAAGTATATGAGATATTCGTTATGTTTCAAAGACTTGTAGAAAATCACTAATCACAAGATCAAAATCTTCCGTGAGTGATGGAGGTGGTGAGTTCACTAGTGCACAAACCCAACTTCATCTACGTAAGTGTGGAATTAAGCAATTTATCTCCCGTCCTCACACACACCGAGCAAAATGGTGTCTCGGAGAGAAAACATAGACACGTGATCAATTGGGGTCTTGCCACGACGTATCATGCTAAAGTACCACCGAAATATTGGGTCGATGCATTCAAAACAGCATAGCTTATGTTATCAATCTTCTTCCCACAAAGAAAACTACATATGCATTCACCCTCATTACAAGCTCTACAATAAGACACCCGACTATTATTATCTTCGAAGTTTTTGGATCAGCTTGTTATCCATGTCTCGCATTACACACAAAGCATAAATTTGATCCAAGATCTCACATGTATCTTTCTTGGCTACAAAGTTGAGAAGCATAAAGGATACAGTGTCTTTACCTACAAATGGAAGAATCTACATCAGCAGACATGTAATATTTGATGAGAATATATTTCCCTTTATTCATACACTTAGTCGAATATCGCCAGGATCCGATCTATACGCATAAAGTGGATAAAAGGAGTCCTATCTTCTAGTTCCAACTCTACTAAGAAGCCTTCATCACAAGACAATCTATCAAATGGATATTTGCAAAAGACACCGTAATCAATCAAATAGCTCCGTAAATACGTAACGATGAGCTCACTTCAAATAATTCTCAAGGTCGATCCCACATACGATATTACTCCGATACCGAGATACGAGTAACCGTTAATAATATCTCCGTAATATTGAATCACATCAGTCATCTCCAACCATAGAGGAACAAATATCTACAAACCGAGAGCCCTCGGTCTCAATATCAACCGCTAACACAGACAAACTCAAATCGGTGTTGAAACCGAAAATATACTGTACATCTTCAACTCATCCTATGCAAACTAGACTACGATATGGAATTATTAAAGCAAATCCTAAATATGCATGTCCGGGTTGAGTATAAGATTCCGTTGAACCAAAATCAATAAAGTCTCGCCTTTAGCAAACCGAGGATGGTATCAAGCAATGCAAGAAGAAATGGATGCCTTATATCGTAATCAAACCTGGGAATTAGTTCCTTGAGATAATCACATTAATGTAATCGGGTGCAAATGGGTGTTCAAGACAAAACTTGCACCCGATGGAAGCTTGATAGACTTAAAGCTAGGCTTGTAGCCAAAGGCTTTCATCAAGAAGAAGGTCTTGATTTCACGTAAAACCTTCATCTTCAGAGGAAACATGCAACAACCCGAATAATTCTATCACGCTATGATGAAACAATGGAAAATCCATCAATTAGATGTCAAAAATGCTTTCTTACATGGACACTTAAGTGAAACGGTGTATATGGAGCAGCCTCCGGGCTTTAAAAACACACAAAAGCCTCACCATGTTTGTCTCCTTCGAAGATCTCTTTATGGACTTCGACACAAGCTCCTCGAGCTTGGTTTGATAGATTCAGCAGCCTTCCCCGCTCGAATATGGCTTTTTCTCGTAGCTCTACCGATCCTTCTCTATTCATCCCGCATACCGAAACACCCACTATTCTCCTATTACCGTATGTAGATGATATCATTCTCACCGGAAGCTCACCTCACATGCTTTCTAGTCTTATTACTTCACTAAGTATTCATTTTCATATGAAGGATCTAGGTTCCCTACACTATTTTCTTGGCATTGAAGCTACACGAAACTCGGATTATCTATTCCTTTGCCAAACCAAATATGCTCTAGATCTTCTCACCCGAGCTCATATGCAAAACTCCAAACCTCTTTCAACCCCTCTTTCACTAAAAACCATCCATTTTAGTCAATGATTCTCTACCTTTGCATAATCCTACCGAGTACGTGCTTAGTTGAGGTCCGCAATACCTCACCCTAACCCGACTCGGACATTGCTTATGCCACAAATATATGTCAATGAATGCAAAGCAACCTACAATTGCAGACTTCAAATGCATTGAAAAGAGTCTTACGGTATATAAAGGGTACTATAAAGCTTGGCTTATTTCTTCACTCACAAAGACAATGCATCTCTATGGTTACTCCGATTCCGATTGGGCCGGTTGTGTCGAAACCGGAAGATCAACAACCGGTTTTCGTATATATTGGATCCAATCTTATATCCCGGCAGCAAAGAAACAACCTACCGTGAGCAGGCCATCTACCAAGCCGAATACCGTGCTCTTGCACGCCCACCGCCGATCTTACATGGGTCAATTTTGTATTACGTGATATAGGCTGTTTTCTTAAGCCTCCTATTCATTTGTATTGTGATAATAAGTCAGCAATATCTCTTACTCAATCCAATCTTACACGCTCGAACCAAACATATTGAAGTAGATTTTCACTTTGTTCGGGAAAAAGTCTCCTCGTGGTCATTGCGGTGTCGGCTACATTCCAAGTTCTTATCAATTAGCTGATATTTTTACAAAACCATTGACAAGCAGAGCACATTCTTATATGCGAACCAAATTGGGAATTTGTACACTCTCCATTCCCAATTTGAGGGGGGATGTTAGAAGAATTAAACAGGTTTTGAAAAATCAGAAATGCATAGAAGTCGTGATGAGAAGAAAGCCAAACTTGAAGAAGCAACGGAAATGCAGAGGAAGCTGAAACAGGAAGGTCGTGGGTTGGCGATCCAAGTGAATTGATGAGCCGGCGATCCGTGACAACAAGAGCTGGCGATCCGTGAAAGCAAAACCCGAAACACAGAAGCCTAGCAAAGGAAAAGAAATACACGTGTGTTGTTCGTAGTATTCTGTTGTAACAATTCTATAACCGAAAAACGGTTGAGCTAGTGATTAGTATAAAAGGAAAAGAGAGAACGAGAGAAATTAAGTAATGGTTCATTGTTAGTTTCTGAAGTTGCAAGTTTTTCCCGATTCATTCAGAGCTTTTTCTTCTTCTTCGTATCCGGGAAATGGTGAAAGATTGTGTAAAGAATGAACTTGAAGTCTCAAGAAGAAATACAACGAAGCTGAGGTATTCTCATTGTTTGTTCGAGATCTAAACTCCTCTCATATATAGATCTTGTTCTGTATTCAATTTCTTCTCAGTATCTTCACATTGAAATCATAAACAGCAAGAATTAAAAGAACCTTGTGCAGCAAACCACATTCGGAGTTAGCTGATTAGTAAATTTTCAAGTGAGGTGATTTTTTTTCCTTAATTTTTTTTTTTTTTTTTGGCAACGATCAGCTGACCGTGAGCTTATAATCAAGGTGGACAATGCAAGACATGAGTTGTTTGCACGAAACAAATATAAGATGGGGTAAAACACAAAATATAAAGAGAGAATCAAATATGATATGACACGACATAAGGTCCCCAAAGTAATAATAAGCAACAAATCCATATGACAAATAGGAAAATTATTAATGAGTTCAATTACGCAAGATGGAAAACAACCAGAATTAACTACTTGAAGTTAACCCTAGCGACGATTATTCAAATCAAATCATGTCCTAAATCCCGAACCAACTTCTACCCAAAAAGACTAAGGGTTGGAAAAAGAAATCTCCACCCAAAAAGAATCTCCTACTCAATGTTCATAAAAATAAGATAAAAACCTAGAATTTAGAATGACTAAGTTACTCTCTCACTGTCTCCCTCACTGTCCCCCAGTGGGCTCGGTGGTAAGACCGAAACCCAGTGGGAAGAGCGGATCGTAGTGAGGGTCACCAACGTTCATAGGAAGCTGATCCACAGTCTTGAACCACGTCATCGGCGACTTCCCGGTGAATCCGTAGTCCCCGAACAAGACGTCGGCCACCCCTTCCCCCTCGCTCCCCGGCAGCCACGCGGCCACCAGTGCGTCCATGTTCGCCACAAGCGGCTCGATCGTGACTGGCCTCCCCGAAACCACGACCACCACGCACTTCACCGAGGAGCACACCTTGGAGATGATGTCCTCGCCCCGCTCAGCCAGCGTGAGGTTCGTGCTGTCCCCAGCTGTCTCCGCGTAGGGCAGCTCCCCGACCACAACGATAGCGTATGAGAAGTTGTGTGACTTGACGAAGTCAGCATCGGGGTTCTCGCTGAAGACAACCTCTGTTTCAAGGTCCACAGCCTTACTTATCGCGCCTAGGATGGTGGTCCCTATTGTCAAATGCACAAAATCATAGATCAACTTTATCAGAAACTCCATACTTTGATTAAACATGTAAATGTGAAAACATCATATTTTTACCGTGACATTGTACATTCGATATAACTCATAGTGGCAATATTATCGTTAATGTGGACATTGCCTTGGCTACATCTCAGTCCTCAACATGACATCAATTTTTGCATACTAAAGAAGAAAGGAAAGAGAATGTACCACTGGTTAAGTTGTTGCCACTTCCACCTTGCCAAGTGATGGTCCAGCCACCACATTGATAGCCCAGATTGTTGGCATGACTCCCGGCGACGAGTATCTTAGAGGCGTTCTTGGCGAGCGGCAACACCAGGGGATCCGCATTTTGCCCGTTCTTCAGCAGAACTTGTGACTTCCTGACTGCTTCCCTTGCTAAATCCCTATGATCCTACAATGACACGGAATTGGAATAAAACAATGCTTGGGTACATTTCATATACAATCCATTCTGATAAGTAATTTGCTCTTGCATCGTCTAACCTGGCTTCCAAGTTGGGAAAGATAGGTCTGATCACCCAGAGGATTCTCAAATAGGCCCATCATGAACTTCACCCTCAAGATCCTCTCGACGGCGTCATCAATACGGCTCATGGGGATCACATTGTCATTGACTAGTTGGGTCAAGGCATCAATGAACACCGTATGATTGAAGGGAACCATGACCTAAGAGCAGAAAGGGGAAAAAAAAAGCACTTGCCCATTCAGATTAATTTGGTAATCCAATAATTTGGTGATTAATTTTGGTGATCCAATACTTTTGCATGAAACGAGAAGGAGATAGCCATAGCCGCTGACCATGTCAATCCCTGCGTCAATTCCCATCTGAACAGAGTATGTGTAATTTGCTCCAGGCGGGGTGGTGATCTTATCGATTCCTTTCCAATCGGATATTACGAAGCCCTGCAAGAATTTAGAGTAAGTTGATTCAATTCAATCCATAGTCGGTATCAATCACAAATGGCAAGGCTGAGGAGAGACTAATAAATATACCCTAAACTTCAAGGTGTCTTGAGGAAATCCGTGACAAGAAAGCGGTTAGCGTGCATCTTCATTCCGTTCCAGCTCGAATATGAGACCATGACTGTCGAGACGCCCTCGATTATGGCTTTGTAATAACCGGGCATGTGAATGCTCAGCAGTCCATGCCAATCAGTCACTGTGTTGTTCTCATTGATGCCCCTCGTGGTGCCGCCGTCTCCCACATAGTGCTTTGCACAGGCCAAAACCTTGTCCCTGTCCAAAGTATAAGATAACAACATTATTTAACCTAGTCAAGTAGTATGAGAGTTGCTCAAGACTTTAAGGTATTCGCTAATACGACACCTTCGACAAAATATGATACCAAGAGGGTGATTGACAAACCTTTTCTTGGTGGGACAAAGCTAAATAATAACTAATTACCAGCTCAAACTAGTCTAATCAAAACAAAAGCTTACTTTCCGCCGAGATAAGGCACTCCCTTTCGCCCGCCGGCAGGAATTTCTCCTTGCAATCCGGGGATGATTGACGTCATGGCTTTAACAATGGATGGATCCTCGCTATAGCTCTCATAGCACCTGCCCCATCTTGGGTCTCTGCATGCCTAATTCAATGTTTCGAGATTGAAAAAGAGAATGGTAAATAAATGCGTTGAGAACACTCGAAACTGGATACTTGTCAAAATTATCATAATTAAATTAATACTTACGGCAATGCATGGCGCAAACGCATAATTAATCCCTGTCGCCCTGACTTCAAGTGCGGTCGCAGCCCCGATTCTTTTAACGAGATCCGGATCCCTGAAAAGATAAACAGCGACTTTTCCTTAGATTATTAACTTAAACACTGGAAATTGTTGTGATATCATACAGAATCTGCTCAAGATAAGTAATTCAACAAAGATAATTGCGTTGATGACATTGCAATCAACACCCTAATCACGTGCTAGCATAATGTGATATTTTGTAATTTTGATAGGAATACTTGATCCTGCTATACCAGCTTCTCAAGGAACTGTCTCTTCTCATTATAGTGGGCTGTCACGTAGAGCAGAAAACACGTATGTCAACAAATAGAATTCTAAAATATGCTTACCTCGTAGCCCCGAGACCAACATTATGCGGGAATATGGTGGCTTGGTACACGTTGTTGTGCCCGTGGACCGCGTCGATGCCATAGATAATCGGGATCCCAAGGCGACTAGAGAGAGAACTGTTTTGGAACCTATTCACCATGTCCATCCAGTCTCGAGCCTTGGCTCTGGGGAACGGAGAGACCCCTCCGCCGCTGAGCACGCTGCCGATGGAGTAGTTTTTCAGGATTTCGGGGGTGACCACGGAGGAGTCGACCTGCGTCATCTGGCCAATCTTTTCTTGAAGGGTCATTCTTCGCATGAGGTCTCTGATCCGCGCATGGACGGGTTGACTGGGGTCCTTGTACTTCGAGTAGCCTGGATCGGCTGGCGCCGTTCCGGCGATCGCCAAGCAACAGCACAGGAAGAGGATCACTCCCATTGAAAGGAATGAAAGCTTTGCCATCTTTGTTTAGCTAATGTCAATGATCCTGCAGGATGAAGATGATCGTCGACATGAAGAAGTGAATGCCCACAAGTTTGCTTGGTCTAAGAAAAGAGAAATTATCACTTTTGATTCGTGAAGTAACCAAGTTTACTAATGCAATCGAAAATTTCCCAATTCCGCCGATCTAAGTATTTCAAAAAAGTCGAGGTTGAATCCAGCACAAAGAATAACTCATTAATCTACTTTACCACTAAAACTTCGAATAACTAATAAATCTGCCTCGCAGAAACAAATCATCAAACATAAGCAAACGCAGTACGATGAACAAAAGCACATCTTTCTGTAATCACCTTCAATGGTTCTTCAACTTCAAGCTCTCACCTCTAAAAGAAGTGAGAACAGGCGACAGACTTTTTAAAGACGGTCAGCGAAATTCGTCACCAAAAGTCTGTATTGCTTTGACTGTGGTTTAATCTCCCCCTCTCTCTCTCTCTCTCTCTCTCTCTCTCTCTCTATATATATATATAAGACAACTCCTACCCGAATTAGATTTGCTGCGGGAAGACATTATCACGTAATCAACCATCAGACAACTCTTACGCGATTAGGATTATATATATATCAGACAACTCCTACTCGGACTAGGATTGTTGCCGGAAGACATTATCACGTAATCAACCATCATATATATATAATCAGACAATTTCTACCTGGATTAGGATTGTTGCCGGAAGACATTATCATGTAATCAACCTTTAGACAACTGCTATCCGGATTAGGATTACTGCCAACTTCTCTACTTTGGATGGATAAAGATGAGCACGTAGTTTCAAGACAATATCTGCAATTAAGATTTAAATTTTCTATTCCTAGTGTTAGGCAACAAATTAAGGATCTGTTGAATGTGGGTTTATCAAGTAGCTCGGAGAGTGGTCTACAGACCTCAGCAAAAAGTGGAGATTAAGTTTGCATAACTCGATTATCCGTTTCCAAAAAAAAAACAGATTTTTTTTTTTCGTGTTGATAGATTTATGAAAGAATCAGTAAATGTCATAAAACTGTTGATAAAGAAAATGACCAGGCACCTGATCGGACGACTCCACCATCCAAGTGATCAGCAATTGAATGAAATCATAAAGGTTGCATTCAATTTAATTAACAGAGCATATAGGATTTCATGTGAGCGCATCAATGCATGCTCTATAGAATTCATTTAGTCATAGCAGTTGAATGAAATCATGTTAAACAAAGAAAATAGAAAAAGAATTATTGACATTGCATCTTAGTTATTTCATATAACTTAGGTCATGCATCACTCCCTAAAATAGAAAGCCCACGTGTTATTGCATGTCATCGCTTCCCAAGTTTAAGCTTGCAGATCCTATTGCAATTAAGTGATGAATAGAAACCGATGTCTGCTCGTGCGCTCCAGGATCTTTATTGTTTTCGATAATTTATTTACGTTTTGATTATTGAGTGTTATATTATCTTCACCCGCACGGTCGTCATTTCACATATTAGTGACATAGGATAAAAGCTGACCAAGACAGCATGCAAAGCACTTTTGGAATAAAGCAAAAAAGTGCCAAGAGAACCTTAGTTAATTTTAGCGTAATCAAGTTCCTGAATTCAGTGAATCTCTAATTCATGGAAGTAAAATATAATCATACACTTTACTTAGGTGCCCGATCGATCCTAACTGAATAGTGACAACTCCAAAAATTACATGATTGAATTTAGTATCGAGTTGTGGTTGGTAGGGCTTGTGCTAAACATCGTGGTTAGTAATCCATTGGCCATCCTTCGGTGGTTTATCTTAGGGAAGGTCACGACAATCAATTGAAAGTAGAATAAAAAACAAGAAGTTTTAGGCCAATACAAATCAACACAATTTAAGTACAACCATGATATGTCGATACAAATTATCAGTGTTGAGGGTGCATAATAAAGCAAAGAAGTAGGCAAAAGAAATCGTATAGAATGTTTAGGGGCAAAAAATAGGCCTTTGATTATGGGAATTTTTTCGACCAAAAACATAAAAGATGAGAATTTTAAAAAGAAACAATTAATTACGAAAAATAAAAGTGAGGGTGAACTCGTGAATTCGGCCCAAAGAATTAAATTATTTTCATATTGACAATTGAAATGTGCTGGGGGATTAATAATCGCAACACCCCATGAAACGACAATACTCCAAAATACCATTAATAATCGACAACACCTCGTAGTCTATCGTCGATCGATCTGGAGAGTGGGTCCCGGCATATTGCGCAAAATCCAGCTCAAAATACCACTAACCGCTGTACCAAAAAGAAAAGTATCACATATCTACCTAAAATAACTTGACATGATAGAGTAAAGTACATTATAAAATCTGTAAAGGCAAAATTACTGAGATTTTGGACCATCTATACAATAAGTTTAAGATAGATTGGACAATTACTCCGATTTCAAAATGACCCTTATGTACTTCTCACTGCATTACCTACTCAAATCATTAAGTTTGCATGGTGTTCGAGACGCTTTCCAATGTTACCGATTGAAGAGTTTAACGAGCGATTATTCCGCAACAAGGTTACTAGCATGTGGCTTAGGTGCATAATTTATGTTTTATTTTCCTCATGTAAGACAATGTACCTTAACCAAGGAAATTACTAATGTAGTTCATTCGATCAATATTGTAAGAAATCGATTACATAAATACTAACTGTTTTACATAATATAGCCGGTATTGACATGGATAATTTCTACATTTTTTTAATTTCTTTTGAATTTTTCTTTTTTTTACCCTTCTTCCTCTACCAGTCATCAAGTTTCCTTTACAAAATCAACAATACTCACTCTTACTGGCCTCTGATGAGCTTGCCCTCAGAATTTGGCAAAAACCGACCTCACTTGCTAAGCAAGGCTCACTCTTTCAAGGGCGCGGTCACTCGTGTCTAGAAAGGGTCAACCTCACTAGGCAATGCCACAAGGTCAACCTTCACAAGGATGAGGTTGCCCAAGGCTAGCACCTCTTGCCTATGGCTGATCGTCAAGAAGATGGTAATTGGTGGAGGAGAAGGAAAAAGGGGGAAAAAAAGAGAAAAGAAGAAAAATATTTAAAATTTTGAAAAATTATCTACCTCAATGTCGATTGTGCCACGTAAAACGATTAGTGTCAACATCTTTAATTCCAGTTAAAATTGATCAAATGAACTATATTAGAAAATTATCAAAAGGTTCGAGATTAATGGCCAAATCAAAAGTTTATGATTGAATTTGCATAAAAGGACCTCATTTAGAGCGTCTTCTTCATAGAAATCTTCATTTACGCCTTCTTCTTATATGACCTAAGGAGAATTGGGAACCTGCATATAAGGATTTTGGGAAAAATTGTCCAAAAAGTCCTAAACATATTACATTTTTGCCAATTCAATACTAAACCTTTTAACTTTGCCAATTGAGTCATAAACATTTTTCATTTCTTGCCGATTCAGTCTATTCGGCCAATTTTGGCCGGAAAATGCTGACATAGACTGCAAAGGCGGCAAAGTGCCACGTAGGACCGTTGGCACCGATGTGGATAATTTTTAATAATATTTTAATATTATTTTGAATTTTTATTATTTTTTTCTTTTTCCCTTCTTTTTTTTTGTGTGGCTTTGTTGGCCTTTTCCAGTGGCCGGCCATTGGCCACAGGCGACGGCCGGCCACCGGCCACAGCTAGCTGGCTAGCCTCGTCCGCCACAGGCGAGGCCCGATTGAGCGAGGAGGAGCCCGGCGAGGGGATGTCACACCCCAAAACCATCAAGAATGGGGAATGACACGGCCATCCTTCCACCCAAAGGACGCAGCCTCAAAGCTCCCAAAATCCAACTCTTAAAAGTCCCCACATCCATATCGCTCTCGTATCTACTCATCTAGTCGAGGAACCTGAAAAAGATTAGAAAATAGAGGGGTGAGCAATCACGGCTCAGTGAGTAGTGCATCTCTTTTAAGCGGATCGAGCACCCACTATGCATATATACAAAACCAAATTAGAACTATTTTAACTCAAATCCAGAATATAACAAACATACAGTAAAAAGAATAAGTTACATACACTTCAATCTCATTAATTCACACACCAATGGCCCATTCCATTGGTTAATCTCATACCACACCAAACCCAGGAATTTAACAAACCTTCAAGGCCAAAATATAACATTTCTTACTTTAACACAATGTTCAAAGCAAAAATATTCAAGATAATAATAGGCAAATGCCAATAGTCTAATCCATTGGTCAATCTCATAAAATATGTATCAATGGTCTATTCCATTGATTAATCTCATCAAACCACACATCGATAATTTAATTGAAATTACACGTCGATGGTTCATTCCAACGACTAATCTCAAATGGGAAAATTACCAAAAAAGTCATAAACCTATTGCAATTGTGTCAATTCAGTCCTAAACTTCTTCTTTTTTGGCCAATTTAGTCCTAAACCTTTTGTTTTTGTTCCAGTTCAGTCCATCCGGCCATACATAGTCGGAAAAATCTGATGTGGCATCCTAGTCAGCACCGGTCGGTGTTGCCGATGCTAACATGGCACCGGAGAGCAAAACGTCGTCGTTTTGCTTTAAAAAAAAATAAAAGCCAAAGAGAAAAGGCAGAAGAGAAAAGTCGTGCGGCTGCTCCTTGCTTCTTTTCAAAATCATCTAAAAAACCCTAGTGAGATCTCCTCCGAAATTCTTGTAGATTTTGAGTTGATTTGATCTCTTAGTGCGATTTCCTCAATATCCTTCGTGAATCAAGCCCCTTTTTGGCCAAAGGCATTGTTCGTCGCTTCTTGCCCGAATCGAGAAGACCTGAAGACCCAAAGACCTAATTCGGCCACAACTTGACCCAATTCGTTTGTTGCTACAATTGAGAAGACGAGAGACCTGAAGACTCGATTCGCCCACAACTTGACCCGATTCGTTCATCCACAACAAACACAAGCAAGTGAGGTGGTCCCAATTTGATTGTGTTGTCGGCAAGTGGTGAGCTACGTGGTGGATGGTCATGAAGTCAATCAAAATCTGTCAAATGGTATATTGTCGTGGTCCTAAACTATGTTTTGTCTCCATGTTTGTCTTTGTCGTGTTCCCAAATTATTTTGTCTCTATGATTGTCTTTGTCGTGTTCCCAAATTATCTTATTTCTGCGCGTGCGTTGAACAAACCAACCGTTTGGTTTTAAACTGAAAGTAGATCAGTGATTCTGAGCAAATTAACTTCAAAGTTTAAGCATAGAAGTACACACTTCAGCCACCTAAACAATGAAACTATTGTCAAAAATCCTGAAAAGCCAAAAGACGATATCCATGGAAGTGATGGTAGGAAAGAATTGAGATAATATGAAGTAACATTCTAAAATTAAAGCCTTGTAAGCCTTGCTGCTTGTAATACATTGACCTGCTATATCTATATACAAAGAACCTAGCATCATGGTCTTTTTTCTCCTTCATTAGTTGCAAAAAAAACAAGATCACGTCTACTATGGGAGAAAAATTTCTTTTATCAGCCCTAAGATTTTTGGCATTGGCTTCAAGTAGCTATACAAACCAAATATCTAACTTGAAAGCAAACTAATTTTATGCCACTATTCACCTTGAACTCTCGTATCATAGGTACTAGATATTAATTGAACTAGTTAATTCCTGTAAATTAAAGAGAAATTTCACTTGTAATTATGAGACGGGAAGGATTTCGCACTTATGCTCAAGTCAAACTCTTGATATTTATTTAGCACTTTTGGCCATTCATGTTAAAATCTCCATTATGTGGCTTCTTACAACATATATTGCGTTCTTTTGTATAGGATTGAGATGAGCGACAAGTCGGCATGGGCTTGCCTTTTCCATGGTTGAAATTTTTACCGTCGCCCAATGCTTGAATATGTTGGGGGTAAGATTGATTTGGTAAAAATTGATATCGGTTCAAGGAGCTATGAAAGCTTCATTAGAGATATTGAGAATGGGGTAAATTGTAAATTTGAAAAACTTTATTTTAAGTTTCCTGGAAAGTCTCTAGAAGATGAGTTGAGATATATATGAAATGAGAGCAATGTTATTGATTTACTTTTCAATTATTTGCATCATGAGTTAATTGAGATATATGGAGAAAATTTTGCAATCGATGAGGCAATTGAGGGTGATGGTCAAGGGGTGGGTGTTGGTGTGGGTGTGGGTGAGGGCGAGGGTGAGAGTGCTAGTCCAAGTGAGGGTTTTGGTCACAGGGGTGGTGAGGGTGAGGATGCTTGCCCAAGTGAGAGTGTTGGTCAAGGGATTAGTGTGGGTGCTCGCAATGATATTGGTTTAGCAAATGAGACAATTATTGAGCACGGGGATGACTTAGATCCTAATGACTTAGTTGATGAAGGCAATTTTATTGACATAGAGGGGGATATTCTAGATGACGACAATGATGATGAGACAAATTTTCTTTGCGATATAAGATTTTGGACTGATGATGATGATATTGATAATGAAGAGCTTCTAGAAGCAAGGCATAATATAATTGAGTTTCGTGAGAGGGTTACAAAGAATCTGATTATAGGGGAACCATCCATAGCATTAGTATCATCTCAACCATTAGATATGAATAATGAAGTTGATGCTGAAGCTGATTACGAGACGGAGTATTATGATACAAATGCCTATGACAGTTTGGGGTCTGATGTAGAAGGAGAAGATGATTTTACTAGAAAGAGAAGTAGGTTTCCAAGATATAATCCTAATTGTGTTGTGCATGTGTTTACTTGTGACTATGACATTTGATAGTAGTAGCAAATTCAAATATGCTTTGAAAAAGTACTCGGTGATTGAACGTAGAGAGATAAAATTTACAAAGAATGATAAGAAGTTTGTTAGAGCAAAATGTGTTAATGAGAGTTGTCCTTGGAAGATTTTTGGCTCGGTTGATGCTCGTTCTGAATCATTTCATGTCAAGACCTTACATTCAGAGCATACTTGTAGCATTTACTTCAAAAATAGGAGGGTGACAAGTTCTTGGTTGGCAAATCATTATCTTCCTACAATAAAAGCAATACCAACTATTAAAACTATTGCTTTCAAGGAATTAATCAAGGAACAAGTTGGGTTTAGATGTAAGCATAGCTCAATGTACGGAAGCTAAGTTGTTTTTTTTTTTTTTATACCCAGGGAACCTCGTACAGCCGGCAGCCGGCGGGTAAACCCTGGAGCGACGCTAGCGGATGACCCACCACCCCGACGTCGCGCTTAAGATCCCGTGCGTCCTGCGGGATTTGAACCCCTCCATCTTGGGTAAATGTCATGGGAGCTCTTATCCAGCTAGGCCAACGCAGGGGGTGGTGCGAAGGCTAAGTTGTTTGCTTATAAAGTGTTGATGGGAAACTATAAGAATGAATATGCAAAACTGTGGGATTATGTGGAGGAGCTTAAGGAGAAAAATCCTAAGAGTACTATTACATTGAAGGTTGAAAAGCTAGATATGCACTGCAAGGCATTGTATGAAAGAATGTATATTTACTTTGCTACTTGTAAGAAAGGGTTCCTTAGTGGATGTAGGCAAGTTGTGGGGTTAGATGGTTGTTTCTTGAAAGGAATTTGTCAA
The DNA here is from genome assembly GCA_014182725.1 of Eucalyptus brandiana. Lineage (NCBI taxonomy): Eukaryota > Viridiplantae > Streptophyta > Magnoliopsida > Myrtales > Myrtaceae > Eucalyptus > Eucalyptus brandiana. Next base: position 9,419,979 of record CM024677.1, on the reverse strand, counting down.
TGTCAGATCTTATGTGCTATTGGAAGGGATACAAATGATCAGATGTTCCCAATTGCTTGGGCGGTTATCAGAGTTGAGAGTAGCGACACCTGGACGTGGTTCTTAAGAAATTTGATGTATGACCTTAATATTTTTGACACATATGGACGAGGTTGGGTCATAATTAGCAACAAACAAAAGGTGAGTTCTTTAGTTAATTTTTATTTGTTATACTTGTAAAATAGCCACATTTATAAGATATGTTTTACATTACAATCATCTTTTGCAGGGCCTTATAGGAGCTGTGGCTGATTTACTGCCTGAAGCTGAGCATAGGATGTGTGCTAGACACATCTATGCTAATTGGGGCAAGAAACATAAGGGAATACAAATACAAATACTATTTTGGCAGTGTGCTAAGAGTAATACTAGGACGGAGTATGATGAACACTCTCAGGCATTGAAGAAAATTAGTCCATGTGCATATCATGATCTAGTCCAAACAGAGCCAAAACACTGGTGTAAGGCTTTCTTTAATACGATGTGAAATGTGACATTGTTGACAATAACTTATTTGAAGCATTCAATGAAAAATTATACATGCTAGGTGTAAGTCCATATATAGTATGTTGGAGGAAATGCGGATAATAATAATGACAATGATGCATAGACAGAGGGATGCATATGCTAAGTGGAAAAGAAATTGTGATCCAAGAATCATAAAATAAAAAATAAAAAATAAAACTAGAAGAAAATAGAATTTGTGCAACATACTGTCAAGTGATATGAAATGGTGATGTTGGATATGAGGTAATGGACAATGGTGACAAATATGTAGTGGATGTATTCAAGAGAGATTACTCTTGTAAAAAATGGCAACTTACTGGCATCACTTGTCCTCATACCATTTCTGCGATAAATCATAGGCAAGAGGATACATATAATTATATTGATGAATGTTACAAGAAGGCCAAGTTCTTAGCTGCGTATAAAAACATGATGATGCCAATTCAAGGAGAGAAATTTTGGGAAAAGACTCATAGGGAGTCGCCTGAACCACTTCCATCCGGGTGAAGCGCGATAGACGTAAACAGAAAAGATCAAGAGAAGAATGTGAGGTGGCAAGTGGAACTAAGATGTCAAGGATAGGAATGAAGATGACATGTCGAACTTGCTTGAAGACGGGACACAATAATTCAACTTGTCCAATTAAAAAGATTAGGTCTACATCTTCCCAAACACAATTTTCAAGACAAAAAAATCCGGTTAATACTTCCATTTCTATTATGTCATGTTTGTTTTGTCAATAATACTTTAAAAGAATATATTCTTTGTAGGTTCAAAGACGTACAAATAAAAATGCAAGTGGCAGTGCTAGCGGCTCTACTAGTATGGATCCTCCTACTAATGTCAAGAGCACAAGCGTTAGAAGTTATTCAAAGAGACAAAAGTGACAACATTTGAAAATATCTTTTGTGATAATGGGTTTGGTGAAGTGGTTTTGATCAATTTGTTCTTTTCATTGATGATGGCATCAATGAAGTAGGGTTGTGGATGTATCTTTTTTATTTGTCTTATATGGCCATTTGTATAACGGTTGGGATTAGTGAGATGATGTGCTTTTGAACCATCTTGTTATAGTAAAATAGGTTTATTCATCTATTTTTTACTTGAATAATGTATAGCTAGTGTTTATTCGTGAAGTAATGAGATTGTGTATGCTATTATTTGCTCTTTTATACTTAATGGATGAGTACTTCTTCGGGATGTGGTGTAATTGTGAGCGCCCCACATAAAAGTCCATTTCAATTTAAAAGAAAAACGAAACCATTCTCCCGAGAAAACAAAAAACTTGTAACTGAGCACATACGAATTTATTTCCGAAAGTTTTAAAGAAAAAAAAAAAAAAAAAAAAGAACAGTTGGCCAAGTTTATTTTAAAAAAGGTTGTTGGAGAAGAAATAGAAAAAAAAAATGAAGTGACGGGTTTGGATACCATATTTTATTTGCTCAATAAAACAATGAAGTTTTAAATTAGGTGCATGCAAAGTTTGATGGAATAATTTTGAGTACGGGAGCACCTACGAATTTATTTTCGAAAGCTTTAAAGAAAAAAAAAAGTTGGCCAAGTTTATTTCAAAAAGGGTTGTTAGAAAAGAAATTAAAAAAAACAATGAGGTGTTGAGTTTGGACGCAAAAATTTATTTTCCCAATAAGACAATGAGGTTTTAAACTAGGTACGTGCAAAGTTTGATAGAATAATTTTGAGTACGGGAGTACATACGAATTTATTTCCGAAAGCTTAAGAAAAAAAAACATTTGGCCAAGTTTATTTCTAAAAAGGTTGTTGGGCAAAAAATAGAAAAAAAAATGAAGTGTCCGGTTTGGATGCCAAATTTTATTTGCTCAATAAAACAATGAGGTTTTAAACTAGGTGCCTACAAAGTTTGATGAAATAATAATTTTGAGTATGGGAGCACGTACGAATTTATTTCCGAAAGCTTTAAAGAAAAAAAAAGTTGGTCAAGTTTATTTCAAAAAATGTTGTTTGGCAAGAAATGAAAAAAAAAAAATGAGGTGTCGGGTTTGGACGCAAAAATTTATTTTCCCAATAAGACAATGAGGTTTTAAACTAGTGCGTGCAAAGTTTGATGGAATAATTTTGAGTACGAACACATACGAATTTATTTCCGAAAGCTTTAAAAAAAAAAAAAAACGGTTGGCCAAGTTTATTTCTAACAGGATTGTTAGGCAAGAAATAGAAAAAAAAAAATAAAGTGTCAGATTTGGATGCCAAATTTTATTTGCTCAATAAAACAATGAGATTTTAAACTAGGTGCGTGCAAAATTTGATGGAATAATTTTGAAAGTACGGGAGCACCTACGAATTTATTTCCGAAAGCTTTAAAGAAAAAAAAAGTTGGCCAAGTTTATTTCAAAAAGGTTGTTGGGCAAGAAATTAAAAAAAAATGAGGTGTCGGATTTGGACACAAAAATTTATTTTCCCAATAAGACAATGAGGTTTTAAACTAGGTGCGTACAAAGTTTGATGGAATAATTTTGAGTACGAAAGACATACGAATTTATTTCCGAAAGCTTTAAAAAAAAAAAAAAAAAAAAAAAAAAGAACAGTTGGCCAAGTTTATTTCTAAAAGTGTTGTTGGGCAAGAAATATAAAAAAAAAAAAAATGAAGTGTCCAGTTTGGATGCCAAATTTTATTTGCTCAATAAAATAATAAGGTTTTAAACTAGGTGTGTGCAAAATTTGATGGAATAATTTTAAGTACGGGAGCACGTATGAATTTATTTCCGAAAGCTTTAAAGAAAAAAAAAAGTTGGCCAAGTTTATTTCAAAAAGGGTTGTTAGGCAAGAAATAAAAAAAAAAATTAGGTGTTGGGTTTGAACGCAAAAATTTATTTTCCCAATAAGACAATGAAGTTTTAAACTAGGTGTGTGCAAAATTTGATGGAATAATTTTAAGTACGGGAGCATGTACGAATTTATTTCCGAAAGCTTTAAAGGAAAAAAAAAAGTTGGCCAAGTTTATTTCAAAAAGGTTGTTGGGCAATAAAAAAATAAAAAAATAAGGTGTCGGGTTTGGACGCAAAAATTCATTTTCCCAATAAGACAATGAGCTTTTAAACTAGGTGCGTGCAAAGTTTGATAGAATAATTTTGAGTATGGGAGCACGTACGAATTTATTTCCGAAAGCTTTAAAAGAAAAAAACAGTTAGCCAAGTTTTTTTTTTTTTTCGTCAGTTGTTAGCCAAGTTTATTTCAAATGGTTAATACCCTAAAAACCCCAAACTGGTACACATGTCATAAATTAACCTCAAACTATTTTTTTAACCATGAAAAACTCAAAACTGGTATACCTGTGACAAATTTATCCCAACTGACTATAAAAAACACTAAACTGGTACATTTATGACAAATTTACCCCCAAACTAATTTATTCGAATGTAAAAATCTCAAAATGTTAAATTCGTGATAAATATACCATATGCTAAATTGGATTAATACTACAAAAAAAAATCACAAAAATTGTAAACCTGTGACAAACGGAGCGTAAAATCCTAAATTAGTATACCAGTCAACTGTCACGTGTCATTTAATTTAATAATTTGAGAATAAAATTTAACAAAAATTAACACATGGTAAATTTGTCGCAAGTGTACCAGTTTGGAGTAAATTTGTCAAAAGTATACCAGTTTAGGGATTTTGGTGGTCAAAAAAAAAATAGTTTGGGGTAAATTTGTCATAAGTGTACCAGTTTTTGGTTTTTCAGGGTATTAACCCTATTTCAAAAGGGGTTGGGCAAAAAAAAATGAGGTGTCGGGTTTTGACGCAAAAATTTATTTGCTCAATAAGACAATGAGGTTTTAAACTAGGTGCGTGCAAAGTTTGATGGAATAATTTTGAAAGTACGGGAGCACATACGAATTTATTTCCGAAAGCTTTAAAGAAAAAAAAAAAACAGTTGACCAAGTTTATTTCTAAAAGAGTTGTTGGACAAGAAATAGAAAAAAAAAATGAAATGTCGGATTTGGATGCCAAATTTTATTTGCTCAATAAAACAATGATGTTTTAAATTAAGTGCGTGCAAATTTTGATGGAATAATTTTGAGTACGGGAGCACCTACGAATTTATTTCCGAAAGCTTTAAAGAAAAAAAAAAGTTGGCCAAGTTTATTTCAAAAAGAGTTGTTGGGCAAGAAATAAATAAAAAAAATGAGGTGTCGGATTTGGACACAAAAATTTATTTTCCTAATAAGACAATGAGGTTTTAAACTAGATGCGTGCAAAGTTTGATGGAATAATTTTGAAGTACGGAAAGACATACGAATTTATTTCCGAAAGCTTTAAAAAAAAAAAAAGTACAGTTGGCCAAGTTTATTTCTAAAAGGGTTGTTGGGCAAGAAATTAAAAAAAAATGAAGTGTCCGATTTGGATGCCAAATTTTATTTACTCAATAAAACAATGAGGTTTTAAACTAGGTGCGTGAAAAGTTTGATGGAATAATTTTGAAGTACGGGAGCACGTACGAATTTATTTCCGAAAGCTTTAAAAAAAAAAAACAGTTGGCAGAGTTTATTTCTAAAAGGGTTGTTGGGCAAGAAATAGAAAAAAAAAAAATGAAGTGTCCGGTTTGGATGCCAAATTTTATTTGCTCAATAAAACAATGAGGTGTTAAACTAGGTGGGTGCAAAGTTTGATGGAATAATTTTGAGTACAGGAGCACGTACAAATTTATTTCCGAAAGCTTTAAAGAAAAAAGAAGTTGGCGAAGTTTATTTCAAAAAGGGTTATTAGACAAGAAATTAAAAAAAAAAAATAAGGTGTCGGGTTTAAACGTAAAAATTTATTTGCTCAATAAGACAATGAAGTTTTAAACTAGGTGCGTGCAAAGTTTGATGGAATAATTTTTAGTACGGGAGCACATACGAATTTATTTCCGAAAGCTTTAAAGAAAAAAAAAGTTGGCCAAGTTTATTTCAAAAGGATTATTTGGCAAAAAAAAAATAATAATAAGATGTCGGGTTTAGATGGAAATATTTATTTTCTCAATAAAACAATGAGGTTTTAAATTAGGTGCGTGAAAAGTTTAATAAAATAATTTTGAGTACGGGAGACGTACGAATTTATTTTGAAAGCTTTAAAAAAAAAAAAAAAAAAAGAACAATTGGTCAAGTTTATTTCAAAAGGGGTTGGGCAAAAAAAAAAAAAATGAGGTGTTGGATTTAGACGCAAAAATTTATTTGCTCACTAAGACAATGATGTTTTAAACTAGGTGTGTGCAAAGTTTGATGGAATAATTTTGAGTACGGGAGTACGTACGAATTTATTTCCAAAAACTTTAAACAAAAAAAAAAAAAAAAAAACAGTTGGCCAAGTTTATTTCAAAATGGATTGTTGGGCAAAAAAAAAAAATTGTTGGGTTTCGACGCAAAAATTTATTTGCTCAACAAGACAATGAAGTTTTAAATTAGATCCGTGCAAAGTTTGATGGAATAATTTTAAGTATAAGAGTACCTACGAATTTATTTCCGAAAACTTTAAAGGAAAAAAAAAAAAACAGTTGGCCAAGTTTATTTCAAAAGAGGTTATTAGGCAAAAAAAAAAACATGAGATATTGGGTTTGGACGCAAAAATTTATTTGCTCAATAAGACAATGAGATTTTAAACTAGATCCGTACAAAGTTTGATAGAATAATTTTGAAGACGGGAGCACATACGAATTTATTTCCGAAAGCTTTAAAGAAAAAAAGTTTGGCCAAGTTTATTTCTAAAAAAATTGTTGAGCAAGAAATAAAAAAAAAAATGAGGTTCAAATTTAGACGCAAAAATTTATTTGCTTAATAAGACAATGAGGTTTTAAATTAGGTGTGTGCAAAGTTTGATGAAATAATTTTGAGCACGAAAACACATACAAATTTATTTCCGAAAGCTTTAAAGAAAAAAAAAGAACAATTGGCTAAGTTTATTTCAAAATGGGTTGTTGGGCAAGAAATAAAGAAAAAAATAAGGTGTCGGGTTTGAACGCCAAATTTTATTTGTTTAATAAGACAATGAGATTTTAAACTAGGTGCGTGCAAAATTTGATAGATTAATTTTAAGTACAGGAGCACGTACGAATTTATTTTTGGTAGAATGGATAATCCTCTTGTTCTCTCTCGTTCATGCATAAATACAAACTCACAAAACCCTGAAACTATCAAACTTTTATACATACTTCAATCAAACCAAACTACCATGAGTACATTCTAAATGTGGTCAGATTGCTTTATTCTCAGGGAGATATAAATTCACAGGAAAAACAAGACTACAAGTGAAAAGATGTTGAATATGCCTCTGTAAGCTCTGGTCAACAACTTATTCTGCATTCACTCACAAATCACAAAGTTATTTGCTACAAATACAAAGCATGAATTGCAATAAATAAACATAATAACAAATTTGGTGTGGCAGATCTAATGGCGACAGATACAATCCTAACTATACTCCAAGAGAAAACCATAATGTATTTGTGCTTCCTTACTTGCTCAATAACTGGCTTCTTCAATGGACATTGTGTCTCATTACAATTCCAAATCTAATTCTCCATCTAGAACTGAGTGAAAGTTCTATCTAAAGGTAGGCAAAACTCTCACAAATGAATCTGCTAAAGAATTGTCCCTTTTCATACTTGACTCGATGATCTTACATCAATAAGGCTAAGGTAAATTAATCCACTATCAGCTGTTCTTGGTACAGTTTGCGTCTGTACCATGCTGGGTGCAATGACGATATCCAACAGAGTGACGAAATTCTCGAATCTCTTTAGAACTGCTGTTACTTGCCTGCAACAACCGTTCATCCTCCTCATAAATCAAATATGGCACCTTGCCTACCTCTCTCGACAGCAACTTCACGGCCCCCTTCAAAACATGATGCTCCCAGCCTTGAACATCTATTTTGACGAGAAGAACCGATTCTGACTCTAGTATCACTTCGTCTAGTGGGATGGACCTTACTTGAAGTTCTATTTCTTCATTAGACTTGAATGTCAACTTGGCACCGGTTGATGAGACAACACTGTTGTCGAGCCAGCCAACCAACTGAAAACATCAATTAGCGTGGACATGATCAGCACAACAAAAAGCATAGTCAGATACCAACAATAAAAGAATAATTGTGCTCTCAATCTTCTTAAAAGAATGACTGCATCAGTATCAGGAATTCAAAACATGATCAGATCATATCAAATTTGGGACTGGAAGGAGCTAATGCTGATTGAATTCAAAACATGATCAGATCATCTGACATCTGTGCTCATGGATGATATATACAAAATCCCTCCAAGTATAATATAAAATCCACAACATAGGCAGGCCAAAATTGCTGCAATTGCAATGAGGTTTAGATGATCCAAACGAGCTTTGGAAAATCTGAACGAGAAGTATATTAGAAACTCTATATACATAACAAACTTTGTTAATCTGAACCAAAGGCAGCAACTCAAAAGTAATATATTCTTCCCAAATGAGCCAAAAGCGGCAACAATACCAAAAATTCTAGGCGAGACAAAGACATTCTATGCAAGACCATCTACAAACTCATGTCAGCAATTTGCCCAGCCATCCAGTTCAACAACCATAAACCCATTACTGTGACAAACCCATGTCAATGAAATTTAAAATAAAATTCAAGTGAAATCAAGACGACATAAATATAAAGCACCTCAATTTCAAGAAGACGATCAAGGCGTTCAGTGAACGTCAAGCAAGCAGGCGAATCTAAGCAAGCGTCGGATGTAGGCGTTGGGCGAGTGTCGGACGAAGATGTTGGGTGAGCCAAGCGTCGGACGGAGGCGTCGGGCTGACGCACACGTCGAATGGAGACGTCAGGCGAGCGTCGGCCAAAAGGATTGGATGGAGGCTTCGAACAGAGGCATTGGGTAAGCGTTGGCTAGAGGGGTTGGACGGAGGCGTCGAACAAAGGCGTTGGGCGAGCGGAGGCCAAAGGGTTTCGACGGAGGTGTTGAACGGAGGCATCCACCAAGAATCAATGTCGGGCATCATGAATCAAGGGAAGATCCTCTCAATTTAGGGTTCCCTGCTTGATTTTGGGAAAGAACCCAGCCAACCCCACGCCCTTTTCTCTTCATGCCCTTTTCTCTTCTGCCTTTTCTCTTCGACCTTTTTTTTTTAAAAGCAAAACGACGACGTTTTGCTCTCCGGTGCCATGTCAGCGTCGGCAACACCAACCGGCGCTGACTAGGATGCCACATCAGATTTTTCTAACTATGCATGGCCGGATGGACTGAACTGGAAAAAAACAAAAGGTTTAGGACTAAATTGGCCAAAAAAAAAAGTTTTGGACTGGATTGACACAATTGCAATAGGTTTAGGACTTTTTTGGTAATTTTCCCAATCTCAAATTACATGTCGATAGTCTATTACAACGACTAATCTCAAATTAGACGTCGATGGTCCATTCTATCGACCCAACTCATATCACATCTCAATGGTCCACTCCATTGACTAATCCGTTGTTCAATATCAAACCATGGTCACGATATAACACCTGATGACAAGGTGACCAAGATTCCCCCATTGGCAAGGTCTCCACCTATTATTAGCCGGTGGCTCGGCCCACAAAGATATCTTAAAATAGTATGCACATACCCACAAGCCCCTCGCTGGAGCATCCACAACAATCCAGAACCACACCATCAATAATTCTCAAACCAAATCCATAAAACATTTCATATATCGCGAAAATATTTCGCAACTCAACTTATCCGCCAGAAATAATTTTCATAAAACATTCTCAAATAATTTCAAGACCCGTCTCATAAATCAATTTCAAATCAAATACATTACATAAAGCTTATCACAAATCAATATCTATATAACCTTCCATAAATCATCTCAAAGTCGAGCTTTTCGTGAAATGATTTCACAAACCCAAAACATGTAATATTTCTCAACTTCGTTCATCAAACAGAATATATATTCATAAAAAGTTCTCATACTATTTTCAAATATCAAAACTTAGTAAATACCCGATCCAACTTTTATGCAATAAACATGCTTATTTATAACTCATAAAATATCAAATCTTTATCATTTTGAAGACATGAGCTTATAAATTCTTAGAAGAGATAACACCACTCACCTGGGAAAGTCGAAAATCAACCTATATGTTTACTTGAGCCAACGCACTTGTATTCCTATTAATAAATCGAAAACAATATTAAAACCAAGTAATATGCTACTCTCCAACTAACGACTCGACTAAATTATGTTTATTCATCGATAAAACGACACCTACGCGTTAATAAATCACTTAACCAAAACAATTACTCAAAGCCGTCCTTAGCGCGAAGTGCGAGCACGAAACTTCATCATGCTATAATTTTCTCCACCGAACTCCATTTAAAGCGTACTTATAATCAATGGAAAGCCCATCCAACATACTACAAGAACCCCAATTTAGCCAACCCGAAATCAAACTGAAAATCAACAAAATATAGCCCTGAAGTTCTGGTCGTGCACTGTTCATCATGCGCGATAAACTTCAAAATTTTGTTTCGGGCAAACCGTGAGCTCAAATCACAATCCGTAAAATCCCACAGCTTCACAACATCCTAAAGCTATCATTTCTACTAAAATACGCAACTCAATGACTCAAAAATCATACTTCGCCGCTCGATTTTCCCAAAATTCCGAATTTCAAGCCCTGGGTCCAAAATTACTCCGATTGAACAAAGGGAGAGCACGAGTGCTTACCAAGCGTTGCGTTACGTAGTTAACGTGGCTTGGCGAGGCTTCCATGACGAGAATGCACAAAGCCGCATTTCTTCTTTTCTCTTCTTCTTCTTCTTCTTCTTTCTCTCTTTCTTCTTCTTTCTGTGTTTGAGCTCTCTGCCGTCCCTCTCTCTCCCTTTCTTTCCTTCTCTCTTTCCCTTTTATCTCCTCCTTTTTCTTTTCTTTTTCTTTTTTTCTTTCTGTCTTTTCTGCCTCTCTCTCTCTCTCTCTCTCTTCTCTTTTCCCTCTCCCGAAAACTCTCAATTCCTCTCTCTCTCCTGAAGCTTCTAACTTTTTCTATTTTATTTTTATTTTTTTTATTTTGACTGGGTCAAAACCCATATTTTACGGGGGAGCCCTCACTCAAGCTAGGGTGGCCTAGGCGAGGGCTAGCCTCGCCAGATCTGGCGAGTGGAGCCCTCATCGGGGCTCGCCCTCGCCCCGGTGAGCGTTGGCCTCACCCAGACCAAATCTGGCGACGGCGACGCCGGGCAACAAGTGAGAGCGGGAATCGTTGACGAGTGACGGCAACAATTTTGCATTGAGTAGGTAGCGACATAGGGCTGGGGATCGAGAAGTTACTAATGAGGAGGGCGACGACACCGATCGCGAACGACGAGGAGAAGAAGACAATGACGGGGAAAATGAGAGCCTGGGCGAGGGCGAGCCCCGGCGAGGGCGAGCCTTGCCAGATCTGGTGAGGGCCGACGCCCGACGAGGCCGCCCTGGCTTGGACAAGGGCCCCCCTCGCCGGGGCTCCTCCTCGCCCGGCCGAGCCTTGCCTATGACGAGCGAGGCTAGCCGGCTGGTTGTGGCCGGTGGCCGACCACCAGAAAAGGCCAACAAAACCAAAAATAATAATAATAATAATAATAATAATAATAATAATAATAATAATAATAATAATAATAATAATAATTCAAAAAAATTCAAGAAAAATAAAATATTATTAAAAATTGTCCACGTCGGTATTTGGCGTACCACCGTGTCCATGTCAATATTTTCCGGTCAAAATTGGCCCAATGAATCGAATCGACAAGAAGTGAAAAGGTTTAGGACTCAATCGACAAAATTAAAAGATTTATGATCGAATTAAGAAAGTACTGATAGGTTTAGAACTTTTTGACAATTTCCCTAGATTTTGCTATCTTAAAATTTTTTATAAATGAACCAAAAAATATTTATGACTCTTTTTGATATCATAACTTCCTTAATCCTTATCAGTTACCATTACAAAATAAAATTCTGATTCTCAAACGGTTTTATTCAATCTTCTACGGAATAAGTCTCGGGCAATATTTTATATTTTATTTCTTCAATGAAGTCAAAGGTCCTCGGCTCTCGGACAATATAGTTCGTAAGAAATGTAATTGACAGGAGAAGGCGCGTCTCCAGCTTTTCAATTCGGTGGACTTTTTCCATTCTACATATATGATTTCTTCGATCCGAGAAATCCGAAGCCTGCAGTTCATTATTTCAAATTCTACGACCATAGTTGTCGGTGATTCATACATTCAACGGTCCCAGCAATTTTTAAATTTCAATGTCCGATCTAGAAAATCTGGAAGGAATAAAAGGAAAAGAAAATGTCGGAATTTTTTTCATTTGGTACTCTGGACTTGTGTGACACCGACTCGCAAGTCGTCGAAGCACGTGAACCTCATGTATGGCTCACTTAATCAATGGCTCATTTGAATTGAATTCCGGGCTTGACGTACTTAACAAGTTTCAGATAGCGAAAGCATTTCATTAGGAATTACGTATGCTTGAAACATGCTCGAGTATCACATAAATAGGAAAAGTTCTCAATTTACCCCAAAGAGACTTCAAAAAGGGACTCAATAATTCATGCTTTTTGTCCATTCACAAAGTCGTCATTTTTCATTCTACGGTGTAAAGTTCAAATTATAAAATCCTAACTCTAAGAGCATATAGCAATAAATCGATTATGGGTATAAACTTTAATAAACCTAGTACTAATTCGGCATAACTTTTATTAATGAGTGCTTTTCAAAATATATGTTAAACAGCTGGACTAAAAAAATCTTTGATTCTAGTTGTGTACGTTTTTTCGATAAAACCGTTGAGAGAGAGAGAGATCACTTTGTGGTCTTTCCCACTAGTTTTAAATTTGATCACATTTAATGTATAACCAGTTAAAAAATTCAAAGATAAAAATCTCCACCCACCTTTTTAAATTTATCTGTGTCGAATTACTTTTCCTAAAAACCGTGTCATATTGTCCCATGGCTTGAAAAAGGACAATGTTAAGTCTTACCAAACACAAAAAAACAAAAACAAAAAACAAAAAACAAAACAAAACATAACAAAAAAGAGTCTTATCAAACACGCTTTCTTTTTCTGTTCAAAAAAAAAAAAAAAAAACACGCTTTCTTTTCCCCTATTTTTAATTTGTCTTGTCGGAATTCAGCTGCACCAAACGGCTCCACTGCTTTCCGAGGGTTTGAGCAGAGTGAATCCGATTGGGCCGGAGATCGCCGACGGTGTCGCCGTCTGCTCTGCCCGACCCCGGCCAATCCGCGTCGTCGAAAATCTCAACCTCGACGCGCGCGCAGTGCCAGAGACAGCGACAGCGACGGAGAGGATACGGCGACGTTTTGTCGGCAACGGTAACATTCGAGGGCTGCCTCACGTGGGCGGCGGGGAGACGCACGTGCTCGGCCTTCCTTTTTGCCGGGCATCGCTTTTCGTGCCACTGCCTCGGCCAGTAGGGATAACGTCTCTCGCTGCTTCCTCCAATCCCCTTTTTCTTTTTCTCTTTTATGTTTTGCTTTTTATAGTCACATTCTTTTCTCACCATGCGTTTGATTCTGAAGAAATTATTGGATGAAGGGTTGCGATATTTAACGGGAAAATAGGGAATTGCAAGAAATTCATTGCCTCGAGAATGATAATATTTTGAAATGCGTCTTGGGATGCGCAGTTCAAACGCTAGTTGTTTTTTTTTTTTTTTTTTTGTGGGGAATAATTGTGATATAGACTACTCACGATTCTTTGTCCACGAGGAAATCTATTTAATAGGGAGGAGCTTGTTTTTTGGTAAGACGATTCGACACAGTGTACGAAAGCAATTTACAACACTGAGACATGACAATGAATATAATAAATCGAGTTGAGCTGGATTCCAAAATCACTGGATTACAGTTGAATTTCAAATAATAAGACGCACTCGAGATCTCACGTAAGATTGGTTAAGAATTTGATTTGTGGGTTTCCTAAAATTCTAACTAGACTAATCCTTTACTAAAATGACCTTTTATACTCAATCAGTCATATTTTCTTCATGTTGATGTGTATGCTTATTTAACCTTTTATTAAGTAAATATTTAATGAGTCCGGTCTTAAGTTCTCGACACAAATTTGAGACTCCAATTTGAGAACCTATCTTACAGGCCGGGTGGGTGAGTGCGTGGGTTCGGATTGTATTTGAAATCCGGAATTATACTATCAATTTCAAACCAAGGTTACACATACCCGAAATTCAAAACGCCAGGTGATTTAACTCTCCTCGTACGCATTCCTTTCGCGATAAGATCAATTAATTCCGTCCACTCCGTTTCTCCTAAAAAGCAGAGGTCTTGAATTATCAAATCCAAATCATGGTTAATCCTTCCGACACAAGCGGCAATTAAAGCTAATCGCACTTAACGTTAGCCGCGTATTTTGACTCTCTCTCTCTCTCCTCTCTGTCTCCAACGGATAGGATAGCGATTCAGACATGCCCCCAACTCGAGCATGCTGCAGGCTGAGGATGAAGTCTCTCACACGTCCAAAAAAAGGTAAAAAAAAGAGAAAAGAAAGCACGGTCGATATCGAAACCAGCACGCCAGGAATGGATTGAATAGTGCAGAGACACCTCCCCTATAAAGAAGTGGCGCTTTTCATTTCCCTTTCTCCACATCCCCAACCCATCGCCCTCTATCTTCCTCCCTACCCATCATCGCCAAAAGACGTCTCTGTCGCTCCACCACGCACAGCTCGCGACAGAGAGAAACAGAGAGAAACAGAGAGAAGAAGGGGAGAAGAATTCCCGAACCCAAGTGGGGAAAAACACGATCTTTTTTCTGGCTCTCTCTCTCGCACTGCCGTAGAGTACGTGCGTCTTCTTCTACCTCTGCTTCGTTTTCCCCGCGTCTGCATTCCGTCTTGTTGTTGTGTTACTGATGCGGTGCGTTCTTTTTTCGGTTTCCAGCTACGGACCCAGAAGGACGGTTTGGGGTGATGAGCGTGATGGGGAGATACTCGGTACCCATTAAGGCGTTCCTGCTGATATGCTGCTTGGCGGCTGTCACGACGGAGGCCGAGTACGTGAAGTACAGAGACGCGAAGCAGCCAACGGGTGCTCGGGTCAGGGACTTGATGCGCAGGATGACGCTGGCCGAGAAGATTGGCCAGATGACCCAGATCGAGCGCAGCGTTGCCACGCCCGATGTCATGAAGAATTACTTCATCGGTAATGTGAATCGATCAGCTTGCTTCGAATTTTATTAACTCTATGTGCTCTTTGGGATAAAGTTTGCAACTTTTCAGCTCGTTGAGCTTGAATGGTTGATGTTCGTTGATGTTGGTCGAGCAATCACTGTTTGAGAAAAGAATCAGGGACTGGTTATGTAGGAAAAATGCGGGCTAGGAATTAATGTTTTTGTACCGCGATTGATTGAATCTGTCTTGCCGTGATGTGAGAGGATCATGGGTATGTAATATTTCGTGATTTTGATGTATTTTGCAGGGAGCGTGTTGAGTGGTGGAGGGAGTGTGCCCGCACCGAAGGCCTCGCCGGAGACCTGGGTGAATGCGGTGAACGAGATCCAAAAGGCTGCTCTTTCCACCCGACTCGGGATCCCGATGATTTACGGGATCGACGCGGTTCACGGTCACAACAATGTCTACAATGCCACCATTTTCCCGCACAATGTCGGCCTCGGTGTCACCAGGCACGATTCTCTTGACTGGTCTTAATTCGGATGAAAAGAATTGTCGGTGTAATTTTTCATTCGGATTCAAGCTTACTCGTGTGCTGTTTAACAGAGATCCTGTGCTACTCAAGAAGATTGGCGATGCCACGGCACTTGAAGTTAGAGCAACCGGTATTCCTTACGCTTTCGCGCCGTGCATTGCGGTAAATTCGACGACCTTTTGAATACGAGAGGGAGATTTTTCAGTCTTGATTGAGCTCGAGCCGAAAGTTTTGTTGGATGCGTGACCACTCGATGTCGTTCACAGGTGTGCCGAGATCCGAGATGGGGTCGGTGCTACGAAAGCTACAGCGAGGATCACCAGATCGTCAGGATGTTGACCGAGATCATACCCGGTCTACAAGGAGACCTTCCTGCCAATTCCAAAAAGGGTGTTCCGTTTGTCGCCGGAAAGTAAGAGCCTTTCTCGGTTAACTAATGACGCCTACTTTTCCCATTCTGTTTTCATCTGCTTCTTGCTAGGTTGTCATGAGCTTTATCCATGATATGAATTCCAATCATTTTGGTCAGTGCTGTTCACGTTTGTCTTATGCATACATGATTGGCTCGTTGATTGATGTTGACCGGATGCGTGTAATATTTCAAGCCTGAGTGGGATGTCCATTAACTCATCCGAAGACCAAAATGGTGATGAATATAAGCCCCGTTGGCATGATGACGCTCGTTTGTCTCATGCGCGGACTTGCTTAATCTTGTGAGCTAATCACGCGATTGTGGTCGATAATTCGGCGCTCGAGAAAAAGGCTTAATTGAGATTAAGTCATGTAGTTTATGAAGTTTAGTGTTAAAAAACCATGTAAACACGCGCTGTCTTTTAGTACTGATGCTGAGGTCTTGGATAACTTCTTTATTGGTCATACGTGGGAAGCACTTCGGGGTGGACCATGTTGTTCTCTAGATACAGAGCATAGCACGTTGAGTACATGAAAGTTGAAACAGCCATGAATTCCACCCTTGTCCTGGTCAAGAGTGCTGTAATTCACGGGTTGACTTGTCGATCTCCAATCTTGAATGTCCTGAAAGTTTCTCGTTCGTCATTCTCGGGGTCCTATTCTTACGATTATGTTTGTTTTCGCTTAGGAACAAGGTCGCGGCCTGTGCCAAGCACTTTGTGGGAGACGGGGGCACGACAAAGGGCATAAACGAGAACAACACCGTCATTGATTCCAATGGGCTGCTCAGCATTCACATGCCGGCGTACTTGGATGCCATTAGGAAGGGCGTCGCCACGGTCATGGTGTCGTATTCGAGCTGGAACGGCAAGAAGATGCACGCGAACGGTGATCTTGTTACTGGGTTCCTGAAAAACAAGCTAAAATTCAAGGTAAGGAAACAAACAAAAAGGAGCCAGAGATTCGTATGAAATAAATTCACGATGTTTTGTTATTATTAATGACCAAACAGAGCTGAGAATATGAATTTTGCAGGGTTTCGTCATCTCGGATTGGGAGGGCATTGACAGGATAACGTCTCCTCCTCATGCTAACTACTCTTACTCTGTTCAAGCCAGTGTCAGTGCAGGAATCGACATGGTGAGTTCAACAAGGATTGTCTCTCGGACTATGGATTTTGCTTATTTTCTTGATTGGTTATGATTTATTGGCTCGAGAAGGTGAATATGTATCTGATCTTCATTGCCTTTTTTCTGGCAGGTCATGGTGCCTTACAAGGTCAATGAGTTCCTTGATGACCTGACTAAACAGGTGCAGAACAACATAATCCCGATGAGTCGGATCGACGATGCCGTGAAGAGGATCTTGAGAGTTAAATTTGTCATGGGACTTTTCGATAACCCACTGGCCGATAACAGCCTGGCCAACCAAGTAGGAAGCCCGGTATGTTGTGCATCAATTGGGCTTAAATGAGCAACACGATCGATCTTTCCAAAGTCTCTGGCTAAAATTAAAATACCAATGTTGAACAGGAACATAGAGAATTGGCAAGGGAAGCTGTGAGAAAATCACTGGTGCTTCTAAAGAACGGTAAATCTTCGGGAAAGCCATTGATTCCGCTTCCTAAGAAAGCGCAGAAGATACTTGTCGCGGGAAGTCATGCCGACAACTTGGGCAATCAATGTGGAGGTTGGACAATTGCATGGCAAGGCCTTAACGGCAATGATCTCACGACCGGTATGGTCTGAGCATTTCTTGTTGGATCAAGTTGAATGAAAAATATTTCGATATAACTGATGGTTTATTTTTGACATGCTGCCAGGTACCACGATCCTCAATGCGGTCAAGGGCACGGTCCAGCCTGATACTCAGGTGGTCTACAACGAGAACCCTGATGCGAACTTCGTGAAGTCCAACAACTTTGCATATGCCATTGTTGTCGTAGGCGAGCCGCCTTATGCAGAGACATTTGGCGACAGCCTGAACTTGACCATCCCCGAGCCCGGGCCAAGCACCATCCGCAATGTGTGTGGATCAGTCAAGTGTGTGGTGGTTGTCATCTCAGGCCGCCCCGTTGTCATTGAGCCCTATGTCTCGAACATAGATGCACTGGTGGCCGCTTGGCTTCCAGGGACCGAAGGCCAGGGAGTTGCAGATCTCCTGTTTGGTGACTATGGTTTCACTGGCAAGCTTGCACGGACATGGTTCAGGAGCGTCGACCAGCTGCCGATGAATGTCGGGGACCCGCATTACGACCCGCTCTACCCATTTGGGTTTGGCCTGACGACCAAGGGCACCAAGGAGAGCGATCCTACATATTCTTGAAAAGAGTGACCTATTTGTATAATTTATGTTCCCTTCATCAGTGAGAAGAGTGAAATAGTATCTTAATTTTTTTCCGATTGTTATAGATCACACTCATTTCTGCAATCATGGGTGTAATTCATTAGTCAGTGGTGAGATCAAAATGGGTGTTCAACATCAATCTTTCTTCAATTGTTTGCTGCAATCGTGAGAGTATTCTTGTATCCTTGCAATACATTTACAGTTTATTTCAGTCAATTACACAAAAAGACAGAACAACTACTCTCAGCAGCTTCGTCAGACTTCCTAATTATGTTGGGTCATGTGACGAGATTCACCAAAGTGCACATTGAAACGGCAACTTCAATGCGTATAATCTCGAGCTTGAACCTCTCCCGTTATTGCATGATTTGCCCGCATATATCATGGTCAGTCTATTAACCTTAACAAGTCAGGTCTGATAGGAAACGACAACGTATTCAATGCGTATAATCTCAGCTTGAACCTCTCCTGTTCTTGCATGTGGAACGCTTCGATTTGCCCGCATATATCATGTTAGGAAACCAGTTTTGCTTTGCATCGGGTCAGTCGATCAACCTTAACGAGTTAGGTCTGTTTTTTGAAAAAAAATTGTCCTCAGAGGCTGAAATCGAACCTTGCAACAGAATTATGAGTGCCTATTATTGAGAAAACAGGGAAATATTTGGGCATACCCTAAGATTAGGGACAAACGAAAAAAACAAATGTTTTCTTGGGTATTAGCAAGGGTTGATAGGAAATTAGAGGGATGGAAAGAGCAATTAATTTCGAAGGCGGGCAAGGAAGTGCTGGTCAAAATAGTTGTTCAAACAATACCGCAATATGCCATGTCAATGTTTAAAATCCCTATTTCCATTTGTAGAGCAATTGAGAAGAGAATTTCAGCCTTCTAGTGGAAATAAAATGCAACACGAAGAGGTGTACATTGGAAAAGTTGGAACTTATTGAAATCTAGGAAAGATCAAGGAGGTTTGGGATTTAAAGACCTAGTTGACTTTAATAGAGCTTTGTCGAGATTGAGTCAAGCCCAAGATGCCTTATGGAGCAAAATATTTTAGAGGACTCTACTTTCCTAGAGGAGATTTTTGGAACGCTAAAAAAGGCCCTAGACCCTTTTGGGGTTGGCAAAGTATACTAATGAGAAGAGATGTTATTGAACCGGAGATCAAATGAGAGGTAGGAGATGGGAAAAACATCAAGATTAGAGAGGATAGGTGGTTGCTATCTAGGAAAATTGGAGGTCCTGCAAATCAAAGTGATCCCCACTTTGTAGCTAACTTGAATAATCAGAGATCTAGGGAATGGAACTTACAATTATTGAATGAGACTTTTGGAGAGAGTATTGTACAAGAAATATTAGCTACTCCTCTAAGCTTAAACCCTAGGCCAAACAAACTACTTTGGACAGCAAACAATTCAGGCTTGTACAAAGTAAAAAGTGGCTATAACAAACTTCGCATCCAGGGGACAACTCAAACAGAGCTTTCGGCATCAACTTCTTACCAAAATCCCAAAAGATCGTGGACTGAGATTTGTAAACTACAGACCTATCCCAAAATCAGATTCCTATTGTGGAGTGTTAGCAACAATGCTCTTCCTACCAAAGAGAACCTTTACAAGAGAAATATGATACCTGATTCGTTATGTCCTCTATGCGGCCACGCTCCAGAATCAACAGAACATCTTTTCCTTTTATGTGCCTGGACAAACGAGATATGGTTAGATCCTAGGCTTGAAATCAATATGTCACGCCCCGAACCCCGAGCGCGCGCACATCCCACAGCGGTCGATCAAATTTGCGACATCCCAGGACACTTCGCCGACCCATTCATTTATTTACGCATGCGGAAGCGAAACAAATCCCCTGACAACATTTAACTTGGGATAGAAAAGCAGGCAATCAATCACAATACCAAACACTCATTTACAACACATAGGTTTAAATACAACTCTAGACTGTCTACAAAATACACCAGCTCGACAAAAGGGGAACTATCCTAAAACCAATTAGCAGGACACGTTCACCGATACTTCAATCTCCACCTTTCCAGACTTAGGGTTTCGGGTCCTCCACGACCGCCATCTAGGGACCTGAAATTTTAATCCCACAATCGGAATGAGACGATGTCTCAGCAAGTTCAACCCCCTAAACCCCTATTAGAAAGAAAATACGCCCCAGGTGGCCTAACCACATCACACAGAAGACTTATATTGTCTCAGTTCCTTTCTGCATGTTAGTACAATTCAAATCACTCAATCTCAGGTAGTAATAATAATTCAAACAATTGGAACGCCATCACTTTCATATAAATCACGATCGCACTTAGCACGCATTCCAATTATTATTCACTGCCACACAAGGGCATAGCCTACTCGCCGTTCGGCTATCTATTGGCATATAGCCAGGCATCGCCTCCCCACCTTGGAGCGCGGCTTCGTCAGTACATCGACGGCGTTCCCAAATGAGCATGGGCCCAGAATCAACTGCGACCCGCATCCACCGCGTGGAAATCCCATATAGGGGCAAGTCCGGCTCAACAGCCCAGGACGATTCCTCTTAATTATCACACAGCCAAATCATACTCTACTCGTGACACTTTATATTTCAATCAATCTTCCACTTAAAATAGTGATCCCGGCCATTTTTCTCCATATTAAAAATATTCCAGAAATTACTCACGTGTGTGGGGACACGCTAATTTCGAATCAAAAGCCAATATCTCACTTTTTCAAATCCCACTATTTAATATAATAATTAAAATCCAATTTTTGCATCAAAACCCGACACTTGGGTTTTTATGAAATAAAATCCATATTTATCGCAATCAACACTCAATTTGCCACATCCATTCATCAAATTCAAATTCTAAATGCACAGCAGCGATCAGCACGAAATTCTAAGAGTATAAGGTCCCGACGAAATTTTCAAACTTTAATAAATAATTAAATTCATTCCGGAAATTAATCAAATAATAATATTCATATTTTTCGCAATCCACATTCAATTTATAATATCCAACCATCAATTTCAAAATCCGAATACACAAAGAAATGACCAAGCACGAAATTTCGAGAATTTAGGGTCCCGACAAAATTTTCGGAATTTAATAAATAATTAAATTTATTCTGAAAATAATTAAATAATAATATTTTAATAATTTCGAATAATGATATATATTATTAAATTATTAAATAATTTCGAAATATTTAAATAAATCAAAAGTAAATTCCTTTATGTCACATCAAGGCTTATATTAATATAAACCTTCATTTAGCCTTAAATTAAACTCACTTTAAGCTAATTAAACACATTAATATAATCCACACTTAAATAAATTAAACTAACCACCTAATCACAATTAACATAAACTAAGCACACCTAAAGCATAATTAACCCTCTAAGCGAGGTTTAGTGAGCTAAACTCACTGGATTAGCGAGCCGAGCGGACCAAAACGACGGGGACGCCGAGGAGAACAACTTTCCTCAAAGCGGGCTGAGCATCCGGGCTCGGGAAGGCGGCCAAAACGGCCCACGAAGGGGCTGCCATACCCATTTTCTCGCAACTTCCGGTGGGCGCTGGTTGGGGGCGGATCCGCGGCGATTCGGCGGAGGAACGGCGGAGGAGAGACCGGCGGGGCTTGGACGAGCTAGGGGGAGTCAACGGCGGCTCACGGCGAGGCGCACGGCGGTCCACGGTGGCTCCGGCAGCTCTTGCGCGAGCGAACAGCGGCTCGGGGACGACGAGCCGGGCGGAGCGGCGCGCGGCGCGGCCCGCGCGGGCGGACGCAGCGACCGCGGCGGCTCCGGCGGCGAGCCGGGGCCGACGGCGACGGCGGCGTTGCGGGGGCCTTTGCCGGCGCCCTACAGATCTGGAATTTTTGAGCAGCAAATGGAGGGAGAGAACCGACGGAAGAGAAAGGGGAAAGACGGAGGGCAACGGCCAAGGCGGAGCGGCGACGGTGCGCGGCGGCGACGGCTCCGACGACGGGCGAGCGGATGGCCAAGCGGCGGTCGGGCGGACGCAGCTCCTCCTTCAAGCTTCGCACTCCCTCTTTCTCTCTCCAAAACCCAAGGAAGAAGATGAAGATTGAAGTGAGAGGTGCTTTTTGGGACCAATGAGCATTTGACACTTGTCAACACCTCATTTGCTTGGCTTCCATCAACATGACATCACCTGCATGATGTCATCTTCCACTATCTCCTCTCCCACAACATTATTCAATGGATGCAATATCATTTCCGCCGGGGTCCAAATCCTTGCACATCCAATTTCTTCAATTTTTCTTTTAATTCTCTTCTAATTGAGTCCAATTGAAGTCCATAAAATTAATCAAATGTCACCACACTTCAATTCACATCTTCACTTGTCCATAGAACCAACTTAAGTCTCAAAAAAGCGACCAAAGACGAGCCTACTAATTTCTCGAGCCAAATTAGTCATTTTCTGATTTAATTGCTGAAAAACTCTGATTGCATGAAAAATTTTCCAAAGATAAGTTCATGATCCTAAAATGATTTGCGACACACTCAGACTTCCAATTTCTGAATTCAATCTCAATTCCACGATTAATTTCACTTTGGCACGATAATAGCGCGGCCCAACCTACCGGGTAGCCTTTAGAAATTTTCACGCATTTGACATGTGGTTGATCATCTCAAGCCACAATGTACATCTTTGAAACATTGGTGACTTTCGGTTGTCGGGGTAATCTCAAGGTTTCAATTACGAACACAGGGTACCCAATCGATAGAAAAGTCGGTCCAGTGCCGATTGACAAGAATTGTGCGATCTTGTGGAATCACCCACACTCGATCACATGCCTCTGTCGAGTCAACCTATCTCCGGATCTCTAATCGATTTTTATTTGTGCCGTAATGACCCTTGCAGATTAGCTCGGTCGAAAGGTCGCTTCCTGATCAAATTCTCGAGTCTGATGCATTAGAATTTCCCAACGGCTTCACCTGATAGACCAGTTTCCACATGAGTGGCCAACTCAAGGAAAAGAACTATATGCGTGCCAACGAAATGCCCGTCTCAATTTATTGAAAATAAAATTGGAAAATCGGGATGTCACACAATACCTCCCCAACAAGTATTACTCAAATCGACAAAAAGGTATGTGAAGTTCTTACCTCGAAAGCCACCCCTCCATCCAAGGCTCTGTTTGCAAAGTCTTTTGGCTAATTTGGAAGTCAAGAAATGCCTTCATCTTTCAAGGATGCAAACCTCATCCAAAACAACTCATGGAAGAAGCTAATCATATAACCCAGCTATTTGCAAGATGGAATACCAACATGGCTCGATCAAACTCATCTATACGTCCTCGAACGAAAAGCTAGAACCCACCGCTTCCGAGATCTTTGAAATTGAATGTCAACGGCTCATGGTGTAGCTCCGCGATGGAAGAATCGGTTGCAGGGATCCGTAGAAATGAAGATGGAACTCTCATAGATGAGTTCGCAAAGCAAATCTGAGCCCCCTCTACATTTGTAGTTGAAACCCTCGCAATTGGAGAAGCTCTCTCGTGGATAAAACTGAGACGTGAGTTGAGTTATGCACAAGTACACTGAAGTTAAAGTCTTCTGCATGTGGAGATAGCTTCAGATAACTTAGATGATCTGACTTGTATCATGGGCCAAATGGAAATCCCTTGGATTTGTAGGTCCATCATCCAGGATTGTGGTCTTCTATTGGCTCAATTAGGAGCAAGAATTAAACTAAAATATGAGCCCAGAGAAGCAAATAGTGTTGCGGATTGAGTAGCCAAAGCCCACTGAGCTAGAACCCTACCATCCAATTTGATTGCTTATCCCCTGTTCCCTTTGGTTAATTTTAAGTCTTGAATTTGGTACTAGTTGTAATTCATCTTTGAGTTAGTATCCAAAGTTATTTTCGATAAAAAAAAAAAAGATAACTTTCTTTATCAATAGTTTTCCAACATTTACCGATTCTCTCGTAAATCTATTAACATGAACAAAAAAAAAAAAAAAAATCTGTTCTTTCGGAACTGGACGATCAAATCTTAATCTCCTCACTTTTCGCTCGGTTTGTCGACTCTCTAAGCTATATTTAAGCTATCTGATAAACCCAATTTGTTGCCTTATCCTAGAAGGTAGTAAATCAGGACAGCTAGGGAAAACAAGATTTAGATCTAATTGCAGATGTTCGAGTCATAACCACGTGCTTGTCCTTATCCATCCAAGGTAGAGAAGGTGACATTGTAATCCAGCCCAAGAGCTTAGATGGAAATCAAATCAGCAGTTTCCTTCTCGAGATAATGATCTCGAATCACGCCCCTCGAAATCATCAGACAACTCCACCCAGATTAAAATTCCTGCCCGAAGACATTACGGCGTAATTAACTATATATATATATATATCTGTGTTTTTAGGAGAGGGAGCGTCATAAGCAATTCAGACCGGCGACGAGTTTCACTGACCTTCCCGAAAAAATCGAATCACGGCCCTCGAAATCATCGGACAACTCCACCCAGATTAGGATACCTGCCCGAAGACAATAAAGCGTAATTAACTATATATATGTGTGTTTGGGAGAGGGAGCGTCAAAGCAATTCAGACCGGTGACGACTTTCGCTGACCTTCCCGAAAAAAGTCCGTCGCCTGTTCTCACTCCTCTTGGAGGTGAGAGCTTGAAGTTGAAGAAGCATTGAAGGTAATTCGCAAAAAGATCCTGTCATTGTTCGTTGTGCTGCGTTTGCTTATGTTTGATGATTTGTTTTCGCGAGACAGATTTATTACGAGGGTTTAGCGAAACAAAGATGGCAAAGCTTTCATTCCTTTCAATGGGGATGATCCTCTTCCTCTGTTGTTGCTCCGCCATTGCCGGAACGGCGACAGCCCATCAAGGCCAGGCGACGTACAAGGACCCCAGTCAACCCATCCCCGCGCGGATAAGAGATCTAATGCGAAGAATGACCCTTCAAGAAAAGATTGGCCAGATGACGCAGGTCGATTACTCCGTGGTCACCCCTGAAGTCCTGAGGGACTACTCCATCGGCAGCGTGCTCAGCGGCGGAGGGAGCGTACCGTTCCCCAAAGCCATGGCTGCAGACTGGTTGGACATGGTGAACAAGTTCCAAAACGGTTCTCTCTCCAGTCGCCTCGGGATCCCGATTATCTACGGCATCGACGCGGTCCATGGGCACAACAACGTGTATCAAGCCACTATATTCCCGCATAATGTCGGTCTCGGGGCTACAAGGTAAGCAAATTTTAGCATTCTATGTATATATCAATCAACATTTGTTGACATATGTGCTTTCCGCTTTACGTAACAGCCCAATATAATGAAGAGATACTTACTTGAGAAGTTAGTATAGCTGTCGGAATTACAACAAATCACATTATGTTAATGGATAGTTAGGGTGCTCGAATGCAACGTTATGAACAAAATTATTTTTGTTTGATCACCTATCTCAAGTGGATTCTATATGGTATCATAATAATTTTCAGTGTCTTAAGTTATATAACTTAAGGAAAAGTCATTGTTTATCTTTTTAGGGATCCGGATCTATTGAAGAGAATCGGGGCAGCAACTGCACTCGAAGCTAGGGCGACGGGGATTAATTATGTGTTTGCGCCAACCATTGCCGTAAGTATTAATTTAAATCTGATCATTTGGACAAATAACCAGTTTTGAGTGTTCTCAGTACGATTATTTACGCTTCTCTTTTTCAATCTCGAAACCTTATATTAGGTATGCAGAGATCCGAGATGGGGCAGGTGCTATGAAAGCTACAGCGAGGACACGTCCGTTGTTCAAGCCCTGACTTCAATCATCCCTGGACTGCAAGGCGAAATTCCGGCGGGGGGACGTAAGGGAGTGCCTTATCTCGGGGGAAAGTAAGCTTTTATTTTGATAAGACTAGTTTTGAGCTGGTACTTAATCCTATTTGGCTTTGTCCTACCAAGAAAAAGTTTGTCAATCGCCCTCACAGTAGAACATCTTGTCGAAAATGTCATATTAGCGAATATTCGAAGGTCTTCCGACGTGTCAAGACCAATGTAAAATGCTCCAGTGTCTATTTTGAGATGCTGGGTAGTGTCATACGCAACTCTCATACTTGTCTCCATTTCTATGATGTTATATCTCTCGACTTCGGACAGCGACAAGGTTTTGGCCTGTGCAAAGCACTATGTGGGAGATGGGGGCACCACAAGGGGCATCAATGAGAACAACACAGTGATCGATTGGCATGGACTGTTGAGCATTCACATGCCCGGTTATTACAAAGCCATAATCGAGGGCGTCTCCACGATCATGGTCTCGTATTCAAGCTGGAATGGAGTGAAAATGCACGCCGATCGCTTTCTCGTCACGGACTTCCTCAAGAATACCTTGAATTTCAGGGTACACTTACTAGTCTCTCCCCAGTCTTGCCATTTTTTATTGATATGGACAAGATCGAATTTAATCAACTGGTTCTGAATTCTTGCAGGGCTTTGTAATATCCGATTGGCAAGGTATTGATAAGATCACCACCCCACCCAGTGTAAATTACACATACTCCGTCGAGAAGAGCATCGAAGCTGGGGTCGACATGGTCAGTGGCTATGGCTATCTCTTTTCACTTTATGCAAAAGGATCAGATCGCCAAATTAATCTTAATGGGCAAGCACTTTGCTTCTTCTTTTTTTTCCCTTTCTGCTCCTAGGTCATGGTTCCTTACAATTATACGGTGTTCATCGATGCCCTGACCCGATTGGTCAATGCCAATGTGATCCCCGTGAGCCGGATTGACGACGCTGTCCAGAGGATTTTAAGGGTGAAATTCATGATGGGCCTATTTGAGAACCCTATAGGCGATCGGACCTATCTTTCCCAGCTTGGAAGCCAGGTTAGATAATGCAAGACCACATTACTTATCATAATGGACTGTCTATGAAGTGCATACAAGCAATGTTTTATCCCAATTCTGTGTCATTGTAGGAGCATAGGAATATAGCAAGGGAAGCAGTTAGGAAATCACTGGTTCTGTTGAAGAACGGGCAAAATGCGGATCCCCCAGTGTTGCCGCTCGCCAAGAACGCCTCTAAGATACTCGTCGCGGGGACTCATGCCAACAATCTGGGCTACCAATGCGGTGGTTGGACCATCACTTGGCAGGGTCAAAGTGGCAACAACATAACCAGTGGTACATTCTCTTTCCTTTCTTCTTTAGTACACTGCGTACGCAACAATTGATGTCACGCGGAGGATGAGGACGTAGCCGAGGCAGTGTCCGCATTAATGATGATATGCCACCATGAGTTTTATACATGTTTTATCAAAGTGGAGAGTTTCTAATGAAGTTGATTTGTTGATTTTGTGCACTTGAAAATAGGGACCACTATCCTAGGTGCGATAAGTAAGGCCGTGGACGTCGACACAGAAGTTGTCTTCAGCAAGAACCCCGATGCCGACTTCGTCAAGTCGCAAAACTTCTCGTACGCCATCGTCGTGGTCGGGGAGCTGCCCTACGCAGAGACAGCGGGAGACAGCACGAACCTGACGCTGGCAGTGCCTGGTGAGAACATCGTCTCCAACGTGTGCTCGTCAGTGAAGTGCGTGGTGATTGTGGTCTCGGGGAGGCCACTCTCGATCCAGCCACTCGTGCCGCATATTGACGCTCTGGTGGCGGCGTGGCTGCCGGGGAGCGAGGGAGACGGGGTGGCCGACGTCTTGTTCGGGGACTACGGATTCACCGGGAAGTTGCCGAGGACGTGGTTCAAGACGGTGGATCAGCTTCCCATGAACGTAGGCGACCCTCACTACGATCCGCTCTTCCCATTTGGTTTCGGACTTACTACCCAACCCACTGGGGGACAGTGAGGGAGATACTGGGAGAGTGTAACTGTTCTTCTGGATTTTAAGTTTTGTCTCAATTTATCAAGATTCAATACGGAGATACCCTTTTAGGGTATCTCGTTTCCTAAACCTTCGTAGTCATTTGGATAGAAGATGGCTTAAAGATTTAGGAATAGGAACAATTTGAATAATCGAACTTATTTGTTATTTTCAAACAGAATTCTGGTCGTTTTCCATTTTGCTTAATTGAACTTACTAGGGTATTTCAAACAAATTTTGGTAGAAGAACGACAGGAACTAATGTAGTGTATAAACGTATCACAAATATGACTCACCCAAACTGTAGTGGCATGTAAACGTGTTTTGGATGTCGACAAGTTGGATGCGTTTGGAGTCAATTGCAGAAAACCCTAAGGATTTGGGATGGGTTCGGGATATTATACTTGTAAACCTCATATACTAAACCCGATATGTATAATTACTCCAATGTTTTATTTCATATATCATTCTTGGGCGATTTAAGTAGCATTGGGATAGGCTCGTAGTTTTCACTTTTTACTTAATCTAAATTTTACGGTGGACGCATAATAAATTTTTTTAATCCGAAACTTTCACTACATATATATGTTCATACATAAATTCACATATAACTTTCCTTTCATTTTTTAGAATTCGGATAATGTTTTTATATTGGGGGCTTCTTGCTTTTCACATAATCCTAAACAGACCCTTATTGAACCCTGCTAGGTTTGGAACAGTTATTGGAACTTCCGCGACAGTCTACTTTTATAAAAATTTACGAATCCCAAAAAGTTTTGTTATGATCTTTCTTTCTTTTTTCTTCCAGCATCAAGCATCAATCACCATTTCAAACCTCTCTTCTCGTTTTTTGGTAGGTTTTAGATTTTTATGACGATTGGTCAAAAATATCGTCGACCTTATATTTTGCCACTCTGCAGGTTGTATCTACAAATTTAACTAAATGATAGTGTTTGCAAATTCCAGACGGCTTATTGTATAGTTCATGCGAGGTAATTTATCTATGAAAGAAAAAATATACTATCGTTGTTCATAAAATACCCGACTACTTCACTGGGCGGTGTATGGGATATCACATCAAGTCTCACTGCCGCGTTTGGAAAGTAATAAAGTTAACTGGACAAATTTGGGACAAGGCAAGTCATTCCAAACCCGTCCCACTTCCATCCCTATCTTCTTAGTAAATTTCAAAGGCACAAACCATATTGGCCTCAAGTTCATATAAGATAGACCAATGGGAAAGAATTTAAAATATATATATATATATATATATATGCATAAGCTTTCGAACCTCAGCCAGGAAACTTCGTATAATATTTATGCTATGGCAAGTTTATAGTCCTCAGTACCATAGCTGAATAACTGATAAATTAAAGAAATATAAGCAGATGCAATCTTTATTAGTCAAAGCACCACCTTGCTAACTTTTGTCTAGCATCTTGAAATTCTTTAGCTGTTGATATTTTCTTAATTCCTCTTTCTCCGAATGTGCAATCGAGTTCTAATTGTCACAAAAGTGCAATCGAGTTTTAAAATTTTCAAAATATACAATCAAAGAAAGGACTTGATTAGACCGATTTAGCAAGTTTTAGAATTCAATTGTACTTTTTAAAAGCTTAAGAACTTAATTATACTTAATTAATTCTGCCTCATTGGCCATTCTAGAAACCTGCCAAGAGCCACTTCTTGTTCGAGCCCTCTAACAACGCAATCATTCCCTGCCCTCGTCGAATCGAGTTGTTACAACTCTCAATAGTTTCCTCACAATTCTAATTCTATTAGGTTATGTGACAAGATTTACCTAAGTGTCTATCGAAACAGAAATGTATTCGGTGCATATAATCTCAAGCTGGAACCTCCCATTGTTGCCCTGCTTAAATTTACCCACATATATTATGGTAGGAAATCAGTTGTCGAGTAATTTTCTTTATCAACAATTTTCTGACTTTTACTAATTCTTTCATCAATCTATTTACATGGACAAAAAAATTCGTTTATATTTTAAACAGAATTGTCAAATTATCAAATCTTAATCTCTTCACTTCTCCCTATGTCTCTAAACCACTCTTCACTACTCGGTAAACCCAATCCCACCGATCTCTAATTTGTGTTGCCCTTATACAATAAAGGTATTGAGTCAGAACAACTAGACTTGGAAAAGGGGGAAAGAAAAGTTATCTTAAATGCTTGGATAATGAGGATGTGTTAATTGAAGATAATCAAGTTTTAACTGCGTGCTTATCTAAGTAGGCATCTCTATCCAGTCCAGATGGAAAATCGGCCGTTCCCTTTCCCAAGATAATAATCGCATTCAATGTGTGTCAATCACAGCCCTCGAAATCATCAGACAACTCCATATCAGATTAGGATTGCTGCCGGAATAAATATCACGTAATCAACCATGCATATCTGTGTGTCACTGTGAATGTGTGTGTGGCTATATATAGGTATAATAGAGGGAGAGAGCAACCATAGTCAAATCAATTCAGACTTTAGTGACGAGTTTCGCTGACCGTCCCTAAAAGGTCAGTCGCCTGTTCTCACTTCTCTTTGGTGCTGAGAGCTTGAAGTTGAAGAAGCATTGAAGGTAATTACAAAACACCTGCTCTTATTCATTCCATTGCCTTTGCTTATGTTGTTAATTTTGTTTCTGTGAGGCATATTTATTAGTTGTTTAAGGGTTTGCACTGGTTTCGACCCTCGACCTTTTTGAATTACTTAGATTGGCATAACTCGGAAATTTTCGATCGTATTGGTAAACTTGGTTGACTCAATAATCCATGCAAATTGTCTGAGTTTTTTTGGCCAATCCATCAGATTTGTCGTCAAATGCAGATGATTTTACATCTTTGCGTAGGATTAGACGCACAAATTTTTCTGAAGTACACAGATCACTCGAATTGGCAAACTTACCTTTCGACACGGACCATTCGATACAAACTCAGAGATTATCGTGATAGGGAAAAGAGATTCGAAGTTATCTTCAAAGCGAAAAATCATAAACAGATCAACAAACTAACCCACCCGTAAGTCTAGGAAACAAAAAACGGATAATATTTCTTAAACGATATACTCTCTCTCTCTCTCTCTCTCTCGTCTTTCTTTCTTAGACCAAGCAAAAGTTGTGAGTATTCACTCCTGCATGTTGATGATCATCTTCATCCTGCAGGATCATTGACATTAGCTAAACAAAGATGGCAAAGCTTTCATTCCTTTCAATGGGGATGATCTTCTTCCTGTGTTGTTTTGCGGCTGTGGCGACGGCAGCGCCGCCCGATCAAGGCATCTCGAAGTACAAGGACCCCAGTCAACCCGTCCATGCGCGGGTAAGAGACCTCATGCGAAGAATGACCCTTCAGGAAAAGGTTGGCCAGATGACGCAGATCGACCGCTCCGCGGTCACCCCCGAAATCCTGAGGGACTACTCCATTGGCAGCGTGCTCAGCGGCGGAGGGAGCGTGCCGTTCCCCAAAGCCAAGGGCCAGGACTGGATGGACATGGTGAATAGCTACCAAAACGGTTCTCTCTCTAGTCGCCTCGGCATCCCGATGATATACGGCATCGACGCGCTCCACGGGCAAAACAACGTGTATCAAGCCACAATATTCCCGCATAATGTCGGTCTCGGAGCTACGAGGTAAGCATGTTTTAAGCATTCTATGCATATATCAATCGACATATGCTGACATATGTGCTTTCTGCTCTAATAACAGCCAATTATAATGAGGAGAGATGGTTAGTTACTTGAGAAGTTAGTATAGCTGGATCATGTTACGAAGTGATTAGGGCGTCGGTTGCAATGTTATCAAAAAAACCTTCTTTATATGGTCATCTAAAGGGAATTTAGTTTAAGGAAAAGCTGTTGTTTATCTTTTTAGGGATCCGGATCTCGTGAAGAGGATAGGAGCTGCGACCGCCCTTGAAGTTAGGGCGACTGGGATTAATTATGCGTTTGCTCCATGCATCGCCGTATGTATCAACTAAATTCTGATGATTTCAACAAGCTTCCCGTTTTCAAGTGTTATTAACACATTTACGACTCTCTTTTTCAATCTCCAAACGGTGAATTAGGTTTGCAGAGATCCGAGATGGGGCAGGTGCTATGAGAGCTACAGCGAGGATCCGTCCGTTGTTCAGGCCATGACATCGATCATCCTCGGGTTGCAAGGCGAAATTCCTGCAGGCGGGCGAAAGGGAGAGCCTTATCTCGGCGGAAAGTAAGCTTTTGTTTTTATTAGACTAGTTTGAGCTGGTACTTAGTTCCTATTTGGCTTTGTCCTACCAAGAAAAAGTTTGTCAATCGCCCTCTCAGTGTCACGTCTTGTCGAAGGTATCATATTAGCAAATACCCGAAAGTGTTCCGACATGTCAAGGCCAATGTAAAATGGTCCAGTGTCTATTTTGAGATGCTGGGTAGTGTCATAAGCAACTCTCATATTTATCTAAGCTCTAGACGTTATTATCTCTCAACTTTGGACAGGGACAAGATTTTGGCTTGTGCAAAGCATTATGTGGGAGATGGTGGCACCACAAGGGGCATCAATGAGAACAACACAGTGATAGATTGGCATGGACTGTTGAGCATTCACATGCCCGGTTATTACAAAGCCATAATCGAGGGCGTATCAACGATCATGGTCTCATATTCGAGTTGGAACGGAGTGGAAATGCACGCTAACCGCTTTCTCATCACGGACTTCCTCAAGAACACGTTGAAGTTTAAGGTACATTGATTAGTCTCTCTTCAATCTCGCATTTGTGATTGATACCAATTGTGGATTGAATTGAATCAACTAGCTTTAAATTCTTGCAGGGTTTTGTAATATCCGATTGGGCAGGAATCGATAAGATCACCACCCCACCCGGTGCGAATTATACATACTCTGTTCAAATGGGGATTGGAGCAGGGATTGACATGGTCAGTAGCTATGGCTAGCCTTTTCATTTCATGAAAAAATATCCAACCTCCATATTAATCTTAATTGGCAAGTGCTTTTATTTTGTTTCGTTTCTACTCCTAGGTCATGGTTGCCCTCAATCACACGTTGTTCATTGATACCCTAACCAAATTGGTCAACGACAATGTGATCCCTATGAGCCGCATTGACGATGCCGTTGAGAGGATCTTGAGAGTGAAGTTCATGATGGGCCTATTTGAGAATCCTATGGGTGATCAGACTTATCTTTCCCAGCTTGGAAGCCAGGTTAGACGATGCAAGAGCACATTACTTATCAGAATGGATTATATGTAAAGCGGACACGAGCATTGTTTTATTCCAATTCTATACCATTGTAGGAGCATAGGGATTTAGCAAGGGAAGCTGTTAGAAAATCCCTGGTTCTGTTGAAGAATGGGGAGAATGCGGATCCCCCAGTGTTGCCGCTCTCCAAGAACGCCTCCAAGATACTCGTTGCTGGGACTCATGCCAACAATCTGGGCTATCAATGTGGTGGTTGGACCATCACTTGGCAGGGTGGAAGTGGCAACAACCAAACCAGTGGTACATTCTCTTTCCTTTCTTCTTTAGTACACTTCGTACGCAATAATTGATGTCACGTGGAGGACTAGGATGTTGCCTCGGTAGTGTCCGCGTTAACAATTGTCGTGGTAAAAACATTATGTTTTCTCGTTTACATATTTAATCGAAGTATGGGGTTTTCATGAAGTTTGATTAATAATCTTGTGCACCATGACTATAGGGACCACCATCCTAGGCGCGATAGGTAAGGCCGTCGACCTCAACACAGAGGTTGTCTTCAGCAAGAACCCCGATGCCGACTTCGTCCAATCTCACAACTTCTCGTATGCCATCGTTGTGGTCGGGGAGCTGCCCTATGCGGAGACAGCAGGAGACAGCACGAACCTGACGCTGGCAGAGCCAGGCGAGGACATCATCTACAACGTGTGCTCGTCGGTGAAGTGCGTGGTGGTCGTGGTTTCGGGAAGGCCGGTCATGATTGAGCCGCTCGTGGCACAGATGGACGCGCTGGTGGCCGCATGGCTGCCAGGTAGCCAGGGGGAAGGGGTGGCCGACGTCTTGTTCGGGGACTACGGATTCACGGGGAAGCTGCCGAGGACGTGGTTCAAGACGGTGGATCAGCTTCCCATGAACGTGGGCGACCCTCACTACGATCCACTCTTCCCATTTGGTTTCGGCCTTACCACCGAGCCCACTGGGGAACAGTGAGAGAGGATAACTTGTTCTTCTGGATTTTAGGTTTTATCTTGGTTTATAAACATTTCGTAGGAGATTCTTTTCTGCGTATTCCTTTTCCTAGCCCCTTCCTAGTCATTTGGATCGAAGATGGTTCGAAAAACTTTGGATTTGGAACAACTTGAATAATCGTCACTAGGGCACTTTCAAGTAGTATTCTGGTTGTTTTTTCATTTTTGCATAATTGAACTTGCCCAAAGTTAATTTCCCCCGTCATATGAATTTATTGATTAGAATTTCTATCGGGGCCTTACCTTTCTTCAACTACAGAATCACAAAATGCGAGGGTAGAGCATAATTTTTGCCATGTGGCATTCATTAACAGAGTTTGCCTACCAGTAATGCTACATGTTACAGATATCAAAGGATCTGATGCAACTATCGGCGAGAACCGGTGATCGGGTTGTATATAAACGCATGTTACAACCATGATGAGCCTCATTAATGACAGAAATTTGATTAGTCAAATGATGACATATTCTATGAGAAAATGACTTATTAATCAACTACCGATGAACAATAGACAACGAAGCCATAAGGTGTGAAAGCTTGAAGTTCATTTAATAACAAATCGAGCAAATAAGTTCTCTTTTTGAAGCAGTTCCAGTTAATGTAGTCATAGATTAGGTTATCTGTCGGTCATATGTACAAAAACGCTAGCTCTCCACCTCAGCATCGATCCAAGTGTAGCATAAGATATGAGCATCCTACGTATCTAAAATACCAAGTTACGGATACTTTACAATGTTGACTTTGGCATCAAATTTTTTATACAGCATCTACCATCTCTGCACTTCCTGCACATGTTGAGGTCCAAATGTCACTCTTTAAAAGCTAAGAAAAATACGGGGCTATGGCGACATTTGTGCTCCAGTCCCCTTAAACTATGCAGATGCTGAAAAATTAAAATGTTAACGGATGCCTTCTCACAGATCCACCGAACATGTATATAACAATGATGACAGGTTCAAGACTGAGCAGAGCTCTAACCTTAGCCTCACTCTGCATTGTGCGACTGATCATGCTCGATAAAATCCAATGCGTCATCCTTAGAAACAAGATTGACACGGCTTACTCGATTTTTGTGGGTCACACCATATATCTGGTCCGCAACCTTCACAAGTTCAGGCCGGAAAGTGGTGGTTATGAACTGGGTGCTTGATGTGTCTGCCAGACGACGAATCATATCTAAATGTTGATTTAAGGATATCCTGAAAGCAGCATGTCTCGACACATATTACTAGTTCAAAAAGCTGAGCATCAATAAATGGACACACGAACATTTCTAATTTGCCCTAGAGGTATGACAATCTGGCGGCATTCACCTGGAAAAGAATTGCATCATAGAAAGGCCCGAATGACAACAATCAGGCATTAGATTAAGATTTGCCTATGAACGAGTGGACAAAGGTATTCAGGAATGCAAATGACCAAGTCAAGATAAAGGGGGGAAAAAAGGATACTCCCGACCGCTGTTCTGTACTGAGGATCCAGTGCTGCGTCTATCTCATCGAAGAGATAAAAGGGAGCAGGATCGCATCTTTGTATAGCAAAGATTAAGGCAAGGGCAACAACAGTTTTTTGACCTCCAGACAATTGCTTCATCGATTGTGTCTCCCCTTGCCCAGTAAAAGAAACCTGCAATGCCACGAATCAGTCTCGGAAAGAAGATACTTCTGTTCTCGCAATCTGGAAGATATCATTAATTGGTCCCGAGGCTGGAGGCAGTGACCATATCCAAAAGCCCATATTCCAAGGGAATAACACACCCTTTTACCTCCCAGTGGATGACTCTCTACTCATAAAACCCCTTATCTCCAAAAAAGAAGAGGAAGCAGACAACAGAAAACAAACTTGCATTCCCATGTCCTGAAAGATTTTCAGAATAGAAACAGAATATAGCACAACACTCAATGTGGCCAACAACACTTACATAAAGGACTAGGGCTTTTTCTTTTTCTTTTTTTCTTTTTTCACTCAAAAGGACTTGGGATGTGTTTTGCCGTTAGAAAACAGCAGAAGGATCATTGGCTGCATATGTTAAAAGTGCATGCTTCACATATTAAACCAACTGATCAGAATGGAAAATCAAATGCACAGCAAGAGATTACATGCCTTGACTTTAACACCGATGTATTTCTCAACCCTTCCCTCTAAATCTGCTTCACGAGGTCCATCCTCATCTTGATCATCATCAGCATGATCACCATCCTGCAAGTTAAAGTGTAGCAGGATATATGCATTAGCTTGCAGTGAAAATTGAGTATTCCAGAGATGGACATCCAACCTTCTTCTCTCTAGAGAGGTTAAGCATAAACAAAAATGACGGGCAAAGCCATAATTCCGGCTAGAGCATCTGTTCCCAGCTCCCACCAAAAGGGAAAAAGTACCCTCTCAAATTTATAATCAACAAAGAGACAGGTGGAAAATAACTTGTTTGCCAATAAACTATGGAGGCATGATCACCAGAAATATGAGTTGCAATATAAAATGTGATGACAACTTTTAGAATTTTCAGAAAACAAAAACAGAGACCTTTTTCTTCATCATAACCAGATGTCCATGACCGCCTTGTACCAGTTCAGAGAATACTTCTCGAAAATGCCTTGCAACACCTTTGAATGTACGTTCAATTGACTCATCCTTCCTCTGATCTAAAACTGATATTAGTTCACCAATTTTCTGCAATTAGAGAAACAATGTAATCAGGAAATAATCCGACTTTAGATCACATAAAAGCTCGTTACAAATGAATATTTGTCAAAATGATACCTCGTCACCAGCATCTAGTTCTCTTTGCCTTTTCTCAAGTTCCTCCCTTTGCTCTGTGAAGTTCACGTACTGATCAAGTGCTTTCTTGTTTACATGACTGAACTGTTGGAGCTGCTCATTACATCTGTGAAGCATCTTCTGCAATTCTTTGATGCTCCTCCGTTTATACCTATAATCTCAAACATAATATAATTGAGGTCCGATGAGCTTCAATGGCGGAAACCAAATTATAATTCAGTACAATTACCTCTTTTTAAGTCCTAAAATTAGAAAGAGGCATTAAGTAACAAGAAATCGCACTTGCAGCTCCCTCCCTCCCTCTTGAAAAGAGATAGGAAATATGCTCAATATCATTTGATTAAATAGTTGACATAGCTCCTTGTTGTTTGAAGAAACCCTCCACTTCAATTGGTATTTTTTCACAAAAGCCTCCCTTCCTCTCTTCCTCCCTCCCTCCCTCTGGCTTCACACTTTTCTAATGGTCCCTTCTTTCCTACTTGTGCCCTTTTTAAAGCAAAGTTTTGATGGATGGCTGAAGTAAAAAACAATTTCTATTGAATACCAAAATAATAGTCAAAATTTACACTTTGGAAAGATGAAATCCTTTCGAAACTTTATCTGATCTCAAAGGGACCACTGAAGTGTGACAGAGAGAACAAAAGTCTAGCTAAAACCACGTATACTTTTCAAATGACAATGAAATTCATCCCTCCTTATAAAACAAGAGTAAAGTAATCATCCTTGAAAATGACATAGGATATCTTCTAATAGAAATCAAAGCCTTATTTTGTTGACAAATATCAATTAAGAAAATTTTACCTACAGACAACCGCAATTCGAACAATCACAGAAATTATGAATAAGATGCCCACAGTATGAAAGTCATAACATTTTTAATGTTAGACAAGGAACTTACATCTCAAAAGCATCAGAAGATAATGGGCCCAAGTTCCTTATTTTTTTTGAATACTCATCCTGTTTAGCTATAAGGGTATTCCTCCGGCTAAAAAGTTGTTCAAGTTCTTTAGTTTCATCCTGAAGTGTTTTCTCATAGTTGTCCTCCAAAGCCTGCATTTGAGCAATCATTTGAGAAGAAACAAAAGAGTAGAATACCAACATTTTGTCCACACTGAAAAAAATTAAACAGTACCTTCAACTTCGCCATCTCGTCTTTAATCTTCTTGATTTGTTTATTTGTTTCGTCTATACTTCTATTAATTCCTGACAATTTTAGTTTCTGTCAAAAGCATGAACAATTCTAAAGCTCCAAACAACAATAATCCCATCAATCCAAAATTTCCACCTTCTAATCGCTGGGTTGCATCAATGACCAATGATTCTGCATCTTTGAGCTCCTGCCACTTTGATTCAGCTTCATTTTCATGCAAATCAGTCTCTGATGAGGATATAATAGCCTCAAACTCTTGCTTCCGCCTCTTGAGATTAGTTGAAAGGTTAGTCTCAAGCTCTGCTTTTCTAGTTTCGGTCTGCAAACAAACATAAGTGATGACCAATATGCACAAAAACAGCATAACTGTACTCAGCCAAGGTTCTCATTGCCGACCTCAATGCGATCTGTCTTGCAGTCAAGAAGCTCCTCTTTTAGAACTTTTATTTCTTGATTCAGCGTTGACAGATCTTTTTTTTCATCAGGTGTTAGATGATCAATTAACTCCGTGCCCATTTCAGCTTGCTTCATTGCCATGCTGGTTTTGAGCTGATCAATCTGAGTTCTGACATCCACAAGTGATTTCATCTGCAAAATAAATTGTATAGCTCAAGCAAGAAGGCAGGAGAATGAGGGAGGGGTAATGTAGAACCTCCCATTAAAAAAAGCATTTGAATAGGCCAATAAAGCACGATAAGTGATGTGACATAGTCAAGAACATTTATACCTTGTTTTCAGTAGCTTTCGTATATAACAGTTTCTGCTTTTTCGCATTGGAGATATCTAGTTTAAGCTGTTCCAACTCTGATTTAACATGCGCCAGCTCAGCATCAACTTTTTGCTGCTCAGAGACAAGTTCTGTTATTTCCTGGTCTTTCTGTGAGAAAAGTTAAGTGAAAAAAAGCCACAAAATTTGGCCAAGATTAAATGAGACAAAAGTACAAAGCAGCTCGGTGTCCTCAGATATTTTCTCATAGGAAAGTATAGGCCCACCCACAAACAGCCAAGAAACTTAAAAAAGATAAAAAATGAATGACCAAAAAATTTGTGACCATTGGTTAAGAAAGTTGGAACAAAATTTGCATTGTAGTAAGTTAGTGGATCCCTCTGTCACTTCTAGGCCCAATGATCCCTTAAAAAAACTAAATAATGAGTCTACTTGGCATTAAAAAATTGTACATGTGCCTACCCTGCTTGGTCAAAGGCATGTTAAACCCACTCTCAGGAACCATGTATCCCTAGTGTGAGCTCTACCTGAAATCTGGGTTTTATATTATTGCTGCATCTCCACATAACAACTATATCTATGGACTTTTAATACTAGAAACAATGGATCCCTTAGTGGTAGGTTTAAAGCATGTGATTTTCTAGAAACCAGATTGAAACTATTTCTGACCCAGCTGACCAGGTCCAATTTCACTGATTCAAGCAGGGCATCACCATTGGAATCCAATTTTTGACCAGTCACACTTCAATAATTATAAAAGAGACCAGTTCTTGGTGCATCCAGGTGAACCGGCAAGTCCAGTGCACTTTGAAAAACACTGTCAAATGTATATTTGGCAAGATAATAATTGAGTAGCCGAACCACCTCTGGAATAAAAAACCAAAGGGACAACTGTTAATAAGCAAAAAGGATATTTTGCAATTCCTCCTTAATATTCTTCAGCTCCTCTTCCTTCATGTTGATTGATTTTGTATTTTGCCTGATTATATTCATAAACTTCAACCTTGAGCGCCTATAGTCATAGAATCCCCCTGTCATACCGCCTTTCTTGCTAACTTGATCACCTGCCACAAAATTAAAAGTGAGTTCCATGTACAGGTGTCAAAAGAAAAGGATGCCATAAACCAGTCAATTACATATTAACTGACCTTCCAAAGTTATACAATCCAGACCATCATTGCGAGCTACCCTTGTAGCCACATCCAAATCTCGGCAAATCACTGTTCTAGCAAAAACCTAAGCAAAGAGAAGATGGCCTTAACATAAATTTGATTTCCATCCAATTTCATGCAGTAAGCCGAACAATAGGATACAAGGTGTGAAGTGTAACTACCAACCAATACCTATGAAGTGTACCTAAGACATGTACCCACTACCCACCACTTCCCTCATGAAAGTCTGCTCTCTCTTAGCCAATACTTACTATTATAATCAATTTTAATAAGAAATTGCGATGTGCTCACACACATGGTGTTTTAACTACAAGGACTTGATATTTAATATCTAAGATGAATAAAAACAAGACTTATGCCCATTTTTTAATCAAATGCCTCTCGCCTCACATCCTACAAAACTAGTATTCTTTGGACCCTGCCACTACAATCTCTCAAAAGTTTCACCATCATACATATCTAACTTCATTTGAGAAGGGCAGAACAGCAATGCTTTAGATTCTAGCACATAAATACAGTGAGAAAGGCTAACCTGGGCAAAGGCAGGATTGTAATTTGGTAAGAATTTCAGTTTCTTTAATAGAGGTATCACATCTGAACTCTGTGGATAATGTACATTTGGGGGCTTAACCCTGTTCAGAGGTATGAAAGTGACTCGTCCACCTTTCAGTGAGTTAAGGTGTCTAATAATCCGGGTTGAAATCTCATCATTCTCAACCACCACATGAAATAAACTGTTTCAAATGAACTGAATCAGTCATCTCAGGAAAATCAAGAAATACAACAACCAAAATCTAGTGAAAACACAAAAGTTACAAAACAATTTCCACTTACCTGTTTCCTGCAGTAACTTCTACTGCAGTATAGAACTTCTCATCACAATCAAGCAACTCAATGATGGGACCATAAACTCCAGACATCTGGTACTCTCGGCAGATTTTTCTTACAGAATTAAGCCCTCTCCTCACATCCTGAAAATATGAAGACAATATATCATATGATACATTTTATGAACTGCTTTTACAGCCAAATGCACGCTTTTCACCCTTTATATGGTTTGGACATCCCCGATTTTGTGATAAAATGATAAGTACACTCATGTCTATGGCCTCTAAAATAAATTTAAATGTGACGCAATCAACTTAGATATTGCTAAGGTGAATTTTCCTTTAGCACAATTTGCTAGGATTTTTCCCTAAAGCATTTAGTTCAAATCCCTAGGTTAGCAAATCAAAAGAGTCCTATACCTACACAACTACCACCTTCCAAGCAACAATGAATTACGACCTACTCAACTCTCTTCTTATTAAGGCCTCATGAAAGGACTGCTCTGGCATTGATTAAAGACTAGCTACTTAAAGATATATTGTGCCCGCCCTCACCCCCTTGCCCACCAAATGGTTGTAAAGGGCCAAAGAGAAGAAAAGATAGAAAGGACATACAACAAACTGTTTCATTCCGAGCAGACGAACCTATTTCTGTTTTCAAGGAGTATGCAGCAACTTCAAGACACTTGGTTCTTTACCTCAAAATTTTATTTTATTTTAGGCATTGCACTTAACAAACTCAAGTGAAAAGGCAGTACTTTAAAGCATTTACAAATCATCTAATAATTTGTCTACCGAGCTCTTTGTTTTTGAGCTCTTTTTGTATAGGGATGATTACACAAATGTTCCTCCATCTTTGCTTGAATAAGCAATGTCGTCCTTGAACTTTTAATTTGTTCA
Organism: Eucalyptus brandiana; assembly: GCA_014182725.1. Lineage (NCBI taxonomy): Eukaryota > Viridiplantae > Streptophyta > Magnoliopsida > Myrtales > Myrtaceae > Eucalyptus > Eucalyptus brandiana. The sequence continues at coordinate 9,378,346 of CM024677.1, read as the reverse complement.
ATGCGGTCCTTGAACTTTTAGTAAATGTTCAATCCAGTCCTTCAACTATATGAACATATCCAAGGTTATCCTTCCATTAATTCAAGTTAACAAAATAGGTTGATTTGGCTTACAATCCGGTAATATTGAACAATTTACATGTGGATTATCCACGTAAGATATTTAACTCAAATCAGGATATAATAATCTACGTCATCAAATAACATGGATGATCATTTTTTCAAACGATACAAATTAAACAAATTTAAAGGATGATTATATTCTAATTTGAGTTGAATATCTTATGTGGATAACCCACGTGTCATGTGTTTTTTTGTGCACAATTCAAACGTACAAAATTGAAAGCCAAATCAACAAATTCCATTTACTTGAATATATGGAAGGATAATATTGAACATTTTCATATAATTGAGGGGCTAAATTGAACATATATTAAAAGTTCAAGGATTGCATTGAATAAATTAAAAATTTAGAGACGTGATAGCATATAAGGCTAAAATTCAAGGACCACATTGAAAAAATCCAGGGATGACATTGCACGTTAGGCCAAATTTCATGAACCATTTGTGTCATTTTAACTTATATTTATGGGTTTGCACCCCTCGGTGCCCTATGGTAATATTTTCTTTCACCTATCCAAAAAAGGGAAAAAAAAAAGAGGGCAGTACTTTATTAATAAAGATGCAAGTACTTGATAAGTAATTCAAACATAGCCCATGGTAGTTTGCAGTTGATATTTTTGTGGAAAAATTATGCAATCAACCATAATTGCACAATTACTAGATTTTTAAGCCTTCAAGTCAATAGGTCAATTTAATCAGTTTAAATCCATTTTTGGTCAATCAAGCTAAGAAAACCAGTCAATTCATGTGGTTTATAACCTGGAATTACATGGACAAAAAGCCGAGCCTATGAAATGGCCCATTAAAAATATACATGTTTCACATAATAGTTCTGCACCAAATCAACCCCAAAAAGAGTAGTTTAAAAAAGTAAGTTCCATCATACTGATCCAGGCTAAATTTGACATGTATATATATATATATATATGTATGTATGTATGTATGTATGTATGTATGTACAAGCATTCTTTATAGAATATTTACAAATTCGATTAGAATTGAGACAAAAAGGATTACTCACACCAGGTGTTGCATGATCAAGGTTCTTCTCTGCCTTATCAACCTCTACTTTCCACTTATCGATCTGAGTTGAAAGTTCGCTTTCCTTGTCCCACAATGATCTGTCAACAAAGATTAATTGAAAGAAACCCAAGACATGTCCAGCAATTTCAAAATAAGTTATAAAAACCTACTTCCGCTCATCCTGTAGCTTATTCCTCTGTGTCTTATAATCCCTTAGCCTTCCGCTTGTCTGAAAAATGAGGGATTCCAACCTCGCAATCTCAGTTTTACGGTTCTCAATGTACACATCTTGCTCGCTTGACTCGGCCTTAAGCTGATCAATTTCCTTTTGAAGCTTTTGCTCCTATAACCATACGCAAAGAAAACCAAAAATGATTTTAAAAAAAAAAAAAAGAAGAAGCAGCAGCAATATAGTCTTTTTGGACAGACAAGCCACATGAAAGTGAATCACCACTGAAATCATAAGGCAATGTACGGTAACAGATGAAAGAAGCCAACTTGTAGCATAATGGATCTGCCTCTGGTTTTATTTTTATGTAGAATAGTTACTATCATCTAAAATGAAGCTACTCCTCAAGATTGTAGAAGTACCAAAAACCAGGTAAGAGGAACAATTTCAATGTTCCACCAGGAACAAACATTAAGAACTTTAAACAGCATTTAGATCATCTCAATTGATATAAAGCCCAACAAAGAACTTTTTTGGCCAGCACCAAAGCCAATGAGTGCATCAAATCCTCTCATGCTACTCCTCTTTTTTAGTCTAAGAAAAATGAATAAATAGTGTACTGACTTATAAACTAATTAGTTAAACTACAAATAAAGAGAACATCCAATAAGGAAGGGCATGAAAAGGCTTCTTGGACAGCTATTGAATTTCAGTCGCCACTCATAGCGTATTTCTAAAGCATTCTTCAGTTTGTTTTTGAGTTGAAACTGCTACTGGTTAAACGGGATATTTGGGCATCAAAAGGACTGTATTTCAGTGAAAACAGGAAACAAAGAAAGTTGTCAGCTTCCATCATTCCTGCAATGTCCCTAATAATTTTGAGGAAGATAAAATTAAGAGCACCGAAAATTAGGGGTCTGGCATTGTCAATTGAAAAATACAAATTAGATGGGTGAACTTGTATTATTTTACTTGCAGAGAAACCACTTTCTCATTCTTTTTTCTTTGATGGACCAGTCAGACCTCTTTTTTATTTTTTTTCTGGTAAATGATTGCTAGGGTTTACCACATACTACACACATGCTCAAAGCTTAAAAGTCACGTATAAAGAAAAGTCATTGGATTGGGAGTTACTTCAAACAGGTAGTTAATTTGGAAGTGGATGAAGTGGTAAACTTCCCTCTTTGAAAAGGCTCTTTGAAAGGGATAAAACATACGGCAATTTATATTGATAGACTCATTTGTTAAGCTTTCTTATATTATGCATAGGGAAACTTCTAAGGAATGAGAAGTGAGACAACACAGTATTTTCCAGTTAAAATATCAAGCACATTGGGAACTGGCACTCCTTTATACACTTATCCAAAATAATTTCGATCAGGCATGGCACAAGAGATGCATCTATCAAAGAGAAAATCGTAAGCATAAAATAACACAAGTGTTCTGACCTGAGTTAAATTAATAGAAAGAACTCGTTCAAGATCATCAATTTCCTTTTGGAGCCATCTATCCCGAGCAGCTTTACTTGAAAATTGGGTGGCCCGACCTTGCTTCTGATATATAATGCTAAGCCGTTTCTCCAACTCCATAATTCTACATCATGAGGAACTTCATTAGTACAAGAGAGTTCTTACAAGAAGACAGCCGAAAGGCAAATCTAACAAAATCACGATTACAAATTTAGCAGAATTTTAAGTACAGAAAACTATATGAATACATGCACAGTTGATCCCATAAGCTTTATTAAAAAGGAGAAGGCAAAACTTAGCAGGAGGAAACAAAAGGCTGAATGCAAGGGAGACAGATGGAATCACAAGCACCGGTACAGTAACTTGAAATTAGCCAAGAGAAATGACAAACTACTAGATGGTTCTACATAGTTTAGAAAGTCAACAAACTTGCATCGTGTAAAGGGTTCTCATGACAGAAATCCATCCCGATGACAACAAGAAAACTCAATAAAGGAATTCAGTCTAGTAGAGGTCAAGTCACAATTGCAAGGACCATAAAAACAATTTAGCAAGAGAAAAGACTAGAATGACAATAATGGAAGCAAGTTACCACCGAATGCAACAAAAGCATAAGGGTTACGAATCTGATGATTTATACACAAAACATGCACTTCTTGAAGATGCGCTGTATTACCTTTTAGTCTTCTCCTGTTCAAGACCAACTTGTTTGTCATACAGAGGAGTAATTTTACTGAGCTCCTCGGTTGAGTCCTGAATTTCTTTCTGTAAAATCTCAAGCTGTTTCGCTGCTCCCTCCTGAAAGAAATAGAATTCAGAGCATGTCCTTTCCATAATATCCAAAATTGTATAGGAGATCTTGGAAATAATCACAGATATACCTTGGCTCTCATTATCCCCGAAATTTTTTCTTGCAAGTCCTTGACATCAAGCTCAAGCTCTGTCTGCTTTTTCACAGCTTCTGTTTTTCGCTGTTCTGCTGCTTCCCTTTCCTTACTTAAGCCATGAACTGCTTTACTTAATTCTTTCAATTTTTCATCTAACTCTTTGGACTTCTCACGAGCATCAAGAGAACTGTTGTAGCTCTTAATTGACGTGTCAGAGACCTTCGACCGAGCCTCCTCTATCTAAGTGAGGCCAAAAAACCACTTGGACATCAATTGCCTCCCGATCAATTGTTTGAGTCCTAATATAACTATATTTGTATTTACACAATCATTCTGTATGAACAATAAATCAGCTGAATTTGAGGAAACGTAGTCACCCCAATCACACTTATAATCTTGACATAGGGTTGCACAATTAAGATCCTTGGCACAATAGTTACTAGCATCATGCAATTATCAGAGCACTTGATCACATAGAAACAAATTGAGGAGGGAGAAAATAGACAAACTAACTAGATTTATGCCTGACAAATAACATGGAAAAATAACAACTCGTGTATGATTGATGACCACTTTCTAGATAAACTAAAGCATTGAATAACACAAAATCAAACCATCCAAATCAAGACAAATACATTTTTGCATAGATGTACAATTGCAGGCACATTCTAAAGGGGGTGATTCACATTGTTTTAAGTAAAATATTCAATCTCTAGATGGTTTAGTGGCTTTGATATTGCAATTGACAAGCACTAATGTCAAAAAAAGACTTGACTGAGGCATTCATCACTAGCTTTGCCACAAATCCACATCCTATCCAAGTTAGTCCTGAAGTAGCAGCACCAACCGAGCAATGTCGCATCCTATTCTGCATCTCCTAAAAGCAATATTATCACCCACGTATTTACTGCCAACAGCCCCTTCAATCACTCGTATTATTGGTTTCAGTCGTCAATCCTCACAATCCTAAATAATTGTATTTGAGTACACTAAACAATCGACGTTGAAATTGCTCTTATCCCAAGAATTTCTATTTCACCATATCAAAACCAGGAAGAAAAATTCACACCTGCTACTATTGTAAATCTAGTTTCTCCATGTCCATATCATGCGTGTCTATTTTTTAGAAAAGGGAAAAGCTTTGATACTAAAATAAGCCCCCGTCTAATTTCTCCTTGTGACTTCATAAATGGATTTTAAGGTTTTTAAGCATACATCATATGAAACAGTGTTGATGACCTTCCCAAGCTCCTAATATCCACAGAAGCATGGCAGGAGTTAGAATCTGTTGATTTTTTATATCATCAACCCCAATTGTTACCTCACCCTCAATTTTACATGCCAGTATCAATGAAGATGATGCCCTTCTCCATATGAAAGGGATATTCTCATGCCAAAAATGTAATCTTAAGAGATGGAGGCAGGGTATCTGACCCACCCAAACCATAATGGCATGTGAATGGGTTTGGCATGTTGAAAGGTTGGATGGGTTTGGGATCAATTGCAGAAAACCCTAAGGATTTGGGACAGGTTTGGGATATAATAGTTGGCAACTTCAATACCGAACCCGATATGTATAATTACTATGACGCCTTTATTTCCTATATAATCCTTGGTTATTTAAGTGATGTCTGGAAAGACTTATAGTTTTTAATTTTGGGAAAAGCCACCAAAAAAACCCATACTATGCCCACTGTGACACATTTAACTAGAAATTTTTTTTTGCAACACAACAAACTCCAAACTTATACCCATCTGACACATTTACCCTTAACTTTTTTTTGTGACACAAAAAACCCCAAACTTATATCCGTGTGACACATTTACCCTAAATTATTTTTTTATGACACTAAAAACTCCAAACTTGTACTAACGGGACACATATACCATAAAATGTGTGATAAATGTGTCACACGAATACAAGTTTAGGATTTTTTGTGTCACAAAAAAAAAAAAAAAAAAAAGGAACACAAACCAATACAAGTTTGAGGTAAATGTATCACATGGGTACAAGTTTGGGTTTTTGTGTCAAAAAAAAAGTTCGCGGTAAATGTGTTACGGTGGGGTATGGTTTAGGGTTTTTGGTGGCTTTTTCCCTTCACTTTTTGCTTAATCTAAATTTTGCAATGGACGCATGATGAATTTTTTTAACCTAATCTTTAACAACATATAAATGTTGACACATAAATTCACATATAATTTTTCATTGATTTTTTAAAATTCGGAAAATGTTTTAATATTGGCAGCTTTTTGCTTTTCACTTAACCCTAAACAATCAGGCCCTTAACAAATATGCATAGATATTTAACCCTGCTAGGGCTTGGAACAGTTTTTGGGACTTTCATAACAACTTACTCTTGTAAAAATTTACGAATCACAGAAAGTTTTATTATGATCTGATTTGTTGCAGCATCAATCACTGTTTCAAACCTAGCTTCTCCTTATTGTTAGATCTTAGATTTTTATGATCATTGGTAGTAAATACTGTCAAATTTATATTTTGCCACTCCGTAGGTTGTATTTAAAAGTTTGACTAAATGGTAGCGTCCGCAAATTTGAGGTGGCTTTTTGTGCAGTTCATGTGAGATAATTTATCAGTTATAAAAATACCATCATTGGTTGTAAATAGCTGACTACTTCAATGAGCAGGGTATGGGATGTTACATCAAATCTCACTACCGTGTCTGGAAAGTAATAGAAAGTCAACAAGTTTGGGACAAGGCCAGTCGTTCCAAAACCATCCCACTTCCATCCCTATCATCTTAGTAAATTTTGAAAGCACAAACCATATTGGCCTCAAGCTCACATAAGATGGACCAATAAGAAAGGATTTAAAAAAAATATATATATATGGATAAGCTACCGATCCTCAGCCAGAAAACTCTATCTAATATTTAATCATGTTATCATGAGTTTATTGTCCTAAGTATTATAGCTGCTTAACTGATAAAATAATGGAATATAAGCAGATGCAATTCTTTTTGGTAAAAGCACTACCTCGGCTAACTTCTGTCTAGCATCTTGAAGCTCCTTATCATAAATTGTGTATTCCAAGGATTTACGCTGCCTGTCGAGCTGTTGATATTTTCTCAATTCCTCTTTCTCCTCATCCAGTTCCTTCAGTCTCTCATCCAAATACTGAACAACTTGGATAATCTGCTTCCTCTTATTACCTACTCAGAAGAAAGCAATAAGATTGACGAATAATAAATACTCATGCATGAAGGATACACTTGGATGACTTACCAGTGTCCTGCATGATTTTCTTACTCTCACGACGTCTCTCCTCATAAACTCTAGTCCCACCGATCTCTTTCAATAAGTCCAGCCGCTCAGAGTCTTTCATCAAAGTCAATGACGCGATCTATAACCGCACAGAAGGAAGAAAGAAGATAGCAAACAATATAGAAAAAGAATAAGAGAAAATTTGGGACAAGCAAAGAGAATAATGAGGGCATACCTTTCCTTGTTGCACCACATAATAAGGATTAGAGCGAGAAAACCCAGCACTTTCCAGTAAATTCATAACTTCGGTTTTCCTGCCATTAACATAGCTTGAAAATTCAGTCACACGAATCTGAATATAAAGCTTAAGACATGAAATCACTTGGGTTACACATTCCCCGACAATGGGCAACACTCACGTGATGTGCTTTCCATCCAAATAATACTCATCCTTCTTCAAACCAACAGTTCTACGCAAGCGCACTTCCTCCTTATCAACCTGTCATAGAGGGTGCACCAAAACTAAGACTGATTGATAGAGATGATAAACACATTTTTTTTCTCAAATAGCATATCAAAATGTAAGGCCTGGAAGAAGATCACAACAGATGTTTTAAAGAGATTGTGATGGCGAATAGTCTGTCTCTACAATAGTAATACCAACAATTGGCACAAATATCTTCTCTTCAGCTAGTAAAACACTAAATTTAAGCACTTCAGAACCCATCAAGGCAGAAACCACAGGGTATTCTGAATAAAGTTCACTGTTGCAACATCGTAAAAAGGAAACGAAGACCATTCCATTTTTGTCCCATGGGAATTTGTGGGACCACTGCCAACTATTTTAAAAGTTTAAGCTATTAGATGAAGGCGTGATTTATTATTTAAATGTTCTAACACACCCAAATCAAGAAAGCTTAATGCAAATAGGAGTATTACCGGAATGCGGTTGTCAGAATTATCAAAGACAATCTCCACAAAAGCCGATAAAACTTGGTGTCCTGCACCTTCCTGTTAATTCCAGCCAACGTCATCTCAACACGTATATAGTAACACCCGAGAGGATAAAAAGCATGCTGACTATAGGGTGAAACATACATGGAGAAGGGCATGTCTATCTTCACTGCGCAGGTTCTGAAAAATATCGCTCAACACAAATCTTATTGCTGCATCACATCCAAATAGTGCAGGTTTCTTATAATTTTCACAGCTAACCAGTAAATATAAAAGAAAACATAACAACAGTCAACCCCTTTTTCACTTACCATGAAAGAAGTTTGATTTGCCAGATCCATTAGCACCAACTGCAGATCAATTAGCACCAAATTTAGTCAATTAAGATGTGCTCCTCTAGTTCCAGAAAACCATAGAGGGCATGGATTGATTTTATAAATGCGGACAACTGTCGATAGATATTATATAAACTAAAGGGAAAACCCTAAACTTAAAATTTAGTTATCATGTGACATATAGACCGCCAGACATGATCTCACATAGGAGCATGCCTAGCACTTGAAAGCATTGGGGGAATTCAGCATAAGAGAAAATGACAAGAAAGGAAGATCACCCATACCAACACAGTTAACTTTCGGACTGAAAGTCGATGTAGCAACTTGTTCTCTGTAGCTCTTGAACCCTTCGATTATAACCTGAACCAGTATTCAAGCGACAAATGCATAAGGCAACTAGAAGGTGGCAAATCATTGCAGTAAGCACCAAACAAGTCAAGTTCCGAAAGTAATAGCTCATCCCAACCAAAAAGTACCTGCTTGATGTACATCTTGCAATTCCCGAATCAGCAGGCCTCTGCGAAATAAATGCAGAATCATCTCTCAGCTGCGAACCTCATTAGAAACCAAACCTCGAAATACACTCGCAACACTAAGCAACCTCATAACAACCTAAAGGAGGAGCTATGACAATCCTATAACGGTCTAGTTCCTAACACAGATTGAGCCGATAACAAGACGAACTATCTCGGAGCTCAAACCGCTGCATAGATACAGCAACCGGAAGCAATTCGCACTCCGCCGGAGCGCAGAAAAGCGCGCGCGCGCGCGCGCCTAGAGACGACGGAACGAAACACCACGCAGCAGAGCCAGCGGAACACACTCGACCGAGCTCGAAACCCTAGAAACCTAAACGCGCGAGGGTAGACGGCTCAAAACCCGGTCACGACGGAGCTCCGACGAAACCGAGCGAACGGAAGGCGAGGGAGAAGCCGGCGCCGGAGAATTCTAGGGTTCCGGCGGCGGCGCGGGAGGCGAGGTCGGCCTCCGCAGGTCCAGGGATTCCCGAGCAAGTCAGCACAACCAGAGAGCAAGAGCAGGGGCAGCAGCAGCGACTAGGAGGGAGGAGATGGAGGACTTACGGTCGAAACAGTGGGGCGAGGGGGGGCGGGGAGCTGACGTCACCGATCCGCCATGGGAGGAGGGAGCTCGAGGTTGGTGGGGAGAGGGAAATGGGCGCGAAGGGAAGAAAGCGGGGAATCTCTTTTCACTTTTTCGAAGGAGAGAAGAAGGGGATTTCTTCTGCTTCTGGATTTTGCTGCCATTAACTTGCTTTCGAGCTTCGAGCTGGTGCTTGTGCTGGTGCTGGTGCTGGTGCTGGTGGCCGGGCGGGTCGGGTTTTACTTCGAGTGACCAACTTCTCCCGAGTCGCGCGGCCTTATGTCGCGTAAGAACTCAAAGCAGAGGCCTATTTCTCCGTCCATATTATTCATTCTCATTCATTCATTTAAGAAATTAGTGCATTAAAAGCCTTTAAACTTATTAATTAAGTGCAAATTAGTCTTAAAATTTTTAAAAAATACAATAAAGTCCTAAAACTAATTATAAAAGTACAATCGAATCCTTAAACTTCCGAAATGTACTATCGACAAAAGTATTTCATTTGATCAATTTCATAAATTTTAGGATATGACTACACTTTTTGAAAGTTATAAAATTTGATTGTACTTTCGTGATAAGTTTTAGGATTAAATTGTACTTTACTGACAAATTTTGAAACTTTCAATGCACTTATCCCTTATTATTAATAATGGCGGTACTATTTCTATCTATGTTTGGGCTAAGAGACTCTTTTTTCTAGATAACTTATCGAAATACTCTCGTCTCTCTCTTTAGCGCCGCCCTTTATCTTAAATCTAAAACTTATTTATGTTGACTTGTTGAACATTGGCGTTATTCCCATTTCTTATTGGCATCGAGGAAAAATAGGAAATAAAGTGAATATGTCGTTGAGAGTAACCCGCGAAAGAGGATATACCGATTCTAGGTTTAATAAAGATCGTGGATAGATTCGACTCGTGTGTGAATCGTAAAAGGTGAACACAGACGACCAGATTGAGATCGCCGTTAAAGAAAAGAGAGGATAGATGCGGCGTGAGCTAATCCTAACTGGAGGACTCGATTCCTATGCCGCTCCACCTTTTGTCGTTATTTTTTTGGGACTGTTAGATGGATTGGATTCCCCACAGCGATGCCGTTCCTGATGGCGCGAATGGCAATCTGGTCGCGCTCTCATGACGATGTCATGGTGGCCAACGAACTTCTGTATATGATGAGAAATGTTGGACCTGGATAGGTCCTTAAACTGTCCCGTTTATCGGAATCAACCCCAAACGTAAAATAGGGTAATGATAAACCTCTGAAAGATTAAAACCAGAAATGGGGGCAGATGGATTTTAGATGAAGCTGCAAGTTTGGGGAACCCATTAGGCACGTGGATGATCTGGCAAAGCTGGGTTGACACCCGTGGACTTTTGACAAAGTTTTCCTATTGAAATTATGGGACTCCTAGTTTTATGTAACCGATTCCAACGTATATATCGATAGTTGCCAAGACATTTAGTGCGATTGTTTCTTTCGTTCCACCTAAAGAAAAGGAATTCACTAGATCACAATGCTCAAATATATACTCTCTTTTGTGCTAGTTCAAGTCGTGGACACTCGCGTCTACACCGAAAAGGGGAAAAAAGTGTAAAGAAATAGAAAAACGTATTTTCGAACGATAGTAAAAGTAAAATATCTAATTTTATCATATTTATAAACTTAAGATTAATATAGAAAAAAAAAGTGAAATTGGGCATGTGTGGATATGAAACAGAACATGGAAATTTCCCCTGATCAAGTGTATATTTGAAGTCGTGACACAAACGTGAAACGTTGTAAATTGCGATTAAATCTTTGCTCGACTAGATGGGTTCTTTGATTATGGTCTGATGTAATGTGAATCCTCTGGCAAGTTACCCAAATGACAATTGATTATTTCTTTTGAGCAAGTAACATTGAATTCTCCTGACCATCAACTCGAGAAACCTGGGATCAGAAATAGGTTTGCTTAAAGATCGGTACACCAATCGAACCTTTTTTCCAAGAGAGGCTCCCCCATAAATAGCATCGAACTATACCAAAAATCCCCACGAATATACATACACTTTGGGCTGCACCGGGCATCAATACATCCTGATTCGAATCAATCGTTAAGCTTCAACGGCTCAAAGTACTTGCCGTCGATGAGGTAAGTCCCGATCGCGAGACGGACCGCCCATACGTCCTTCGGCTTCCTCGACACGATTCTGCATTCGCCAAGCAAATTCGGGAGAAAACCAAATCAATCACACGGCGGGCGTGGTAATACAGCCTATTAGTATTTGGTCTCAGAAGATAGAACCCATGTATAAAAATGAAATTATCTTTTTTCCTTTGGCAATTTCATCAAAATCGTAAAGCATATGATATTCGAATTTCCAATGTTCTTCATTGGAAATGACAGAAAAATTTGGAGAACATACTGAGTTGTTTGAATTAGTGGCTTTAATTTTCCTCGGTTTCGTTTGCAGGCAGTTTATGAATTTAGGACGGTCTGAACAAACCGAACGTACCTGCCTACATCCCCGGGCTTGACCAAGCCAGAATTAATCCGTAGGCACGGAACGGACGCCGCGGTCTTGATCATCGTAGGAGCCTCGGTCACGATAACTGGAGAGCCTACCTCCAGCTTTGATCTTGCCGCCGCCGACGACGAACCGTCGGCCTCACATCTGACGACGAGGCTCGAGCAAATTAGCCGCCCGGGATTGGCACAGGGCGTTGAGCACGGAAACGAAGGAGCCGAGGACAGAGAGAACGCCATGGACGAATTGAGACAGGGCATATCAAAGTTGGGATTTGAAAGTTTTGTGATAAAAGAGAAGAGGATAGAGATTTTGTGGAGCGGAAGAAGTCACATGGGACTCGGGCTTTTGGCATGTTTTGTTACCTTTGTCCTAGCCTGGTGAACAGCTAACGCAAATGAAATTGAAATTTCTCGTACATACTCAGGAAGGAATAGAGTAATTTCATGAAAAATCTAAAAAATTTCAAATAAAAATAAGAAATTTCGTTTTTTTTAAATAATAACTCAAGTAAATTTTATTTCAAATAATAAATTTTAAAGACATATATCAGTGGCAAAGAAAACTCACCAAATATGGAGAGCAATTTCGTCTTTTTAAATTTTCCTTTTTTTTCTTTTAAAAAACCAAAAAAAAAATAAAAAGGAAAAAAAGAAAACACATCCATCACCCCCATCACCAGTGGGAAGGTGGTGAAGGCTAGTGAGGTCATCAGCACTTGTGGGAGAGCCGACGACTTGGCCAACCAGAGGCTAGAGCCGTCGAGCCCTCGATAGAGGCAGGAGAGGGTGGCGACCCTCTCCCAAATCTGGGCAAGGCACTTACCTCACTTGATCTAGGCGAGGGCCACTAGAGCTCAAGCAAGCCAATTGCCCTCGCCCAGCATCCACCGGAAGCATAGAGAGAGAGAGAGAGAGAAGATGGAATGTGGTAAGGAAGAGAGGAGATAGAGATGACGGTGGCAATGGGAAACAAGTACACACTAGTAGCGCCAGGCCGTCCCTCTCCTTCTTCGTCTCCATCATCTCCCAAAGCCCTTCTTGATCCTCATCCTCCTCTCTAGGTCCCTCGCTCTATTTCCTTGTGATCACATTCGAAAGCTGCAAAGCTTCGCTCGCGATTCTTTCTCTAAGCTGGGGACTAGGCGAGGGCCACTAGGCCTGCGCAACAACAGATGACCCTCGCCCATATCAATCGAGGGTAGGCAAGCCTAGCTTAGATCTAGGAAAGGGTTGGCATCCTGTCTAGTCTCTAGCAATGGCTCGAACTGGCAAGCCCCCACCTCTAGTTGGCTAAGGTCACTGGCCCTCCCCAAGCGCTGGTGACCCCGTCGACCTTCATTGCCGACCCACCAACGATGGGGCAGCGGCCATAGATGGGAAGTACCCTTTCGCCTGTGTTTTCTTTTTTTTTTTTTTTTTTTTTTTTTTTGTATAGTTTTTTTAGGTTTTTTTTAAAGAAAAATAAGAAAAATGTTAAAAATTTAAAAAGGCAAAATTACCCTTCACTTTTAATAAGTTAATAGCCTTTTTGAGATTGATATGGACATTTTAATTTCTTATTTGAAATAAAATTCACTTCAGATTTCTTATTTAAAAAAATGATAATATTTTTGGCCTTATTTGAAATTTTCCCAAAATTTATGAAATTTGGCACAAAACCTTACTCATATTTTTAACAATAGACTAGCTCTTAGTAACTTGTAAGGAAAACGTTGTCAATGAAATGCGCATGTGTTAATCAATACGACACTCGCCGTCAGCTCGCACGGCCACTTTCTTACGGCTCTTTGCGTCGACTTCTAATTCACGAAATACAGAAATAGGAAGCTTGAACGACCCAAGATATGTTTCATTTTGAAAATGCTTGTAACTGGCAATACACATTCGCTTTCCTTAACTTGAATGCACATTCACTTATTCTTCACTTACAATTATTTCTCAAGCTTCAGTTGGGCATTTGCAATCTCGAGCACGCAGAGTTCACTTGAAAGTGACAATCCCAGGAATTACATGGGCAAAATTTCCAATGACAAACTAAGAACCTTCAATGTACTGCACAGGATGGATGAAGATGAATTATAAGGTACCCTTTCTGGCAATGTTAGCGTTACACTACGAATGCGCTAATCCTGCAACAAGTTATGTTGGGTAGATTGCAATGGAGGAACTATTCTTTAGTGGTGCTGATGAAATACAGAGCTGGAATGAAAAGACTTGAGCTAGAAAAGTCATGGTGAAATTAACTTACTATGCTGCCCAACCAATTACATGAGGATGGCAAGTCCAAAATTGGTCTTGGGGGAGAGAATTATAAAATATGAACATGTTGTGACAAAATAGAAGGGGGGAAATTGCAAAAAGAGAAGTAACTCGGTTTTTTGGGTAAATAAGCAACAACAACAAAAAAGGAATTAACAGACCTTTACAACCTGTACAAAATTCCATTGGGGTATAGAAACTCATTTCTCACTGTTTTCAGCCACAAAAAATTGCTTTTTGCCCTCTACACTACAGGCGTCTTTACCTGTCTGTATTAACACTATTTCTTTGAGTATGTGAGATACGGATCTTGAGCAATCGTCAGGACGTCCGGTCTATCTGCCTGATCATACGTTAGACAGCGACGAATCAATTCCTGCAAAGAATCAAAGTCACGTAGAGAATCATCATCAAGCTTCTGCACATCCTTCCTAATTTTTAAGTAAGAAGTCCATCCTATATGTTTGTTTTCAGCAGTGTATTACTACAAGGACTATACACCGAAAGTCATAGCAGCTGAATAGTTACAGGAAGTTGCCTACATGAGATTCGTAATAATTGACAATAAATCTAAATGAAACAAGTGATATACAAAGATAAAACTTTAAGTAGCTTTGACCCAACAGCACTGTCTATGTCGCTCTTATCTAAAACATAAACCTCCAATATAAGTTCCATTCTTCTCTGTACACTGAGCGAACCAAAATATACTGGCAGCAGATGGTAAGTAACTTGACCCGCGTATGTTAATCAAAAAGAGCTAGTTGATAGTCTCGCAAGCCACAGGAAGTAACGGAATGATCACTAATTGATATATTTATGGAAATGAAATTTGTCGCCACTATGCAAATGTTGAAAAAGAGGAGAAAAAATTAGAGCCAGCAGGTCTTGAAGGGAATACCAACACACAAGAGACAGAATAATATACCTTTGCCTCATTTGAGACAGCAGGTCTTGAAGGGAATTCAACCTTTCGAGCTTTAATGATCGTATCTTCGCGCAGTATTCTTTCCTGGGTCTGGTCATGCCCAAAAGGACGTCTCCCAAAGAGCATCTGGTAAAAGAGAACGCCAGCTGACCATACATCAACCTGTTTAGAAAATAAACCAATTCTCAGGAGGAGGTAAACCAGAGAAACATAGCACGAATTTGTTTTTGATTGATAATAAGTCGATTCACATATTGCACTGTATCAGATCTTGGATAGATATTGTGTGCTAGCAAAGAGGATCAGCTTAATTACAAAGCCAAAGTTATCAGCTGACAATGTATACATCCCAGACAAAGCAACCCTGGTTAAGAAGGGATCAATAAGGAACATGATACAGAAAACCACTAACCTTCGATGATATCAGGGGTATCTTGCTCAGCTCGAAGCATTCCGGAGGCAAGTACCTGAAATCTCAGAAGAAATTAATTATTATGTCAGCCTCAACACCTACGGAATAAGTTATAGAACGGAACTGTTACATAAATAGCAAAATACATCAGCCAAAGAGCAAAGTATGTGAACATCAGAGTTCTTCGACAACCAAAATATAAGAGACGAGGACATTGGAAGCACAAGAAATTGCACTAGTATAAAAATTCTTCAATGAGAAAAAAAAAACTCTGCGGCATAGTCATTGAACATCAGTACATATCACAGAGTAAGAAAGTATGACACATTCTTAAAAGATAAGAACTGTTTGCACAAGATAACAAAATCAGATATTTCAGTTTCCATGCCTCAAAAGTGACTTACTTTCTTCCCCTACCGCATATGGTCAGTTTTATCAGAGTTTCTTTTATTTCAAGCCCAGGTTAAAGTAACAGATATATAAAAACCTCATCTTCATCTCTTAAGTCCTCAATGATTATAAACACATGCTAGGGACACAGAAAAAGAGAATGCAACTTAAATTGATTAACTCACCAGTAAGTCCCAGCTCCCTGGGATGTTAGTTCCATCCCCTGAGATCCCACATCATCTTCAACTATCTTACTGAGACCAAAATCAGTCACTTTTGCAACACCAAATTCATCAAAGAGAACATTTCCAGGCTTCAGATCATAATGGATGATCTTCTGCACTCTCCTATTCAAATACACAAGACCTTGAAATATTTGCACTATAATGATTCTAGCTTCTTTCTCAGGCAATAGCGGCGTTGCTTTCAGGACAGCATCAAGATCTTTACCTGGACAAAAAAAAAGAAAAGTTTTAGGGAATTGCAGATAGACAATTCAGATGCCTTTTGTATGTCAAATACAGAACATCTCAGTTGCCAAACTGCACAACAAATGACCAATCGATAGATGTACATACCGCTACAATATTCCAACACAGTGCAAAATGTATTGTGGTCAATCTCGAAAATATCCCAGAGCCGAACAATATGGTGATGCACCAGGGTTTTGTGAATATTATATTCGCGGATTGCATGACGTATATAGCTTTGTTTCTTTTCTTCACTCCACTGAGCATTCAGCCCGTGCAGCTTGCATGCAACATACTTATGGTCTACCAAATCATATGCCTGCTGGAAATTTCTTCAGAGTTCAAATCACTGAAAAGGGTATTTTCTTACACAAGCCAAAATAGACAAAAACCAAATTGTCATCAGCTCTCTTTCTGAGAAAAAGGAAGCCCATGACCAGAACAAGTACAACAGAGAGTTTAACATTAAATTTGTTCAACACAAAGCTCTGACCTTGTAAACCTCACTGAATCCACCTTTGCCAAGAAGGTTCAAAAGGGCATATCGATGATTGAGGATCTGAAAACTGTTAAAACGAGAACCATCCTCATCTCTAATGCGTTTCATTTCTCTTATGAGCCTTCCCTTCTCAAATTCATACCGATCTCTCTCACGTAGGATAGTTTCTTCCTCCTGGAACCAACTCACCAATCAGTCGAGAAAAACGCTTGTGATGGTCAAGTTTAATAAGCTTGCAGAACCAAAAAAAACTGGTAAAAATGTATTGAAAACAGAATAATTGGAATAACTCACTCGTTTAATGCTGGCTAGACGAGATTTATATATCTCATCCTGGAGAAGAAAATCCTCTTCCGGAACTCCATTTTCACCATCGGGTCCATCACCTTTGTCTTGGAGGTTACAAATCATCAGTGCCTTATTTATCTCTTGATGCATGGTTAATAATCAAAATGCCAGATACAGGCACACTCCCAAGCATGGCATAAGCATAACAACAGTAAAGGGTACTTCAAACAATTTGTGTATAACAAATGGCCCCAAAGCAACAAAAGTCAGAAGGTTTCAGAGCTGCAGATAGGCCACTAATTATAAGAATTTATCTTCACAAAGAAATCTGAGAGGTAAACTTACTTTTGCAGACATGCAACAGCTTTTAGAGCAACAGAAGTTAGAACTTGTTGGAACTTTATACAGTCCAGAAGCTTAAAGCATTAGCCTGGCTAAGCAGCTTAAGAATTAACCCTATTTTTGCCGACCATTATAAAATATAAAAATAAAGTATTAATAGCTATGAGTAAGGTCATGAGGAATGCCTTGTATTAAGACTCACCCCATATACAAAGACCAAATACACGCAACATTTCCGTATCACACTGCACAAATATGCCAAAGCCACACAGATGCAGCAAAGGATGATTATCATGTTTAGCAACAGAAGCTCACCAGCTTGTTTTTTCTTTAAGGATTTCCGCTGCCGCTCGATAGCTTCCCTAGTTTCCAATAGTTGTTTCTAAAGAACCAAATGCACACACTAACAGATCAGAAAGAAGAACAAGGGAAAATCAACGAATTCCAGGGGAAATTTTCTGTCATAATTGATGAAAATCATTGAAAGATTAGGACACAACTTCCACTTGCAAGGTGACAGAAGCTTCTTTAGAGAAATGCAATCGTGTCTAAGATGATCATATAGGAAATGAGCTCCACAGATTTTAAACTCCAAACTTCTTCTAGCTTAATTTTCTAAATTTGTAGGCTCTGACACAAGTGCTAACTGGCTTCCCAACATTCTCTTTGCCATTCAAATGGGTTACATGAGTGTAATAAGTTATATAAAGCCAAAAGGGGTGTTAAATGTTTCACCAGAAGCATGAAGAAAATGCTCTTTTACGGGCACATAGTATTTCAACTCATATAAGTATTTCAGAGCTTTATAGTTTTTTAGCTAAGTTGGTGAATCAAGATAGAGATGAAAGGACGAAGATGGCTAAATTTGGCACAAGCTTCTATCCTAACTTCTTTCTACTCTTGAAAAACATGTGTATTATGGTGCACCGTCGTGCAGCATTCACTACTGGATCATTTATGTGAACTCATGGTGACGATTACGAAAGTTTCAATCTAAAAATGCTTGTTCACCAAGCACTCGAGAGTTACAAGAAAACCATTTTTTTCCCCTTTTTTAGTTCATGTGGAATGGAGACAACTAATTGAGATAGAGTGAGAAATAAGGAAAAGACAAGGAAACAGTCACCAAAATGAGTGCAAATATGCAAGAGGCTTCCACAAGACAGGATAAGAAGATCCACAAGAAAGAAATTCTACATACAAGATGAGCATTCAAATCTTTTAATGCTTGTCCATCCTCCCACGTTTCAGATATAAGAGTTCCAGCTCTGCAACAAATAAATGGAAATGGAATTCCAAAACAAACAATAACCAAATTATATGGCAAAAAGCTGAGTATTCTCAAATTTTGAATCTGGAAAATCACGGCAAATAACAATTAAGGCAATTAACCAGCAGCGTAGTTCTTATTATGTTATCAAAAGAGATTAGAGGTTACTCGACCCATCAAATAGCAATTTAGACTTGCTTTCTCATATTGAACTTCGTTATCGGAAGAACAGTGATATGAATATTTTTATTGTTCACTTAGAATTTTTTTTAAAGCTACAATTAATGAATTTGACATGTGAAAAGATAAGTTTCACATGTTTCAATAACTGGTGCTGTGTTAATACTGCACTTGACTCATTTTCAATATCTTGAAATCACATAGTTGGGTAAATCAATGGCCTCAGAATACTTTATAGTAAGACCTCGCCTCGAATCTGCTTTCCTCAGCAACCAGGCAAGTGGAATTAAAGAGAATGCGAATTCAGCTTAAGATCCAAAGTCAGGTGCAAAACAAGTCCCTCTTTCTGAACTTAAACAGTCTGGTGTGTCACTAGCCCTCGTGCTATACAATTGGATTCCAAGCAAAAGGAGAGAAAGGAACGGAAAGAAAAGGAAGATTGTGTTCCACCATCACTTTTTTTTCATCTTAAATGGTCAGGCATTTGATGATTTATGTGTGAATTCAAACATCTTGACTTTTCCATAAGCTTTTTCATCCTCTGCTAACATCTTTCAGGCTCTAAAAACAAGTTCAATAGGAAATATCATTCACATGCACCTAAAGAAAAAGATATACCTTGTTACACCAACATTGCCAAGTCTCAAAGAATCCTGCCGTACTTTGAGCCTTGCTTCTTGTCTTTCAGCTTTTGAAACAGATATCAACAGGTCAGCTATTATTTTAGTTCTCTGCATAGAAGGATGGTAAAAACCAGTCAAATAGTAGCCCAACATGTTATGATTTGTACGAGAAGAATCCAGTAACAAAGCAGTCGTTCCAAGGAAAAGGAACAATGGAAAATGCATCCCTGGAACCCTTTAGGTAATAATTTAAGTACTATGGACGATTAGCAAAGTACCTCAAAGTTGAAATACTCTGTACAACCATTTCTTATCAATTTAGGGATTCCACACACAACTCAAGCCTATTGCCTAAATCTTGTTTTTGCATAGAACTCCAAACCTTATTCCTAAAACACAGACACAGCAAGTCCTTGATCAAATTCAGGCCAAACACATACCTTTGGCTTCATTTGTTGCTCATGGTCTTTGAGGTCCTTAAGTTCCTGTCCAAATTGAAATCAACAACAGTTAGAAAAGAGTAAAAATTATTCAAAAAATGATGGTGGGTTCAGAGGTGGTGAGAAATTGGATGAGGTCTTTCAATTGCTTTTATGCTTCCACCTAGTGGTTAGGTCTTTGAACTGCTTTTATGCTTCCACCTAGTGGTTATCCTCTTTCCTGCAGTCCCTTAAAGATCTAAATGCCACACCTTTTCTAATTGCCGGCAGAGGTTCTGATAATCAGATGTCTCTTTCCGTGATTTACGTAAATCCTCCTCCAATGCTGCCACTTTTGCTCGTAAAGATGAAACCTCCTCCTGCTAAAAAGTTGCATATAGAGATTCAAACAACATGATCTATCAAATTGAAATATTACATAATGTTCCATATCCTCTGAGTTTATGCAAGGAACAGTGACACTTGCAGAGCAGTCAATATCTCAATATAACTCACACATCACATTAAAAGAAAAGAGCATACCTCTGAAGAGTAGTGACTGTCATTTTGTAATTGCTCTTTAGGCTTAGTATCCTGCAAATGAGGATAAATGACTAGTTACTATTTCCATTTCTGAATGTAACAAAACAATCAATTAGTTAAACAGGACAAAGCACAAGTTTGCTTGCAGATAAGTTCAGTCAAAAGCCTACAAAAGATAGCATATTTAGCACTGCAAGCAGCATCAGCTCGTTTATATCCTCATATACAATACTATCAGCCTACTGACAACGGAATATCATAGAGTCCACCATGAAACACAGATAAATCTCTGTTTATAAATCTCCAGAAAGCGCAACACTTAGCGGGAGCTGTGCCCTGATATTCATAATGTTGATCTCTTCAAGAATTCTTCTAACAAAAGTAATTAAATAGTAACAACCATCAGATTCTTCCCTTAATTTCAAATGTAAAGATTGAGTGAAGAGGAGATTGCAGCAGGTTCTTCAGACAATCTACTCACCTTCATGTTATGATGCATATTTACTCAAGACAGATAGTAATTTCTAATGCTCACTGTCCACTTATCTCAACATTCTCCCTTAAAACTCGCACAAGATTTCTCTTACGCCTCGATAGACTCAACTTGACCATAACGGAAAAGGCCACAACTCATATTCAAGGGATATGCAATTAAAGCAGATGAGTGAATATGCAATTAATACCATTTAGAAAATGGGCAATTTTTTGCATTACTGACCTGTCATGCTACTTTAACGAGCTCTTACCAGAAAAAGGTATTTATTTGCTATGACATCATTTGAAATGTGTGAAAGGAAAAATTGCCAGTCTCTAAAAAATCATCACGGTCCTTTTAAAGCTTACAACAATCAGAAAAATGAAGAAAGAGGGCAGTATGGACCAAAGTCTTTTTTTTGAAAAGAATCATTAGTTAAAACATATCCAAACGAAGCCTTCTCAAAATTAATACATGCAACACTATGTCCTATTCACCATCCAAATGATATCGACATTGACTTTTCTTTACTAATAGGTGTAATCAACACCCTTTTATCTGATATTCAATGACATCACTGAAGTTTTGTTTTTGATCATCTGGGTTCCTGAATTTTTTGTTCTAAATTATTCAACCCAACCTTCATGCCTTTAACATCAACAGAAGAAGCTAACATGGATAAACCATGCTCTATTGTAGACATTTGCATAACAAAAACACATTTAAGCACATCTCCATTTAAAGTTAAGTGTGATCCACATCATGACATTGATCTAATAACGGTGGAGTTGACACTCTACATTTGTCTCCTTTCTCTTAGCAGGTTGAACTGGAATGTAAATAACCATAAGTTGTTCAATTGTTTATTCTTACAGAGGCAGTTTGCATACACCTAAATTTAGCAAGTGTGCAACAATCATGTGATATGTGCCCATGAGAAAGTACCCACTTCAATGAACACCAGTTCATGCTTCATGCATTCCATAGAAATGCTAGAGAGTGCTAATTCCAAAATACGTGATAATGAGAGGTTGAAATAGTACCTTATGATACGAGTTCTCAAGCTGTCCATTAAGTGATGAAATTGTCGATGCAGAAATTTGTGATCTCGTTTGATCATTAGATCTGGACCCACGACCCCTTCCAGACTGTGACCTACCGCGACTATGTTTTTTCCTACCAACATCAAAATTAACCTTGGTTTCCAGGGTTTCTGCCATCTTTGCCAAACTATCAACTGCCTGAGTCATAATTACCAGACCATTAGCTTTCTTTGTCCACAAATATGTCCCATAAAAGCGATTTGCTTTTTGGTGAGTGGAACCAACGTAAAAACATAAAAGAAGATAAGGTAAGAAAGCCAAACTTTTACATGAAGGAAAGGGAGTAAAAGCAGAACAATGTAACTAAGTTTCGATAGAAATTAATATTCAAGATTCAATAGTCATTCAATGGACAAGGTCATACCTCCACAGATTCTGAAAAAGTTATACTATCATCCGCTTGAACCTTTCGCCGCTTCTGAGTGTTAGCTTGTATAAGAAACTCCCCTGCAATCTGGCATAAGAAGGAAATTGAAAGATGTTATTATGTAAAACCAAATGGCAATTCTATATTCAGGCTGAAAAATCAGTTAAAAATTGGATTGCAGGCTCAACCCACTAAAAAAGATGAGATCGCAGTAGCACTCCCGTGGATGTCGTTTCATAGAAAACAATCAACATGCTTTGAAAGTCCATGTAGAATTTCTCAAAATGCAAAACAAGCATGCGAGACACCCTAACAGAATGAATTTGGCAGAAAAGCATGCACTAGTTATACAAGCAAAGACATCAACATTAGCCCGTGCCAAGATAAATACCGAACAATTAGCAAAATCATCAGGTTGGTATTAACCTACTCTATCCATTGTTTCGTGTCAAAGGATATCATCTTCAACAGAATGAATAGTTAATTATAACTCAAAAAACCAAACTAACCTTTCCTCAGGGCATACCCCGGTACCATTATAGAGGAGCACAGTATTGCGCGCTTCTCCTCAGACCTCCATAGTAACCCAACTTATAGTTAATTACTATGAACCACATGAATGTTACTATATACAGAGCAATGATGTACAAAATCCAGAGTCTTAAATTAGTTCATCTATTAGATCGAGTTTCATATTCGCTCAAACAATAGAACATGAGAATAAATTACCAAAAAAAATTCCTACAGAATACCACTGGAAAATCGCAAAACCGCCTTATCGAAGAGCCTCATGAATAGTTGCAAGTGATCATACGTTTCGCAGTGTTTCCATAAATTAGGCCTTTGCTAAGGCCAAGAATAAAGCCAATAACCAAGCAAGAGACCATCCCCATTTAATTTCACCATATTCTTATAAACACGTGTACGAATCAACAATAGGAGAGAATCGGGAAATTGTATCGAACTTTAACCTTATTACGTGTTCATTGTACAAGTGTAACGCATCGATCAATCATGATTGATGAGAAACTCATCTAAAACGAGTATGATATCCAACTGATTGTCCACAAAATGAGAACTGAGTAACTACCACCTAAAAGCTCAGCGATAATCACAGCTAGCAACCTTCGCAAGGAAAGGAGGATCTCATTTCAACCAAATAATCAGCAATGCTGAGCAAAGAACCTAATCTATCCAGCACAAAAGGCAAGATCATCAAAGCCATTGCTGGCGCCGGTCTCCTAAACAACAGGGGAAATGAAGTAAAGGAGGAGCTCTCACATCGTCGTCGGAGTCGCTGGAACTCGACTGCGCGACCAAATCGTCCGCGAACTTCGAAGCCGAGGACACCGAGGGCCGAGCCTGCGCCTGCTGCGGCTGCTGCTGCTGCTGCTGCTGCTGCGGCGGCGGCGGCGGCGGCGGCAAGCTCGAAGTGACGGCGGAGGAGGCCTTTCCGACCAAGCGGGCCTCGAGCTTCGCGAACTTGGTGGACTGGTCCGATTGGTTGGACGAGTTGGAGGAGAGATGCAACAGCATGTCGTCCGACATTGCCGCCGGAGAAAGTAAGGAAAATTCTTCTTTCTTCACGGGAGGGAGCTCGTCCGATCGCGGGGCATTCCGCGTCGGAAGAGAAAGGGCCGAGCTCGGGGCTCACGATCGGATCCGAAACCCTAGAATGGCGGTGCTTCCGGCGGCCGGGGCCTCTCTCGTCTGGCCTCCTTGAGGGGGGTGCCTAAGGTTAACACATGATTGCATGGCCCATAAAAAAATGGGGGTTTGGTGAGATGGTCAAGAAATTCACAGGGAGAGAAAGTGGGGATTAGGGTTTTGGATTGTATCTGGAGATTTTGGTTTGTTGAAGGAGGAGACTTTGGGAAGGAGGAGATTACAAATCAAATCAAAATCAATTCAGAGAGAGAGAGAGAGAAGGGGTTGCTTGCAGTAGTTCTAGATGGTGCAAAGTTTGTACTTTCAGGCAAAAGGAGACATAGATTCAAAATCTGTCCTGGGAGTTTTGGTCATACATGAAATAGGGAGAGGGAGAGGGATTTGAGGGTTATTGTGTCCTTTTTGAGCATAAAAAATGATGCCGTGGAAGTGCTTATGTACACATATAGCAATGGGAGCTTTTGGTACATGTGACCAGGTGAATTCGATAGGTCTTGCGAGCTTAGGTCGGCCCTTTACTCGAAAATCGGCACCTGCCATGTCAGGCTCCGTCCTGCCGGTGCATATAATGAATGACATTCCTATTTTTTGGTGCTGTATCTGAAATCTGGTTTGACCCAGAAACAGTAACTGAAGCTCTTTACTGCCTTGCCAGCTTGTGTTAGTAGATCTGTGCCGTTGGATTGCTGAAATGCCCATTGAACACACCCATTAGCCATTTTGCATCAGTCCTTGTCTAAACTGAGAATTGGAGAACCCCAGAATGAATGCTCTTACAGATTGAAAATGGTTATTGAAGATAACAAACAACCGGAGAATCAGTTTTCCTTAACAAAATAAAAATTGGCGTCGAGGTTCGGAGTTACTGATGAGACTAAACTCATCGTCGATTGAATTAACATATATTATTGCGAAATGAAGGGGAATTGCCTATATTTCCAGAGAATTTAAGGATAGGGCAAATTCTCGGGAACAAGCTATCAGGACCACCGCCCTGTAGGAGTACACACTCCCCTCGCGAGACCATGCTTCAGAAAAGATAGAGCCCTAGAAGAAAATACCAGAAGTTTTTCACAAAACGAAACGAGAGAGACTACATTCTCGATTCTAATCTTTCCAGACACCATCCTGACACGGCGAAATTTTTTGAACACGTCCTCCCGGTCCTGCGATGCTCAAATGGGGGATCCACCTTCCCGATTTATATCTTTCGAAACCATATCATTTGTCCAACATCAATGACTATGCAGAGATAGGGAAAAACTTCCGTGAGCGCAGAACAATTGTTCCTCGCTAGGATGAAATTGCCACATTGCCAATTTTCCTGCGCCTGTACTAGACCATTGTTTCATATCCTTTTCGCCTTTTCCATTCAAAACAAAACCATTTGGAAGATTTATCTACACATATGCCGATCATTCAGAAGCCCGGGGATTGCTATAGATAAAAATTACTGGAGAAAGAGATAGGATACAAAACTGGTAGCCTGAACAAATGGCGTTTCTTAATTCCAGGAACGATTGGAGATAATTGAATTATAATTATTTGAAGGAGTGAACTTGAGGAAACTAGCTCTAAACTTAAAAGAGTCGAAGAAAATTCTTTGCTTGTGATGTACAACATTGAGGACAACTAGAGGAAAGGTTGCTTCCACAACATTCTCCTGCACAAAAAGGTCAAAACGAAAGATATCTTCAATTTAATCCCGTAGACAGTTCACACAAATTGCACAACATATCTTAAAAAATGAGCACTGACCTCGTAATTTATACTTGCGAGATACAAGAATGTAGAAGATGGCCCCAATAAAAAACTAGTTTTCTGTAAGTTTCTCCTATCATCTGCTTCAAATGCTTACTCATATGTGTACAAGAAGCTTCCTACCACCAATCATAGTTTCTCCTATTCCCATCATATCTGGAGTTCCCAAACCTCGAAGCAGAAAATCTCTGCCCTGATCCTTGCGATCTGGAGTTGCCATATGAGCCATTGTACACAGAAGATCTCTGGCCTGATCCTTGTGATCTGGAGCTGCCATAGGAGCCATACTGCACCACATGTGACTTATTTGAAGATTTGGAACCAGATATGTAACCCTTACGCGATGGCGTTGCAGGAGACCTCGGGCTTTTTGTGAATTTGCTGGGCGGAATGTCTTCTGTATCCTCTGTGA
This sequence comes from Eucalyptus brandiana, assembly GCA_014182725.1. Taxonomy (NCBI): domain Eukaryota; kingdom Viridiplantae; phylum Streptophyta; class Magnoliopsida; order Myrtales; family Myrtaceae; genus Eucalyptus; species Eucalyptus brandiana. The sequence goes on along the minus strand of CM024677.1, from coordinate 9,352,143 downwards.
TCCAGCCACCCCTACGTTTCGATTGGGGAGGTGTTCTAAGGCCCCTATCTTCATGCTTGAATTTTTTCTTTTTACCAGAATTTTGGTTAATGTTAGGTGCAGAGTCAAAGCCCATGTAATCATCGTCTTCTCTGTGAAATCTCATATTCGGTGTTGACAGATCGCGGTTCCTCTTGCGTTCCTGCAGGTCAACTTAATTAGAATTGACATTCACAAGTAATAAAGCACTCCCCAAAGGGCTTCACTTAAATGGTGAAATAGATATTCACCCATTGAACATAACCCCATACCTTGGTTGAATTGTTACACTCCCGCGCAAAGTGCCCATCTCTGCCACATTTGTAGCATGAACTAGGTGCTGCTTCATATGTGGTCGAATTCCTACATTCCCGGGCAAAGTGACCTTCTTCGCCACATTTGTAGCAGAGACTAGGTGTAACTTCACCCCTGGTTGAATTTCTACACTCCCGGGCAAAATGGCCTTCCTGACCACATTTATAGCATGAGCTAGGCGTAGAATCGCCCATGCTATCACCACGAACTTTTGAGCAGGCCTGTTCCAATGAAATAAGAAAAACCTGCTCATCAAGGAGACTGCAACCCCGTAATACTATCAAAGGGAAGTTTCTAAATGAACGATTTCTGTTTCATGTGAAATTTTTGAAGTGTACTTCCTATAAGTAAGGACATTTGCATAATGCCGTACCCCAATTAGTACAAGGACTTGCATATGCTTGATAAGGAAATGCTCCATTTTAAAATATTGATTGCCCTTAAGCCAGCACATTGAAAATTATATATAGTTACTTTTTTTTTTTTTTAACTGAAAGAGAATAACTGTGGAAGGGGCAAGTAGCCACCGCAATGCTCTGGCTGTTCCTAAAGAGTTCCACACACGCAATCGCAATACACGATTTGAGCTATAACTACTACTCATTTTCAGCTTAGCCCGTCACCCCCTCGCCACTGATGCAAGTAGAAGAAGCAAAGCCAGAGAGAACCCTACACCTAGCACCCAAGTCAAACCTTTGCTTCAGACAATTTAAGATTTCTTGAAATAGAGGGGCGACCAATGCATTTAAACTTCTGAGGAAGGGGAATTTTAAGCCACATGTGAGAAAGCCTAACCCACATGTGAGGAAGCCTCACCAACTTGGTCAACCACCTCAGTGGTTATTGGTTATTTATGGGGCGATCTTTAATAACATCATTATAAAAACTATAACATAAATGATGTCAGCAGATGCATTAGTTAATCTTTGACACTCCAATAGTATTTCTACCAGATCCAAACTTATTATCAAGGTAACATTGCATTGATTATTTCTTCGATAAACATGATGCTCCATTGATTAATGGAGCTATATCAGACACCATACTAATTCTTGACCTTGCATCATAAAGTCTCAGTTGCATCACAACAAAAATTATCCAAATGACAGCCTTTTTGACAGCAATTCTTGCAAAGATGCTATACAATTTCACTGGCACTCCTAGCTCAACAAAATATCAAGTTCTGCTAAATCTGCACTTGAAATTTGTGGGCTAAATGGCATTATACAGGGCTATCAAATCAAGATAATTTCAGTAAGAACATGGAAGTCATCATTAGATTTTGGCTAACCAAAAAAATGCTTTCAACATCTCAAAAGTTCACAAATCACACACCACAACGAAAGTTTGATCATGATGGTTTAAAGTAGGATCATAAGAGAACATCACAAACATGTCAGCCTGGACAGTGAAAACACAAGCAAAGAATCACAAGGATAATAAGACTTACTAAACCAGTATGACCGAGACGACCACATTTGTAACAGGAAACTTCACAAGGATCAGTATCAACAGAATCCACACAGCATAAATGGCCAAACTCCTTGCAGATGTAACATTGAATCTCCTGCATAAGTAAATTGAACATGAAAAACCAATTTACAGAACCAATTAAAACTCTCAAAACCCACATTAGGTGCAAAAGATCCTCTGCAAGATAATACAAAGACTCTGGCATCATTTAGAGAGAGACCTTAAGATCAGCAGCAGAATAGCTATTCCTACAAGAGAACATATCATGCCCAGAATGTCCACATCTTAAGCATATTTTAGTAGTTTGAGAGCCAGCCTTCTGCTTCTCTGGACAATCCTTTGCGCGATGACCACTTTTTTTGCAAATAAAGCAATCTTGTGCCTACACAAAAAGAAAATTGCCAAATGATTCATACACAAGACAAAAATAAATGCAGGGTATTAAGGTTGAGACAGAATGGCGATGCATGATATATTACGAGTCGTGTGTAAATAGAACAACTTAATTGAAAATATTTATCACAGCAAATCTAGTTTAGAATATTAACATACTTCCAAATACATAAAACGGCGCAATGTTGTGAAAAAGAATTAATATAAAAGACTAAAGTTTGTCATGACATTTATTTGATATTATAATCTGAAAAAACCAGTCAGAAAACAAAACATATAAACCTACGAAGAAATTGATATCATTACAAACCTTTGTGCATTGTTTTGCATTGTGCTCTAAACTCCCACACACGAAGCATGGTCTCCTCCGCTTTTGGGATGTACAATTAACCGCCGTGTGGCCTTCAACGCCGCAGTTGTAGCAAGTTCCCCAGCTACTATCCGGAGGATCAAAGTACCTTGGCCCGCGCTGATAGAAAATATATAAGACAGATACTAAAAACCACCATATTGGAAACTTGCGCAGCATTATATAACATCGGCCCAAGAGCAAATATTGTGGAACTCACAAGAAGCTTTCGCAGGATGATATTATCCGCTATCTCAACCTTCTTCGGATCCACTGATTCCAGCACCTCTGTCACATTAACAACCTCCTCCTTCTCCTCCTCATCTACATCAATAATCTGGAAAAGAAAAAAAAAAAGTCCATCACTTCTCTTGTGCAAAATATCTCCTTACTGCATTCATGGCATATAATGTCAAAAACCCAGCACAGTATCAGATATTCCAGACAAAAGTACATTATCCAGCTCAAAGAGAAGGCGCGCACAAAATCCTTTCTTTTCAGTTGATTGACGAGACATTCTCAATGCCCCCAACAACTTCGGAAGTACCAAACAGGAAATCAATTGAATAGCTAAAAATACGAAAAGAACAGAAGAACTCACAGTTAGCTCCCGATTTTCCCGCCCCTTGCTCTTCTTCTTCCTCCGCTCCTTCTTCTGCACCTTTTCCGCCTTCTCCTCCTTAATCGCGTCGTTCTCCCGCAAGACGACGACCGCGCTGCCGGCAGCTCTATCGTCATCCTCCCCCAACACGTCGACGCCCGGCGAAGCGGAGGCGAGCTTCACGGCGCGCGCCGAGAGCGCCTTCTCGACGATTTTCAGGCTCAGGTCTTCGTTCGCTTCCTCGTCGTCGTCGTCGCTGCAGCCGCCAAGCGGCGCCGCGGACTTCGGCTCGTGCTCCGCGTCGTCTCCTTCGCCGAGCTTCGCCGCCGTCGGCTTCGTTCTCCTCCCCATGCTTCTCGCGCAGGATCAGGAAGCCCCAATGTCCAGTGAAGAGAGAGAGAGAGAGAGCCGATGATGGCGACCGTAAAAGAGCAAGAACAGAATATTTTCGCTGAATTAGGGTTTCGGTCGGTGGCGCTCGGTGGCAGAAGGGGGATGGTTTTCGTTTGATTTCAGCACAACGCGGCATGAATTGTAAATTATAGTTTTCTCCCCCCAAACTTTTGAGTTATTCGACTTGACCCCTATTATACGGATCATATTTACAAACCAGAGACCATGTTTGGTTAATATACAAGAGGAATACAGCCCGAATTAAATAATTATGGGGTAAAGATGGATAGGATTTTTCATATTTATACTATAAAAATTATTTGTACCGAATCTACATCTGGGGCCGTGGCAACTAGACCTCAGACCACAGTAACAAGTCTACAAGGAAATAGACAGCACAAACACGGATGGTATGGTATGTCTGATAATGGAAATGGGCTTGTTTTATAGGTATATAACGATGGAGAAAGAAATTCAACATTACTACCTGCACATTTTTTTTTTGTCAGTCTTACTTTATTCCTACTCTACACTCACACTCAGACTTTTGCCCTGCCTCTTGCAGGGCGTAGGAGTCGAAACCCACTCTTGAAACTTACGCGTCCCCACCCCATCCCCCTTAAGAAGGTGGGGATTTGAACCCCTCATCTCCTCCTTCCATGTTAGAAAGGTGGCTACTAGGACGAATCCCAATGGTTACCACCTGCACATTGATCGATCAAGAACCAAATATGTGCACCCATGCTCTTTGAATTTCTCTAGCTCGAACCAACTGATGTTTGTAAGGCAGAGCTGATAGCAGAAGTATATGTCTGAAAGAGCAGATGCATGGAGCATGAAGGAGTGTACTGTCAACACATGACATCAAAAAGATTTTGCAACAAATGCACTGTAACTCCATACAAAGAATGAGTTCCAAAAATTGACTAAAGGTCATCTCATACGAAGAGGTCCCCTTCTCTTTCACGTTTGGCCGCTCTCTTTAGCAACAAGCTTCCATCTCTTTTCCTCTCCCAAGGCTATACCTCGCTCGTCTCAAGCTTTCCCCTCCTCCTCCTTCTTCGCCTTTGTTCTCGTCGTTGTCATCATCTTTTTGACTCTAGATCCAAAAACCACCGCTAATCTCTCGAACTCTTCTTCATCTTATGCTCCTAATTAGTCCCAATTTTGAGCTTGGGCAGATTGCCAATGATTTTGAAGCGAAAGAAGCCTACACAGCTGGACATACCGACGCGGAGTTTTGGGTTCTAGCGACAGTCACAAAAGATAAGGATATATTGTGCTGGAGGAGAGAGAGGTATATAGATATTGGTGAGACCCCTCTCTCTCTTAATCCTCTTTTTATTCTCTCTTGTCTCTATTCTTGGTAGTGTCAAAACAGTTCAATTCAAAATCAACCACAAATTAGAAGGGATTTGTTGTGGTAAGCAATGAGCGTGGAGTCTGATTGTGAGTGGGTTATTTCCACTGATCTTGCCATCCATAATAACATCTATTTGCTTTCTTTTGTTCACTTTATGTGTTGTTAGTTGTTACTATTAGTATTGAGTGGTGGGATATTGTCATTTTAGAATCTTGACTTTGCACGAAACAACTTGCATCTCCATTGAGTGGATATTGGACATTGATCTTTCAGTGTATCCCAAGGATGGTTGCCGGACTAATAATCTTGTTTTCACTATGATTTGTGTTCTTCCATTTTTAGTAGATGGTCAAGAAGCTATAATGCCAAATGCAAACTGGGAAATCTAATGTCATTTTCTCATTTTGATGGGTTATTACAAAGTCGGGCTGTTTGTCTAGATGTTTTGTTTCTATTGAATTATTCAATGAAGGGATTGATTTGTTTGCTTTTGGAGCTATTTCCCATTCATGCGAGAGCTACTTTAAATTGCGTGAACACGGGTCAATAGCTTCTGTCGAGTCCCTGTCTTATCCTAATACTACACAAGTTTTTATCTTACACTTCTGCGTGGGCGGTTCTCATCTTATTCTTAAAATGACATTACTTAAATTTTTTTGATAGATAGCATTTAGAATATTATCTTTAAAATAGCTGTCATTGCGTAGTGCGTGCCCAAAACCTAGTTCATTTATTATCATTGATAACCTAATCTAATATATTATATTAAAAGTGACATCAAATTCAATATATTTTGAAAGAAGGGAGTCTTTTCTTTTCCAAATAAAATTTAAGAGTTTTAAGAGTTTTTCCAAGAAAAAGTTAAAGTTTAGCGTAAAATCTCTCAACTAGCTATCAAAGTGACCTATGAGATAAAAAAATATTAAGGGACGCATGATAATCATTTTGTTCAAAAAATAGTTTTGGAAGCGAGAAATAGATTTTTCTATTTCTATTTCTAGAAGAGTTTTAGCGAAAATAAACATTTGATAACGATACAAAATTTCTACTCTAAAAATAAATTCATTTGATAAAGCGCACAAAATTTCTTCCTTTCGACGACGGCGGACCGGCGGATAGCGGTGACGATCGGCAATTAGCGGCCGGCGGTGGCGGCGGCAACCGACGGCCGACGGCCGACGACCCAGCGAGCAGTGAGGGCCGGCGGCGATGGGCGATGGGCGGCTGGCAACCGACGAACGGTGGTCGGCGGCAACGAATGAATGACCGATTGACGAACGAGGAGAAAATTTTTTATTTCTCATTTCTGTTCCAAAAATAGAGAAATACAAAATTTCTAATTCGATTTATATTCCAAACCTATTTTTGAATATAAATCTATTTAGAAAATAGAAAAATGAAATAAGTTTATCAAATGGATTTATTAGGACGAGTGGTGCATGATTAACCGCCTATTTTTATTCCAAAAATAATTTTTCTATTATAGACTTATTTCTTGAATAAAAATCCATTTAATAAACTTATTCCGTTTTTCTATTTCCGGAATAGATTTATATTCCAGAAATAAGTTTGGAATAGAAATCAGAAGTATAAATTTTCTACTTCTCTATTTCTATAACAGAAATGAGAAATAAATTTTTTTCTCATCATTCGTCAACCAGCCCTTCATCCGTTGCTGCCGACCATCGTCCATTGGTCGCCTGCCGCCTGCCGCCCGCCGACCCTCGCCCCCACCGGTTGCCAGCCGTCAATCGCCTTCGCCGTCGGTCGGCGACTACCACCAACCGTCAGTCGCTGGTTGCCGGCCACCGTTCGTCATCGCCATCCACCGGTCCGTCGCCATTCGTCATCGCCATCCACCGGTCCGTCGCCGTCCATCACCGCCATCTGCCGGTCCACCATCGTTCGAAAGGACGAATTTCTATTTTTAGAGTAGAAATTTTGTATCGTTATTAAACGGTTATTTTTGCTTAGAAACTCTTATAGAAATAGAAATAGAAAAATCTATTTATGTTCCATAAACTATTTCTGGAATAAAATGGTTGTCATGCGTGTCCTAAGAAATTGACATGGTAATAGATATTCCATCTAAAGTAATAACTAGTAAAATTACATCTACAAGGATGAGAAAGTATGTGATGTGACGTGTTTACAAAGAAAATCTACTCCTACGTCTATAAAGTAATAAAGAGAAAATAGTCTTAATGTGTTATAATACATCTTAGGCGTAAAATTACTTCCATTCAATCAAATACAGCATGTAGCCAAAGACACAATGAGAGTTAAAGTTACTGAACTGACAATTACCACTGAAAAATATCTATCAATTGAGTTGAGTTAAATAGAAAAAATATTTGATAAATTCAAATTTTGCAAATATGTCGTCAAAGATGCTTGATAAGTGCAGACTCAATTGGCATATTCGTTATCTTTTAAATGATATATATTATTTTCCATTAACATATTTTTACATTTTTATTAGTACTGTCACTAGTATAACTCCCCCCCCCCCTCCCCAAAAAAAAAAACCATGTTCACGAAAGTTCAATGTGCAAGAATAGAAGCACTTTTAATAAAAATAAATTTTCAGAAAGCATGGACAAATATACTAAAATGTCGTTTGTTCCACAAAAATACAACGATCAAGACATTTTTTTTTTAAGTGCTTCATTACATCGCTTATAAAAAATAAATGAATAAAAAGAAATTACAAGGTCCATTAAAATATTTGACATAAATTATTAATGAGAATAAAAATATTATTTACCAATTAATTATTACAAAACCACTTTTTAAAAAACAAGTTTCGGACCATTCAATTTTTCGCGAAAGCATAGATTTATTAATTGGATTCGGTGGGCTCCTTGTCCCACGCACTCAAAAGAGATAAAAGGGATAAGTGTTACGGAAGTTAAAATTTATCACGAAAATGCGTTTGAGTAATAAAACTCGCAAAAAATACCAATAAATCCTAAAACTTGTTAAAACGTTTCATTTGAGTCATAAAATTGACGTTGTTAACCTTTTTCGTTAAAAATGCTGACATGATATTTAAAATTAATTTTTATTTTTTATATGACTTTTTTTAATGATTTTTTATTCATTTTTTATAACAAAAAAAAGAAAAATGAAAATTTATTTAAAAAAAAAACAGTTAAAAAAAATAGCAGCCTCGCCGGAAAAAAAAAACTTCGATTTTAAAGCTTAAATGTAACATTTTGACAAGTTTATTTGTACTTTTTATGAGTTTTAAGACTTAAATATAATTTTTTTTGTGGTAAGTTTTAGAAATTCCGCACGTTTCCCCTTCCCTCCCCCTCTCTGCGCACGCCGCTCGACCTCCAATCACTGAGTCGATCGGTATGGTTTTCTGGGTTTGCTCGGATTCGTCGAATGATGTTGATGTTCTTCTTGTTCTTTGTCTCAGCCGTTGAGATGGTGTCTTGCTCTGTTTCTTTTCGTTGGGTTTTCTTGGAGATTCATGCAAGTTCGAACTGTCTTCTAGTTCATCAGCTTGTCTTGCAAAGCCCTTGGGTTCCGGCGGTTCTTGGGTTTTGACTTTTAGCCATGGAGAGATCTGGGTCTAGGAAGTCGAACCCAGTACCTTAGTATATTGGATTACGCGACTGGAATGCGTGTGTTTTTCTTACGTTTCTTTCTGTTACCGGAACGACCCTTCTCCGTTAACGAGCCATGGGTTTCGATTGCAGAAGAATTCGCCGTCCGGAAGAGGTGGAAAATGAAGAAAATGGACAGGAGTGGAAGAAGGCAGGAAGAAGGGCAGGTGCACGAGGTGGGAAGAATAACGAAGTCGATGCCTTCGCAGACGCAGGTGCCCCTATCTTTACCTCCGAACAATCAGGTTAAAATACATGTTTTAACATTCATATAGATGGGTTTGTGGAGCATTTGAGAATAGTTTTGAGTGACAGTCAACTTGTCCTGGGAACAAGAAAGTTATGGCGTTGTTTTTGATTAATTGGATTTGGAACAGAAATGATAGGCTCATGGTATAAAAAACGATGTGTGAGTGATTTTCAAAATTTTTTTCTTTTTAGTTCAGAAGATCCACTTCATAATACTATAAGCTGCAAAAAGAGGCAAATGTAGTTAGCTGGCCTGCAGAATAATGGACAATAAGTTTCTGAGACTAATGCACAGTTTGACTACTGATGTGCATAGATATAGCAGCATATTTAAAGAAATGTTTGTAATTCAACTAGATTTGCCATTTGGTCAGTTGGAAGGTGGTTCAGAAACCATTTTCCAACAAATGGGGGTGGGGATATTGGGTGTTACATCTTTGTTGCTTTTCATAAGGCTCTGGTTGGAAGGCAAATCTTTGTTTAGTTGGTCGATTGCTAAGAAACATAAGGACCACAGAGCCCCTTAGTTTTATACCTGAACAAGCAACTAAGTAAAACTGACTTCATTTTCAGTTTTTCTGTTGGTGAAGTTGCTTCCTTTTTAGTTTTTCTGCCTTCCAGGCTGTTAGGATATATCTGATTTGGACTCTCTGTTAGTTTAAGAACATTAGATAGCGTAGAGAATTAAATTTCCTTGTTAATTTTGTAGACTGAAATTTAGTATGGTCGACTTTTGATCCCACAATGATTTTACTCGAGTGAGGTTGATTTCATACTCATAAGATTGCGTGGAGTTTACTTATCAAACATGATTTTGACTGGATAGGGTATTAATTGCTATATCCTCCTTGTCATACGATCAAGTATATCTGGATATTTGAAACATCTTTTTTAAGTTGTAGCTCTCTTTGGATAACCTCATTTATCTGTCACTGTTAATGCCCAGGTGTTTTTGAACGAGTGGTGGCTAGTCAATGCTAATGGAAAGGGTTTAGCTATTGGAGGGTTTGCTCATAGAGAGTATTCCACTTCTCTCTCTTTTTGATATATATATGTTTTCATTCTTTTTTGAAAAAATTCTGCCACAGTCCTACATAATCATTGTCTAATATATGCATCTGTAAAAATGCTGTCATCCATCGATCTTCTCATGTGTAATTCCAAATTTGCTCACACTGCATATACATCCCTCATATTATTGCCAACTATAGATATGGCTGAACTCATCCTGTGCAAGCACAATCTCTAGAAGAGCAGGCACCTAATCCCTTAGCTTACGTGTAGTGTCAACTTTGGTTTTGAGAGAGATTCATGAGATGTAGCTCTTGCTGCGATAGATCTATATTGTCTGGTCGAACTTCTTGGGGTTACCTCTCTTTCAAAATTTTAAACATTGTGCTTGAGCTAAGTAGGTTAATAACAAGTTATCTCAAGTCATCATCCAATAGAATCCATTCCAATGTCAATAAAGTGCTAGGTGCTCTTATGCTATTAGGACTCCCTGATGCTAACGCATTATTCATTAGCTTGATTGACTGGAAGGACCAAGTTAAAAGTGTGGGATTTATTGGCTAATCAATCAGGTCTTCAAACAAATTAGAATCCAAAAATGCTATTTTTATTATTTTCCTTGTATCATAGAAAATGTTTCATAAAAGCAGTAAAAATACTTTTAAAATTTATTAATAATATTGAGATTTCTCATACGTATTATCTAACAAAAAGAAATAATTTTTTTAAAAAAGAATTAGCACACGAGTATCCTAATATTTTGTAGCCGTCATTGGGGACTTCATTTATCCAGCACAAGAAATATTAGCAGTGATAAAGCAGGCTTTTGATTTGGAAATGTGTGATACTGAGAGAGAATAGTATAACACAGTGGTGCTCACCATTTTTTAAGTACTCCATATTTATGGAAAAGAAATATTAACATGTAATAAAAATATGTACAAGCTCTTCTGTTCCATCATCCAAGTATCCACGCATTTTGCTCTAAAATTGTGTGCTTTAAAGAAGGGATAATTATACATATCTGTGCTACATGACTTGTTGTTAGTACCATTTCTGGGCTGGAATTTCAAGAAGGTATTTGAATCTAATAAAGGTTTTGCATCTCATAATAGTGTTAGCAGTTATATCATGTCACGGTTGAAGCCTAAGCAAGTTTTGTTTTAACTTATCACAGCAGTGAAAGAGTAAGCCTTTTTTGCTCTGCACCAATTGTGAAGAGGCATGATATTACCACCTTTGAGACAGCAGATGGCACGGCAATTATGGTTGGTGGTCTAATCAACCGGCTATGAACCCTGGAATATGGATTTTCCACGAAGGTATATAAAATACTTTCTTGTGAACAATAACTCTTGTTTGCTTGTAATTCAGTTAATAGTTTCTTCTACTATCAAGTGCATGGCATCTTACTGATCGATCTGAATAGGTGTGCAACAAATTCTTGCTTGGATTTCCATATGACTGGGCAGAGTATTCAACTTCCAGCTATGGTGAATACTCTAGTGTCCAAGCTGGTTCAGTTAAGGCTGCAGCTTCCGAGAAAACTGACTTCTGGTCAAGGAGGACTACAAATTACTTTGAGGCAACTTCCCTTGATGATGTTACTGTGCCAAAGTTACGTGATTTATTTAGTCTGGGCGATCTTGATGATTCTTTCTTGATGAAGAAAATATATGATGACGTTGTGGGCATGTCGGGAAGTGGTGCTGAGCATGATGGAGAATTTCTTCGTTCATGCAGAAAAAGTAGTCCCAGTACGGCTGCCGAAAGCCAAACTAATGAAGCTCAAATCAATGAAAAGAAATCAAAGGAGGATGTGTTGTGCAAACACAAAGAGAACATCTGGTCTACAAAAACAATTGTGAAGAAAGTTAACCATAAAAGTGGTCGTCAATTGAGGGCCACTTATGTTTTTAGACGAAGGGAAGGTGTTTCAACTAGAAGCATGACTAGATTTAAGGGGCTTTGAAATTAGTAAAGGTATAAACTGGCCCATGTTTGCGGTTCAGATGCATAACCCATATCTAGTATCATGACACACCAAGTTGTTTGGGGCATTCGCCTGGATTTGGAGCTCCCTATAAAAGATGGCCAATGTCATCTCTTCTGGTTCTGAAGAAATAGAAGCTCTTCAAACTCCCATGGCTAAATCACATGGGCCTGTTTATACCTTTACAAAGAGGAAACTGCACAGATTCAAATTCCTTCTTGAAATTCCAGCCCAGAAATGGTACTGAAAACAAGTCATGTAGCACAAAGGCAAAGAAGGAGGAGGAGGGGAAAGCTTGAGAAGAGTGAGGTATAGCCTTGGGAGAGGAAAAGAGATGGAAGCTTGTTGCAAAAGAGAGCGGCCAAACGTGAAAGAGAAGGGGACCTCATCGAGTTTCGTTGCAAAGAGGAGAGGGACAAAGCGTGCAACGTCAGCATTTATCATTACTTGTACTCAGTCGAGAAAATATTGGGTAGAGCTCGTGCTCCAGCGTGGCAAACAAGAAAGTGGTAGGAAGGCGACACATGTCCTCGTGGGATCCACAAGAGCTGCCATTTTGAAAAAATTTTAGTCGGACCCGAGGAGCAACGGGTGGAAGTGGGAGGTGAGCAGCTTTGAGCCGTGGAAGAAGTCGTCGTCGACCTCCGCCTCCTTTGACACCGACGACTAGCAAACGCTCCGATCGCCTCGCGCTCTGTTTTGGCTCCCGATTGAGTTGGGGGATTTGCCTGTTTCAAATTTTTGCTTCTTGCTTCGGTCGATTGCTTCTATGTTGCCGAGCTTTGAGAAGAGCGATTTCTGGATGCAGCTTGCGAGGCAGGATTACTTGGAGCTGAGACAAGAGGCAAGCGAACTGCAGGAGTATTCCAACGCGAAGCTCGATCGAGTCGCGCTACCTCGGCATTCTCGCCGACAAGACACAGAAACTAGGTGAGGCATTTGCTTTCTCATTTCGGTTTTTGACAGGTTCTGTGCATTGTGTCAGATCAAGTCGCCCTTGAAGGCGAGGCTAGGATAGCACCACTCGTCAGTGAGAAGAGGAAGTTGTTCAATGAGTTGTTGACATCCAAAGGTCAGTCTTTGGTTTCTTAATTGAGTTCTCCCACTTTCCACACGAAGCACGTGGAGCGGAAGTACTTGGATACATGAGCTGATAATTCAGAAAATTTCTAGTTTGAATTGCAATTCATTTTCGGGATGATGTTCCTGTCGGATGGATGGGTAGAGATAGCTTGCTATGACAATTTTGCAGTGTGTAGTAGGAGGCCGAAACTTGAGTTTAATGAGTAAGATTGAGTTGGAATATGACTGATAGAGTTATAGCGATGAAGTGCAGATTAACTTGAGATCGCATTCCTTACCAAAAAAAAGAAAAAAAAAAACTTGAGATCGCACTAGCTGCCAATTTGTGATGCATTTTACTGATCATTGTATAGAATATGTAAATTTTATTTTCTATAATATCAAGTTCAGTTTTGACTAGAAATCCAAATCATCAAATGCTCTCTTTGATTTTAACAAAGGGGTTTTTGTGCCTTGCATCAGTTGACATGTTCAAGTTACTAGACAAGTCAAATTGCATGTTCCTATTTATTGTCATTTTCACTTAAACAGAAAGAGATGAGTTGTGTATGAATAATGACAGAAAGTTCTCTTTAAAATTGTTTAAGGACGTGGATTAGTTGAAGTGCATGAAAGCCAACTCGAACATTACTAGAAAATAAAAAAAAGTTCCCCCTTCTTGACCCCGTATGGCTAAAATATATCATTGGCTAAATTGTAATTATATTATGTTGTGAAGTATTGTAATTCATATTTTTGATAACCCAGCTCTTGAAATGGCAACACCCTAAAGTTGGATATGGCTGCTTTCAAAAAATCGATAGAGGCTGACGTAAAAGTATTGCAGCAATTGAATTGTTTACCAAACACTTTAAGGATGTGTTTGGTAACATTTCTGTTCCGGAGAACAATTCTTTATAAGTAATGATTTTTTTCTGATTTTGTTCTCAAAAATAATTTCTAAGCATCTTAGGGGTTTTTTCGCAAATTTGTCAGAACTACGGGGTTCGCAGGTTACCAAAAAAATAAAAAATAAAAAAATAATTTCTAAGCAAAAAAACACATTTTGTAACTTCATAAAATTTTTATTCCCGAGATAGAAATGCGTTTGATAGTATATATATATATATTTAATACTTTTATTATATTTTCTTATTTTTCTCTTCTCTTTTTTGGGCGAGGTCCAATGGCTGGGCAAAATCGGCCTAGCTAGATCTAGGTGAGGTCAACCTCGCCCGACCAAGGCGAGACCGAGCCTCACACAACCATGGCGAGGCTCGTCAGGGATGAGCCTCGCCGTGCGTCACTGAGAACCAACGACACTTTGGCGAGGCCACCAACCATGGCCAAGGTTAGCAATCGACCAAAAGGAAGAAGAAGAAAAAGAAAGAGAAGAAAAGAGAAATGAAGAAAAATAAGTTATTCTTTTTTGTTCTTTTGATTCTTAAGAATTGTTTTAGGAATAAGAAACTACATTTTTATATTTCTTGTTTATTCCAAATTTATTTAAAAAGAAAAAAAAAAAATAAATCTTTTCTTCTCGGGAATAAAATTTTTATCAAATAAGTTTCTATTATTTTTTCATTCCCTAAAACAAAAGAACATAAATAATTATTCCGGAAACAGAAATTTTCTTTACCAAACACGGCCTTAAAAGCTGCATCGCCCGATTTTAATGGTAGAAGTTGCAGCGGGATACCTATAACCAAAAATCTCGTGGTTATTATAAAGAACAGGTCAAAAAGCCAACAAATTTCACCTGTCCCAAGAACGCGCCAAGAGAAAGCATTGAGATCTTTTGATTTAAAAATAAATTGATGGCTCATAGCCCTCTTTTAAGAGAATGAAAGGGGGAGGTGAGGTTTGAATACTCACGTTCTCAGGGGTAGGGGTGGGGATGCATTAATTTCATGAGTGGGTTTCAAGTTCCACACCCTATAAGGAGGCAGGCAGGGCAAAAATCTTGAGAGTGAGCGTTAGAATAGAAATAGGGTAGGACCGACAAAAAAAAAAATACTCCAGCATTTAATTCATCTTCCTCGCTGTTATCACAGCCTAATTTCCTAAAAAATTCCTTAATTTTAGGTCTAATTCTAAATCTGCCCTAGGGGCTTCTTTCTTTAAGAATTAGGCCCTCTTATCACCACGGAACCTCCGCCCTTACGATGCCTCCACTGTCTCCATCGAAGCGACACCCTCTCTACGACCTTTGCCCAGACCGCATAAGAGGTTGTCGCCCTCAAGCGGCCTCGTATTGATGGAAGCATCCTCCTAGGCTCAGAGAGAGAGAGAGAGAGAGAGAGAGATCAGAAACTCGTGATTTGGACTTTCGAATGGGACAGAATTAGGGGAATCTCAACCATTAACGTTCGCACAAACCGACGTCTCATCCTCTTCAAAGAGACGTGTTAAATGTGCTAATCTATTCCTTAAGTCGGACAGATCCTGTCCTTAGGACACGGATTAAGCTATCCTTAATGTGCTTGGAAGATGAAAAGACGACTTTTAGCACGTGTCAATGTCTTTCTACATTAAAATTACCGTGCTACTCTAACTTTAAACGTTTCAAAACATAAACTCATCCTATGCAGTCTACCCAATTAGTGCCTTACTACATGGCTGTGTTTGAAAACAGCATTCTCAAATTCCCTGCCAACACCCTTGATCTCAATGCAAGTCCTACCCAATTTTGAGTTTTGAGCATTTTCACAATGCTTACCAAACTTTCGAAATTTCACATTTACCCTCATCAGCAAGCAACGACAGTGAAGTTAGACCTAACCGCCAATGGCCTTTGCCCAAGGCCACCAGTGTCCGGCTTCCGTCCGAGCCCTTCACAAGCATCCGGCTTCCATCTGAGCTTCAGTTCTTTCCTTTTCTTTCCAAATAACTAAAATCCTTTACAAGCACAGTTTTTTCCAGATAGCATTTAATCAGCATTGCTTCCTAATGCACTTTCCAATTATATTTTACCAAACATTATCCACGTTTAATGAAATTCTTTTGCATATCTCCAAAGACTTTTCACAAAAACTCTCCCAAATGCAGCCTATGAAACAGTAATTCACAACCACCTCACTCAAAAGAGCAAAGAGCATCATCTCCATAAATCCAATTGCAGAATTAATGCAAGCATGCATAGACATAAATACTTTGCAGCTTGCGAGTGCCTTTACATCCTCCACAACTCAACCATGAATAACGTACTACAAAAGTTTCACTCTCGGTAGTTCTTTATGACCTTATAAGAAAAGAAAAAATTCATAAGAAATTATAATAGTTAGATCCAGAATCAGCATCTGGGGGCCGTGGCAACTAGACCTCAGACCACAGTAACAAGTCTACAAGGAAATAGACAGCACAAACACGGATGGTATGGTATGCCTGATGATGGAAATGGGCTTGTTTGATAGGTATATAACGATGGAGCAAGAAATTCGACATTACCACCTGCACATTGACCGACCAAGAACCAAATATGTGCACCCATGCTCTTTGAATTTCTCTGGCTTGAACCAACTGATGTTTGTAAAGCAGAGCTGATAGCAGAAGTATATGTCTGAAAGAGCAGATGCTCGGAGCATGAAGGAGTGTACTGTCAACACATATCATCAAAAAGATTTTGCGACAAATGCACTGTAACTTTACAAAGAATGAGTTCCAAAAATTGACTAAAGGTCATCTCATATGAAGATATTTTGTTCAGTTCTAATATAAACGAGCTGTCCAGAGAAACCGAGAGGCTTGTTTGGCAGTAAAGTTTCTGCTGCCAGCAAAATCTTCAATCTATAATGCTCGAGCTGGTTGCCTCAGAAACATAAAACAGACTCCAGAATTGAGCAGCACAAATACATGAAGAAAATTTTACAACAATAAGGGAAATATAAATGCCAAGCCTAATGCAATCAAATGCAACATTGAACAATATGGCCCTTAGATGAACAACAAAATGAAAGAACTATGTGGGTGCACTACAATGTGGGTGCACTAAAACATTGAACAATATGGCCCTTAGCTGTCATATTAACAAAATCATATCCAAAAAACAAGAAATCATTGACCGCTCTTGTTTGCAATTCTCGTCATCAATGACCACAGATCTGAAAAGCCAGAGGAAAGACATGTGGAAGATAGATATAGTCCTCCGGGTGCTCTAATGGGGGCACCAGATGCAAGGATTAAAAAATAATAAAAATAGTAATCAGGAGTCCATGTATCTTCTTTCAAGGATAGATTATAGAAGTGCACAAAAAAGGAACCGCACATGCATTTACTCGCTTCAGCCATATCATAGAAACATTTCCAGCTGGGTGGAAAAAGCCATATGGGAGATGCATGCTTCTTAGCACATTAAGTGAAACTTGGACTTCCATTTTTGAGAAGGAGAGCAAGAGATTAAGCTCTTCACTAGTTTGATGCATGAAAATAGACAGTTTTGAGGCACTTTATCAGGAATTAACAGTAGAAAACAAATGCGACTTTCCATCTGAACAATCATCATGTTTAAGATATGAAGGGGCGGTGTTAAAAAAAAATGAATTGCATTTAGGAGGCAAAATGGCATTTAACTTTACAAACTACATTCATTTACCAGCTCCCCCTCACTGCAGATTCTCATGGGCCAAAAGTAGAGTGACAGAGAAGAATATCCTGGTAAATAATTTTTGATAAATAAGGGAACTGAAACAAGAGAGATAAAATGTCTAATTAGACCTCATAGACGTCTAGAGTATCCAGAACCCCCACACTTCTTGCAGAAAATCAATCCTACAAAGCACAATACACAAGACATTAGAAGGAAAATACAGACATAAGAGTAATGGCAATATGGTTAAAAAAAGACCTTTCTCAGGCTACAGCCTACCTAAAAGTTCTACTGGTAGGTTTGGCCTATGGTATCCGCAAAAACATAATTTTCTTTTTACTTCGAATTAACACTCATTTGTTGAGATCTTTCAAAGAAGCATGTGTTTCTGCAGAACCAAGAAGGCATAGACACAATTTGACTTAATTTCTTTTCTTCAGTCACATGCATCGCCCTTTTTTGCCTTTGGTAGAAGGAAAGGACTTGGATAATCATCAAAGTCGAACAAGACTGATGAAATCTTTCATCGTATCACCGTTTAAAGATAAACAGGCATATAAGATGTGAATCAGTTTGAACAACATGCTCAGTCACGCATATGATCTTGACTAAGAATGCTTTAGTTATAACTATACCTGCTCCCTTGCATACTTTGCAGTCCACCAAGCCTGTTTCCTGCTTCATCTTTCCATTCTCACAGAAAACGCATTTTGTGCCACCTGCACACATCAGTGAACACAAATCATTTCAACCCTTTTCCCTCCCCTGCCATTTACTATAGGTATAACCGAGCGCCAAATAGCAGAAAGAAGATCATTGCCTCCCCAGCCATTTACTATAGGTATGCTGAGGCACCATTTCGGTACCTCTCAACTGTATGACAGATACACGTCCATGAGGCAAGCGCAAAGTAATGCAATCGAAAATGTCGACCATTTCCTATGTGTAGATACCACTGCTTTCAACATCAGGCATTACAGGAAGAAAAAGCCATGGAAGGTTTGATCAACTTAGGAAATCAATGAACCGACTATTCCAATCAATCAAAGCAATTCACGTCCAATTCGATCCCGTCAAAACGAATCTCCAGACGAAACGAGGCACAAATAGAGAGAGAGAGAGAGAGAGAGAGAGAGGGTACCATTGCCAGCGCATCGGTCACAAGGCACAGGTTCGCCCTGCATCATCATCATCACCATCGTCATCATCATCATCAAACCGGTTCGAACGCAATCCACCAAAAACCCCAACGCGTTCCCAAAAACTCAACCGCCGCGCCACCTTACCTTGAGACCGAGGAACAGAGAGAGGGCAATGGCGGCGAGGACGCTCACGGTGGCGAGCACGGTCTGCGTGTCCAGCGTCCTGTCGAGCCCGCCGAACAGCAGGAGGGGGCGGGCGAGCAGGAGGTCGCCGCCCGCCGGCCGGAGCGGCCCGAGCTCGGGGAGGCAGGAGCAGACTAGCGCGGGGACCGGCGGCGGGTGCTGGAGGCCGCCGCCGCAGCAGCAGGTGCAGAGGAACGGCGGCGCGTGGCCCGGCGGCGAGGGGGACGACGTGGGAAGAGAGAAAGAGGAGAGGGAGTGGAGCGCGGTTGCAGCGGCCATGGATAGAGGAGGAAGGAGAGGGAACTTGTGGAGGAGCTCGCGGGAGTTCGTTTTCTTCTCTCTCTCTCTTTTTTTTTTTTTTTTTCTTTTTCTTTCCTTTTTGCAGAATTTTCTTTCTTTTTTTCGCTGAATATAATGGATTTTTCCTTGCGTTTATCATCTGCCCTCGATATTTTCATCGGAAAATTGGAAGAAAAGTGGAAAGAATTAAGGACAAATGTCCAAAAAGTCATAGACCTCTTGAACGGCAATCAATTCAACTATAAACTTGTCACTTGTAATTATTACAAACCTTTTAATAATTTATCAATTCAGTCGTAAATATTTTAATTATGTTATCTAGTTTTAAATATTTTGATAATTTTTCGATTAAAACCTAAATCTTTTGATGAATTGCTACTATAATCCTTCTACCCAATTATCCAAATAATAAGTTTATGACAAAAGTGTCAAACTTTAAAAAAAAAAATTGAGATTGAATTGACACAAATAAAATGTATACAACTAAATTGACAATTGAGATGTTTATGACTAAAGATATATTTGGTAACCATTATGTTCGTAGTAACAATTTATGCTCCAAATTTGTTTTTCTAATTTTGTTTTCTAGATAAGTTTCTAAGCATTTAAATGCGTTTAGTAACCATTCAAAATTTATATTCTCTGAATAGAAATTCGTTTGATACAATTCTTAAATTATTCTATAACTTAAAATTTCTTTTGATTTTTTAACAATTTGATTACATTTTTTCTCTTTTATTTTCCTTTTTCATTTTATTCTTCTTCTTTCTTTAGTCGGTTGTCGGCCCTCGGCGAGGCTAAGTCTGGCCTAGCCACAGTGAGGCTCGACCTTGCTTGACCTCCTTAGCTCTCATCTAGTTGATCGTTAGCCATGGCCAAGGCTAACAATTGGCTACGGGAAGAAGAAGAAAAGGAAAAAAAAGAAAACAAAGGAATAAAAAAAAAAAAGCAAAGGTTTCATTCTATAATTGTTTCCGAAAAACAAAGAAGCAATTTTTTTATTTTTTTATTCCATTCCAAATTTATTTGCGAAAATAAAAAAGTTACAAAACATATTTTGTTTTTTCTTTGTTTGGGAACAAAAGAATAATATCGGGTATTGTTTGATACATTACCAAATAAGTCATAAATTGATACAATTAAAAGTTTATTACTTAAATGATTGTTGTATAATAATTTTGAGATTTTCTGGACGAGTATCCAAATGAATTAAAAGTTTATTAGCTCGTTTTAGAAAATTACAGCACTTGGTCAAGATTCCACAATGAAAGGGGCTCGACATTCTATTCGAAAAGCTAAGGGGCTGCATGGTAATGTTTTTTTTTTTTTTGCTGCGAATGAAATAAAAAAAAAGTGTTTAGTTAGGGGAACGAGTTTTTGAACAAAAGAACGCGTTTGTAACGTTTGTTCCGAGAATAAAAAATAAATAAACACGCTTGGTAAATTTTATTATTTTTTTGTTTCTTTTAATTTTTTAATATTTTTATTTTATTTTTCCTTTCTTTTTATTTTTTTCTTCTTTCGGCTAGCGGCCTCGCCCACCACGGCGAGGCTCGCCGCCCCGACGAGGCCGAGCCTCGCCGTGGGCCTCGTCATGGCGGGCGAGCTCGAGCTCGCCGGATCCGATGAGGCCGAGCTCGCCGGGCGGCGCGACGCTCGGCGAGGTCGCCGACCCTCGACGGCCGGTTGCCGCCATGGCCGAGGCCGGCGACCGGCTAAAAAAAAAAAGAAGAAGAAAAGAGAAGAGAGAGAAGAAGAAATGTTTCTTCAAAATTGTTTAGAACAAGAAGTAAGTTTTTTTTTGTTTTTTTTTTTAGTTTGATTTTGTTAGAAGAAAAAAAAAAAAAAAGGAATAAACGCAACCAAACGCGTTTGTTCGCGTTTCTGTTCCTTTTTGTTTTCAGGAACAAAAAAACAAAAAAAATGTTTAGAAACAGAAACAAAGAATAAAAACATGCAGGCCCTAAGTCTTTTGGAGCATATGATTGGGTGCTACATTTCAAGCTTGTAAGTCTCCAGCTCGATTTCAAAATGCCATTTTATCATGTGTGTCTAATGACTTTCCATGATTACTTTTTAGGAATGCATCGTATCGCGTGCTCAAGACTTTACTGTCAAAATGGCCATTTTTATTAACGGATCGTGCACAATAAAACATGCTTCATTTTTTAATATGATTAGCTTCAATTTTCAAAATAAACTGAGTGTGAAATAAAAAGCAATGTTACATTATTAACATGCGTTTGTGATTGGGAAATTTGCATAATATGCTGTCTTCAGATATAAATGATTTCATACCATGGAGAGTGGTAATATGATGGCAAAAGAGATCATTTATTCAAGCCAACTAGTGAGTAAGCATTCTGTCAAATTGTGCTTTTGACATTTGCCATTTCATGTGCTAAGACTTCCTACCTCTTGAAATGTCGGGGGAGCTACGTTAACTAGATGTAGTTTTCCGACACACGATGTATAGTAGGTAAGCACATTTATTTTAGCCTAGACAGGTTCGTATCGTAGAAAGATTAACATATTTATACATGAATATTAGCGTTTTGCGATCCAACTATCCTTTTAAATCGTATAAAATGCGCTTAGGCACGCTCGAATCAAGTATGCAAACTAACATGCTATTCATGTCAATACCACAAGTTTAGTTAAATTTAGACACATTTTTACACATCCAAGCACCTTTCTTGTCTATTTATACATAGGAGTTCGTATCATAAATGCGTCATATCTTGTCACCCACTTGAGTCCGCGGCTTCAATTTTTCTCCGTAGACTAAGTACTTATAATAGCTCAATTTGAGCATCTCATTAATGGATACGATACCCATTTAAGGACACTAGGAAGGAATAACTTCACTGATCATCTATCTAAATAAAAGAAAAATGTACAGATGATTCTCTTCCTATGTTGTCGGCTCAAATTAGACTGTCAGAGAATCTACAATACATCATTCGTAATCCACCATTCATACAAATAAACAGTTTCTAAAAAAATTCCTAACTTTGTCCATTACATTCCATCTCTTACATTTTCTAGTCAATTTCTATATAAGTAACTAGACGTGTACAGATGATCAGAATGGAGAGACATGTTTTCCTTTTGACTTGTCAAAATGTATCGTAAATTAATTTATTAATCCATACGAATAGGTTGAATTGTAATACATGTTAATTATATTCAGTAAGTGGATAATTTAAATATAACATGGATTTAAAACATCTTCATTCTCTTTTATCCTCGCTTGATCTTGTGCTTGCTCGCTTTGCACAATCATGTTAATTTGGATACGAGTTTTTCCAATAAGCACGGAGGTGTTATAGCAATATGGGTTAGGATTGGGCATGTGTCAGATCAGAGATAAATCACTAAGGGTGCATTTGATAATACTGAATAATTATTATTATTATTTTTTTATGACTCTGAACCTCTGTACAACCGGCGGCCGGCGAAGTAAACTAGACGCGGCGCTAGCCCGGGATCCACCACCAAGGCGCCACACTAAAGAATTCCTAACAATGGCGCTGGAATTCGAACTCCCTCCTCTCGAAAGAAATGATTATTTTTTATTTTGTTATCAGGAATAATTTTTAAGCACTAAAAACGGATTACACAGGGCCATTCGGGCCGGACCCACCCGTTGGATGGGGTCTAGCTTTTCACCAAATTCCCATACGAACTCCTTTTTTTGGACAAGATACGAACTCCTTTACCGAGAGAGGAAGGAAAGTGCAGATTACCGATTTGGGGAAGCCAAGCAAAGGCATTAAAGGACTCAAAAACGGATTACACGAGGCCATTCGGGCCGGGCCGGGCCGGGCCGGACCCACCCGTTGGATGGGGTCTAGCTTTTTTACCAAATCCCCAAACGAACTCCCTTTACCGAGAGAGGAAGGAAACTGCAGATGACCGAGGGTAATCCGGTAATTCGGGGAAGCCAAGCAAGGCATATTCGGTCATTCCTCCCCTTTCCCTCTTTCCGGGTCCTGACCAATCCATCTTCAGCCCCGGTGGGCGACCTCCCAAAGCTGACCCCAATTTTGTATTCTAATAAATTAAAACACCCCCCCGGCGACGATCTCCTCCTTCCAGAATTCGATCCCGACCCCGGAAGCTTCCTCCATCGATTGGCCGCTCGCTCGCTCGCTCGCCCGCCCGCCGGTTCGCGATCCGCATATATATATATATATATATACGTATATTTGCTCTTCGCCGTTCGCCGTACCTCCGTCTTCCTTTCTATCTCCATTCGAAGCCGATCGAATAAAAACCCTAGCCGTCGGAACTCGACTCGCCGGTGAGGTTTCTTGATTCGGTCGGGTCCGGGATGTTCAACGGAATGATGGATCCCGAGCTCTTCAAGCTCGCCCAGGAGCAGATGAACCGCATGTCCCCCGCCGAGCTGGCCAAGATCCAGCAACAGGTTCGGCGTCCCTTCCTCCTCCTCCTCGTCATCTCCATCTCCGAAAGCCTTCTCTTTTGAGCCGCGGATGCCGTTTTCCGGTGTGCGATTCCGCGGCGAATTGCCTGAATTGTCCCTTTTGTTTGAGGATTGTCGGATTGGGAGCTCCCGATCGCGCTAATGGCTACCTAGATTACGCCTCTGCCGAAGGAAGCTCATCGCGGTTAAAGATCAAATACAAGTTGTTCTTATATTACTGCTGCTTAGATATCAGCTTTTGGGAGAGAAAAGGAATTGCCTCGGGGTTGGGAATCGGAATTTAGCTTTTTTCTGCAACTTCTCCTAAAGATAGGAATAAATTATAGTTTTGATTTTGCTCAATTGTTTATCCAATTTTGGAAAATAAAGGTTTGTGACAAAGCTTATCGATTAGACATAAGATGCTGCTGCTGCGCGGTAAATGTAAAGTGGCTCGATTTCTGCATTTTATTTCTTCAGGGTGGGGGAATTTTTTTATTATTTTTATCCGACGAATAAGCATTTGCAGCATATCCTAAGGGTGGAATAGTGAAGTTGGTCTGCTTTATTCCCCCTTTATTGAAGAAAGTTTTCACAGTAATCCATATCTCGAGACTTGTTTTAAGATAATATGATGCAATAGCATCGATTATCCATTCAGATAGTAATATGATCCCGTTGCATTTGACACCACTGTAAAGATGCCCATTCTTTTGGACTCTTTGACTGGTCCCACTTCCATGGCCTGTGTTGAATCTCTTTGTTTCCAGTTCCAACTGATTGGTCTTTCTGAATTCTTCATGATGTGATGCATCGTTCGCTGCAGATGATGTCTAATCCTGAATTGATGAGAATGGCCTCTGAGAGCATGAAGAACATGAGGCCTGAAGATTTACGACAAGCGGCAGAACAATTAAAGGATGTTCGTCCTGAGGAGATGGCTGAGATTGGTGAGAAGATGGCTAATGCTAGCCCTGAGGAGATTGCAGCTGTACGTGCTCGTGCTGATGCCCAGATGACTTATGAGATCAATGCAGCTAAAATTCTCAAGAAAGAGGTATGAGGTAACCTGTAAGTCATGTGATGTCAGCATCTGTTGTTGCTGAATATTAGACGCGTGAAGTCCTTGCTTGTGATGATGGTTAAGGGATTATTCTCAAAAACTACTCTTGCATTGGATAAAAGAAAGGAATTCGGATATGATGTATGGTATGAAGCACTGGTTTTGAGCTTAAATTTTTCAAAGTGAGGCTTTTTCCATTTTTCACAGGGGTGTTCTCTTTGGACCAACATTCAATAGGAAGACCATCTAGAGCACAGGCATATCTGGTCTAACAGATACATGCCATTTTCGTTTGCTAGATGATATCTAATTTTTTCTACTTGGGAATTTCAATTCGCGTGTTCAGAAGTCTTTACTTCCAAGAAATTTTGAGTACAATAAAGTTGATTTAGAAGTTCTGTGTTTGGAACATAGCAGATGTGACTGCAATAGATGTTCTCTATGCTGCTTTAACTAGTGTTGCTATGTTATGTGTGACATGTTGATCTAATTCAATGTTGCAGGGGAATGAACTTCATAGCCAGGGGAGGTTTAAGGATGCCTCGCAGAAGTATTCGCGTGTAAGTTATTTCTTCTGCTTGTTCGCACTAAAGATTTCCGCAATGGGCTATTTTTCCTTGGATCGAGGGGATTCTTACAGATCTTTGGCCTTAATCAAAATGTAGGCCAAGAATAACTTAAAAGGAATTCCATCATCTGAAGGCAAGACTCTTTTATTGGCATGCTCCCTTAACTTGATGTCCTGCTACTTGAAAACGAGGCAGTACGAGGAATGCATAAAGGAAGGCTCTGAGGTATGGTAGTCATATCCTTTCTTACCCTGACTAATATAATTTGGGGTAATGGCAGTGTGTTTGCAAACACATCTCATCATATTGACTTGTAAAGTAGAATTTGCTGGCAAATAGGGTGAGATGTATTTGGAAAACAATCATGAAATGCATACGCAACAGCACTTATCCAAGAATAGTATCGCTTTCTCTCTCTTTGTCGTCACAACTCCTTTCTGCTAACCTACTTACCAATATAAGTTCTTTTTCGCTGACCAAGTGACCTGTGCTATATCAGGTTTTAGCATGTGAGGCGAAAAATCTCAAAGCTTTCTACAGGAGGGGCCAAGCATATAGAGAATTAGGTCAATTGAAGGTGAGTATAATTGTATCCTATAATGTCTCTGTTGGGGGTTTGTAGTTTCCTTTGATGGTACTCTACTGTTTATACTCTTATATCCATTTTGCATCCGTGTTCTGTTGTCATTCTGAGTTTTTGAATCCTTCAGGATGCGGTCTCTGACTTGAGAAAGGCACATGAAATTTCTCCTGATGATGAAACAATTGCGCAGGTTCTAAGGTACTGATCTATGTGTATGAAAGAGTATTGTGTAACATGGTTACCTTCTCCATTATTCTCTGGAAAAATGTGTACTCTCAATTTGCCTGGCCAGTTGCGTGCTTCTAATTTTCTTTCTCTCTCTTTTTTTTCCAGTTTCTATCTCGTGTTAATGTTCTTCAGTAATTCAATGCATCCTAGGATGATTGAGATACTGATTTCTTTGTGAGTGTCATCTATGTTAGTATCATTTGTGAAGCTTATATGTAACTAGGCTGTTTGTTCTAATGGTCCACGCAGGGATACTGAGGAAAGTTTGACCAAAGAAGGTGGTTCTGCACCAAGAGGTACGTTATCCATGTTTAGTTGCTACTTTTGGGTCTTTCATCCCCTCTTTTTGTAAATTCTCCAGTTTTGAATCTTGAATTTGCACTTTCTTTTACTTGTCAATCATCAATAGGGGTGGTAATTGAGGAAATAACTGAAGAAGATGAGACTTTGGCCTCTGTGAACCATGAAAGCCCATCAGAATATTCAGAGAAGCGGCATCAGGAATCAGAGGATGCCCACAAGGGTCCAATTAATGGTGATATTATGGGTCAAATGACCAATTCTGAAAGCTTGAAAGCTTTGAAAGGTGACCCAGATGCAATCAGGTATTCTTACACCATTCTACTCAAAGTTTTTGAAATGGATGTATGTATGAGGTTTCAAACTAGACACAAATCACTAGACAAAGTGGTGAAATTGATTCAAATAACTGAATGTCTATTTACAGTGCAGAAATCATGACATTGTGATATGGAAATGGATTCACTGACTTTGATTCTTATGATGTACTCAATAGGTCATTCCAGAATTTTATTTCTAATGCTGATCCCACAACTTTGGCTGCAATGGGTGCGGGAAATGCTGGAGAGGTATCCCCTGACTTGATTAAGACCGCTTCTAGTATGATCGGCAAGATGTCACCAGAAGAACTCCAAAAGATGATTCAGCTGGCTTCGTCGTTTCCCGGGGAAAACCCTTTTGTCACGAGAAACTCAGATAGTAATTCCAATAGCTTTGGACATGGATCAATTCCTAATGTGTCGCCTGACATGTTAAAAACTGCGAGCGATATGATGAGTAAGATGTCACCCGATGATCTTCAGAGGATGTTTGAAATGGCATCTTCTTCGAGAGGGAAGGACCCTTCTCTGGATGCTAACCATGCAAGTTCAAGCTCTGGGCCGAATTTGGCTGCCAATTTGAATCATATTTCGGGTGAAAGTGAACCGAGTTCATCTTATCACATACCTTCAAGTTCAAGGAATATTTCATCTTCTCCTCCATCAAATTTCCCATCATCACCAGGTGATATGCAAGAGCAGATAAGAAATCAAATGAAAGACCCAGCTATGAGGCAGATGTTTACATCTATGATGAAGAATATGAGTCCAGAGATGATGGCAAACATGGGCGAACAGTTTGGACTCAAGCTTTCTCCAGAAGACGCTGCAAAAGCCCAGGAAGCAATGTCTTCTTTATCACCAGAGATGTTGGACAAGATGGTATTCTTCTGTCTGATATTCTTGCTCCTTGCAATTCACCACATACTTTACTTTTATATTGTGGCATAAAACCAGAATATATTGTGTGCCTTGCACTATTTGAGAGTGAGACATTGGTGGCTGAGAAGCATTTGGTCTGCCTTATCTATTCTGAGGCCTAGGAGGCTAACACTTTATGCTCAGTTAGTTAATTCTTTTCCCTGCATCTTCGAATTTTTTTTTTTTTTGGGGCCGGGTGCTGGTCAGTTGGCTTCTAGCCTTCTACAGGTGGTTGGCTTTTCCCTGTTACTGAGAGGGCTTCGTTAGGATGGTATCACGTCATGTTCTCTCGACTGTGTCTTTGACGTTACTCCAGTTGAACTTTTTAAATAACCTGCTTTTTTGTCCTAAATGTTTTTCAGATGTGCTGGGCAGACAGGGCTCAAAGAGGAGTCGAGACAGCTAAGAAGACCAAGAACTGGTTGCTTGGGCGGCCCGGTATGATTTTGGCCATATGCATGCTCCTCTTGGCAGTGATCCTTCACCGGCTCGGCTTTATCGGGAGCTAGAGCGGCGGAATCCCTTTGCTCTTTCGAGCTTTACGCGGCAAGTCGGCCAGAAAGCAGTAGCATCGGATTGGAACACACAATGCATCTTCGTCAATCCATCTTCAGATGAAATTGGCTCGCCTAGGCGGGGGACGTTTTTTAGTCGTCGGAAGGTCTGTCGGATAGAATGGGTAGAGCATAGCATATACCCATGAAGTGCTGGTGGTTTGTGATTTATGCTGGCTGTTTGGACTTCCTTCCATTTAACATAAATTGTACTGCGTGTAGAGATAAAAATGTACGAGCTGGAATCTCGCAAGAGATTCTGATCAAGAAATTTCATTTTTTCTTTTTTTTTCAGTCTGGTCCTATTCTATATTTATTTTACAAAAAGAAATCCATTACTTGTTCTTTATACCGTCGTACCAATTTCCATTCCCTGTTGGGGGCGGCGATGCATTGGTCTTCGTTTTGGTCTTTGTTTTGGCTATAAATTTTGGCTCCTCTCTCTCTCTCTCTCTCTCTCTCATACACGCGCCGGCAAACCATGCAAGAAAACTTCACAAAGGCTCCATTCATTTTGTGGAAAATAATTTTTAAAAGAATGTTTTCTGGATTTTTCGGTGTTTGTTTCACGGAAAATGAATTATTTGAGGAAAACATTTTTCATGAAAGGAAAAAAGTCTTTTAAATTAGGGAAAAATGTTTTTTTTTTTTAACTGACTTTAACTCCCGTGCAATGGCGAGTGCAAACCCGGCATTTAACCGGGCCGCCATCACAGACCCAGCCGCAGGTGAGTTGCGCAATGGGGGCGCGGGGTTTCGAACTCCTCCTCTCTCGATGGGGGCACCAGCTCTAGCTATCGTGGCTACTGCGGGCGGTGGTTAGGGAAAAATGTTTTCCACTTTTCCTGATCTTTCTTATCTCACACCTACAAATCCTCATTTCCTCCTCCTCCCCCTCCGCCTTCTTCTTCTCTTTTTTTTTATTCGAATTATTTTTAATTTTCTTTTTCTTTTTAATTCAAATTATATTATATTTTTCTATTTTTTCCCAACTTTTTCTTTCTTAGCCAGCCGCTAACCATGGTGACAGTGGCAACTGGCCGCCCAAGCGAGCCTCGACAAGACTTGCCTACCAAAGCACAAGGCTTGCCTACCTTTGGCGAGCTCAGGCTTGCTGCTCGTTGACCACAAGTTCGCGCTTGTCAAACTAGTGAGCCTCAACCTCGTTGGACTTGGGTGTCGCTAGATCGGTGAGCTCGAGGCTCACCTGTGGCCAATCGCGGCTATTGCCATGGCTAGCGACCGGCCAAGAAAGAAGAAGATGGAAAACAAAGAAAATAAAAATGAAAATGAAAAAATAATTGAATAATTGATTTTTAAAAATAAAAATAATTAAAAACAATTTTAAAATATGAAAAATCCATTTTTAAAAAATAAAATAAATGAAAAAGAATATATGGAGGAAAATATTTTTCTTTGAATAGCGAAAAATATTTTTCACTTCATTTTTAAGTTTCATTTGAACATTGGAAAATAACTACATTTTCCTAAAAACATGACTTCTTGAAAAATATTTTCTAGAAATGCCATATTTTCCGCAAAATGAATATACCCTAAGTAGCACAGACACTTGGCACGACATGTCAATGTGTCGTTTCTCAAAAAAATAAAGAATTTTTACGCATTATGACACGTTATTTATACATAATAAATTATCATTTTTATGATTATTTTAATCTAATTAATTTGATTCGATTTATAAATAAATAAATAAATAAGAGCATAAATAATTTTTCACATTAAAAAATCAATCCACTATATATTAATATTATTCATTATTTCAATTTGATAAATTCAACTCTTCTTCAATAATTTATAAAACTTAGAAGAAAAAAATAAGTAATTTGCATCCTGGACTTACGTGTCAAAGAGTGTTGAAAGAAAAGAGAAAAAAATAAACTTGGGAGATGATTTGTATGTTATGGGAAGTAAGGATTAGAAAAGAAGGAAGAGACTAAATTTTTATTCTTTCCACATTTATTATTTTTATAATTAATTAATTAATTATAAATTTAAATTTTAATCCTTCATTTATTAAAATTTTTTCAAAACTGACTCCGTGTGCATTGAAATCAGTCATTGGAATTCCAAACTCTTATGTCAGAATTCCTGACTTGTACGTTAAAAAGTATTGAATAAGTGTTGAATTATCCAATATGAAATTCTCAAAAAATATCGGTGTTTTCTAGCTTTTGAAGAGTACCTATGCTTCCTAGCAAAGCCCCTACCCCCTTGTCACCGTCGTCATGAAAGTGCACACGAAACCGTTCCGGCCGTGGGACGCGGTCAAATCGTTGACCCAGGGGCAGCGACAGCCTCCATAGTCCATATCCATACGCACCCCACGGAGGAGAAAATATATACGCCCTGTCTCGGTAAATTCCAGCATTTTTTATTTATTTTTTATTTTGGTGCGGTATATTAATTTGGCACTTTACCAAGTTCTCTGAGATTTTTCAAAAGCAAATATCGACACGTAGGATCGTATTTTAATTTTCTAAAGTCTAGAGTTTTTTCTTTTACTTTTCGAAACTCAAATGGAAAGTAGGTAAGTGCTTAAAAATAATGGTTAATACTCTAAAAAAACTCCAAACTGATACAGTTGTGACAAATTTACCAAAACTAGTATATCCCTGATAAATTTATCTCGACTAACTATAAAAAAACTCTCCACCGAACGAGGGGAGGAGTTCGAAACTTGCCGGACGCAGTGTGTCATGCACAAACGCGCGTCTTAACTGGGGATGGACTAGCGGTGGGAGGCCTACCCCCCAGGGTTTACTTCCGCCGCGAAGCGGCGACCGGAGGTTCCCTGGGTTACCAAAAAAAAAAAAACTCTAAATTGGTACATTTATGACAAATTTACCCCAAATCAATTTATTCGACCGTAAAAAATCCAAGAGTAATAAATTTGGGACAAATATACCATCTACTAAATTGAATTAATATCACAAAAAATCACAAAAATTGTAAATTGTGACAAATAAAATCCCAAATCAGTATATCAATAAACTGTCACGTGTCATTTAACGTAATAATTTGACAATAAAATTTAATGAAAACTAACATATGGTAAATTTGTTACAAGTGTACCAGTTTGGGGTAAATTTGTCAATAGCATACTGGTTTGGGATTTTTGGTTGTCCAAAAAATAGTTTAGGGTAAATTTATCATAGGTGTATCAATTTGGAGTTTTTCGGAGTATTAACCCTGAAAATAATTATGATCAGACGAGCGTCGCTATCATTTTCAGATAGAATCATATCCCATTGTAACATATGTGAAAATCTAATTGCATAATCAAATTGAATATATATATATGTGTGTGTGCGCGCGCGCGCGCGTGCACGTTCTTGTTGTCTATTTATATATACAATAGTATTAAGGGAACTTTGAAATTGAAATCTCACCTTTAATATCTAGATTTGTCTCTACAATTATATTGTGGCCATATAAGGAAATTCTATGGAAGTCTCTATAAATATAATGATTCACTTTCGACGAAGAATTTGCTTAATATCTATTACAGGGTATTTTCTCCTCAATCTGTAATATTTTTAAATTGGAACACACTTTTTTTTTCTCAAACGCGCACAAAACCCATGTTTTCTAATTTAAATCGATATCTATACGTCAATTCGAGAAATGGTAATCTTTGTCCCTTCTCTTCTTCACATATCACCGTCTCTCATACGCTTATGGTTTTCTTTTAACTTTGATGCCTACGAATTAAGGTAAATTGGGCATACCCTCGCAATTTCATCTTAACTTCATGTAGAAATATGTAAATACGCGGAATGCAAGAATAAAAGCTAAGACTGTCGAGAGGAAATTTTTTGAATTTTCCATCTACCTCGGTATTTATTGAAACACCCCTAAGATTTATACGACTATCTCGTATGAGGAATAAAAAAAAGTAAAAAATGGAGATGGGAATTTCATGCATGTCACCGGATAATCATCTCTACGCATTCTTCTCGATAGCCACCCACTTTCTCGAGTAACTATCTAATCTCGTTTCACCAAGACAACCAACACTACTCATTTTCCTTTATTGCACGACCACCGAATTACATTTATCTGCCAGTCGCCTCTAGCAAAAACCTTAAAAAAAAAAAGACAAATGCGATGACGGATGTCGGGGCATCCGCCGCCGGCTTCTCTATGGATTTGGTGGTGGCTTTCACGTCCTTTGTCCTCTTCTCTTCTTCACTTCTTTTCCGAGGGGAAAAGAGAAAAAAAAAAAAAACGAAGATCTTGTCTTGTTTGGCTGATCCTACGCCGGACCCAGACCGGTCCCCCCGCACAAACGCCGGAGCAGAAGTCAACGCAATAACCCAAAGGATTGCACGCACGACACGACTACTATTTCGAGGTGGCACCATCGTCTCCCTTCATAGGCTTTTAAGCTTCGTGTAAAGGCCGGCCCTACATGGAGTCGTTGACATGAACGTGCAACCACCGACGCGCACCGCAACGGCGACGGCACAGAGAAGTCTCTTGATCCGTAGCCGCCGCCGCTAGATGATTAGGACAAGAAGGAGAGGTTTGAAACTATGGCCATGACGAGCAATTATATCCGCGTATTTCGGAAAGACATATTGACCAATACAGTTATTTTGAACCGAGTAAAGTCTTAGATAAACTTTAAACTGGGTTATTGATTTGAGATCCTATTTACGGAATCTTACCAAATTTCAATGTGTTCGAGATTTCATTGGATTGGTTGAAGATTTCTCGTGGGATTATTCAAAGTCCAAAATCACAAAAATCAATTAAGAAAATGATGTTTCTCAAGGCTTCATAATCTTTTGTTATGTAAATTTATTAGTGGTTAATATCGAATTTTTCAAAGATAGTAACGATTCCAAATCTAAAATGATCCGTTATGTCTTCCATTCGAGTAACTTAAACATTATAGGATGGAATTGGGGATGAGTTGCATATACTCAACAATTTTGACGTGGCAAATTTGACCAATTTCGTATCCCGATCATGAATCTAAAGGGTATTCCATGGTTAACAGTTTCGCTTTCTGTCCCCATCAAGAAATAGAAAAACAGCCATTCCTCCCGCGTCTTTTTGGGCTCTTGTTAAGTCAGATGTTGCAGTTGAGAAACGAAAAATCAAATCCGGACGGTCGAAAATGACGGGTTTCATGTGGGTCCCATCAGATCCGACGGCGTCGGATTCATCTTCCCATTTCAATTCCTCTACGCCCCTTCACATACATCCATGGCCGCAAGGCGGCTGACCGGCTTCTTTGTTTTTATAGCATCTCTCCACCCGGTTGGAACGTCTCTTTCTCTCTCTCTCTCTAGCTCGTATCCAATCAATTTCTCTCTTTCTCTCGCTCTGTTTCGTCATTTTTCCCGTCAAAATCGGTTATTTTTCCTCTGGTTTTCCCGTCAAAGACTCCATTTTCCAGGAAAATCAACCCCCGGCCGGCGTTCTCCGATCCTCTCCTCTCTTCCCCCCTTCCTCTGTCCCGCTTAAAGTTCCCTCCTTTGTCGATCCCGAAGGCGCCGGCGACGATCCGCGGATGACCCGGCAATCCCTCTTCCACCCTCCGGCCGCCCACCGGAGGCAGCCGCTGCTTCCCAACCCCGGCGGGGAGGCGGACGAACCATCGGCCTCCGCGGCGCCGGCTCCGAAGATGGCGACGAAGACGGCGACGAGGGGACGGGCCCGCGTGGCCGAGGCGGCGGGGCGGACGGCCGCGGACTGCGCGGCGGTGTGGTGCTGCTGCCCCTGCGCCGTCGTGAACCTCCTCGCGCTGGCCGTGTACCGGGTCCCCGCGGGGCTCTGCCGCCGGGTGAGGCGGAGGCGGCAGCGCTCCGCGGCGGCGAGGCGGAAGCGGAAGGGGGTGCTCCTGGCGCAGAGGCCCAGCAGCTTCGCGGCCGGGGGCGCGGCGGCCGCGGCGGCCGCGGCGGAGGAGGACGGAGCCGACGCGCGCGCGGGCGGCGGCGGCGACAGCGACGGGGAGGCCGCGGATGACCTGGAGAAGGAGATGTGGGACCGGTTCCGCGGGGCCGGTTTCTGGAGGAGCCCCTCGATGAGGGACACGTAGGCGGATAGCCGTTCGCGGGCCGGGCTTGGGCCGGGCCGGGGCCCCTCGGTCGGCCCAATGGGAGGCTGCTGCTGAGGCTGCTTCTTCTTCTTTTTGAAAGGGAGATGTAAAAACGAAAAGAAAGAAGAAATCATAAGGTGGATGCGGAGTGCATTTAGTTCAGCTTTCCTCAAGATTTTGAAGGTCAATTGCAAGAATATTTAGGAAGCATTTTGAAATAATTTTGGGCCAAATGCTATCCATGGAATGTTGAAAGCTCAAGCCACTCTCACCTAATAGTATTTGTGGAATCTGAAACTAAAGTTAAATTATTTTTTGCCCTTTCTTGTTACTGTTCATATTGAGATCACAAGACCCGGGCCTCATCGATGTCTCATGTGACCCTTGCGACTCTTGCAGGTGACGAGCACCTCAGGCGATCTTAGCCAACGGTCGCTAAAGCCAAATCTAACTCATCGACTACTTGTTTGAGTTCTTTTTTAATAAAAATATATATACGTTATAACCAAAACTCATTATAAATTTTATTTTTTTTGTCAAACACTACTTGAATCAAAAGTCATTTTACGAAGAATTTTTACCAAACACAATTTACATTTATTCAGAGGGCTTTGACTTTTAGCATTTGCTATCCTATATATGTTATATAATCAACTACAAAAAATAACAATTATGCTATGTTTATCTCGCGATACAAAAACAATTTGGAAAATAATTTCCTATTTATGAATGTTTGTATCTCTTAAAGTAATAAGTCATTGGAAAATTTATGGATGGTTATTCATTTTTATAAGCAATATAAAAGATTACTTTCGAGAAAATATTTTTCAAATCATTTTTTCGCGAAAAATATAAAGCCATAATCACGAAGTTTCATCATAAAATTTAAGAAAGAGCCCATATAAGATAAATAATAATTATACACGTCCTAACAACGAGGAAAATTTGGATTTTTACTTGCTATTTTGGGAAGCCGACAAAAGTTTGGAGTTTTGATGAAATATTTAGGGTAGGAATGCAATTATCTCGAGAAAGCCTTGAATAATGATACAAGGGAAAAATGGAAAAAAAAATCAGAATTTCTTCTTTTTTCAAATATAGATATATTTATTTATTTATTTTTTGGGTCGGTTTTTGAATGTACATTAGAGGGAGATTTATTTGGAGGAATCTTTTTTTTTTTTTGACCTTTTACCAATTCAACTATTAGTAATTTCTCTGAGCGAGACTCTCTGAAAGAAAATTCAGTTCGAACACGCCGAGTCGTCCGGATCGCAGCGGCGCTTGAACCAGTCGAACCGGGCGTGACGCGACACCGAGTCACTGACACGGCCGATCCGTACCCGAGCGGCGAAGCGAGCCGGTCTGGCACGGCCCCCCACGCGTTAACTCAGCCAATCGACTCGTCAAAGCGCCCGGTGCCACGTGTCCCCCCGTGGCGCAGACCGAGCCGAGTCAACCAGGCCCGGAAAGTCCAATTCCACGCAAAAGTAAATAAATAAAAATAAAAAAAACTAAAATTCCACCCCAAACAGGAAACACAAATTCCCCGGCCTCTCTCTCTCTCTCTCCTCTGTGCCATTATGACTTCTGCGAGCTAGGGTTTCTGTCGCTCCTCCTCCTCTCTCGGCCGTGATTTCTCCTCCCCTCGATCGGCGACGTCGCCGTCGGTTCGGCTCTCCGGCAGCTCCTGCTCGTCCCGGCTTTCATGGAGGTAACGATTTTATCCCGTTCGCGCGCGAGTCGATCCGAGTTTACATCATCGCCGTCGTCGGGGGCTCCGGGATGTCGCGTCCGGCCGTCTGATTGCGCGATTTCTGCGGCCGAGATTTCGGAATCGCGTCCGATTTGCGCGGCGAATTGTGTTTTTTGTCTTTTCCTGCTTCCGCTGGGGTCGGGGTTCGTGGGTTTTAGGGGACTAGCGGGATGTTGAGTGTGAGTTCCGGCGAGTGGTGTGTGAACTGGTCCGGATTGATTTGGACTGCCAGCACTTAGGTCGTGGATCTATGTCTGCGTTAGGAGTGTCGATCGTCGATGGAATTGGTTGCCAAGATGACTTTTTTCTCGCGGTTTAGCATTTTCCCGCCGTTCGTCGGGTACAGCGTTGACTGCCGTGACCTAGGAGTTCCGCTGCTCTTTCAGGCTAAGGTGATGGAAGACGCTAGCAAGTCCGAGGCGCACTCCATATCGGCTGCGGCCTTCGTGGAAGGTGGAATCCAGGAGGCCTGCGAGGATGCTTGCAGCATCTGCCTTGAAGCTTTCGGCGACAGCGAACCATCTACGGTATGTGACGTGGAATCTCTTTTTGCCTGGGTTTCGCAGCCCAGTTTAGTTGACCTTTCTGTCTCTCTCTTTCTGCAGGTGACCACTTGCAAGCACGAGTATCATCTCCAGTGCATTCTCGAGTGGTAATCTATAGTGCTCTTAGCCTCAACAGAATAAGCTTTGCTGCTGACGGAATAGACCCCATTGTAATGCTAGACCAATGCAGTATCAGCGAAGATATTTGTCACATTTCATCTGCATAGTCTCTGGAGCATCCTCCGATTCTCTGGATGTCATATAAAATACTTATACTCTGCTGATAAGAGCACCTGCATTATGTAGCGTCCACATTATCTGTGTTTCTTTTTTGAACTTTCATGCATTGCTTATATCAAGCAAAATGTTATATGGAATGTTTTCTCTCATATGCTTGATAGACCAGACAAATAAGAGGAATGCTAGAATAGCATTTATTCACATGTTAACAGGCCATGCACAGCCATACACAAGTTCTGCACTGCTATGGCTGGAGTAACCACTGGAGTTCTTGACCTGATGTCTGCAATGTTGTTTTTTAAGGCATTATCGGCCCGCATCCTGAATGATTATATTTCAGTTTCCCCAGAGTCCCTAAAGTTTTATTTTTTGGTGTGGTTCATATCGTTTGACTATTTATCTACGTTGATAGTAGAGCTCCATTTCGTCAAGTATTATTTTATCTGGGTGCATCTGAAACCTGACTAAATTTCCAAGGGAAAAGACCACTCTTTGGCATATAAAATGCAACAAATGTTGTCAAACTCTTAGGATATTGATATTCTGATGGCTTCTCGTTTCTTCTCATTCGCCTGTAGGTGTCAGAGGAGTTCACAGTGTCCCATGTGTTGGCAACCCATCAGCCTGAAAGATCCCACCAGGTAGATTATGTTCAAATTTGGACATAACCGTGAGGTCTTAGTTCCCTTGACATTATAAAACTTTCAAATTTGAAATTTTTTCCCATGCTTTCAGCCAGGAATTACTGGAGGCAGTAGAACGGGAGAGGAATTTTAGGTTTAACCCATCAAGAAATGCGACGATCTTTCATCATCCCACTCTCGGGGATTTTGAATTGCAACATGTAATTTTCTCAAACGAACCGAATCTCTTGTCTGATTATTAAATTAAACTAAGGGCGTGTTGCTTAGCTGGCTCTTCTTGGTGAATATGCAGCTACCCGTTGGTGCTACTGATTCTGAGCTTGAGGAGCGTATCATCCAGCACTTAGCTGCCGCCGCCGCTATGGGCCGAGCACGTCACATTGCCAGAAGGGAAGGCCACAGGAACCGGTCTTCAGCTCATGGTCGTCCGCATTTCTTGGTTTTCTCTACTCATCCTAACACCCCTCCTAGTGGTCCTTTTCCATCTGCATCCCCATCTGGTAGGGATGGCGAAGATGAACAAGCTCCTGAAGCTACGGTTATCACGGCTCCTTCACCTGCTACCACCGTTCAGGATGAATCTGAGCAGCCAATAGGTACATTGACCTCTTCCCCTGTGGAGCAGGGTTCATCTTCACCTAGAGTTATTGCTGTTAACCAGCAAGGATCATCATTGATCAACAGGTACATGAAGCATCTGTAGTATTGGCATACCTCCACTTGTGAAATCTTTTAGTGTTTTATTTTTGGATTTTTCTTTGACTTAAGGTTCGTGTAGTACTTTAGAATTTGTTCAATTCTCTTGCATAGTGTCTTTATACATTTTCTCCCCTTGGCAGGAGATCACCAAATCATTCCTCACCAAACAATCAGGATAGGGGAGGACCATCGGAGTTGCAGTCCTTTTCAGAATCCCTGAGGTCTCGATTTAATGCAGTGTCTTCCAGGTATTGAGCTTTGACAGGCACCCCTTGCTTAAATGATTGTTAATTTGATTAATCTGCTTTCATCTCTAAAGGTTAAAAAGCATATGCGCTTGACTGGTTTTAGATGCAAAGAATCAATTTCAAAGAGCACACGAGGGTGGAAAGAGAGACTGTTCTCTCGCAACGCTCCCATGGCGGATCTTGGTTCTGAAGTTAGAAGAGACGCAGGGATTGCTACTGTGTCACACATGATGGAGCGTCTTGAAACGAGAGACGGAGGCAGGACCAGTTCTGCTTCTGTGTCTAACAGTTCAGAGAATTTACCTGTTCCACAACCGGAAAGCCAGCAGATACCTGACACAGTTGGTGAAAACCCTTTGAGTATCACCAACCATCAGGCATCATCTGCTACAACTTCTTGTTCCAATTGATGTTGCTTCATCATCTGCTTCGGCTCGAAGCATGAATTATCTGAGTAAGTTGAATTCCTGTGCTCTGCTGCTTATGCCGATGCTGTCATCTCATTTCCTCGACATTTCTTATGTCTTTGCACTCTATACCCAGTATCCTTTACTTTTCCTTCGATGCAAATATTTGTAACTTTTTAGTGTTATTGCCGCGTGTACGGACAATGAAGTGACTAATTTAGCCATAAGTTTCTCGCTGATCCCATTCATTTTGTTGTCTGAATTTTTCTGTCTTAAGAATCACTTGGAAGGACACCTGGATGTCAATATCCTTAGGTGATGAGCATTCTTTAGGTGTGAATTCATAGTGGTGGGGAAACTGGTATTAAAAGAATTTTTGCATTATGACCTAGAGATCATGGATTGGGATTACAAAAACCTCTGTGAGGTGCATGTTTGGGACTCCATTGATTTGATGCCCTTCATGTAGAGATCATACTAATCGTTCTGGTTAATTGTACAACCTCTAGAGAAGTTTGTAGTTGGAACCTGTCAAGAGAATAGCTGAAATTGGGGAACACCCTTATTAGTTGTTAGTGCATCACTGATTAGATCACGTTCTGAAACTTCAGTAAGATGGTGATGTACCACATTCTGAGAACTTTCCTGAGATGAAATGGTGCATAATTTTGGACTATCGATATTTGTTTTGTCCATGTGAATCCCGTCTTTTTCTTCAAAAGAATTAAAAAAAGATCCTGCTTACAATGTGCTAATCATTTCATGCATTGCTATTGTGCTCATAAAAAGCTGCAGTAGTGTTGTTGGTGATGTGGGTATCCATTGGCAGAGGTTTTCTTCTTCATTGCTCTGCTTTTGTTTGCTGTAGTAAAACGGAGCACTCCTGGGAGTTTTACAGTATACCTCTCGACCTTGTGTTATTAGAATATTTGTTGCTTCTAGTTTTGATGTGGAATTCCTCATTCTAAGGGATATTGCACCTTTGGTAGGTAGCCTATGTCGAGGATGCTGAATCTATAGGCGTGATGCATGCATGGATGCGGGATCTTCTTTCAGGAGTTCGTCGATCGCTCCTCAGCAAAGAAAAAAAGGAGATTGTTTATTAATATATATGTTGGAATAAAGAAACTACAAAACAGCGCTATGTTTTGATGGTTAAACTCGTACACCATTGTAAATTCTCCTAGATTTACTCACTTGCAGCTGCGCATACTCGTACTGCGTGATATATCTATATCTTCTTCTGAAGCCCAATGTGTATACTACTTTTAGACACGAAGAGATCGAACGCGATCGAACGCTTGTTGGACCGAGGGCTACTTTATTTTTCTTTTGGTGCTGAGGTTATGCATGTTGCTCAATCGGAGTCCGGTGTTAATGCAGTTGGCCTCTAATTCCTTTCTGGTTGGTTCTTTCAAAGCTCAGGGACTGCACTAACAGTGCTTAAGCACGTACTATAACACATTTTATCAGTAGTATTAGCATTCGGGAATAGTACAAAAATTACGAATGAAAACCCGGAATGAAAACGCGAAACAAATCGAACATTGTTCTGAGAACTGCAATGCCATGGCTGGCGTATTTAAAAGCCCGACGTATTCCGATAATTACTTCTTCAAATTGCCAGGAATGCCAGTTTTACCTCCGAACGAGTTTTAGCCACGGCACTTTTTTATCTTCCGTTAAGAGCGAACTGTTGCAACATGTCCTTTTCTGAGTGTTCGCTGAAGGCCTGGACTTGAGCTCGATCCCTGGTCTCTTCCGGGTGAGAGACCGGGCGGTTGTCGGCTGGGGAAGCGGCCGGTGCGACGACAGCTGGGGAGGCGGCGATGGTGGCATAAGATTTACTCTCGTCCTCGTTCTTCCCCTGAGAGAAAGCCTCCTGCAGCTGCAGCGCGTACTCCAAGTTCCACAGGACGTCTCCCATGGTCGGCCTGTCCACGCCATGTTCAGCCAAGCATTTCTCCGCGGCCTCGGCGAACTTCTTCAGCGACTCGGGGTTGATGGTCCCCACGAGAAGAGGGTCGATGATCTTCTCGAGCAAGCCCTTTCGCTTCCACTGCATCGCCCACTCGGCCAAGTTCACCTGCTCCCTAGGAAGCTGAGGGTTCAAGGCAGGCCTCGCGCATAGTACCTCGAGCAGGACCACCCCGAACGAGTACACGTCCGACTTGTCCGTCAGCTGCTGCCTCCTGAAGTACTCAGGGTCCAGATACCCGAAACTTCCTTTCACCGCCGTGCTCACGTGACCTTGCCCGATAGGCGCATCCTTTGACAGTCCGAAATCCGCGACCTTGGCGATGAAGTTGTCGTCGAGCAGAATGTTGGTGGTCTTGACGTCGCGGTGGATGATCCCCTGGGTGGTGCCGGTGTGAAGATAGTGGAGCCCGCGTGCCGCCCCGATACAGATCTCGAGCCTTTGCTTCCATGACAACGCCGGCAAGTTCTTGCCGTAGAGGTGGTCCCTGATCTGGCCGTTGGACATGTACTCATAGACCAAGATCATCTCGGAGTTCTCATCACAATAACCGATCAGGGACACAAGATGCCTGTGCCTGAGCTTAGACAGCATCTGGATTTCGGTCTGGAACTCATTGATTCCTTGTTCAGACTGCGGATTCCCTCTCTTGACCGCGACTTTAGTGCCGTCATCGATCTCTCCTAGGTAGACATTGCCGAAACCTCCGACGCCGATGATGGAGTTCGAGTCGAAGTTCTTGGTCGCTTCTTGTATCTCCGCGAGCGAGAAGAACCGGCCCAATCCCAGGGTGGAGGAGTAGAAGTTGGTCTTGTGAGAACCCATTGAAGTCTTGCTGGACAGGAAGCTCGCGTCGCCGGCATGGAGCGGTAGCAACCAGGACGAGAAGCTGTTCCTCTTTTGCCAGTCTTGGGGCCTCTTATGCCACCTCAAGACCATCGCGCCGAGGCCAATGAATGCTCCGAACGCCATTGCGAATCCGACTGCCGCCACCGTGTTACTCGTAGATTTAGGGTCCTTCTTTCCGTCGACTCCGTATTCTCCATCCAAGCTGTTCACCGAGTTGCTCATTTTCAAAATCTCCACGCCGTTCAAGATTGCATTCACCGTGCCCGTCTCTTCATTCATCGGACCGATCTGAATGCTCAGGCCACTGGCCATCAGGGTCGAATTCACGACGATGTCCTTGTAGTAAGGAATGGCCAAACCGCCCGTCAAGCTGGACAAATCGAGGCCCGACATCGCCATCTTTCCGTTGATATAGACATTGAAGTAGAGGTCGTTGAGGGACTTGCTCACAATGTCGCAAAAATGCAACCGCACGACGTATCCGAAATCGGTATCGACGTTGAAATTCCACGTGATGTTGAAATTGGGTTGTTGGACATTGGCATTGGCCATCTCCACGGCGGATGCATACACAGCGGTGGGTGCAATGAGCTTCGGAAAATCATCAGGATACTTGACGATGGACGAAGGGACGGACAGGCGCTTGGCCAAGGACTTTTCCTTGAGAAACTGAGTATCCAAGTCCCAGGATCTTCCGAGCG
This sequence comes from Eucalyptus brandiana, assembly GCA_014182725.1. Lineage (NCBI taxonomy): Eukaryota > Viridiplantae > Streptophyta > Magnoliopsida > Myrtales > Myrtaceae > Eucalyptus > Eucalyptus brandiana. Next base: position 9,309,992 of record CM024677.1, on the reverse strand, counting down.
TGTCGTTCTGAGAAGTGATCACGGATCCCCCGACGTTGAGTCGGTATACGACCTGGTAATTGAACGAGCTCAGACCTTTGTATTCCGTGACAGGGAAGAGTGAGGTGCCGCTGTCGGCGATCATGAAGTCTGGTGCCGAAACCACCTCGATGGCATTGATGAATGCCACAGAGTTCTTGACAGGAGCAAAATTTATGGTTAACTGGGGGTCGGTCACGTTCAGCAGATACTCCTTGATTATGTAGTTAGTACTGTTATTTACGGAGAACCTGTGCAAGAGCACGACATCGTTGGTCGTGACGGTGAACATTGCGGTCTGGAGATTGAATTGGGTACTGTTCAGGGGGAAGAAATGGAGCCTAACCCAATGCCACCCCGCGCTCCCCAGGTGAAAGGAATATGTGGCGTCGGAGTCGAACACCCGCGCCGTCAGATAAAGGGGTGATGGGACATTGGCTGCAGGGACCGAGATTTGGATGTTGTCCTTGGCATCTAGGTATCCAGCAGAGTTCACGTCGGTCTTGAAGATTCTTCCATCGGGGAGGGTGGCCAAGGAGTTGGCTCCACAATCGATGAGGATGTTGTCTTTCGGAGAGAAGGCAGGCGTGGCAGCAGATGAGGCGGCAGTGGAGCCGCCGACGATGGCGAGGAGGAGGACCAGGAGGGCCGCCATGAGGGGTCGTGACGGCGATGTCGAGGGGGATAGAAAAAGAAGAGCGTTGACAGGTGTTCTGGGTTTATTTTCTATCTCCATCCCTCCTGGGTAAGGAGGATGAAACAGGGATTAGACTGATCAGGACCTTGACAATATTAGTGGGTTATATCCATCTACAAAAATAGAGAGGGTGAGGTGGGACTCTGTTGCCTATGGAGTTTGTTGCACCTTCGGTGTGAAGAGATGACAAGCTTTTCTTAGATATTGGAATGTTTGTGGAGAAAGATTTCCTTGTCCTAAAGAAAATTCCTGTCTTCAAATTTTGGGTGACCTTTTTTTAGCAAATCCCAACAGTTTCATAGGATCAAACGTGGTCTCCCTTTGAAGGGGTCAAACACCTCTCTCTCTCTCTCTCTCCCATCGTTTGTAAAGTTTTGAGTTTTCAAGACATTGCTGTTGAATTGGGTTGTCAGGCATTTGATTCCAACTAACACGCCTGGAAATAGAAGGGTGCATCTCCGGTTACATCGTTCATGACAGACCGTGCATTTCACTGCCAAGCCAATTGAGCATCGTAAATCTGCCCTCACAGACTTCCTCCGGGATCTTGAAACGTCTGTAGATGTATTCACATCGACTGAAACTCACAGGATACATGGTCGAGTGAATTCCTCCTCCCCCTTTGAATTCTACGTAGTTGCAAGAGAAAAAACAATGAGATTTGCATCCCAAAGTGAGCAGGAGCATTAGTCTGCATCAATCGCGTCTCAAAAGAAGTATTCTGCATTGATGATTGGCGCTGGCCTCGTGCCAGATCAGATGATTTGGTAGTTTTTCCACAAGCTGCCCTTGGTACCATCATCCCAAATTCCTCTGACGTTGACAGAGTGGAAGCTTGATGCTACAGCTTCAAGCTTCAGGTCTTTTTACTGCTAAAACTTGCTTGGCATGGCGGCATTCGTTGGAGCTAGAAATAAGTTGCATTCTTGGACTGTTCAATCTGTATGGTCAAGTTCGCAGTCTAAGCCAATGTGAGAGAGTAACAGAAATCTTGAAGAGAAGATTGTATGTGACCTGCATGTTGAGTTTTGCTCTGATCCGCATGAAATACAAGATTAGTGGGTGACGGTTGTGATTATGTGCCGTGTATTGTTCTGTTTTGGGGACAAAGCGAAGCTGTTTTTTCATGAATTGCATTTGGGACATAACTTTTTTTCATGAATTGCATTTGGGACATCTACTAAAGTTATGTTTAAATAAGATCAAAATCTTTTTAAACCTTTCGATTATTAATTTGTTTATTTTTAAAACTAAGTTCACTACCTCTAATTTCTCTATTCCGCTAATTTTAATTGCTCGATTAGTCAAAATTTAAGAGCGAGCGAGTACCTATCCGTGTGTATGTAAATTTTCTCTGTAGTTATTGAAATTTTACATAGGAAAAGTATGTGTTTACTTGTCAGTGACAAGCAAACTTCCCATGAAAAGAAAAGTGAATTCAGCCCTATTAAAAGTTCACAACTTTCGGAAGATGACATCTTTTAGAGCATGGTAGGTATATCAAGATCCATCAACGAAATGGGTGTACCAATGATGTGGCAAACTGTGAATGGGCAATTAAGCACATGCACTCTCTTAACACCCAATAACAATTTCTAAAAAGAAATTGTTCCCTGAAATAAAAGCATTACCAAACAGACCTTTAGGGCGTGCATGATAGATGATCTATTTTCTACATTTCTCTCTGTTCGTTCGGGTTTGGTAAACCAGTTTGCAGTAATGTAATTCGATTTTTTTATTTTTGGAGCATTTCTATTCCGAAATAAATTTGAAGAAAAATCGGAAAAGTTTAAAATTTTTAACTTTTCAATTTTTATTTCATAAATTTTGTCATGCACACCAAGGGTATACCTATTTTGTAACCAACACTAGCATTTCTCAAAGTTCTACTTCTTGTTGAGCCCACAGATTTAACCAAAGCAGTCTCCACAAAAATGAGCAACCGTTTATCATATGAATCGGCAAAGCCAACAATCTGGAAGTCCAAAACCAGAAGGCTTCAAAAGATGTAGCCACATAAACATCCACAGTCGACAGTTCCATCTTGATCTTATTCGAAGGAAGCAAAACAAGGGCTTCAGTTTCATTTTCATGTCCCAGACTCACTAAGTTCCTAGTGGCTCCTCGTTTTGTTCTCCCACCACTCCAAGAACTTGACTTGCGCAGCCATGGTATCCAATCGGTACAGCTGCTTCGAATGGCTGGCGATTTCCTGTCCAAAGGTCCAGCCAAACACCGCCCCTGCTGCAAAGGATAGTCCAGCACCTGCCAGGAGGAACAAGAACGGTACCAAAGAAAGAGATAAAAAGAATTATAACTCCAGCCAAATTCCATTGACACCTTTCTAAAAGAGGCCGGTTATTTTAAAGTGAACTACTCTAGCTTCTAAACTAACCACGTGTCCTGAATTATACAATGTGAAACCAACAGAACCGACACAATGATGCCATACATGCTTTCAGTATATCCAATAACCGGGTCCGATTGCAGATGAACTGTAACCTCCGAACAAGTACAACTGTCTAAGAAAAATGATGGATGGCATGCAACATTTCTAAACGCAATATCTAATAAAAGTAGAGCACAAAAGAAGGTGCTATACCTTCTTTTCTAGATACAATAGTAGTCAAAAAGTGCAGTACAGAAAATGGGTGAATCAGCCATACCAGGTTTGAATAATCTTTGCAAAAATAAAACATAATCCTTTCTGCTTATCATCAAGAATTTAGGAGCTTAATTAAACAAAATGGCAAGACGAAGAAAACTGAATTCCATTCCTCTGTTAAAAATGAGGCCATTAGAAGAAGCAAGAATGCTTAGCTTCCAGCAAACACTTGGAAGGTTCCCATGCTACAATCATTCAATACATCTTCAGTCTAGCACCTAAGTGGCAAGCGAGCACTTTCAATTGGCCCACAATGATAGAGGGGAAAGAAACACCCAATACTACAGCAGATAAATTTGGCAAGAGAAGCAGTAAAATACCATGCAAGCTCCTTGAGTATTTCCAGGTAAAACCTGCTGTGGTCACTGCCCCAATCACACTTCCAACGGCCGCATAGTTCACTGCTTCCCTCGCTGTCTTCAGCTGAAAAGTAATGGAAATGAAGCTGTTACATACAGAAGGCACACAGACAAAAGCAAGAATTCTTCAAGTAAAAGCTGGCAAACATAATTTAACCATCTAACACCTAAACTTCGATCTCACAAATTCATTGATGAGTATCGGCATACTTTAGGACACTTTAAAACTCAAGAAAAGTATCTTAAGATCTCCATCATCTCTGCAGAACAAGCATTCACAACTAGCAACAGAAAGTGAGCCAAAGCCAAAGAGCCTCACGAGGGCCAGTTATAAGAGAGAGCATACTAGCTATTAGACAGCAGAAAGGCATGTCATTTCTTGCCATTATGGTTTGGTAAAAAAGCCAATAAAGGGACACTGAAGGTGGTGCAGGAACATGATAATATGTGGCACAGTGATATTCGTTGAGCTGCAAAATTGTGAAATTCTGATATTATTGTTTAGGAGTCAGCACAATTAAATGCCTCTTTCTGGATAAGCAACAGAAATCAGAGCACAGACGATTTGATACAACTTAAGTCGAAATGAGTTGATAGACATTAGTGGAACCAACAGATAAAGCGACCACCGATTATACAAAATCACTATTCACCAGTTGCTGTCTCTACTACTACCATCCCTTGTGAAACCATTTCCTCAATAGTGTCGCACACTAACAAACAAAAGGCCCTGCAAATTAATCAAATATATCTCCAGAGTACATAGGTTCTTCTCCTGCTTGGTGACGGAAATTCCAGAAATTGCAAGGCTCTTTTATATGGGGTCGTGCATATTGAGGTAGTAATCAAAGATAATCCATCAGCTAACAGCTGTAACAGTCTAGTAACTAGTAAAAGGCTGAAGATAATATCAGAATTGTTCAAGCGCAATAATGGAGCAAATGAACAGCACAAGAGGCAAACCCACTTTGACAAAGAGCAGATGGATAACAAGTAACCACACTCATTGAACTGGAACTACAACTCGAGAATCATTCTTCCATGCATCTCTATCACTGACACCCCTTCAAAAAAAAAAAAAAAAAAAAAAATGGAGATATTGTCAGTTGCAGACCGTCCCATACCGAGACTCACAGTTTTGTCCTTCGGCATATGGGCAAGCACTTTCCCATAAGATCACCCGTAACGGTTCTTGTGAAATAGTAATCTATCTACTCTCTTTACTATAAGATAAGTATATTAACAATGTCAACAGGTTTTGATGGAATGACCAAATTCCCAAATTTCACGGTTTTCTAATCGGAAGCCATTCCTCAATTAGTGCAACAAAGGAACGGATTTTCTTGACCATGTATTCCCATAAGCTGAAACATCGAGCCACATCTTTTCACTCGCATCATCGCATCGGTCCATCACACCATCTGAAATCAAAACAACGCAGGAACGATCCGAAAGACAACGACCAGCACAAACACCAAAACATATATCGACGAGAAGTCACTCCAGTGGAACCGCACGCCACAATACTAAAAGGCCGATCAGCACTACCAAAGTCTCCAACCAAACTCGACGAAGCTAAAACAGTCACAGCACTCAAATCACTCTAAGAAAGCATCGAACGACATCGGCTCAATCGATCAAATCCCGCGACGAAACAAACGGATCGAAATCATCCAATCGGATGCAAGCGACGGAGAGAGAGAGAGAGAGCGAGCGAGCGAGCAGAAGAAACAACGGGAGAGCGAAGAGAGAGAGAGAGAGAGAGAGAGAGGGCAATCCATCAGATATGAACGAGCGAGTAGTGATGGGTGATTACGGTGGGGCCGTGAACGGGATCGGAGGCGATGAACTCGTCGACGTCGGAGGAGGACCAGGAGGGGAGGGGAGCGTCGCGGCTGGTGAAGCGGGTGTAGTTCTCCAGGATGGAGAAGCGCTCCCCCCAGAAGTCCTTCCACCCCTCCCAGTGCTTCCTGAAGAAGGACGTCGATTCCGCCATTTTCTCAGTCGCCGCCGCCGCCGCCGCCGCCGCCGATCGGAGCGCAGATAGCGATGGTCGAGATAAGCCCAAACCTCACTCGGATTTCTCTCTCTCTCTAGCCGGCAAGAGAAATGGAAGAGTCCGAGGCTAAAACTGGGATTTTCCTTCTTGAGGTCATTCCAGTACCAGTTTTGAAGGGGGCAATCTAATGATTGGAAAATAATTACACAAATTCTCTTATAATTTCGATTCAATACTTCAACTTTTCATTTATCTCTGTTAACAATAATTACACGAAAATATTTTAATACTATTCTTCCATTAATTTAAATTCAGTGATAATATTAAATATTTTCATATAATTTATGATCTAATTAATATGTTCAAAAAATTAAAGGATGAAATTGCATATTAAGTCAATATTCAAAGGCTATTTATATCATTTCCCTTTAATGATTGTGTCCTGTGCAAAGAAAAATGATTTCGCTGATTTTTCATTGTCGATTGATTAATTGGGTGTAACTTTTAATATAGTAATGTCCGATTTGAGCTATAACTAAGATTGTCTGGCTCAGCTTGTGCTGCCGGCATAAAGGGAGAAAATCTAATTTCTTTCTTCCTCTTTATTAAAAAAGAAGCAGCAGTAGTAGCCATAGCCATGAAAGGCGGATGGGGTTGACCTCTCGCAATAGTAGGCGACATTTTCCGTTAACCATTCCTCTTTATATGCGTAGGGACTCGGTTTGAATGTCGTGGATAACGTTATGCCATACTGGAATTCCTCGATTTTCATGAGGAGAAAGCGATCCCCATCAAAATGTCCACATCAACAAGATTCAGTCTTTACTTTCAAGTTTGGACCACAAGAGGCATGTCAAAGGACTCAAACCATGGATTCTGTCCCTACGAATTTCTTGACCTCTTGCATAATACTTGATGCCCCCTAAATTTGCATTAGAATCGCGGTAAAGCACTGGAGAAGCCGGTGATTACGCCTCGCAATGGTAGATTTTGCTCTTGGCATCGATGTAGTGCAGCATGGTATGCCATGGCCAAAAATTCGTCGACAAAAGACACAGTCAAGAGGCAACATGCGGCGGACCCTCACAGACAATTCGTTGCAGACTCAAGAAAAGAGGTGAAAATATACATAGGAAATGGCCCTACTTCAACGTAAAAAAAACATATTCATCGCTTTCTCTTCGCGGCAGGAGTGGAACCCGACCCCCCTCGCTTAGCTGCGGTGGCTGCTGATCCACCTCTTCCTCTTCCTCTTCCTGCTGGTTTCTTCTTTGCACTCGAGTTCTCATTACCCTTCAAGTCCAATTCCACTTTGATAGCTACACAAGGGAATAAATAAACAGAGGCTCTAATCAACACAGAGAACACAGACAAACTCCCGCCAGTGCTCGGGAAAAAAAAGTCCGATGATCATATTACCTTTGGAATTTAGTCCCTCGAGGTCCAATTGCAGCTTCTTCTCACCATTAGCAGCATCCTCTGCAGACCACGAGAAGCGGAGAGAATTACTAGATACCCAAAAGGGACAGGGACGCTACAACCAAGCATCAGTTGAACCCAGGAGAATGCTTTAAGAAGAGTTTCTCTATCGGCTGTACAAATGCTTACTACCAAAAAAACTGGCGAGAAATTCACAATGCAACACAAAGGTGTCACAAAGTATCCCCTTGATTCAGCATGAAATGCAACACAAAGGTGTGATGTTGAACCTAAACCCAATATCCCCGTACGTCTATGGAAACCACTCTTTTCTACAATAAGGAATCCCAAACTCTAGCCATCTCCACAAATTCAAAGATTTTCTTGAAACCAGGACTTCAAAAGAAATTTCTACTCGAAGAAATTGTGAGCTGGGGCATTATTGAACATGTAAAACAGTACCCATTCATCAACATGAAAAGAAATGTTGCACTATCCATCAAGGGATGTAAAAAGCAGACTTTGGCCTCTTTATAAGTAGCAAGGCCGACAAAAAGTTATGTCTTTAGATTTACCTTGGTCTTCCGTTTCAGAAGAGTTCTCCTCTTCACTTTCTGCCAAGGCATCACCATTTTGCTCTCCCAATCCATCATCAGACGGTTCTAAAATAGCTGCAATCCTCTTTTTAGGCGCTTTCTTTACTCCTGGTAGTGTAACTAAATCTGCAGCTCGTACCATCCTGGACCTGCTGCTTTCATTATACGACCTGGTCAGGGCAGATTTGACAGCTGGTGGAATGCCATCTAAGGGATTTGGATGCCCCTGAAGGAAAGAGGCACAGAAATGCATGAGCAAAGCTTAGAAGCATCAGCATACAAGAGAGCAGGAATGAGTACCTTAGATTTTGATAGCTCCACTATAGTATCAAAGTCTTCCTGACTGATTGAATATGAATTCATGAACTCCACAACTTCTGCAACGGCTTCATCCTGTTCAGAACAACACATGATAGCGACAATAATTTTCCCAGAAACTCATTAAAGCAACAAAATTGAAAAAATTCGGCTAACCAACCTTAGGCAGCTTTCTAAGAGGATCAGTCAATCTCTTAAGGAGGAGGGACAGGTAGTCAACTCGCAAAGATTCCCTGAACAGTACAATTAAAAAATGATAACCACATAAAACATAAGGTGAACCGGCCATTACATTCCCATAAAAACTTTAAGATGACATGAGTACCAAAAAAAGAGATAAGAAGATAATTTCACTTCACTTTTGGACCATTTTGTACAAATAAAAGAACAAGTTTCCCCAGTAAAACAATATTACCTTCCAGAATTAGATTCGCGAGAAGCAAGAATATGGTCATGCAGATCGTCCAAAAGTCGAAAATTTTTGCCCATCGTTGAGTTCTTTCCTAACCAGCCACCGAATCTGTTGAAATTACGCTCACCCTGAAAACATCAAGAAGAAAATGCAACATTAACATCCAAATTTATGCAACTTAAGTAAATCGCTGAAAGTATGTGAGGAAGCAGGATTTTCTTGTACAACAAAAAGAGAGATCCACCTATGGAACTCACAATTCTAGGACAGAAAACAAAAACGAAAATTGGCAGAGATAACACGGATATTTGCAACTGCTAATCACGCAAGCATCCACATATCTTGTGATCAGTAGCTATCACTTATTCTTAGAAATGATATACTGGCATATTGCCCATCAGGATTAAGATATTGTCAGAGAGTAAAGTACCTGTTCCAGTGTCTCCCTTTGCCCATGCATCAACGCAGCACTGAATGAAAAGCGATATGATGAGAAATTTGAAAGGAGCATACAAAAACATCTTGAGAAATATGTAACACCTACTCCAGCTTATACAGAAAACATACGGGATTATACAAGAAGCAAGGCAACTAGCTTGAGAGAGCTGCCATTGGCGATATCTTCGTATCTGTACATTTATAATGTCCCCATCGGCAATAGAATCAGCAGCCCGGGCAATTAAGGACATGCGTTTTATCCCATTATCATCCTTGCCACCAGCAAGAGGTCTGTAATTCATATAATTTTCCTGAGGCACATTTAACCACTTATATGAGAATACAAGATATAAAGATTCTCAAGAAAAAGTATTCCATAAATGTGCATCCCAGCACGAGCAAAATAGAACATTAAGGCAAAATGAGACAAGGGCAAGTGCGAGCAGAATAGAATCCGAGCTTTTACAGGAGGTTACTTGAGGCAGATACAACTTCAGAGTAAGGTCTAAACCTGGGGAACTACTTATCTATTTCTTATCTACCTCGAATTAACACACCACATCCAAGGGAATAAAATTAAAGAAACCAAAGAAACCTGTTCAGTTGAAAAGAGTGAATTTTCAAAGCTATATTTGTCATGCCCCGAACCCTGAGCATGTTAACATCCCTCAACGGTCGATAAATTGCGACGTCCCAAAACTCGTCGCTGACCCATTTTTTTTTATCTTTCGATTAAGCATAAGTGAAAGCATTTAATACATCAACCAACACCCAGTCAAACATAAACATAGGGATAGTAAAGCAGTATTGACCCTTGTAAGTCCTTATATTTGAGGGATCATCCCTAATCAAATTTTCTGGTCTTTCATGTTCTAATCCTTTAAGGCCTCACCCAATTGATTGGTTAACTCATGAGTGATCAATTCAAAGTAAATTAACTATCAGTGCATTGGTGGAATAACTATTTTATATATTTCGAACGGGGCCAAATTTTGGGATATCATAATATTTGATCTTCATGTTCATGTAAAAAATATGACCTTATATTGGCGACTACTATTTAAGTTGATGTACTAACTTCTCACCCACCCCGAAACATACATAAGGGTAAGTTGATGGTCACCAATTGGAACATTCAAGATATTGGTGAATTGGTGTTGCCTTTGCAAACAGGTAGTTGAATCCATGGTGCTAAATGTGGTTGGTCAAAGATGCTTTGGGATTTGATCTTGATGGTGGGTATTCAATGGGTAAGTTTGAAGTAAATACAAGATGAGCTAAGAGTGTCATTGGGCATTGCATTATCAAAAGAAGAGGAAGAAGATTCAGGTGATTTTTATAGCAAATTTTTGGCTAATTTGGAGGGAAAGAAATAGCAAAATCTTTAGAAAATTAGCAAATTATTTTCTGAAAATTAGGTATCCTTGGCCTTCTACTTTGAATGTTTGGTATATGTGGAGAAAAGTCTTCATGCCAATGCTATTTCCTCACCTAGTGGACTCCTTATCTTGTAGTTAATTTGGCATGGGGGTTGTTATCCTGTCATTAATTTGCAGAAAAAGATTTCCTTTTTTCAACTTTGCGCCAATCGAGCCAGGTAATTACCATGTCACTTGACTTATATTGATAGTGCAAAAATGTAGAAACTCCGTTCTTCTGAAACTTCCCTTTTTTCCTATTCATCAGGTAACTTGCATGACCCAACACGGAGAAAAGAGATAACTCAACGACATTTGAGCAGAGCAGCCAAACATTGGCATGCTCATGCCCATTTAATTCCATTTGTTTGATCATTCCAAAATGTTCCGCCCTTTCATACCAAGACCAACCTGAATGTGGTATACTAAGTAGGCTTTTTGTTTGTCCAGAAACAAAATGCTTCCGTAAAAAACGCACAATACCTATTAAGTGTGTCACGTAATAAATGTGTTAGTCCCTGTCAAGGCATAAACCGTGCTGTACAGATTGTTATTGATGCAGGACACAGAACATAAATAGTGCCAGAGTCTAAAGATATCAGAAATGTTAAGCTTGTTAAAAAGATGTCAAAAACATACCAGGCCACATGGGCCCCACGCATGCTTGTGTTGGGCTCTTTTAGTTATCTAATATAGTATTAATTGAAAACCTAAGTGAGAAATGCGGAGTGCCCAGTCCAAATCATTAGGTAGCTTTCTAGAAAAATTAAGGAATTTTAGAAGAGAGGTCCCTATCGATGAACTACAACACTATGATACCAGAACCAAATTTTTACCGTGAAGCTACACCCAAAATCAGTCGATATGACAAATAGCAACAACGAAGTTTTCAACTGCCTAAGACAAGGTTCAAAGAGAGTAGGTGAAATTCATAGATCATCTTTCTTCAAATTAAATATACCTAAAGTTTTTTCTTGATTCAAATTCAAGTTTTTCTTTGGTGTCACTCTGCAAGGTGCAAATTCCTTTGGCAGTGTAAAAGTTACCCCCCAAAAAAAAAAAAATAAATAAATAAAGCAAGGAACCTGTATAAGAAGAGGGACCAAATCAGGATCACTCATGCTGAGGTCGATCCGCTCATCCATTCTTAATTTGCCCCCATTGAAGCCAAACAACCTAGGATCACGTGAGTACACATAAATAACACTGCTTCCATGCTAGGAAAGTTGTCACCAAGAAAGAAAAATAATAAAGAGGTGAGAAACTGGTGAAGTCATACTTATCGACAGCTGTGAAGGGTGATATATCTTCATCTTTTGCACCGCTAAGAAGGCGCTGTTTCACATCATCATAGTTGATCGCTGACATCGAGAGACTCATATACTGCAATTGATTGAGTGCCAAACGGATATCTCCATTAACTCTTTCAGCAAGTTCCTCAAGAGCAATCTGAATCAATCGAAAGGTCAGAGTCAATCCATTAAGTCAGGGAGAGAGCTCTTTGCAGAAAAAACCTGAAAAAATTGCTCAAGAGTCAAAAGTACACAACCATTTTATTATTGTTCTTTATACTGGCACAGTGGAAATATGACATCCCGCCAATTGCACATGCCAATTGTGGTATTTCAAATAAGCTTCCAATTTCTCATGATAGGAAAGAAAAAACTGGTCCCCTAAGTCCATGCAGTAAAAACCATTCACAATTTCCACACGCATTCTCTTGCAAGGGACATCTAAGTTCAAGAATCTTGATATCCCTGAAAATACCTCTTTAACGTGAAGGCCTTCTGCTTGAGCTATATGCATTAACCTCTTTGCCATCTATCAGATGAAAATATAAAGAACGAAGATGCATTAGAAACTCATAGCAATTTGGACTAAATAGGCCCTTCCTGACAAAGATTAAATCATAACAAAGAGCTGAGATCGTCGCATAGGATACAAACATTGTGTTGCAAGGTTGCCAACAGTGTCTGCTAGGGAAAAGCAATAGTAACAGAAAAGAAGAAAAAAATTCACCAAAATACCCAATACACCAATACAACAAGTCACCTTAAAGTTCGAAAATGCAACAATTATATTTCATTTTATTTAGATTGCGTGCCTATCAAGGCCAAGACAAATTTTAAGTTCTCGTTCACTTGAAGAGACTTTTTTCTTGAGTTTAGGAAACTTAATCCCAAAGGAGCAGCAGGCACCAAACACTCACCGGTCAGCAAGAATACATTTACCAGCCAAAAAATATTATGAGACTACTACTAGCCAAGTTAAATAGCTTACATTCTTCATTTAAAAAATAGAGCAACAATTCTAGCTATTAGGGATAGCTTAGATACATACTGAAACCTCCACACAAATTCAAATGAACTAAAATATTAGAATTAGATCAAATGCATGAAAGTTATTGAGATGGCCAAGTGGGCTCATCAAACTAATTGCATTGAACATCTAACATCAATAATATCCTACGAAAATGATATGACCAACTCTATGATAATTTCGTTCACTAAAGGGGAACAGGAGAACCAGTTGCTTTGAAGGTTTACAACGTTCAGAAGCATATGGTAGTTCAAAGGAGAGATGGTCAAATAGGCTCACCAAGTTAAGTGCATTGAACATGATAGTGCAAATCAGATTCTAAAGAAATAGATGAATGATAATTCTTTTAATTAAAAGAATGGGAGGACCTGTTGCTTTGTAGGTTTCCGAAAGTTCAGAAGCAAGCAGTAGTTCACAAGACTTTTCAATTTCTGACTGTAGCGATCATTGCAGATGCAAATAATTGGAATTTTGGAGATCTTTATGCTGGCAATAAGATCTGCAACTCCTCCTCTATCTCCAGCAGACATTCCATCGACCTCATCCATTATAAGGACGGATTTGGGATGTTTAGACCTGCAACCAAAAACAAACCATTGACATTTCTCGCTACTTTCCGCCACACGCACAGAAGAACAAAGAATTCGTGACTAACCAATCCATGTTGACACTTAGGGATTCATTGCTCACGAGTTCCTTAATGGAATTGGCATTGCTGCCTCCTATCCCTTTAGAGATCTTGCTGTCAGCCTTCCCACGACTGTCACTAGCATTCACCTGAAAATTGGAAAAAAAGACAAAAAGGGTAAGTAAAGGAAGAGATGGAGGGCAAGAGGTTGACTTTAGAAATCAATAACACATTACCTCAACCGCCTGAAAGCCTAACATCTTGCAAACCACTTTTGCTGACGTAGTTTTGCCAATACCAGGAGGTCCACTTAACAGAACAGCTTTCTTAGCACTAGGATCAGTTTGTTTTTTCCCCTTACCTTTCTTTCCAGTATCGAGAAACTGTTCATTCCAATGTGCCAACCAGTTATGGAGCTGAGTTACCTGTCATCATTCGAACTTTAACCATAAAGATGTGCAGATATTTAATTATTTTAATGTGACCACAGTAGAGTACAAAAAGGAAAGATGATGCACCAGTGACTGATTTCCAATGATGTCATTTGGAACTTTTGGCCTATACTTTTCAGTCCATGTCAAAGAAGACGGTTTAGTAATTTGATGTTTCTTCAAAGCAGCACGGGAGTCTGATGCCAAACCTTGAGGGGATACACCTGTTGCCAACAAAGGCTTGTAAGAAAGGCTCTCCAGTGAATTAAACCATACAAAATGACTGGCAGGACTGGAAACAGACGAATAAAAAAAAAAGACCGGAATGAGCTGATTTTGCAAGCTAAAAACCTGCTTAACAAGAAAGTTTCTGCAATTATGAGTACCAACATTTTGTAGCATGTAGTGCAAAAAAGTTATGGCGCCAAATACTTTTTCAAACAAAATACACATATTCTGCAGCTCATGATTGGCCCAATTGTCATTACATCAACCCATACATCTTTAAAAATATGATAAGATTCTCCTACTTAAGTAATTTAGTTTTGTACCCTGTGAATTTCAAGGTATTGCAGAATACCTTTTGATCAATTAAGCATGATGTCAAACAGCAATCAAAAACAGCTCCCAATAATCGTACTCTTAGTTAGTACTGCTCTTGCCAACAAAACATGACCTTGGTTTATGCTCATCAGTAGTGGAAGTCAGAATTACCCAAAGTGGAAAAACCAATGCAACATCAGATATTCTCCATTCCAGGCAAAAAGCCCTGACAGTCTAAGACTGTTTTTGCATGTCCCAAAACTAAATTTACTTGAATAGTTCCAGTGGCATTTCAAGCCAGGCGTGTTATCCAACAACTCTTCTCATACATGATGTTCTTGTGGCATGTTGTTCACTGAAATTAATCTGGAACTTATGCATTATCCCAGGGTTTAGAGCATGCAAATTCGTTGCTCTTTCCTAAACTCCTCAACCAAGGATATTTATAATTCTGTATTTCCCTTGTCTGCCATGCCATGACCTGAAGACTTTTTTGAGATTCATTTGAGCAGAAAAGGACTTAAATGAGCACAATTACTGTCTGGAGAAATGAAGTGATGTAAAAACAGCATAACACACAATATTGCATAGAAGGATGACCAATAAGGAACAAAGATCTATTAAGGCATACTTTTCGGGTCAATTTTTGGTGGAGTTTTCTTAGTCAAAGATGGCACAGCTTTCTCTGTACTATTGGACTTCTCTTGAACAGGTGTTTTTGTACGAATTGATGACCGGATCAGATCAAACAAACCATCCTCCGTGAGAAAAGTTGTTCTGAATCATAGAAATGAAAACCACAAATGAGCACTGCAAACAAACTGTTTTAATACTATAATAAAGACTGATATCCAGAGAAAGTACCCAAGCTCTTTTGCCTTTTCGGATTTCCGTCCTTCGATATCTTCATCACATAACAGGTAATTCTGGAGACAGAATTAGGAAAGTAAGTAACTCAGATTCGAATAACACTTTTAATACTAAATCATGAAAGGAATATGAGATGACCGTCTTCTTGCTGACTGATCCGGTAACACGACCACCATGGCGTTTAATTAGATCCTCTGCTTCTTCTCTCTCCAAACTGAAAAATTGTAAATGTGCCACTAATTAATCTACAGATACAGATACATAAAGCACTGAAAGCATAAGCAACCAAGAAAGAGACGTCCTCACATGTTAAGATAATCAGAAATATGCAACTGGGAATTTGGAAGCAGAATTTATAACTTAGAGAAGGGGGGAAATGATTGGATATACCTATCAAGTGTTCCGCTGATTACAAAAGTCAAACCTGCTAAACAATCTGGAGCACCTTCAGGGACTTCCTGGCACATAATGAATTAAAAGTAAACAATATAATTAATTACAAGAAAGCATTGTATTCCAAAAATATAAGAGATATTGAGGATAATGAGCATATTTTACCTTCTGTCCCTTATGAGGAGGATCTTTCCTCTCTCCAAAATTCATAAATCCACCTCGTCCACCGCCACCCCTGCCTCTTCCACCAGCTGGAGCGGCAGATGCACCTCTACCACCACGACCCCTTCCACCAGACTTAGGAGGAGATTTAGCACACTTATGATCATCATCGTCGCTCTCTTCAAGATCTACTGGTTTCTTTGGAATTCCCCTACCAGAACCAGACTTCAGTTTCTTGCTAGGTGTGACATCAGATGGTTTATTAGGAGTGGGCAAGACAAAGTCGTCGTCGTCATCATCGTCATCCTCAACTGTGTGCTTTTTTTTACGAGGAGGCAGTTTCAGAGATTCCTCGGTATCCTTTTGAGGTTTTCTTTTGGTTGAAACCTCTTCTGGTTCTATTTCATCTTTTGGCTTCTGCTTATCTGCAGCAAAATACTTGCTGGTTTTCCTCCTAGCTGAATTCTCCTGAACCGGATGCACCTGAATTTTTAATGAGCAAGTAAATATATCAATTGCCAACTAAGTTCCTGCTTTAGGATTTTCACTCAATCAATGCATGCTTCCTTGTTTTCCTCATGAGAATTCATTTTGTCGAAGCAACAACCTGATTATTGAGAAGTATTTTTCAACCAAAATTCAGATTGTTTTGCAGTAATCCCTCAAACAACCCAAAGAAGAGACCAAAAGAATGGCATAATGAGAAACCTGGGGAAAAGATAAAAAAAATGGCTATGCTTAATTATCTGACCAGGCTGCCCTTTCCACAGTGGGGAATTGAACATTAGAGAAGAAAGCTTGGTATTTTTCCTCTCAAGAGTTAGAATTTAACTAACCATCCTGTCCGACACCATTGAATGCTTATGACCTCTGCAATTCGAGGATACATACGCATCCGAAGAAAAACACCAACTCATTCGACCTGCCCTTTTCTTTTTCTTTTTCTTTCTCCCCCCAATATTCAACCGCTAATTTAAGTACACAAATCAAACACCAAGGAGAGACACACCAGTTACTGATCAACAGCAAACAGATAACAAGGAATGCACTCACAGGCTTATCAGGCTGAGACTTTGCCGGAGGGGTCTTTCCCGAATCGCTCGACCCAGGTTTCCCAAGCTTCGCATTGCCATTGCCTTTGTCATGGGACTTCATGAACCACTTCCTGATATCCGACTGCAATCCCCAAAAACAGTCCGTAGATTTCCATCAGCACAATAATACACCACAATGTCATCAACCCACAGCTAAAAAAAAACAAAATTTTCCCCCTCGGCCAACGATAGCTGAATAATCAAGAACGCAATTTTGCACTTAAAAAAAAAAACCGCGACCCAATTCAGTCGACCCCGCCGTCTCGGAAACAGGCGGAGAGCACAAGAACCTGCGGGCATCGCAACCCATTCGCGAAACGACTAAAAAGAACGGACTTTAGAACCCTAGCTGCTCACCATGGCTGAGCTCCTCGACCAGTCCGCGACGTTCTGGCGAAGGAAGGAACGTGGAGAGATCGGCGAAGCGGCGGCCGCAACGATTCAGGCAGGCGAACGAGGAGGAGGGAAAGGGCCCAGGGAGCGACGGCGACGGCGACGGCTTGCGGTGGCGGAATGGCGGGACTCGAGCCCTGGTTCGACGCGAGGTTTTGCCGAGACGAGAAGGCACGAAAGAGGAAGAGAGAGAGAGAGAGAGAGAGAGAGAGTGGGGTGTGGGCTGGAAGGCACGGGCGAGTCGAGCGAACTCAGCACTGAGTCGGAGCGACTCCCGCCGAATTCAACCCCTGCACGGTTGCACCTTCGCTGCTTCGCCTGCGCAAGGACGACTCCGCCGTTCCTTCTCGACCGGCCGGTCCAACTCTTCTCCTCTTTTCTAAAAGGGTTAATACTCCAGAATTTACTATAAACTAATTTTTTTATCATAAAAAAATCTTAAATTAATACAGTTCAATAAATTTACCTCAAACTAGTATATTCATAATGAATTTAATTTCTATTCTTTTTGTTAAATTTTACTATCAAATCGCTAAATGAATGACACTTAATATTAAATAGTGACTAATTTGAAATTTTACTCTCTATTTGTCACAGTTATATAATTTTTGTGGTTTCCTACAGTATTAATCTAATTTAACGGACGGTATATTTTTCACAAATGTGTCAATTTGGGATTTTTGGGGATCAAACAAATTGGGCTTGAGGTAGATTTGTCATGAGTGTATCAATTTATGGATTTTTTATAGCCATTTTGAGTAAATTTATTATAGGTGACTAGGTTAGGATTTCTCGTGATCAAAAAATTAATTTACAGTAAATTTATCATATATTTATCAGTTTGGGATTTTTCGAAATATTGACTATTTCTAAAAGCCATCACTTATATCATTTAGAATAGTTATTTGATAAAAATAATTTTATTGCTAATAACAATTTATATTTAAATATTTTCAATTTATTCATTTCCGAAAATGATATAAATCATTAGAAAATTATTTTTCAAATATTCATTTTAGGAAATGGAGAAATCTTTTAATCAGAGGGCCCGCTATTCTATTTTTTCATCTCAGGGAAAAAAGTAAGTATGTGAACCATGCAATTTCCCCCTTGAAACGAGGGGAAATACGGTTTCTCAAAAAATAAAAATATTTACTTTTTTGAGTCGACATCTTATATTATTTTATTGATGTCCAACATTTGATCAATCACAGCTCAATGTATTGTTTATGGACGTTTATGTAGTAATCAAGTGCGGGAGGTCCAGCATGAGTTTTTTTATTCATTATAAATCACCCAAAAATCGAAGGTTCAGGAACCTGAACCGACTAATAAAACTAGTTCGGTTTAGCTCTCGACTTAAATAGGACGGTAAAGCCCTAATAATCAGTATCGGTTCCTTTCTATTTTGGGGCTATGTCTACCAATTAAAAATGGTATCTTGAGAATATTTTATTACATACAAAAAATATCATGATGTGGTTTTGTTTCTTTAAATAAAAATTCGCAACTTGATGTTTCCTTGCTTGCTCAAGAAAACCCGAGGTATTTTTTCCCACTTTGGGTAGCCAATCTCTAACCATGTGAAACGTGTGGCTGAAACAACACCGTTGTATCATTGAAATAACAGGGCCCTAGAAAAATGTTAGATAGATTTCATTAAAAAAAAATAGAAATTTACAATACGGCATTATTATTTAACTAAGTTTCAGATATTTCGTATTAAAGAAAATCAAAATGTCTACCACAAATTTGACGAAAATGTAATTTGATGTCCCTCTACCGATTTTTGCAAAAATTAAAAATCTCTATAACACAATATTGTAGACTCTTGCACATTACTCTGTTAATATCGCAATGTGTTACAATCCTCCCGAGGGTGGACATGAGATGTCCCTAAAGGAGGTTGATGGTTACTAGATGAGTGCAAATGACTCCCCTCATGAGAGGGCTTCTTCCCTTAATGTAGGTTCTCTCAAGTTCTACTAATTATAACTCAATTTGCACATTTAATTATTCATCGAAAATTAGACTAAGGGAGTTGACACTAACTTATGAGCCGGTTAGAAATCCGACTAGGATGCGGGAGGTTCCTATGCGTTAAATGATACGCATAAACTAAGTAAATTGTATGGATAGACTTAATTAAGGGTCCGATATTATGTTTCTGGAAAATAGTTTATGAAAAGTTATTTTCCAAGAAAATGACTATATTTTTGGTGTTATGCTAAAACCCGATATTGGAGTAGAAAATTTTCCATTGTCCATTATCTAGTTTGATTTTTTGGAAAAAATTTCCAAAAATATTAAATTTTAGTATTCTTAATTGACCAAAAAATTAATTTTAATTTTTTTATATATTTTAAGAAAAATCAAATTTAATGTTTTATTTTTAAAAAATCGATTTTTTATTTCTTTTTTTTTTTCCTTTTTCTTTTCCTTCCTCCTCCTTCCTTTGCCGCCATGTGCCTTAATGATGGCCGGCTGCCTAGTGACTAAACAAGACACGGATCACCAGATTCGGCAAGCTCAAGCTTTGTCGAGGCCAACGAGCTTGAGGCTCGGTTGATCTAGGTGAGCCACAAGCTTGCTGACCTTGGTGGAGCTTGGGCTCGCCTAGATCGAGTCAAAGAGCTTGAGCCTTGCGCTTGTCGGATTTGGCCTTAGGCGAGTTAGAGCCTTCGTCGCCTTGCCACAATTGAGTGAGGAGCTCATCAATTTGTGGCAAGGCTAGAATTGGCTTGTGATTAGTTGCTGACCGTCACTGTGGCTGGTGATCGGCCAAGGAAGAAGAAAAGAAAAGAGAAGAAAAAGAAAAAAAAGGAAATTAAAAACTCAATTTTTTAAAGAAATGAAAAAAAACATAAAATAAAAGGAAAATGTGTTTGGTTAAAGAATGTGAGGTGGAAAAAGTTATGAAAAAATGTTTTCCATTTTTCAAAAATTGAAAACATTTTCCTACTTTTGAATGTATTTTTTTTTTCCAATAGTGAAAGACGTTTGTTTTAACTAGTTCATTTTTCGTGAAACGAACGCTGGAAAATTTGAAAAATATTTTTATGAAAGTTATTTTTCATGAAATAAATGAAGCCTCAATGTAATAATCAATCAAATGGAATACTAATCCAATTTTTTGAGTTTTTCTTTAGCCAATGAGAATCGAATTAACTAAAACCTAATTAACTTAACACTCGGATCAATTATTAGGGCATAGCTAAAATAAATTTGATTTGATTAAAATGTCTAAACCAAAATTAAACATCCGAACAGATATGTCTAATTGGATTATCTAAAATCATCGAAATCTAATCTAATGTAAAGATTGGAATTACTAGTGATGAAATCAATAGCTAATCCACTTTACCAAAAAAAAAAAAATCAATAGCTAATCCTAATTACTAAGGATATCTTTTTTGAATTTTTTCCTAATTCATACCGAAATTTTAGTGAATAATCCAAATTATTCTATGATGGAAATTAAGCTAAAAACTATTTACTTGCCATAAATTTAAAACTAATTATCCTGGAAATCAAAGATTCAAGTTATCTAAATTTATCCAGTCAACCAAAAACCTAGATTATATTTTAGATTAAATTAATAAAACTGGAAATTTTCTAAAGTAAGCAAAAAAACCCTAAGAATTACGAAAATTCAAAAAAAGAATTGCTGAATTTTTTTAATCTAGAAAGTAAATTCAGAAAGGAATCAAAGATTACAAAATTTTCCTAATTAATCTATATGCAATAATGAACAAATAGGGTGTAAAGACAGGATCGTTGACTTAAAAGACCATAGTCTAAAATGAATGCGGTGTAAAAATATGGAAACGATCAGATTCTTGGAAGTAAAGGCATGGCCTTGACGACAGAGAATTGAATCCTTAATCACGCAAACGCCTAGGCATCACTAATCTTGGCTAAATTAGGACTAAAAGTTATTACCTTCGGTCGGAGTATCGCCGGGGACAGTCTAGTGACGCCGGATGGGGGTCGACGGTTGATTTGCGAATGGTGATTGAAGCGCGAGAGGGGAGAGCTGCCGGGACGGCTGTGGGTTTGCCGACCGGTGGATGGTGGTGCACCCGGGTCGGCGTTAGACGAGCGAGGCCGGAGGAGGGTGCGAATGTTGAGGTTGCCGGGGGATTGCCTACCGACCTGGAAAGAGAGACCTGGAAAGCGTTGGCGAGTGATCAAGCGGAGAAGCGAGCCAGAGCGAGGGAAGCTGTGAAGATGAAAATGGATGTGAACGATGGTGGATGTGAAGGATCGCATCTATTAGCCATCTCGTTCTTCTCAAGAAAAATTGTTGAAACAATGCTGAATTTATTCTATAAAACCTAATTCAATCTTAAACTTTCGTGCTTATTTAGTTTTAAACTTTTGACAACTTGCTGATTTAATTTGAAACTTTTCAATTATACCAATTTGATTCTAATTTTTTTTTTTGATAATTTATTAATTTAATCCTAAATATTTTTTAATGATTCTTTAATTTAGTCTTTACAATCGTCCTATATGATATTGTCGATATTGATGTGGATAATTTTTACTTTTTTTATGATTTTTTTTCTTTTTCTCTTTTTCCCTTCGTGCCCTTGGGTGAAGGATGCTCGCGGCTAGGCTAGCAAGGGCCACCTCGTTGAATCGGGTGGGGCGGCCCTTGCTCGAGGCCAACGAAGGAGAAAGAGAAAAAGAAAAGGAAAAGAAAAATAAAAAAATTATAAATATTAAAAGTTGTCTACGTTTGTAGCAATTGACCAACTGTGCCATGTAGGTAGAAGACTACAACGTCAGTAATTTTTAGCAAAATTTGGCAGAAAAATTAATTTGGTAAATAGTTAAGAGATTATGACTAGATTAGCAAATAATGAAAAGAATTAGAATGTTTAGAATTGAATTACCACAATCAAAAGATTTATGACTATATTGCATGCCTACTAAAGCCTTTAAGCCATATTCAAAACCCCATTTCCTTATCACGGGGTTAAAATAATTCTCATTTAAATTCGATTTATATATCGAGTTTGATTCCTATTTTTTATGAAACAAATGATGGACCACAAGGTCAAAATTTCGGTGTTAACATATATCCAGTGGACCGATACAGCCTTAGAATCTCGCTAGAGTAGCAGTGGCATAGAAAACGACCCGTAGAGCCCCCTGAAGCAAACCTAACATGACAAAAAGAGCACGGTTCTATCTCCATTTTTGCCTTTTGATTGCTCTCCTGCAAACACAAGACGAAAGTGACAGTATCCAGCCAATTCAAAAGCTCATGCGTTATGATGTATCCCACAATGGGGGCTTCGATACTGCAAAACCCATGTCATTAACATCAAAATGCAAAGGACAAACCCAAAAAAGGCTTCTCTTCTACTATGCCCCCATTCCTAATGCCCTCTACATGTCATAGAAAAGGTCGATGTGAGAAAAGAAGCGCATCCGCTTCAATCCAGGTTGTACACCGCAATGAAGGGCATCAGCACGCTCCCCATCCAGAGCTTCCCGTCCTTCTCCTCTGCTTCGCTGACTGCCTTCACGACCTTGCCCTGGCTGTCCTCCAGGATCCGCATGACCTTACCCTCCTGGCTGTACTTAACGACCACTCCATGAAGTCCGCCCCCGATGTGAAGGACGTACTGTATTTCCGCCGAAATAGGGAGCTTGAGTATGTACTTCCTAATTTTGGGGTAGTGTGCGCATAGATACGTGTATAGGGTGCGGCGACAGTGGACCGCAACCCAGAATTCACCATCTTTGTTCGTCCGGACATTGTCGGGGAACCCCGGTAGGACAGCAAACACTTCTGAATTCCCTGCCTTCTCACCTTTCAACCAGTACTTCCGCAATCTACAAAGATCATCCCACAATGAATCTCCACAAACATGTAATAAAATAATAGATTCTTGACTATATATGCCTGTTGATTTAACGTAATAAATAAGATTCTCAAGGCCATGGAAACTATTGCAATGGTTCAGAGATAGCATCTGGGATTTTGGTAGAGAGGGACCGCTTGAAATGTTACTTCACAGTCGGTGCTTATTCATAAGCTAAGAGCCTCATTCGCCAACAATCCACTTACAAGAGAAACATGTTAAACTAACACATGCTGTATATAAAAGTATTTCAGGGGGCTTCCAATGATTAAAATACTCAAAGTCAGAGCATAGGATGCCAACTCTTGGCTTGAAAAAAAGGCTCTTTGTCGCGAGGAATCCAATGGTAATGCGGTAATCAAAGTGCTACCTTAGAGGCCTCCAGAATAACTTGTAATCTTCCTCTGGCTTAGAGCTAATCTGATTGACTAGCATGCATGACTACCATGTCATTAAAGCAGTAGAAGCAATAGAATTGGTAAGACAGACTCCATTGGGACTGATTCAACGTGGACAATAACAGAATCAACATGACCCACCTGCCAATGGCACCTTCACAAAAGACAAAGAATGATCTGTCCTTGCTTAAGGACACGCCATTTGGAAATTGGAGATTCCTCTCAAGAACTGTGGTCTCCTTTGTGACAGGGTTGTACTTTAAAAGCCTTCCGCTACTTTCTGCAGAAAAAAGCAAGTGCAAAAAGTTCCTGTGGAAAATTTGCAACATCCAGATTAATAAAACTTAACCATCCCATATAACAAGGATGAACAAGCAAACACAAAATATCAGACAAGAGTAGTAAAAAAAATGACCTAAGCAATTACTTCACACAAGTCATTTGAGCTTTATAGAGCATAATTAAACTAATTTGATGAAAAAGAACAAACTCTTAATAAAATGGTCGTAACAACAAATTATTTCACTCATTAATGAAATAATTGACTAATGAGATGGTTGAAAAAAACAAACTTATATCTAGAATAGTAACTTTGCAGTCAAGGAAATAAAGCGAGGAGCAAGATAATGTGATGCTGACAAGAAGTCCAGAGCAACTCATTACCACATTTGTGAAAAATTCTAGTCTTTGCATTTGTCAAAATGGAAGAAATCTACATGGACTCGGACTCAGGAATTTGACAGAGCATGTTACCCTTATTTTAGAAATTGCATGCTTATCATTAAAATACCTTCTCTGGTATACACTACTGCTATCTGTAAAATACACATTTCCTTCTTCATCAATGTCCAGATCATTGGTAAATCTCAATGGTATTCCTTCAGCTTCAGTTGTGAGAGATGTTGCCAATCCACCTTCTGGACCCACCTTCATTAGCCCAAAATATGCATCTGCAATGTATAAATCACCTGTTTTCTTGTCGAAACGAAGACCCAGAGGCCTGCCGCAGATGTGCTCATTTTTCAAATAACTCCGAGGTGATGGTTTTGGGTTACATAGTTCTGACCTGAATAAATAAGAACAGATGAATGTCAAAGACTTCCAAGGGAGGCAAGAGAGACTTACAAGATAAGGAGGAAAAAGAAAGGAACTGTCACCAATAACTGTTACAGGGAAAGTTAAGATGGACATTGATACAAAAGTACGAATCAAATCCATCATTCATTCTGAAAAGTGTGGACACAAACCAGAGCAATCCCAAGCTTAAAGACCAGCATACGTGCCCAAGCACGAAAATGCAAAAGCTTAGAATTAGAGATGACCTGACCTGCTTTGATGAGAGTTTGCTACCTTAGCTTAGACTTTCAAAAGTGATGCTACCCAGTGCCAATACTCAGTCCACATGGGAATGCAAAAGTAATTTTGAGAAGAACATGAACTCGAATCAAAGGTAATTGCACATTCAACTTCACGAATTGTAAAGCATGACGTTCATTGGAAAGAACTATACTTTTCCCATGAAGCAAAAGGTAAAGCTCTCTCTTTCCGAGCAGAAAGCAGAAGCCGTGGGCACCCCGACAATCAGATACGCGCTGAAAGTCGAATGATAGCACAGTCCTAAGCCTAATGACAGCATCACAGGGCACTGTTAACCAAAAAGATGACAGATTCGTGCACCAAAGAATGTCATCTCCTCTCCGTCCGGCCTACACAGGCACTCTCCACTCCATTCTAGCCACCCTCCACACACACACACACTCACGCAAACACGTCATGGTCAAAAAACGACACAGAACTCGATCCCTCCCTCGCTCGCTCGCTCACCTATTGGGCGAAGTGTAGGCGAAATCCGACCAGGCCTGGCCGTCCCAGAACATGACGCGCCCGTCCGCGACGCCGGTGTACGGGCCGCGGCCGAGCGGGTCGAAGGCGATGCTCTCGGGCCCCTGAATCTGGTTCAGGAACCTGACCTCCGACCTCCGCAGCAGGTTCCGGGAATCTCTCTCGGGCGGGATCTCGGACCAAGGCGGCATGTCGACCCTGTAGGCCTCGAAGTCCGGGAAGCCCGACAAGGCGCTGTGCTGAAAAGGGTCGGTGCCGCAGTACAGGGCCAGGAGGAGGAACGCTCCGGCGAGCACTCTGGCCGTCGACACCGCCATCGGGTCCGGCGCGAAGGTGGGGAGGGAAAAGCAAGAATGCGGTGAAACTGAAACTTCAAATTAGGAGAGGCTTCGCTTGGAACTGCGAAAGGTGAAAATCAAGAACGAGACAAAGGAACAATCTTTACGTCGTTGCGTGGGCTTTCGTCGAGAAGATCGGCCAGGCGCTTTGTCCGTGACGATGATGGGTGGTTTACAGTTACTTGGTTGGTTCGGAGCATTTCACGACCTGGTCGTGGTAATTGGGACCCACCTTGAGGTTTTAGGCATAAATGGGGACGGCATAAATGTCTAAATAAATATTTGGTCGATGTGCAATTTTGATGTGGCTAATTTTTTTATTTTTATTTTTGTACTTTAGTTAGGGGAAATGGGCTTTTTTTTTTTGAAGATTTTGAGTAAAATTGATTGTCTCTTTCTCTGATATTGATGCCGAATGACGAGTTAATGCATAAGAAATGTCTAAACTCGGTATTGCCCTAAGTTTTTATTGCAAAGGTTGTGATGCCGTGCGATGAGGTTAATTTTTTAAGGCATATATGAAACTGTCTAAGCTCAATGTCACCCTGAGTTTCCACAGGTACCGACATGATGATTAATACATTATCATTCATTTTGTTATGGGGATTTCTTTGAAGAATTTTAATTAAATTGATTGTCTCTTTCCTTTGTGTTGCGGCAGCTAAGGAATGAGGTTAATCTATCTACGGTTTCATTAATCTTTACAGATTTAAGTTAAATTGATTTTTTGTTTCCTTTGTATTTTAGCGGTTGTGATGCCATCTAGCAAGGTTAATCTTTTTAGGCATATGAAGTTGTCCAGGCTTACCATCATCCTGATTTCCATGGGCCTAACGAAATGATGGTTAATGAAGGATTGCATTTTTCCCGTTCCTCATTCGGCTCAACACTCTCATTCACAAGTGTTTTGACTATATTATCTCTTGTATGCTCACCATTTAGCGTGTTCAATTGAACTCTATCAAAGAAAAGAAAGTGTTTCCCCTTTTTTTTGTTTAATTTATTTTTCTCTTTCTTTGTGGGTCCCACTTTACTTATTCTTACTCACTTCTCTTCATGGGAGCAATGCTCTTCTTTTCATGCCTTTGATGTCTACCAAAAACAATGCTTGTTGTATGGCATTGTCAATCAATGGATGGGTTAGAGGTCTTCTCATTTTGTTGTGGTCATGATGCCAAGGAAGAAGAGGGAAATGAAACTGTGTCTCATGGGTGAACCTAATCACTATGTAAGGGAACACATGTTTGATTTCGACCCGAAAAAGGGTACTTAAAGTATGGTATGGGCAACGTTCTCATTATAGTAGAAGCAAGTGAAAATTGTGCTAAGCGGTTGCTCCCACGGGGAGGATTCAACTATCATCAGTAAAGTCAACCAACGTATTGGAACCTCTGGTGTCATGAGTGACGGATGCAATGTTGTTGTTGCGCAGCACAAGAAACCATTATTCAGATGGTTTTAGTAAAGGAAGAGCCACGTAAGATACGCCTAGAGATTGGTCAACAAGGACTCACATAAGAGGTAATATAGCCAAAAAAAAAAAAAATTATGGGCACATGAACAAGAGACACTCACAACCAGAAAATACCCAACCAGATTTTTTTTTCTATCACCATCTTCAATTCACAAAAGCCATCACCAAATCATTTCTATTCTTATTGATTTTTTGAGTTATTCATCTGTTCCTGTTCAGATTTTTCTTGTCTTATTTTTGTCGTTTCTGATTTCGTGAGTCAGTCTGAATCGAGCCATAAGCGTGCCGAGTTATCATATTTCGCTATCTAAAGCCAAGTCGTCGATGATGCTGATTTGTAGTGCCGTGGCTACCTGACCTTTGTTTACACTGGATCAAAAAGCCCCCTCATCACTACAAGACAAGTCATCGATATCGATCTGTGGTTTTGATGGAAGAATCGGTTTTGCTTTGCCTTTAGTTATTCTCGATTTAGTAAGTTGGACATCAGGAGCATTGCTGTTGGTAGACACAAAGGTGTGGAAAGAAAAGAATTGCTGGCAAGAGAGAAGAAGATGGGACCTCAAGAAAAGAAAAAAAATGAAAACAAAAAGGAGGGACGTCCCTTTGACCATTGAAGCGTGCTAAATAGTAGGCTTTGCAATCTCTGGTGCTGATTTGTAGTGTCCTCATCACTACAACACAAGCCATCGGTATCAATTTGTGGTTTAGTTATTCTCGATTCAATAAGTTGGAGATCAAGAACATTGTTGTTGATAGACACAAAGGTGTGGAAAGAAAAGGATTGCCAGCAAACGAGAAGAAAATGGGACCTCAAGAAAAGGAAAGGAAAAAAAAAAAAGAAAAGAGGGACGTCACTTTGAATATTGAAGCATGCGAAATGGTAGGCCTCGCACAGGGTAATACTATCAAAATATTGAGAAATGGAGTGTTAAAGTCGATGGAGGAATAGAAAAGCATAGCCGTTAATAAATTACCAATCATTTTTGTTATGGGAATTTCTTTGAAGATTTCAATTAAATTGGTCATCTCTTTCTTCTGTGATGGAGACCAGATTTATATTTAGACGATTTGAAAAATATTTTTAGAAATTATTTCTCGTATCTTTTATAAAAATAAGTGGATGGAATTTTTTTTTATCATTCATGAAAATATTTAATTATAGATTATTATCGATAATAAAATATTTTTCGTTAACTAATTAATTTAAAAATACAAATAATTATTTAAAAAATATTTCTCAAATCATTTATATTCGTAAAATAAATGAAAGTTAAGTAATTTTTAAATGTTGTCCATTGTACAAATAAATGACATTTGCAGAAGTGGACAAGAAAGCCATTTTGCTTCATTAGATCGTACGTGTCAACATATCTCTCTCTCCACCGCTAATAAAAGCGCCACCATTAGTCTTGCTTGCCAATTCCATGGTCAAACTACAGCACCATCTGCATAATCCTCGGATCTACGATCTTGGGACCTCAAACTCCATTGAGGATCAAAGAAGGATAGATAGGAGAGTTGAGCACTAGCTTAGGGTAAATCCAGAAATTAGACCAAATGATCTTACTCAATTGGTTTCCATTCGTGTTCAGGACCTACAAAATAGGTTCCAGGTTGTAAAAACTAAAAACTAATTCAAAAATGGTTGGTTTCAAGTTTTAGGTCTGGAACATACCCAACTCAAAACTTACTCATGCCGTCACACTCATCTCTAACTCGCACACTTTTGTACTCGTCCGGAGGAAATTCTTCCATTTTCGAGGTGATGCTTATTGTCCTACAATATCGAGATTGGCACTTGTAAGAGTTTTTCTAATTGTGGACTACATTAATTGATATTGTAATTTACCGTTTAACGTTTACCGTTTTACGGGGTTTGGTCTAAGGTGAGATAGAAGGTTTTTAATTAGTCTAATATGGGCCGCATTTAGTGTGGGCCGAGTTGAATCGGCCCGTAATGAGAGGACCGGGCTGGAAACTCTATAAATAGTCTTCAAGTCTCTCCTCTAACCCTAATTCTCACACGTATCCTCACCTAAGGGCGTTTTCCTAACGCTACACGTGAGGGGGTCGCCTCATTGAGCCGGTGATACGGAGGGCAATAGAGGAGAAGGACTTGCGCGTGGAACATTGTGTTTCCGCTTCCGCTTCAAGAACAAGTGGATCCCCTTGATGAGTGGGTAATCCCTTTTTCGCTTCCGCTTTATATTTGATGGATTCCAAAACAGGTGCGTTAATCTTTCTACTCAATTATGCTTGTTCTTGTTCTTGTTATGGAGATCTTGGGGTTACGTAATTTGCGTCCAACAGCACTCGCTTCCTTGGCTAAATCGTGTGCTCCTTAACTTCTGGTAATGTCCAGTCTATCTCCAAGTTGGTGAATACTGACACATCATTGGGGGGACATGGATTGTTTGACCTCCATCTCCTTCAAAAGTTCAATTTTTTCAACCGTCGACAGCTCTCAATACTCCACAATAATGTAGTTGAAGATACCTTAGTTTCTTCATCATTTATGGATTGTTACTTTTAGTAGATAGGAATTTTTGTTGTTGTTTTAACTTTCATTTTGCTTGATTAATGGATGAACATGACATTTTATAATTGTTTTATATTTTTGTTTGTTTTGTACCATATTTCTCGTTGTTTTGTTGTTCTACTATGTTGTGGCATATTTGTCTTGGTTGTAAATAATGAGATGTTTTACTAAAATTTGTCCTTTTAAAGAAAAAAAAAGAAAAAAAAAGGAATGGTGGGTTCTAATTTCCAAGATCTAAAAACTTGGAATCAGTTTTGACAAAAGAAGTTTCAAATTCCAAGTTTGGAATCTACCCACTTTGGAATCACTCACCTCTTATAGAGAGATTTGATATTATGAAGTGCAACGGTCGAAGATAATGGCAACATAGCAGCAATCCGACTAAGCAAACATGAAAAGGAAGAAAAAGACATCATTTTTATGATTCTACCAAATAATTCATTCTAAATCGAATTTGCTAGTAGCAATATATTTCATTTCATTGAGTAAGCAAGTCACAACGGCCCAAAAACGACCAACACTTCACTTAACTGAAAAATTGCGTAAAGCCATGTTCTAAAAGTGTCACGCCCCGAACCCCGAGCGCGCGCACATCCCCCTGCAGTCGATCAAATATGCAACATCCCAGGATACGTCGCCGACCCATTCATTTTATTACGCATGCGGAAGCGAAACAAATCCCCTGACAACATTTAACTTGGGATAGAAAAGCAGGCAATCAATCACAATACCAAACACTCATTTACAAACACATAGGTTTAAATACAACTCTGGACTGTCTACAAAATAGACCAACTCGACAAAAGGAGAACTATCCTAAAACCAACTAGCATGACACGTTCACAGATACTTCAGTCTCTGCCTTTCCCGACTTAGGGCTTCGGGTCCTCCACGACCGCCATCTAGGGACCTGAAATTTTAATCCCCAAACCGGGATGAGACAATGTCTCAGCAAGTTCAACCCCCTAAACCCCTATTAGAAAGAAAATACACCCCGGGTGGCCTAGCCACATCACACAGAAGACTTACCTCGCCTTAGTTCCTTCCTGTAGGTTAGCACAAATCAAATCACTCAATCACAGATAGTAAGAGGAACTTAAACAACCGGAACGCATTCACTTTCATATAACTAACAACCGCGGGGGTCCTGATTATAAGACAAAATCGTTATGACACGTCCCATTCCATGTCACACAATTCCGTCCCATAATCCGACACATCAACAACACTCAACATGCATTCCAATTGTTATTCACTGCCACACAAGAGCATAGCCTACTCGCAGTTCGGCTATCTACTGGCATATAGCCAGGCATCGCCTCCCCCCATAGAGCGCGGCTTCGTCAGTACATCGACGGCGTTCCCAAAGGAGCATGGGCCCAGAATCAACTGCAACCCGCATCCACCGCGTGGGCATCTCATATAGGGGCAAGTCCGGCTCAACAGCCCAGGACGATTTCTCTTAGTTATCACACAACCAAAGCATACTCGGCCCCAGAACACTTTATATTTTACTCAATGCTTCCACTTAAAATAGTGATTCCGGCCATTTTTCTTCATATTAAAAATATTCTAGAAATTACTCACGTGTGTGGGGACACGCTAATTTCGAATCAAAAAGCCAATATCTCACTTTTTCAAACCCCACTATTTAATATAATCATTAAAATCCAATTTTTGCATCAAAACCCGACACTTAGGTTTTTATGAATAAAATCCTTATTTACCACAATCAACACTCAATTTGCCACATCCATTCATCAAATTCAAATTCTAAATGCACAGCAGCGATCAGCATGAAATTCTAAGAAAATAAAGTTCCAAAATAATTTTCAGAATTTATTAAATAATTAAATTTATTCTGAAAATTAATTAAATAATAATATCCATATATTTCACGATCCACGCTCAATTTATAATATCCAATCATCAATTTCAAAAACCGACTACACAAAAATGACCGGCACGAAATTATTATGAGAATTTAGGGACTTGACAAAATTTTCGAATTTAATAAATAATTAAATTTATTCCGAAAATAATTAAATAATAATATTTTAATAATTTCGAATAATAATATATTATTAAATTATTTAATAATTTCGAGACATTTAAGTAAATCAAAAGTAAATTAATTTATGTCAAATCAAAGCTTATTTTAAATAAACCTACTTACCCTTAGTTAAGCACACTTTAAATTAAAACACCACCTTAATCTAATCTACTCTTAAATAACCTAAACTAACAACCTAATAATACTTAACATAAACTAAACCTCTATAAGCATAATTAACCCTCTAAGCGAGGTTTAGTGAGCTAAATTCACCTGATAAACGAACCGAGCGAACCAAAACGACCGGGACGACGCGAGGATCGACTTTTCTCAAGGCGAGCCAAGCATCCGGGCTCGGAAATGCAGCCAAAACGGGCCAAACATGGGTTGCCATACCCATTTTTCCAGCCACTGATTTGGGGCCGAGAAGGGCGGATCCGGCGCCGATTTGGGCGGAGGAACGGCGGAGAAGCGGCGGCTGCAGCTCGATGGTGGCTCACGGCAGCCTGGCGGGGCTGCTAGCTTCAAACGGTCTTCGGCTTGCTGGTTCGGGGTTCTCAGATCTGCTGGGGATGCGGGCTGAGGTGGAGCAGGGAGACGAACTGACCAGCAAGCGGGCGCGGGCGGCGCGAGGCGGCGGCGACGACGAGCGGACGGGCGAAGGCGTGAGTTCCGGCGGTTCTTCGGCTCCGCTGGTCTGCTTGGTTCCGTCCAGCAGCAAGAAGAAATCGGGAGAGAGGGAGCCAACGAGAGTGAGGAGAGAGAAGGGGGGCCATTTCTTTTTCTTTTCCCTTTTCTTTTTCTCTTTTTTTTTTCCTTCATCCAATCAAGGTGGCCCACCATGACCTAGGATGACCTCACAATCCACTCACCCAAATCCTCCACAACTTCTCCAATGGTTGCACTTTCATTTTTCCGCCGGGGTCCAATTCTTGTACATCCAATTTCTTCAATTCCCATCAATTCTCTTCCAATTGAAGTCCATAAAATTAATCAAATGTCACCACACTTTAATTCACATCTACACTTGTTCATAGAACCAACTTAAGTCCCAAAAGCGCGACCAAATGCGGGCCTACTAATTTCTCGAGCTAAATTAACCATTTTCTGATTTAATTGCTGAAAAACTCTGATTACATGAAAAATCTTCTAAAGATAAGCTAATGATCTGGAAATGATTTGTGACACACCTAGACTTCCAATTTCTGAATTCGATCTCAATTCTACGATTAATTTCACTTTGGCACGATACTAGCGCGGCCCAACCTACCGGGTAGCCTTTAGAAATTTTCATGCATTTAACCTGTGGTTGATCATCTCAAGCCACAATGTACATCTTTGAAACATTGGCGACTTTCAGTTGTCGGCGTAATCTCAAGGTTTCAAATACGAACACAGGGTACCTAATCGATAGGAAAGTCGGTCCAGTGCCGATCGACAAGAATTGTGCGATCTGGTGGAATCACCTACACTCAATCACATGCCCCTGTCGAGTCAACCTATCTCTGGTCTCTAATCGATTTTTATTTGTGCCGTAATGACCCTTGCAGATTAGCTCGGTCGAAAGGTCACTTCCTGGTTAAATTCTCGAGTCTGATGCATTAGAAACTCTTATGGCTTCACCCGATAGACTAGTTTTTACATGAGTGGCCGACTCAGGGAAAAGAACTATATGCGTGCCAACGAAATACCCGTCTCAATTTATTGAAAATAGAATTGGAAAATCGGGATGTCACAAAAAGTTGAGATTTTTTTTTTTTGGTAAAGTAATAATATAAAAGACAAAGCCAATATACACAAAATTGGAGCCAAGAACTTTCACTCATAATGTGAATAAGCAAAATGAGTGAAAGGGAGCTAGCATAAAAGAAAGAGCAACAACAAAGAAACTAAAAAACAGCAAGAGCAACAAGCCGAGGCAAACACAACATGGCACAAAAGAGGCAACAACCGCTCTAACAATTAAGAAGAGCGAATAGAGCTTCCATAAAAAACAGAAGTGTCGAAACCCCATCCTTGTTGAAGCCTTTTGTTCCTGGGGGTGTCCAGAACTTTGCTGTAGGTGAGCACTTTATCTTTGACAACTTTGATAAGGTGGTTTTTCATAGCAGCAACCTCTAGCGCTTCACCTCGAAAGAATACTGTTTCTTTTCTTCTATATTAAATGGCACAAGGCTCCAGAGGAAAACTGGGCAATGGAGTGGAAGAATTCCTTGCCAGAGAGAAATCTCAAGGCCCATCTGATGTTCTCCGGCCAAGGTCTATTGCGCCAAGGAAGATTACATCTCCCGCCCAGAAGAAAGCAAGAGTCGTAGGGACACGGCACTTAAAAAAGAGATGATCAATTGAATTCGGAGTGACGTTGCAAAAGGCACATAATTCATAATTAATTCTACCATAAGACAGGAGAAAAACCTGAGTGGGTAGGCGATTCTTGGTAATCAGCCAAAGGTTGAATTGAAATCTAGGCGCCATAGCATTGTTCTAGATAAGTTGGGCCCAAGGTACACGGTCCTTCTTGGTTTTAAGAATTTCCCACGCTAAAGCTACCGGGAAAATTGTAGAGGAGGAACCACGCCAAGAGAAGCGGTCAGAAGACCGAGAGGGGGACGGAAGGATGAAATCCCACCCCTCAAGAAGAGACCTGAGCACTTGACCCGCTGGTGAAAGAAATTCAGCAACCGTCATCTGCATAGAAAGGCCCGAACTCGCAATGAGCGATTCAAGCAAGAAAAGGTGAAGCGGGCCTTTTTTATGCCAATTTTCATACCACAGAGATACTGACCGACCATCCCCTACTTCTCAAAAAAAGGAAAGTCTGAATTCCCCTCTTAACTTAAGAATTTTTTTCCACGCCTAGGAATAGACAGCAGGGGTGGAAGAGACCCAAAAGAAAATTTCTCTTTAAGAAGTTTGAATGAATCCAAAGGGACTCTTTATTTGTAAATAAAATCCAGAGAATGACGGCTTTGTTGCACTCCCGTAACTTGAGTAAGCCTAGACCACCCTTCTCCTTGAGGGTCTAACGGTTGACTTGCGAATGGTGATTGACGCACAAGAGGAGAGCTGCCGGGACGAATTGGGCTGCTGCGGGTTTGCTGACCGGTGGATGGTGGTGCGCCAGGGTCGGCATTAGATGAGCGAGGCCGGACGAGGGTGCGAAGGTTGAGGCAGCCGGGGGATTGCCTACCGACCTGGAAAGAGAGACACGGAAAGCATTGGCGAGTGATCAAGCGGAGAAGCGAGCGAGAGCGAGGGAAGCTGTGAAGATGAAAATGGATGTGAACGATGGTGGATGTGAAGGATCGCATCTATTAACCATCTTGTTCTTCTCAAAGAAAAATTGTTCAAACAATTATGAATTTATTCTATAAAAGCTAATTCAGTCTTAAACTTTTCAATTGTGCTTATTTAGTTTTAAACTTTTGACAACTTGCTCATTTAATTTGAAACCTTTCAATTAAATCAATTTAGTTCTAAAGTTTTTGATGATTTGTCAATTTAATCCTAAACATTTTTTTAATGATTTTTCAATTTAGTCCTTACAACCATCTTATATGATATTGCCGATGTTGATGTGGACAATTTTTGCATTTTTTTATTTTATGAATTTTTTTCTCCTTTCCCCTTCACGCCCCTAGGTGAAGGACGCTCGCGCTGGGGTGGCCCTTGCTTGAGGCCAATGGAGGAGAAAAAAAAGAAAAAAAAAAAAAAAAAAAGAAAAAGAAAAATATTATAAAAATTAAAACGTAAAAATTGTCCACGTTTGTAGCGATTGGACCAATTATGCCATGTAGGTAGAAGACTGCAACGTCAACAATTTTTAGCAAAAGGTGGCCAAAAAATTAATTTGGTAAATTGTTAAGAGATTTATGACTAGATTAGCAAATAATTTAAATTATATCAATATAATTAGAATGTTTAGAATTGAATTGTCACAATCAAAAGATTTATAACTATATTGATTGCCGTAGAATAGGTTTTAAGACTTTTTAGATTATTTCTCCAAATTTTCTCGATTAGTTTCTTCAGTCAAATCACTAATAGACACGTGGGCTTTGCATGCCTACTAAAGCCTTAAAGCCTTATTCAAAACCCCATTTCCTTATCACGGGATTAAAACAATTCTCATTTAAATTTGATTTATATCGAGTTTGATTCCTATTTTTTATGAAACAAATGATGGACCGCAATGTCAAAATTTCGGTGTTAACATATATCCAGTGGACCAATACAGCCTTAGAATCTCGCTAGAGTAGCAGTGGCATAGAAAACGACCTGTAGAGCCCCCTGAAGCAAACCTAACATGACAAAAAGAGCACGGTTCTATCTCCATTTTTGCCTTTTGATTGCTCTCCTGCAAACACAAGACGAAAGTGACAGTATCCAGCCAATTCAAAAGCTCATGCGTTATGATGTATCCCACAAAGGGGGCTTCGATACTGCAAAACCCATGTCATTAACATCAAAATGCAAAGGACAAACCCAAAAAAGGCTTCTCTTCTACTATGCCCCCATTCCTAATGCCCTCTACATGTCATAGAAAAGGTCGATGCGAGAAAAGAAGCGCATCCGCTTCAATCCAGTTTGTACACCGCGATGAAGGACATCAGCACGCTCCCCATCCAGAGCTTCCCGTCCTTCTCCTCTACTTCGCTGATGGCTCTCACGACCTTGCCCTGGCTGTCCTCCAGGATCCGCACGACCTTACCCTCCTGGCTGTACTTAACGACCACTCCATGAAGTCGGCCCCCGATGTGAAGGAGGAACTGTATTTTCGCCGGAATAGGAAGCTTGAGTGTGAACTTCCTAATTTTAGGGTAGTGTGCGCATAGATACGTGTATAGGGTGCGGCGACAGTTGACTGCGACCCAGAATTCACCATCTTTGTTCGTCCGGACATTGTCAGGGAACCCTGGTAGGACAGCAAACACTTCTGAAGTCCCTGCCTTCTCACCTTGCAACCAGTACTTCCGCAATCTGCAAAGATCATCCCACACTGAATCTCCACAAACATGTAATAAAATAATAGATTCTTGACTACATATGCCTATTGATTTCACGTATTAAATAAAATTCTCGTGGCCTTGGAAACTATTGCAATGGTTCAAAGATAGCATCTGGGATTTTGGTAGAGAGGGACCGCTTGAAATGTTACTTCACAGTTCCGTCCTTATTCATAAGCTAAGAGCCTCATTCGCCAACAATCCACTTACAAGAGAAACATGTTAAACTAACACATGCTGTACATAAAAGTATTTCAGGGGGCTTCCGATGATTAAAATACTCAAAGTCAGAGCATAGTGTGCCAACTCTTGGCTTGAAAAAAAGGCTCTTTGTTGCGAGGAATCCAATGGTAATGCGGTAATCAAAGTGCTACCTTAGAGGCCTCCAGAATAACTTGTAATCTTCCTCTGGCTTAGAACTAATCTTGATTGACTAGCATGCATGACTACCATGTCATTAGTAGAAGCAATAGAATTGGTAAGAAAGACGCCATTGGGACTGATTCAACATGGACAATAACTGAATCAACATGACCCACCTGCCAATGGCACCTTCACAAAAGACAAAGAATGATCTGTCCTTGCTTAAGGACACGCCATTTGGAAATTGGAGATTCCTCTCAAGAACTGTGGTCTCCTTTGTGACAGGGTTGTACTTTAAAAGCCTTCCGCTACTTTCTGCAGAAAAAACCAGGTGCAAAAAGTTCCTGTGGAAAATTTGCAACATCCAAATTAATAAAACTTAACCATCCCACATAACAAGAATGAACAAGCAAACACAAAACATCAGACAAGAGTAGTAAAAGAAAAATGACCTAAGCAATTACTTCGCGAGTCATTTGAGCTTTATAGAGCATAATCAAACTAATTTGATGAAAAAGATCAAACTCTTAATAAAATGGTAGTAACGACAAATTATTTCACTCATTAACGAACTAAGGGGGTGCATGATAAAAATTATTTTGTTCCTGCACCAATTTGGAACAGAAACTTGTTTGATAACGCTTATCAAATTTTCTATTTCGGAATAGATTTCTATTCCGAAATAGAAAATGGAGAGAAATCGAAGTAGAAATTTTCTACTCTGATTTCTCCAAATCAATTTCGATTTCTCCCAACCCTAATTTCACTCTTTTCTCCCTCGTACGCCTCTTCTCTGCCCAAAATAAAAATAAATATATTCATTTAAAAATAAAAATAAATTTATTAAAATAAATAAATAATTTTTATTTATCATTTTATTTTTAGTTTACTAAAAATAAATTTATTTATGATAAATAAATAAATATTTTTATTACAAATAAAATTATTTTTTATTTGCCTTGAGTGTTTTGCCAAATAAAATTATTTTTATTCATTTTAAAATAAATTTTTTTTTGTAAAATAAAATAAAATAGAATAAATAAAATAAATTTATTTATTTATTTATTTAAAATAATTTATTTATGATAAAAATAATAAATTTTTATTTGCCTCGAGTGTTTTGCCAAATAAATTTTTATTTTTATTTTTATTCATTTTAAAATAAATTTATTCGTAAAATAAAATAAAATAGAATAAATAAAATATATTTATTATATTTATTTAAAATAATTTATTTATGATAAATAAAAATAAATTATTTTTATTTGCCTTGAGTGTTTTGCCAAATAAAATTTATTTTTATTTTTTATTTTTATTCGTTTTAAAATAAATTTATTCGTAAAATAAAATAAAATAGAATAAATAAAATAAATAAATTTATTTTTATATTTTAATTTTAAATTAAAATGTTATTTTTATTTTATTTTTAGGATTTATTTTATTTTATTTTATTTTATTTTATTCATTATTTTTTTTTTTACTAAATCATTTTTATTTTTATTTTTTATATTAAAGGTCGTCGGTCTGGCCGTCGCCGCCGTCGTCCGGAAGGAAGAAATTTTGTGTCGTTATCAAATGAATTTCTATTTTTAGAGTAGAAATTTTGTATCGTTATCAAACGGTTATTTTCGCTAAACTCTTCAGAAATAGAAATGAAAAAACATTTACATTAAACTATTTTAAATGAATGGTTGTCATAAACGCGCGCCCTAATAGTAGTGAGATGGTTGAAAAAAACAAACTTATATCTAGAATAGTAACTTTGCAGTCAAGGAAATACAGCAAGGAGCAAGATCATGTGATGGTGACAAGAAGTCCAGAGCAACTCATTACCACATTTGTGAAAAATTCTAGTCTTTGCATTTGTTGAAACGGAGGAAATCTACATGGACTCAGACTTAGGAATTTGACAGAGCATGTTATCACTTATTTTAGAAATTGCATGCTTATCATTAAAATACCTTCTCTGGTATACGCTACTGCTATCTGTAAAATACACATTTCCTTCGTCATCAATGTCCAGATCGTTTGTAAATCTCAATGGTATTCCTTCAGCTTCAGTTGTGAGAGATGTTGCCAATCCACCTTCTGGACCCACCTTCATTAGCCCAAAATATGCATCTGCAATGTATAAATCACCTGTTTTCTTGTCGAAACGAAGGCCCAGAGGCCTGCCGCAGATGTGCTCATTTTTTAAATAACTCAAAGATGATGGTTTTGGGTTACATAGTTCTGACCTGAATAAATAAGAACAGATGAACGTCAAAGACTTCCAAGGGAGGCAAGAGAGAAACTTACAAGATAAGGAGGAAAAAGAAAGGAACTGTCACCGATAACTGTTACAGGGAAAGTTAAGATGGACATTGATACAAAAGTACGAATCAAATCCATCATTCTGAAAAGTGTGGACACAAGCCAGAGCAAAAGGTAAAGCTCTCTCTTTCCGAGCAGCAAGCAGAAGCCGTGGGCACCCCGACAATCAGATACGCGCTGAAAGTCGAATGGTAGCACAGTCCTAAGCCTAATGACAGCATCGCCGGGCACTGTTAACCAAAAAGATGACAGATTCGTGCACCAAAGAATGTCATCTCCTCTCCGTCCGGCCTACACAGGCACTCTCCACTCCACACTAGCCACCCTCCACACACACACTCACGCAAACACGTCATGGTCAAAAAACGACACAAAGAGCTCGATCCCTCCCTCGCTTGCTCGCTCACCTATTGGGCGAAGTGTAGGCGAAATCCGACCAGGCCTGGCCGTCCCAGAACAGGACGCGCCCGTCCGCGACGCCGGTGTACGGGCCGCGGCCGAGCGGGTCGAAGGCGATGCTCTCGGGCCCCTGAATCTGGTTCAGGAACCTGACCTCCGACCTCTGCAGCAGGTTCCGGGAGTCTCTCTCGGGCGGGATCTCGGACCAAGGCGGCACGTCGGCCCTGTAGGCCTCGAAGTCCGGGAAGCCCGACAGGGCGCTGTGCTGAAAAGGGTCGGTGCCGCAGTACAGGGCCAGGAGGAGGAACGCTCCGGCGAGCACTCTGGCCGTCGACACCGCCATCGGGTGCGGCGCGAAGGTGGGGAGGGAAGAGCAAGAATGCAGTGAAACTGGAACTTCAAATTGGGACAGGCTCGCTTGGAACTGCGGTAGGTGAAAATCAAGAACGAGACAAAGGGAGAATCTTTACGTCGTTGCGTGGGCTTTCTTCGAGAAGATCGCCCAGGCGCTTTGTCCCTGACGATGATGGGTGGTTTACAGTTACTTGGTTGGTTCGGAGCATTTCACGACCAGCTCCTGGTAGTTGGGACCTACCTTCTCTACAATGCAACGGCATGATTCTGCAGTCGCTTTGAGGTTTTAGGCGTAAATGGGGACGGCATATATGTCTGAATAAATATTTGGTCGATGTGCAATTTTGATGTGGCCATTTTTTTTTGTATTTAAGTTAGGGGAAATGGGCATTTTTTTTGTGAAGATTTTGAGTTAAATTGATTGTCTCTTTCTATAGTATTACATCAGCTCTGATTGACGGGATGATTAATGCATATTTTATGGGGATTTCTTTGAAGAATTTTAATTAAATTGATTGTCTCTTTCCTTTGTGTTGCAACAGCTACGATGCCAAGGAATGAGGTTAATCTATCTACGGTTTCATTAATCTTTAAAGATTTTAGTTAAATTGATTGTTTGTTTCCTTTGTATTGTAGTGGTTGTGATGCCATGTAGCAGCGAGATTAATCTTTTTAGGCATATGAAGGCTCCGTTTGGGAATCACTTCCCAAAGCCCTTTAGAGGCCTAAAGATCCTTGGGTAAATGCCAGCCCATTTGGCAAAAAAATTTGAACTCGTTTTCTCCAAAATTTGAATTTCTTGGAAGATTTCAATTAAATTGTTTATTTCTTTCCTCTGTGATGGAGAGCAGATTTATATATAAACAATTTGAAAAACATTTTCCTAAAAATTCATTCCCGTATCTCTTACAAAAATAAGTGGATGGAATTTTTTTATCATTCGCAAAGATATTTAGATATAAATTATTATTGATAATAAGAATTTTTTTCATTAACTAATTAATTTAAATGATATAAATAATTATTTAAAAATATTTTTCAAATTATTTATATTCGCGAAATAAATGAAAGCTAAGTAAGTTTTAAATGTTGTCCATTGTACAAATAAATGTCATTATTTCCTGTATCTTTTACAAAAATAAGTGGATGGAATTTTTTTTTATCATTCGCGAAAATGTTTAGATATAAATTATTATCGATAATAAGAATATTTTTCGTAAACTGATTAATTTAAATGATATAAATAATTATTTAAAAATATTTTTCAAATTATTTATCTTCATGAAATAAATGAAAGTTAAGTAAGTTTTAAATGTTGTCCATTGTACAAATAAATGACATTAGCAGAAGTGGACAAGAAAGCCATTTAGCTTTATTTAAAAAATATCTCTCTCTCCACCGCTAATAAAAGCGCCACCATTAGTCTTGCTTGCCAATTCCATTGCCAATCTACGACACCATCTGCATAATCCTCGGATATACGATCTTGGGACCTCAAACTCCATTGAAGATCAGAGAAGGGTAGATAGCTGAGCTAAGCACTAGTTCAAGGTAAATCCTAAAATCAGACTAGATTGATCGTACTCAATTGGTTTCGATTCATTTCCAAGACCTATGAAATAGGTTCTGGGTTTTAAAAACTAAAAACTAATTTGAAGATGGTAGGTTCCGAGTTTTAAAAACTAAAAACTAATTTGAAGATGGTAGGTTTCAAATTTTAGGTATCAAACATATCCAACTCAGGTCACACTCATCCCTAAGTCGCACACTTTTGAACTCATCTAGAGGACTTGCACTTTCGGGGTGATGCTTCTTGTCCTTCAATACCGAGAGTGGCACTCGCTTCCTTGGCTAAATTGTGTGCTCCACAACTTTTGGTAGTGTCCAATCCTACTCCACAATAATATAGCTTAAGATACCTTAGTTTTTTCATCATTTGTGGATTGTTACTTTTAGTGTATAGGAATTTTTGTTGTTGCTTTAACTTCCACTTTGCTTGATTAATGGATGAACTTGACATTTTATAATTGTTCTATATTTTTGTTTGTTTTGTATCGTACTTCTTTTTGCTTTGTTGCTCTACTATGTTGTTGTAACTGCTATTTGTCTTGGTTGTAAATAATGAGACGTTTTACTAAAATTTGTCCTTTTAAGAAACAAAAAAGGGAAAAAAAAGAAAAGAATGGTGGATTCTAAGTTTCCAAGATCTAAAAACTTGGAATTAGTTCTGACATAATAAGTTTCAAATTCCAAGTTTGGAACCTACGCACTTTGGAATCACTCACCTCTTATAAAGAGATTTGATGTTATGAAATGCAATGATCAAAGATAATGGCAACATAGCAACAATCCGACTAAGCAAGCATGAAAAGGAAGAAAAAAGACATCATTTTTATAACCATCTTAAATTGATTCTGGCCAAATAATTCATTATGAATCGAATTTGCACTAACTAGTAAAATATATTTCTTTCCGTTGAGTAAGCAAGTCACAACGGCCCATAAAACACCAACACTTCACTTAACCAAAAAATTGTGTAAAGTCGTGTTTTGAAAGTTGAGATTTTGATAAATAGATGGAGTGCGAGATTGAATAACTTGCAAAATTTCCAAATTTTAGTCATGCCGACGTCACTTAAATTCATTAGAAAGTTTGAAGACGGTATTTTGCCATTGACTGTAACGGTGAAATCCATGCAATATCCCCCAATGAAAAATCCATTTTCTCTTGAAAGCAATACAATGATGGTATTTTTCTTTTCCAATTTGCTCACTCGATCAATAATTTTCCATCCTCTCCAAACCAAATCTTATTTTCAATGCTCTCTCTCTCTCTCTCTCTCTCTCTCTGGGTTTTGGGTGCTTCTACGGTCCATCCAAGAATTGTCCCTCAGAATCGGCACTCATTTTTAGTGCTGCCCATTCTGTCATGGCCCGGCCCAGATTGTCGTAACTTCAAGTGACCTAGTGTCTCGTAATTTACAATATTAGGATCGTCATGCCAAAATGTGAATTATGACAAAGTCTCCCACTTAGGAGGGAGCGAAATACATGAGTTTTATGTGAAAATTTTGGCCCAACTTTAACTCAAAGTCCAAATCTCCCTGAACTTTTTTTTATTGTTTTTGCTTCTTAAAAAGATACCAACTTTATCTGGGCTACCAATTCTGGCCTAATTTTTTTTTTTATATCTCCTGAAAAAAGTACAAATTTTCGGTTAGTACCCAAATTTAGTCCTTGTCGAGTTTCCACCAAGTACATGTGTAATGACACATTGAATATTTAACGGCATCATCAAACGAAGCAAGGACCAAATTTGGGTATTTGGCAAAAGTTTATGCTCGTTTATGAGACAACAAAATTTTGAGTCGAATTGGGATGCAACCTAAAGTTTGTGTTTTTTTTATGAAACAAAAAAATATTTTGGTCAGAATTGAGGCGCAGCCCAAAGTTTGTGTTTTTTACGGGACAAAAAAAAATTTGGGCCAGATTTCGAACCAAAACTAAAATTGCTGCTTTTCAAGGAAATTAGGCCGAAAATCTTATGAAAATTAAAAAATAAAAATAAAAATTATACATACAAGAACACAACCTGAATGCACTTATATGTTTAAATTTGACGGGAGAGATTAGATCGTCTCCATCACGAAAGGCTGATGAAACTCCACCACCCTGTCTCGACCTTTAAACGAGTCCTCGACCGAAAATTGCTCGTTTAAATTAGACTATGAGATCATTTGATCGACATGGTTCTTTCTTGCTAGTGACACGGCCATGGACGGAGCATGATTCAAGACTGTTCGTGATCGGCCGTGTCACGCACAAAGGGCTGCCCAAGAGCAGCCCATGACCGACCCATGATCAATCCATGAGCTGTATGAGCAAAGGCCCATGCGCGACCCATGAATGACTCATGAGCAATGTTCGATCGGCCCATGTGCAGCCCGTGACCGTTCAGCTGCTCTCGTGTCAGACGACCCTGCAGACCCCGATCTTGCTTCTAACACACACCTATAGTCTTCCTAAGGGCCTGCCGGGTACAGCCACCAAGTAGCCTATTGTGTAACCTTGTAATGATAATACGAATTCAGAATGCACCGTTGGATCGGAGGGACGATCAACGGCTGAGATGCCACCCGCATTTGTATAAATAGGGATCATTCTCTCTCATTGTAACCAATTCGTTCACAAGTAAATATACACTCTTTTTGCCCATCCAACTCTTGTGTTCGAGTATGTGTGCATAAAGCTAAATTGGGATCGATG
Source organism: Eucalyptus brandiana (assembly GCA_014182725.1). NCBI lineage: Eukaryota > Viridiplantae > Streptophyta > Magnoliopsida > Myrtales > Myrtaceae > Eucalyptus > Eucalyptus brandiana. The sequence goes on along the minus strand of CM024677.1, from coordinate 9,265,594 downwards.
ATCCTAAGGCCGCATGGTGTTTTGATCGACCGTAATCGACCGACTTGTGACACTAGGGTACTTTCAAATGACCAGCAGGATCTAAGGCGATAACATGAGAGAAAGTAAAAGTGAAGTAGAAGGATACGAGGTTGTTGCCGGAAAAGCCCGTTTTGAATTTCTTCCCCCGCCCGATTATACTTCGGGCCTTGACCCATTTTAAAAGGCCCGAAGTAAAGTCAGCCCAATCGATGAAACGTGGCATCAGATCAGGCCCATGATGAGATGACTTTTCGATGGTGAACTCAAATCCCTCACGAAATACGAGGGGCAACGAGACCCTAATCTCGAGTAAATTCGATGCGATAATATAAAACGAAGACGACGATTTCGATCTCATAATTTCTTCCCAAAATGAATACTTTTTCATTACTTATTTTACTAAAAATTGAATCGATGTAGAAACGTGCGAGTTACTAATTCTGTATAATCCCTCACGTGTTTTAGCGTTAAATTTCGAATCTTTTTCGTCCAACAACAACCTTCCTAAAAAGTATTTCGAATTTTGAAATACTAGTATCCTTCCACGTACCATTACCTTTCAATAATTACGTCCCATTACTTAATTATTCAAATATTCATCGATAAAACTGTTAAGCTTAATTTTTCAAATGTCGAATTTCTGCATACACGCAACGGGCGCGCACATTTCACTAAGAATTTTTTTTTTGGTTGAAAATGTAAGTATTGTAGAGCACATGAAATACAAGAGCTTAGGGACATCCCCGGCATTACAAATAGAACTAATAGTTCGGAAGGATGGAAGTAGAAAGTGTAGCCAATGCAACATTTTGACTGGGAATGTTTAATTTTTAGTAAAGTGATGCTCCACCTCTTACATATTTCCACACCTTAGCCAAAATGATATGGATATTAGTTGATTTGTTTTGAAACCGCTTATGGTTGCACCTTACCCAAATGCAATATGTGTGGTTGCTAGGAAAGATACTTTGAAGAGTCTTGCCGCCAAATCTTTGCCCTTTATTGCCCTAATCATCTAGTGAAGTTCCTCATTCCATTCTCCTAAAGAACATCCTCATTCCATTCTCCTAAAGAACACCTAATTCCATGTGGCGCAAGGATACTACGCCAAATGCTACTTGTCCATTTGCACTTGAAGAATAGATAAGTTCTGTCTTCTATACCAGCTTTATAAAAGTTACACTGGATATCAATTGAGGTCATATGTCGTCCTACAAGCTCTGATGTCGGTAATCTATCTCTACAAATTAGCCAACCAATAAAATTGTGTTTGCTAATGCTGTTACTCCAAATTAGGTTGTACCACTCCACAACTAGACCCTTGTGTCTGAGTTCGTTATAAATATCACGGTAACAGTATCTTGAGCTAAATATAGCTTGGATTTGAACATGTCGTAATTTGAGGAGGCATCGCCAACTCCAAGCCCTACTACCCTAATGTCAAGTTGCATAATCAGGGGATGTCTACATTTTGTGTTGTGAACCCAAATACTCCAAAGCGAAGATGATGGATGATTAATAAAGTTCCACAACATTCAGTTTAACAAAACTTTGTTCCATATCTTTAAATCGGGCAATCCAAATCCTCCTTCCTTTTTAGGTGAGTAAACTACTTGCCATACAACCTTGTGCGATCTATAATTTGCTATCAAACCAACCCATAAGAAATCTTGAAAATGTTTAATTAATTAATAAGAAATCTGACTAATAATTAATTATAAAAGATCCACCTCAACCCCAGAAATGTTTAAAGTAAATTCTCTTTTTGCTGTACTTGGTTTTGGGAATTTGGTAATGTGTTTCACTGTTTCATACTTGAAATCAAAAAAAAAAAAAAATCTTTTCCCAATTCCGAAAGATCAAATTCATTTTGATTTGCCCATTTACATAAGGGTAAATATCATAAAAACCCCCAAATTGATATATTTATGACAAATTTATCCAAAACAACTTTTTTTGACAGCAAAAAATCCGAAAACAAATATACCCTCTATTAAATTGAATTAATATCGCAAAAAAAATCACAAAACCAGTACAACTATGACAAACAAAGAGTAAAATCCCAAATTGATATACTAGTCAACTGTCCCGTGTTATCCAACTCAGTAATTTGACATTAAAATTTTGACGAAAACTAACAAAGGATAAATTTGTCACGGATATACCAGTTTTGGGTAAATTTGTCAAAAGTATATCTATTTGAGAGGTTTTTATGGTCAAAAGAATTAGTTTTAGGGAAAATTCATCACATGTATATTAGTTTGGGATTTTTCGTGGTGTTAACCTTTGCATAATTTACCTAAAAATAAAGGATGGCTTCAGCAAATTCGATCTTCTCCAGTATTCCATGGTCAACTAGGGGGATAACTTCTATTCCAAGACGTCTAAAGAGGAACCCTCTCTCTCCCGTCGAAAGATTCCTGGGAACCAACCCAATTTGCGGACCGACGATGCGCGATCGAGAGAGCTCTCGTTCAAGCAAGATTTTCGACACTTTCTTTACCAACTTTCGGACCCCACAAATTGCAACGTCAAGGAGATTTAAGTTCCATCCTTCAATGATAACATTCCCCTTCCTTCCGTTCGCGCAAGGAAGACCTTTGGAATGGCATATTGGAATTTAGAGAATGGAATATTTATACGTCGGCGACATCATTAGATATTCGCGGAAACATTTTATGCCCATCCTCTTAATTCGCTAAGCAAGATTCCGCACGTGTTTTACCTAGATAGGGACCTTAGGCGGCTCGAAAGTTCCGACCGTCGGATGCTATTCCTCAGGCGATAGCTCGACTCCATTGTCGCGTCGACTCATTAGAGCACTACAGATCCGTCTTGGGCTGGTCGCGAGCGCATTGAGGAGTCGTCGCTGTCAGGGTCGGGTCCGAAATCCGGGCCGAGCTTAGGGTTTCTGTCTTCGGTGCATTTTGTTTTGGTCAAAAGAAAGGATTTCTATTCGTTTCTCAGAATAATATTCGAGACTCGAGAGATACGCAAGAGGCTTTTTTCAAGACTAGCAAATCCCAAATAGCTGCCGGACAAAGCAATTACCCGAATGCAAATGACACAGCACGGTCCATAGCCGAAAGCACGCCCTCATCCCTCGTGAACGGATCTGTCGCCGTAAACGTTAGGCAACCAATCGCCAGATTGAGTGATGAACACACGCCGTGATCCTACCTTTTGTGCACTGAAGAGAAGGGAAAACATGGCTTGAATTAGGGTTTTTCCCATCTCGTTCCCTTTTTTGCCTTATGTATCAATTGAACACGAAATATCGATCAATTGATCTTGCTATTTTCGGCGACATCATCAACTAAAGATCGAGACGTGTAATCTGAACGGACGATATGAAGGTAAGCGTGCATAAGGATCGAGCACCTATGATCGCCCAGATGTCGATTAACCTTGTGCGATTGAAGCTAAATGCAACCCACCAAACATTCCAAATTCGAATTGCCATTTTCAATGTCGGGTCGTTGTTGCTCGATTGGATCCGTGGTCCATTTTCTCTTCCCCGATATGGTTAAAGCTTCTTTGGCCTAATTCTACACGTATATCTGTCTAGATCGCGGTAACAATTTTAGTGACCACCTAGGGTTTAGACTGTTCATACAGTTCGATTTCAGGACCGTTGGACTTATGTTATGCAGATATTTTTCTCTTGTCAAAGCGAAAATATCGAACCGATGTAACCGGGTCCGAATATGATGCATGTGGGGCGGGTCGAATTCAAATGTACTTCATGTGAAAGGTATGCATCAATGGTACAATTTCGACATTTTTAGAAACGTTTGAGCTCACGCGACCGCGAGAGTAAATTTTCTTCGCAGCAAGGTCAGAAGGAAAGGGTACTTACACCTAAACTTGTGGACATAGTGGTGCACATATGCAGTGGTTTTGGACGGATTAAAAGTTTTTTGTTTTTTCAGGAGGATCGATGCGGGCATATACGGATCTGTCGAAATTTACTGCGTTGGTTCCCCATTTCCATTCGCTTCGACGTCAAAACAATGAAAAGCACAGCATGAATCGGTCGACAGTCTCGACAAGTTGTCTCGATTGAATAGAAATACCAAGCGAGGTAGAACAATTTCTTTGCAAATGATCATGCGCTTTTCCAAATTTTACACCAACCTCGCGATCATCGCCGTGGATATATGCAGTGATTTTTAGAAAACATCGATGGTCCGTTTTTCACATTTTTAGAAACATCGATCACACACGATTTCGAGGGTAAATTTTTTTCGGATCAGGTCAAAATGAAAGGGTATCTATACTCAAACTCGGGGACATTGTCATGTAAATATGCAGTGATTTTGGTCGGATCGAAAGCTTTACTTCTTTTATTGATGCAGGCAAATATAGATTTGTCCACATTACTTCATTAATCCTGCATTTACATTCACTTGGGCGTCGAAACAGTGAAAAGCAACATAAGTTAGTTGGCTGTCTCGATAGGTTTTCTTGACTAAATATGAAAACGAAGCGAGAGAGAGAGAGAGAGATCTCGTACACATGATTGCCCGCATTTACTAGCTGATGGTGTCCCCCTGACTATCATATGATTCACCTGTCTTTACCCGTCTCTTCCAAGGTACGACGCTACTTAAAAAATGTACGGTTTCGTCTGAAAAAAAAAGAAGAAGAAAATGGTGGTCATTACATTCAAGGTTCTGATCTCACGTACAATACACAATTGCGAACCCTCCACCTTAATGGCTTCGATTCTGGACAGGACCGTCGACCGGGATTTGCCTAAATTCCTAACTTTCAACCCGTTTTGATTTGAATGGTCTGCCTTAGGATGCTGATGAATTAGCTTGCCTCAATAAATTCCAGATTGATGTTGACAGATTGCATGCCTGGGTAGGCATCTTTCGATTATGATCATGTTCATGATCCGGCTGAGCAGTACCACGTAACGTGAGCGATTTTTACAACTTTTCAACTCCGCTTGTAGACAATCAGTCTTCTGTTCTCTTGGAGATGAAGACAATTGGTCAATCGGTGAGGTTCTTTTCAATTTGACAAGCCGTACTTTTTTTCTATATTCTTTTTAATGATATGAAAAGAAAGAAGCCCACGGAAAATTGGGAAAAGATTTAGCTTTTCGCAGATTATTTTCGTCCACCAATAAATACACACAAAAGGAAATCCTTTAAGTCACTAATTTTTCGCAGAGCGAAAAGAATTACAAATTTTATTTACAGTGAATTTCATGACCCAACAAATTCATTTTATCTCGTGTAATAAGAGCTTATGAATGTCTGATAAAAGTGGGTAAATGATTAAATGAAAGAGCTAATCGAATTGAGTAATGCATGATCAACTTTGCATGACACTAAGCTTCAATCCTCTCAACAATTATATTCCATTTTGCAGACATGCCTGGAACAATCGACTACGATATAGTACACGAATTAGATGGTCAAATGGTCGCAAACTGAATTTTCGAACCTCAAAATCAATAATTAGTTTAGCTTCAAATGATATAAACAACTTTTTTTTATTGCTATACTTAATCATGAATCTAAGTATAGAGATACTCCCCTACTTTTGAAGCGCTAATCTAAATGTCGCCGAACTCCGAACTCGACCAATCAATAAAATAATTTGGAGATAAACTTAAACTCAATAAATGAAAACTCTAAACCTAAAGTAGGAGATCTATTGACCCTCGACCCGAGAGCTCAATAGCATAATAACAGTTAGCGAGTAATATCGCATGCAAGAAATGGAGAAATTTCAATATATCACATAAATGCCACGTTAAATAAGTTTTAGACCATGTTTCGAGTGATTCTTACTTTTAATTTTGGGCTTCTATTAATTTTGCGAAACCGACGCTCTAATTTTTATTTGACCCAAAACACTCGAAACAATTCAAGCTATTAAAAGTTCGACTAATGAGACTATATTCATATATCGCAATTTTCTCAGAATTAAGTAATTTTGTTATTTTCCAATTTTGAAGGGAAAGGCGAGAAAGGGAGCTAGAAGTAGATGGCAAAGTGCAGAAAAATTTGGCTCTTTGATGTATTGTTTTACATCGATCCGAATGTTTTCTATATCAAGTAATTCAAATCTCTTAAATTTCACCCGTATATTTTAAGGTCGAAAATAGTATATTTTTCTCACTATCTTCATTTCCTTACCACATTTATTATTGTTAAAGCATTCGGAATCCATGTGACGAAATCATGTCATATTTCTAAACGATCTCCTGAACATTATAAATGCTATATTTATCACATCATTTCATCCTACCGTTGATTTACGACAGGAACTATGTCTTTTATCGACCCAAATTACACAGAAAAAATTCCCAAGGTTTTGATTTTAATTCTCCATGACGATTGTCGAGTTTCTGATATATGTCTTCTAGGATGTTAATCTAGCTATGTCATATCATCTACAAAAAGCACGTTCCAATAAGTATCGCTTGTACAAAGACGCTACTTAGAATCATTTTCAAGGATCCTGCCGTAGAGTTTCTCTTGAAATCTTATGATGGGTTTTCTGATGTATAATCGAATTGATTGTTTTGCTATTTCTCAAAAACTCAATTGTATGAATTAATGAGGTTTTAATGCCTCTATGACCAACTGCAAAACAGTGCTGAGAATGCACCGTTGTTCGCTCATCATCTAATGATGAGAAATTTGCTAAAAAGAATAGGCGGAATCAAATTATTAGAACACGTCTCTCATTATATGTCTTCTTGCAAGGAGTTTAATAGTGCAAAACTTCGAGGAGAGAATATCTTGTAAATTAGACATTTTTCTCGAGCAAATTTTTTATATTCCACATAAGATTTTTTTTTTTTTAATATTCCACATAAGTTTCCCAAAGAACATCTTGGTAAACACAAAATTACTAAAAAATTAGGAGGAATCAAATTTTTAGAACAAATCTCCAATTATACTACCTGTTTGAAGTAGTTTGAGAGTGCAAAATTTCAAGAGAAAACATCTCATTGCTCACACATCTTTTCCAAACAATCCTACATTTTTTTTTTGGGATCCTGCGTAACTTTTCAACAAAAGTTTCTTAACGATTACAAATTATTGAATTTTATTATTAAAGCATCTTTAATCGTACGTCCTGTCATGAAGAGTTTGAGAGTGCAAAATTTATGAAGAGAATACCTCATTGATCACGCACTTTATTTGGGTAATATTTACTTTGATTCGGCATAGCGTTTCGACAAGAACCCCTCGACAGGAGTGGAGGTATACTTCTCCTGTTACGTTATATTTCCCCATCATTCTAACTGCCAAAAAAACAAAAAACTAAAAAAAGAAACAAGGGAAGGGGAGAATTAAATGCCAAGAGAAGATGTCATTTCAAAGAAGCTGAATCCTATTTATTAATTAATTGGAGAGAAAAAAAAAAAAAAAAAAAAAGAAAAAAAAAGAAAAAAAAAGAAAAAAAAAAGGTTAAAAAAAAATCTCAAATCCCTAAAACATTCCAAAAGGCAATTATATCTCGCCCCCCTCGTCCGCTACAGCAAACCCCAGATGGATCGCTCCCACCCACTCATTATTCACCCAATCATTTCACCCCTTCCCTCTCTCTCTCTATCTCTAAAAAGAATTTCTTCCTCTTCTTCTTCTTCTTCTTCTTCTTTTTTTTTTCTTTTTCTTTGTCATTTATCTAGTCCTCCATTTTGACTCAATTCCTTCTTCTAGTCCACCCTCCATGGAAAAATTAGTTCTCCCATGCTTGTAAAGACTTTGATCAATAATAGTAATAAACAAAAAACCCATTTCGAGAATGACGAGAGCGCTCCATCTTTCACATAGCTAGATTGCAAAATTTCAGACATGGACCACATCAGAATCGAGTAAATGTTTTTTTCGAAGAGCGTGAACTCGGACAAATATTATGTAATATGATTATGACGGCCCAGTACGTATAATTCAGATATGATGTACGAAAATTTAGACGATGACTTTTTAACGTATTGCTATCAAGTCTTTTGACAGGTATTTTTGCTATTTGATTGATCCATAAAATCAAATAGATTTTTTTTTTCGCGACGGGACCGGAATTGCTATTATCTTGCACAAATTGCACTTAAAAGACAAATTATTAATGGGAAGAAGTACATAAATTTAATTCCCCTATAAACCCCACCTCCTCCTCAATTCCCCTTCCCATCCGGTTTTCTCCCGACCAGACCAGTCCCATCCAGGCTCCGCCTTGCAATTTTTTGTACTCTCTCTCTCTCTCTCTCTCTCTACAAAAAAGAAACCTTTTTTTTTTTTTTTTTTTTTGCTCTTCTTTGTCGTTTTTGTTGGGATCCCAAGTGGAGGGGGGGGCGCTTTAAATAACAGTATCGATCTGCAGATATCCAATCTCCTCCATGTGCAGCAGTTCATTCCTTTGAAGGAGAAGAAGAAGAAGGAGAACTCCTCGTCTCTGATCTTCCCCCACGGCGACGGCGGCGGCAACGACGACGGCGGCGGCCCACCATCCATCGGAAATGTCAGTCGAAATGGCCTCCGAGCGCGTTTGTTACGTGCACTGCAACTTCTGCAACACCATCTTGGCGGTAACTCCACTCCCCCACTCAGTCCTGCTAACTTCCGACTTCTTCTTTTTCTTCTTCTTCTTCTTCTTCTTCTTCTTCTTCTACCCTTTCTTCTTTCCGCGATCGCCTCTTTCGAGTTTCGGTAGCTGCTTAAATGGCGGAATTCAAAGTGGTGTCGGGTACTCGAGTTGGAGGACGAAGGTATACAGGATCGAGCTTGATTCTTGCAACGACGAAACTCAAAAGACTTTCAAGAACCCTTTTCCCTTCCAAAGAGACCGCAAGTTTCGAGTGCCTTCCCTAAAAGAATTTCCAAATTTTATGCAGTGGACGGGAATTACAGCGAGACCAGTCCAAAAGAACATGCATACTTTCGTGAATCAATGAAATAGATCTGTGCCTCAAATTTTGAACCCCTCAACCAAGTTCAATCAACGTTTCTTTTGTTGTGATCTTGTTCTTGAGTATGACAAGGCAAAGAAACCCCATTATTTCAAGAAAACCAATGTTTTTGTTTTTTTACGAACCAAAGTAAAGAATGGGTTTTGTTATTAGTGGTGAGGTTATAGGTTTTGAGGTAGACTCGATAGGTTTTAGGGTTCTTTCTTCTTCTTGATCCGATCAGGTCCATGGTAGTGTGTGCCAGAAGTCAACATGAAGCCTTTTTTCTGTGATCCCTGAGACTCTTTACACGGATTTCATGTCTCAAGCTACTACTGTACTCTAGACCCAACATAAGTTCATGCGTCCTTCCCAATTTCCTGAACGAAAAAACAAAAAAATTATGACCCGTCATCATCGATGATCGCCCATGGCCGTACATCGTCAGCTCTCGTCAGTCGCCTAGTCATAACACATAATTTCATCAAACACTTTTTTCAACCCTCCCTCTCTCTCTCTCTCTCTCTCTCTCTCTCTCTCTCTCTCTATACCTATACTGTGAGGTGGGTGCTTCTGTTCACTCATGCTGAGGCCAACTGATGAAGAAGCATCATGGCACAAGCACTAGAGATATATACACTCAAAAATCTTGACTAGTTTTTACAAAGATCATTTATTCTTTTTTCTTTTCGTTTTCTCTCCTTTTCTCGGAGGAAATTTTTTTCATGAACCATTACACATTCTCACTTTCATGATGATAACATTAGCTGTTGTCAAATATGGGGCTTCTCATGGCCTTCTTTTGAAAGAAGGAATCAAAGATCTGGGTGATCCGAGTCACTGCACAAAAGCCTGCAGGGAAGAAGAAGCAACACCCAACAATTATTTCATATTTGAAAACAAAAACAAACATTTCCCCTTTTTATTTCTTTTTAGCACTTTATTCATGGGCCTTGTAGAGTTAATGGCAATAGACTTTACGGTTTCCAGTTCTGGTCACGTCGCTTTCCATTTTGCCCGTCTTTTATGGTTCTTTGTTTTGGGGTTGTCAGAAGGAGCAACCAGAAAGAAAAGTGAGAGGCGCACTCAAATGTAAAGAACGGCCTTAAAATTTGTGAATTCCTTGTAGTTATTTACCAATGTGAGGCCTGAGTGTACCTGCTAAGAAGTTGCTTGCTGATGGGCTTTTTAGTTTTTACTCGGAGAAAGAACAAGCGACGAAGTCCTTCTCTCTCTCTCTCTCTCTCTCCCCCCTCCCTCTCTCTCTCTCTCTGGGCATTTGTGTGTGTGTGAGTGTTGGATCTTTTCTGGGTGTTATGGGAATTATGCTCTGGTTGCTGCTCGAACCATTTTTGTCATATGGTGCTTTTGGAAAAGCTTCCGATAAGAAATATGCAAAGCCTGTTTCTGTACTTGACCACTCCGAAGATTCAGATGTTGTGTTTCCTAGCTTGTCATAGCTCCAACTGGTACGTGGAATGACCTAGACACCGCTGCAAATTCTCGAGTTTGGTCATCATCAAGAGCTGATCTTTGAGAAGACTATGCATTGTTAGAGAGAGAGAGAGAGAGAGAGAGAGAGAGAAGAGGAGATAATGTTTGACGAAATGGCAACTAGAAGATGGCACGACTCTTGACCTTGTAACCTTCCAATTAAGCGACACTGAAATGCTTTCCTTCTGTTTTCTCTTTGGCCAAAAAAATGAAACGGTTTTGAATCCCAGGAAACGAAAATAGACTGATGAGTCTTTTTTGGGGGCATGCAGGTGAGTGTTCCGAGCAGCAGTTTATACACAATGGTAACGGTGAGGTGTGGGCATTGTGGCAACCTGCTCTCTGTCAACATGGCTGGTGCTCTTCAGTCTGGCCCTCTTCCAGACACTTCCCAGGTAACCATTCTTACTTAGCAAATCTATTGTCTCCCATTAATCGATCTTCAAAGAGAAGAAAACCCTTCTTTGAACATCTTGACACATTCTTGTACTTTCCAAGTAATGCTTGGTACATGGAGACAAGTCTTTTTAGATCAGTTCACAATATGATGTCGCGAATAGGTTCTTTGACAAATGAGCCTATTCAGCATCAAATAAAGCTCTTCTATGTCACTCGAGTTACTAAATCCATAAACCGGTCTCAAGATCTGGCGATTGTATAATCAGAAGCCAATAAATGGCTCGTCGATCCTTATACAACAACAAACTCATCCATCAACATCCATCATCTCTTCTGCCTAATGCTTTGGAATGATAACCATGAAATTAAGCATACTGAATAGTGTCATAATCATATGTGTTGGTCCCAATAGATGTCCTTTGTTTTTGGGGTATATGTATGTATATCTGAGAGTGCTCGCAGAAACAGCAGCCTAGCTCGGAAAACATGGCAAGGGGAAGTGGCTCCTCTTCTTCCTCCAGACCCAACAACAACACCAGCAACAAGTTCTCTTCCTTTGAACCCATAGAGGCGGAGGCGCCTCGTATGACTCCCATTCGCCGTGAGCCTCTCTCTCTCTCTCTCTCTCTCTCTCTCTCTCTCTCTCTCTCTCTCTCTCTCTCCATCCCTCTTTTTGAATATGTGTGCAGTACGCATGTATGTATATGTACGCGCAATTGTGCATATTTGCGTGTTGTATTCATGTTTTTATCACGTTCTCTCATGGTAATGCATCTTGATAAGGCATGTACCTAGTATTATATAGCTGATGATTATGATAGTGGGAGTCTAGGAAAGATGGAGTGGTGTCAGAAAGTGCATGGCTGTAATAAGCTCAAAAAAGGTAAAATTCCATATGCCCAAATTACTTTTGATGGATTTCTACTGCATCTTGGAGATGCCATGCTTTTTGAGGGAAGGGAAAAAAGGGGGTGAAAAAGAAGTAGATGAATGAATAAAGCTGTTGTTCCAGCATCCTAATTGATTGATATTTCTGGACTTGGTAAGGGTTATTCATGAAACGAGTAAGAAAGGGAGCAGTTCTCAGTGGCCGTAGAAATTCTGATTCCTCTAATACACTCTAGGCTTAATGTTGAAGAGATCAGATGGTGACACCACAATGCATACATAAAAGAACAGATCAGTATGGTTTTTCTGCGTCGATGTTGCAGGTCTTGTGTCCTTTTACAATTCAGCCCTCTTCTCTCTCTCTCTCTCTCTCTCTCTCTCTCTCTCGTGCATGTGGGGTTTTTGGCATGTCTTTGGCTTTTAGTCGGGTCGACTCAAGTAAGTACATTCGGTAGTTCAGTGCCAATAACTTCGCATCCCAAAGAGCATGTTCTTGTCGAGCTTCCAACTTGAAAATTTTCCAAACCACAGTTTCATTTCTAAAAGACACAGCAAAAGGTAAAGCTAATCCTTGAGAAAGTATGGACATTAAAACCTTTTGGTCAGGTTTCCCTCATTTTACTTGACTAAGATTGTTATATGCTTCTACTTGGAGTTGCAAGTACTCAAATCGTCCTTCTCCGCATGCATTGGTGTCTTGTGATATGCACTAAAAGAGTTGATAATATGCATGCATGGAGATTCTCAGGATAAGTGTTCAAATTCTTGGTGGTCATTATCTGGGACTGAGCCTGCACATGTTCCCGAGGAAGCAATGTGCAAAGCAGAAGTACCTTCACATATGCGGTGTTTGTCTCATACCAATACGTTACAAAATCATTAACTAAATACAAATTGAATTATTGCTACACTCATAGAAATGAGCAATGACTAAATGAGGCAAGGAATAGACATGTTCTCCTTTTTCCCCCTCTTGGAGAATTACCCTTCAAATTTCAAAACTCACTGTTTGATAACTTATAAGTTTATGATAAGTATCAAGTTGGCTCTCATAATTTCATGCACTTTGCATCAGAAAATCATTGTGGATGAGATTGAACAAGGAGAATTACACTCGATGTAAAATTCTCGTGTCCTTTTTAAAATTTGAGATTTAAGCATGTCAGAGAAGCTAAAAGTGACAAGAGAAAATAGAGCAAGTACCATCTCAAAGGCCTTAATTTAATGTGGTTTTTGATCTGTGTTTATATCCCAGGTACTACCAAATGGAGGAAAAAAAAGATTTTCTACAAGCGGTCTTAATCACCATTAGTGCATTACTTGGTAAAAACATGGATAGTTACAACTAACACATGAAAGAGGATTAAGGCCAATTGTGAATAATTGTTCCCCACACGTAGTGTTTATGATCATAATCCTTAATCCATTTCCCCTTTGTCGACAAACAAAATTCAAAATAGAAATTATTTTTTATATATATCCTTTAATCCATGTTTTGCTTGAGAAAGGTGTCTTTAACAAGTGTTATATTTGCCTAACATAAAAAGAAAAAAAAAAACTAAGAAAAGAACTTTTGGATGGTCTCTCAATTAACATGATCATATGCTCCTCCAGTTGCAATCGGTCGCATACATAAACCATTACTCTTATTTCTTTAATAAGGTTCCATTCATTGTAGCTGTGATTTGATTGAGTCTAATAGAATATTAATCCGAGTGATAAACTCCTCCCAACATATGATATACTTGTGACTAATTATAACTTGTGGAAATACTACAAACAGTCGGGTCTTTTTTCGTGCATTAGTGTTATTGAATGAGAGTTACTAAAGCGAGTATGCCTTCACAATTTGTCACCAATGATCACAATTCATCGACAATGATGCAGCCCCAGAGAAAAGGCAACGAGTTCCTTCTGCATATAACAGGTTCATTAAGTAAGTATGATCCCTAACTTATGATTTATTATTATAAATAGAGGGTTTTGACATTGATTGGAAGATATCTTTGCATTGTTTTCATTTCCAATTTTCTCCTCCTCAGGGAAGAAATCCAAAGGATTAAAGCCAGTAATCCTGACATAAGCCACAGGGAAGCCTTTAGTACAGCTGCCAAAAATGTAAGTCAATGATGCTCATGATCAATCAGAGTACACCTAATAGGCTTAATTTCAGTTCATAAAGAACATCTTTCCTAATACTTAGGTAGGGAAAAGAACAAGGATAATCTTGGCTTTTAGTTGATTAGGGCATTATACTTCTACCAATTTCTTTTTCATATTTGTCACATCTTTTTGTTCGGGCAACATATCTCTTAGTTAATATTGAATCTCTCCTATGGTATAGCCGCTGCTATAAGGTATACAGTAAATAACATCTCCATAACACGTCTTGACAACATTATGATATAACTGACTTATACAATCACCCTCTTATTTTATGTTTCATGTCAATAAATGTGAGTAAATCAATTATAAGTTCTACATGTGCATCTATATAAGTCATATCCTACTGCCATTGAGCAAAACCCTTCTTGTTAAGATTTAATGATGTTGCCTATTCCATTTTCTTCTCTATGAATTAATACCTTAAGAAGAAAATTAACAGTAAGAAGGAAATCAAGAATTTCCGATATGAAACTTGTTTTAAAGATGCTTGTCGATGTGTAAGAAATATTTAAAGAGCATTTAAAAGAGTGTTTATGATGGACTTTGAAACTAAGTAACTTTGTTTAAAATACAACTGTGTATAAAACCCTTCTATGAATGAACACAAGGAACGATTCTTATGATATACAACATGGATTCCACTTGAATGATTGATTTGATCCACCGGAATGAGTTTAAACAACATGTTCTTTAGGGTTGCACAATAAGGAAAAGAGAAATGCCAGACATGTTTACAAGATAAGGCGAGGAGCTGGCCTTTCTGACTATGACTATCTAATTTTGACATCCTTAATCCAATGTCTGTAAAGAATAGATGATCAAATATCCCAGCATGTACATTACATTGCCATTCAATAAGAAAATTTTAGTGAAAGTACTTATATTACTGCCATCACCTTAATATAGATTGATATCTTAATGCCGGTAGAAGTTGTTAACATGGACTCTACTGTTTAAAGCTAGGGCTTAGAGAGCTAAAAATAGCACATCGGTCCGTTATAATTAATCTTATGTACTTTGATGTTGGTGTATATGTAGTGGGCACATTTTCCTCACATTCACTTTGGGCTAAAGTTGGATGGGAACAAGCAAGGGAAGGCGGACCAAGCAATTGCCGGAGATCATCAAGGAACTCACAAGTCCCATGGCTTCTATTAAAGAATAGTAAAGATGAACTCTAATTCGTGTCTACGAGAGAGCTTGCTTTAATTTCTTGATTTGTCATTTCAAGAAGTCAATGAGGGCTTGATAAAAGCAAGAACACATCCCCTCAATTAAAACCCTCAATGATATCATCATCCTGTATAATTTGTTTTTATGTGGCCCTCTCATCTTTTTCAAGGTCTTGCTCATGAATATGTGTATCGATTCTTGTAATTTATTTTGAAAAAGAAACTCAGTACTTATGTATTTCGTTTGGGACATAGTACAATAATCTGCATTTTTTTCCCGTCTCGCGGACCTCTCTCCCATCAGATAACATGTGACATTTCATACTTCTTATACACGAGAACTTCTGGTGTGGCGGAAGATTACCCCGTGAAGATGACTATGCCTTATCACCCGCCAGCACCGCTTTCTGTTTCTCTCTTCTTTCCTCCGTTTGTTCGACAACTAGTCTCCTCTGTTGTCACTGCTACCACTAGTGTCGCCACAACTTTCTCCTTGATGCTCCAACCTTCTTCACACCTTTGCTGCTTAGTTGCTGTTGACCTCAAGGGCATAGGATGTTGTCAGCTAGCGAGGATGATGGATAGCAAATCTGACCAACGAGCTAAATTTTGATGTCATCGTTCGCGAGTCAGGTTCATCAATAGCAACGGTAGCAAGATCGCATCGTTGAGTGCTGTTGAGTATGAGGAGTATATTTTCAACGAAGTCCACATGCACCCGCACAGAGAGAGATAGTACAGTTTAGGGCTTTTCCTAGTTTCGCATGTGAATAATCCAATGTACACATTTGTCAAAGTTAAATTTGAATGGATGGCTCATGTGATTTGGACAGTCACTTTTGCCCAAGCAGATTTAATGATTGTATCGTTGCCAAATTGGGTACTACCATCCATGCAATTTTTTGGGTAATCAACCAGTATTTCAATATATTGCTAGGCGTTTTTCCTATTAGAAGGCAATAAGCTCTCTTCTTCTTCTTCTTCTTCTTCTTCTTTTTGGTAAGTGATTCTTCTTCTTTTTTTATAAACAAGAAAAACTAAGTTTGGCCTTCATTCAGGTTTGGCTTGAGTTCTTGATCTAACATGGCCAAGACATCCCATATTGACTTCTAGCTAGGTTTCTTGAAGCTTGTATGACATCAAAATTCAACCACTCACTCTCTCTCCCTCCCCCTCTCTCTCTTTCTCAACAGCTGTGGTTACTATCAGCTGTCAAGCTCAGAAAAAGAAATCAATGACACCGAATTTGATGGCTCAGAAGAAAAACAGGAACTCCAGGATATATGTTGGAGATATCACCTTCGTCCTCTCTTCACATTTTTTGTTTTGTTCTCTTTTTTGGTAATTACTGCAGCACAGCTTGCTAGATACCCAGGGTCACTGTTGCACACAGATCTTTGAAAATCTCAGGTTGGCCAGAAAACACAAATAAAGAAAGAATTTTTACTCCAACCCCCTGTTTAAGGTAAAACGTTCATCCACAAATTGACCTTAATCACCTATCTCTGTCGTGTATTAGCCAGTTGACTCCCTTGGTGTTGCTGACCTTGACTCAAATGAAAAACACTGCTTGTTGCAGCACTGTGTCATGTTGTAGCCTCGGAGGTGAGAATGGTCCTCTGTCAAATTTCGACACAGCAACATCCTCGAAAAAGGTGAACTTAGACATAGGCATTTCTCTCATGCTGAACAAAGTCACTGCGGAGTCTCCCCAATATAAGGGTGGAAAGTTTTGATATTGACAAACATTTTTTATTTTTCTTTTCAAGAACCAAAAAGACCCACCCCCCTTCTTCAGCGGTGGGATAATAATACACCCTAGATATTGTGCATATATCTGTACGTGATTGTGTGTGATACACAGAGAAAGAGAGAGAGAGAGAGAGAGGGCTCTATTTGTTTGGTGGTGGGTGGTGGGGAATACTTGGAGAATCTGTAACGTCAAATCATGTAGTTGGTGTTTTGGCTTTTATATGATGCCTTTGTGTGCGGGTCCTGTCTGGAAAAGATGGGAGAGAGAGAGAGAGAGAGAGAGAGAGTTTTATGGCAAGCTCTCCTCGAGAAGGCAAGGAATTATTAGAGAAATAAATGGATTGTGGAGATCCTCCCTTCCCCATTTGCAATGTCATGTCACTCACTGACCCCTCCTGCCAAATAAATAAAATGGTCAAGAAAAAGAAGACATTTTTCTGAAGGGATGGTCAGGCCTATCTGATTTAACCTTTTCTCGTAAGCCCAACATCATAACATCAGAATCAGATCAAATCAATTTGGCCAATTGCGGTTCCATATTCCAAAGAATAAAAAATAAAAATAAAAAAAAGAGAAGGAAAAAACGGTAACCTAACCCTAACCTTTACCTTACCCCACCACCATCCACACTTTTGCTTGTGACCATTATGTCCCCTTCCCTCCTCCCCTTTTCCATTCATTGCTGTGGTTACAGCTGTCTGAAACGCGTGTTTAAGGTCTGTAATATGTTCCCCACTTCTTCTTCATTACATTTCCTACTCCCCTTTTTTGACAAGATCAAGAAGCATGTGGTTTTTCCATCCTTTTCCTCACAATGTAATTTCCGGATTTTCCGGATCGAATAATTTCCTGACATTACGCACGTGAACCATCTCATTCGCGCGCACTCAATAAAACCCTTATGCAGAGACTTAAATATTATCCTTGAGACTAATTAACAATTACTTTGACGAAGATTGTGTTTCAAAATGATCATTTTTCTCACAGCATGTAAATTTTCAAATCATATAATTTTCGGACATTATGTTCGCGAACCATCTCATTCACGCGCACTCAATAAAACCCTTACGCGCGGGGGCTTAAACATATCCTCGAGACCAATTAAGAATTACTTCAACGAAAATTGTGTTTCAAAATAATCCTTTTTCTTACAGCATGTAATTTCCAGATTTTTTGGATCGAATAATTTCGGACATATATACACGAATCATCTTATTCGCATGCACTCAATGAAACCCTTATGCGGGAGCTTAAACATATTCTCGAGACAATCCAAAAATCACTTGGAGGAAAATTGTGACGACTTGTTAAAACGCCCTAATTTAACACCTTCCCATGCATAAGTTGCATTTTGCATCTCTCTTTTCAAACCAGGAATTGCAGTGAATACGGAATATGCCTAATCATGTGCAACAGGCAGGGGGGGGGGAGAGAGCCATGATTTTTTTACATCCAAATATGAAAAACGTCCGTGGTCCACCAACCCAAAATCAGTTTCCAGCTATTGTCTTCTTTATGCGTCGAAAGCCAAAATTGACTGAACATTCGAGTTCGATGCGTCTGCACAACTCGGCCATGTTCATCGAACGTGGCCATGCAAAAGCTTGGTCGACACGTTCCATACGTGTTCACCACGGATCGATGGAGCCCCAACCGATTTGATGTCGACGTTCAGAGCGCCGGATATGGCCATACACACTTACAGACCATGCATTCCCCAAAACCCATGCTGCCTTTTGCAAGACGACGCGATCAATGCATCGCGTCCAGCCATTTTTCATTCAATGAAGTTTCGATTTCTATGTGGCATCTGGGAAAAACGCTGACGGGTCTGAGGTTTTGAGAAGATCTATCCGTCCCATGCAAAGGGAGCGATGGGTATTAAATGGCGAATGAAGGATTTGGTTTTGTCAGTCAGTCCTCCTTTTGCGTTAGGGAAAAGTTCGTGAAGCCTGTTCCCCCCAGCTCCCCGTTTTGTCCAAGTCGTGTAAGCGCGATGCATTTGGCGAAGAAGGGCGACTGCGTCCGTGCTGGCTACAGATCATCATTTCTTGTCATTCGCTTTTTCGTGAATCGATGCAAGAAGCGATTTTATTTTTATTTTTTTTTCTGGAATTTACCGCATATCGGAAATGATATTGCTGCACGGTCTCTATTCATCATTGCTCGCGTGTTATTCTTCCCCACCGAGTCTTGTTAACGAGCATCACGACACTCGGTCAACTATGCTTAGGATCCGTTTATCTTAAGGAAAACTATGTCCATAAAAATTACTATCTAACATTTCGATATTTTAACCGATTAGTTATGCTTAGGATCCGTTTGTTTGAAGGAAAATTATGTCCATAAAAATTTCCAACTTTTCGATGCCTTGATGACAAAAGTTAAATTGATCTACACGAACTGAAAATAATAAAATCTAAATTGAGAGAAAAGAATTCTGATAAGGAAATCACTTCTTTTTTAAATCACTAAATAAATGGAAATTAGACATCTTCTTTGAAAATCATTGTCCTTTTATCGCGAAATTCTCAAAGAAACACGAGGAAGACGAAGCATTGGGAAAGATAAAACTTTATCGAGATATTTAAACTATCGAAATCAGGTGATGACTGAAGGGTTATCTCACCGAGTACTTGAAATGTGAAAGTGGGGAGAGGGGATTGTCACCGGGTCATTGTGGGGGTGTGGTCCTTGGCCTCGGCCGAGGCAGATCGTACCACGATGCCTGCCACAATCAACAAGGTCTCGTCACATCTTACACGAAAATGGAAAAATTAGAAGCGATGTGGTCCATCAATCCCTCCCTCCCCCATACAGCCAGTTCTTTTAATTCAATTATGCCCCCCTCACGATCGTTTGGTTAGCTTGGGCAAAATGATAATAGAAAGAAAAGAAAAAAGGAAGAACAATCATTACAGTGCACACAGATTTTGAGAGAAGTGCTAAAAAAAATCATAAGTATTTTACATTTGTACCAATTAATTCCTAAACCTTTTTTTTAAATCAATTTAGTCTGCATTTTTTTTTCTTAGTCTTAATTTAAATTTTTTCCGACTAATTTTGATAACTTGTCGGTAGCCCGATTTGAAACTTTTAATAATATTTTCTTTTTTTTTTCTTTTTTTTTTTTCTTCTCTCCTCCTTCCTCCGATCGGCCACTTCACCAATGGCCACGAGGGTCAAGCCTCGCCCATGGCTAGCAAGGGCAAGCCTCACCAATGCTGCCCAAGCCACAAGAGCAGCCTCACACCAGGCTAGCTAGGCTCGAGGGTCGAGGCTCGCCCTCGCCAGATCATGGCCTGGGAGGCGCCACCAAGGGCAAGCCTCGCTGCCCAACATGAAGCTGCCCTCACAGCCACTAGCTAGGTGGCCGGCGAGGTCAACCTCGCCGACCGTTGTCTCTAGCCGGTGGCTAAGGTCCAACAACTGGCTAGAGGAAGAAAGAAGAGAAGGAAAAAAAGAAATAAAAAATAAAAAATTCTAAAATATTAATGTATTATTAAAAGCCGCACGTCGGTCTTAATCACATCAACTACCGGCATCTAGTCAAAAAAATCCAGCCAAAATTGGCCGGAAATGACTAAATCGGCACAAAATTAAAAAGTTTAAGACTAAATTGGCAAAAAAAAAAAAATTATGACTAAATTGGCACAAACACAAAAGGTTTAAAACTTTTTTAACACATCTCCCCACAGATTTTACCCCCAGTATCCCACGAGGAAAATGAAATCCCAACTTTCCTCCTGTGATAAAAAGCACGAGTTGGGTCAGTCAACGTAAGCGAAAAGGATAGAGAGCGGCAGGCCATCGCTTTGGAGTCCGACGAGCCCCGCCTGAGAATTCATCTTTACCGCTTTTGCTCTTCCTCCCTCTTTATTTGGGGTCCCGGCAGATAAGATAATGACCGGCATTGGCATATCCGGTGGCTGACCCCGTCACGTATAAGCTTTGTAACCGACAATGTTGGCACGTCAAGAAAACCCAAACCAAGGAAAAGCCAACAAGTTACACTCAAAAATTTCGATTTTCAAGATCTCTATGGACAAGGTTCCCTGTATTCAATCTCTACCGGGCAGACAGAGAAATGTATCGAAACAGAAGAGAAGGTTATGAGCTAAAACCACAACACTATATTCCAACGCTTACCGATGAATGATTTCAATTTCTTCACCGGTTTTACAATCCTAATGACAGGGTAACAACTCCCTCAAATGAAAAAAAAAAAATGTCGAAGAATATCAAGTATCCCTCACATATGGTCAAAAGATTTAAAGAAGTGGTCTCTGATTGTATAATTCTAGCACCTTCGACTGCTAACTATGTTACAACTGTCCTAGACGCCTCCAAGCTTATAATCTCCCTTCGTCATCATTGATTGAGGAGAGGCAGTAAGCTGAACGCAACAAAAGAATGATACCTGTTTTGGGTTGACAACTGCAAACTCAATGGTCAAAAATGGTGAAGGCTTTACAAATGCGGTCAGCCTTCAGTCTATCAAGAATTTCACTTACTCTACTTGGATTTCACACTTCTATCACTCTTCTGTAAAATAGTACATAAGCAGCAGAAGTCTTAATCTTCTCCAGGCCGATAGGGTACACGTGGCTATCATCAAAATCGTACCATCGATTGCCACCATGCTGCATCAGCAAGATAACATCGGTCAAAGGTCGTTAAGGGCCAATAATAGTAACAGTTTTGTATAGTGTCTCTAGTTTGGCCCTGCTATAAATTGCCAGATCGATCCCCATGACTCAAATATTTGCCAGAAACAATGAACTAACGAAGCAATTAATTCTTAAAATCGATTGTGAGGCTACATCAACAATTAAAAAGCCACCTCTAATGAAGTTAAGTCTGTTGAGTTCTTTGCAAATCAATATAATTCATCCAATAACTTCACAACAGAAATTGATCTCGACATTTGGCTGTAGATCACAAGCTGAACCACTTACATTAAGTGACAACTACGCATATACAGGTAGACTCAAAAAGGATGTTGACAAATGACAATCAATTCTAACATTACCGGGCAAGAAGAACACACAAAAAGAAGTAAACAGATATACGATGAACTATGCCGGAAAGTAAGAGAACATCAAGTGAAGGAGAGCTTACATGGACAAATGCAGTATAATGACCACCTCCCATGCTGCCATAGTGATTACTAACTGCATAAAGCATGTAGCGGCAAGAGGACTGGCCATTCTTCCATGCAATGTAAGCTGATAAATCAAGATTGTCTATGGGGAAGTCAACATATGTCTCTAACTTGTTTTTTGAGAAGCGGCTGTAGGAGAACCTCTTCAAATGAATTACTAAAATCTCTGGCAGTCTCCAAAGATCTAACTTTTTGCTAGCTTGGCGGTGCTCTTTGCACCTGGGGCAGTACCTGTATTAGCATATTGCATTACCCACAGTTAGAAAGAAATACTGAATACAAAGAAAATAGGAGTCGATCTACGAACTAGACCATCAATATCAGAGAGATAAAGTTATTAAGTCACGAATCATTTCCCAAAAAATTACAGTGGCAACTGACCAAAACAATGAAATTGGTTTCAGATTTCACATAATACATGGTTGCTTTATATAAGTTTGAAAGGAAGTGCAGAGTGAAGACCTCATTTCGAAAATGTGCTCCATGTGGCTTGAGAATTGACAGAACAAACAGAACTTAAAGCAGAGATTGAAAGGTATCAGATTATAAGACCTAAATTTGAAGAGTAGAGAGCATATGCTCATGTTGACAGAGAGCTAAATGACTAGGAGATCACACCTATCTAGGCAACAGAAATTCAGACATGTATAGATCTAAACATATCTGTATGAAGGGATTAATCATTTCTAAAAGTTATGCCTAGCATCATGGTCATAACTAGTAAAAAGCAATATATATTACGTCAATAATAGCAGTATCTAAAAGATTATCTGAATTAAAAGCCAACAGATCCAGATTTTTCTTGATAGAATAGGGATTGCAGAAAGCACAAATCAATACAAAACCTAGGGACATTATTCAGTACGCAACAATCAAAAGTGTTGCATGTTGCATAAGGCCTCCAGCAGCCAATAATTTGCGTAGCTTCTCAACCAAACTTCTATAGGGAAAACAATGTTTTTAAGTTCAGGCACTGACCACATGTCATCTGGTCCAAGCGGCTCCTCTGTCAGGAAGGCTTCAAGGCACTTGTATAAGGAGACAGTCTCTTGAGACTTTTTTGACAAGAATCCGGGCTTGAAAATCTCGGGCAAGGAGCTAAGAGGGCTTGTATCATAATTTTTTATCTGATTTTCGGGCCAACAAACAAGAACATGCAACTGCCTGGACATTTCAGCCTGCACCACTGGCTCACTCATCCGAATCTCATGATCCTTGGTCCCCTTTGCATCAGTTAGATAAAACTTCAGCTCAGAGTCTGGGGTAGAGTCGACCCTTTTCACATCAGAGTTATTGGACATAGCAGGACCTATAATGGGGCTCGAGGCATCTTCTGCTGTTGTGGCATCTTCAGTTCCACTGCTCTCTGTGCAATCATTTTCATTTGCAACGTCTTGACCAAGATTGTGGAATGGATTAAGTAGTCTCAGATAGAGGCTACAGATATTAGATCTGTCAGCCTGACCACTGAGCCTTGCAACAAGAGGAATACCAAACTTCCCGTGAAAGGACTGCCTGACACAATAAAGACAAATGAAAAGTTAGTAATTTTGAAACAGAACCCAGTTACTTGAAGTTCTCGAGTCATATCAGAACAAGGCCGGTGGGTTTCTGTGAACTCAGAATGCCTTCCTGCTCCCATGTGAAAGAATTTCCTTATAAAGATCACGCGAGAATATATATATATTAAGATTTCTCTTTCTATTTTGGACGAGAGGGCAAAAGAAATCTAAGAGTATTAAAGGAATATATACACCCTCAAAATTTTCATAATGCAATACTTGTCGAAAAGTCCTTACTAACATGAGGGCCAAACTGTTCTTTGCTTGATCTTGGCATACTAAACTAAATTAATTTCTTAAGTACGATCCTTTGTAACCGAAAGTTTCGCAATCAGATGACTAAAAATAAAATAACTAAAGCACCATTTCAATTTTAAAAAAAAAGAAAAAGAAACAGAAATCTAAATGTTAGAATATCTTTGTGGTGGCGGACTGTACACTTACTCCATCCTCTGATGCATGAACACAACCAAGGGGAGATCTTCAGAATCCTTTGCTAACCGATAAGCAACTAGCCGATCTTCATCCCTAATCAATGTTAAAGAATCTGTAGGCTCCTCCAGATAACGTATGATACAGTTGTTGTATATCTGGAAAAGAAAAATGCTCTGCAAATCACTAAGAATTCTAAGATTCAAACTGACATACCCTCAGAGTTAATTTCATACCTCAGCCAACAGAAGGGTCTCATCATCCCCAAGAGAACAAGCAGTGCTTAGTGCCCGAATAAGATCTTCACATTTTCCAAACTTTGGCACGGTAATGGTATAAGGACATAGTTTAGTGCTCCCATCAGTAGTTATGACTGTCAGAGTCATCGTCCGCATGGTTGTTGAAGGTAGCGGCAAGGAAAGGTACATAAATGGATCAAAAGTGACAGAAACCTTCTTGCAAACAGGACACACCAATGTTGATTTGTATTGACCCTGCAATTAGAGACACAGGCAAGACTTGTTAGTGAATAAGTTCAGTATCATTCTGTATCACAAAAGAAGAAGAAGAAGAAGAAGAAGAAGTATTCGTTTCCCTCAAATGGGAAAAAGCAACAATTTCCCCATAATGTTCATGTCCTTCAAACATATAACATAATATCGTCAATGAACTTTTGGAGCTGCCATCTGATGTAGTAGAATACACAATTCAAACTCCTTGAGTGCTGTCTTTACAGAAATACATATACTTGATAAACTTATATTTTTTAAACAGAAAATCAAGCCTTTCCCAAGACATATATTCTCCAATGCCCAAAAGCTCATTACTTAAGTCTGCTCAACCAGTAATCAAATTTATATAATGATCAATGCCAAAAAGATTCCAGAGAATGTGGGAAGAGATACTCACTTGACACACATCAACTATTACAGAATAATTCCGTGCTAAATGATAACGCCAATACTCATCAGCAACATCTTCATCCGGTTGCCCATCTGCATCCTTGGCTTCTACATAAGGCTTGCATTTTACCCGATTGAGATCTTCATGAAGTCCATCCAAGAGAAAAGCAAGGAGTTCCTTTCAGGTAGAATTTATTCAATAACGGATTAGAAGTTCCATTTCAGAAATTTTTACCCAACCAGTGAAAGAAAAAAGGAGCCAGTGAAATGATTTATCAACAAACCTGAGAATCATGCTGGTTACATCCACTAAATTGAGGAGCAAATCGAGCAAGCTTTGATTTGAACGTTCTTGGTGCAACTGGAGTCGCTCCAGGAGCCCATAATTTTCTTATCAAATCACCAAACGCTAAAGCAATCTCACCCTAAAAAGGATACAAGCTGATTAGTGTAATTATCCAAGAAATATCCTCAAGATGTGCAGTGACCACCACAAAACACGACGACTACATTTTTGGCATTAGGACTAGTCAAAATAAATGTCAAAAGAACATACATCCATGCCCAGCGGGTTATCATGATTTATCTCCCTAGCATAATCCCCAAGGAAATAATCAACGAGCATTGGTGTGTGCGCTAAGCACTGTAGGGAACTATTCATGAAGCAAGTATTTCCAAGATTCTGTAATCCTGTCAATCCCAAGGAACCAGCTTCTGAGCTTTGATTAACGGATGACGTACAAACTCGGAAAGAATCAGAGTTCCCATTGCAGGTGCTTCCATTTATTGCAAGGGAATTCACTCCATTGCAATACTGCAAACCCTTTTCATCCTTTTTCCCTTCTCTACATTTGAGGGAATCTGATAAGCCATAAATTTGCAACTCCAGGAGAACCTACAATGAAGCATGCCAGGAGTAAGATAAGCATGCAATGCACCTCTATCTACTACCTTCCTCTCCCTTTTTCTTTTATGAAAACGATACTTTGGTCCATCTACAACAGTAGAAAAAATTCAGTCTATTACACATTGCACTGATTTTCTCGTTAACTTTATTTTTGAAAGAACTTGGACTAAAGTAGAAATGGCGATACAAGTTCAACTTACAATCTGACGCATGCTGTAAGGCAAGCAATCAGTTACAATCAAGCCATAACATAAGCAACCATGCTGTAAGATTACTGCTAGTCTATGTTGTTTGAGATGACCACTTCAACTCTTATATAAGCATTGCTGCAACAACCCATTTGAATGAGATTAAAACTTGAATTGAAGACCAGCATATTTACTAAACCGCTTGTCTTTTTTGGTAAAAGGTAATAATATAAGAGGAAGGGTCAAAAGTACAAAAAAACACGGCACCAAAAACTTACACTCAAGATGAATAAACATAATGAGTGGAAGTATGCCACAATGTAAAAACACAAGGTAATGCCTAAAAGAAGGCAAACAGCAAACTAGGAAGGCATGGCATGAACAACCGGCAAAGAAACAAACACCTCAGCGCAGGAGGAGAGACGTCGGCTCTAGAGCGCTAGAACACTAGAGCACTAGCATTTCCTTGAAGCGTCGATTGAAACTATGGTCGATTACGGGTCTCCCGAGAAGATAATGGGATCGATGCCCCAACTCCTAAACCGCTTGTCTTTTGTCTACTTAAAAACCTATAACTGGAAATAAAGACGCTGCTTCTCTGCTTTTATTTCATTTCTTACATTTACAGACTTCAAATCTAGAATTATCCTGTTAGTACAAACTTAAATGGTCCATCTGAAGGTGTCCCTTAAAAAAAATTCTGCTCATCAAAGGAAGAAAGAGGAAGTACTGACCTCCTGCTCTGATATTCTCGAACCATCTTTTATAAACCTATTATTGTCATTTAAGAAAAACAGAGATGTCTGACCAGAAAAGTCCCAAATGCGCATCTGCAGAACAGAAAATGTCTAAATCCATCTGCTTTTGCCCAAAAGTGCATTAGATCATCATAGAAAGTAAGATAATTACCAGTTCAATATCAACACTGAAGATCTTGCAGGCTCTTTTAAAAAGTTCGACTGCATTATCCTGCAGTGATTTATAAGACATTAAACAATTTAACTGAATATAATTCCGCCAGGTGAGGCGGCATAACAAGCTTTGCAACATAAGCATTATCATACATAAGCTCTTCAACCAAAAGACAGAAACTGAAAGCCGTGTGAAATTGAAGTAACAATAGCCAACACAAGAAAATTTAAGTATAATAATCTGTTCCGTAGGTATAAATATTCCGGCTTTTATGCTTCTCCAAATCTTTCAGAATTAGTTTCTTAAAACTAAACTAACATGTCGAATTCCATTCTTTGCAAGATACAGAAAGGGCACACATGCACCCAGTCATGCAAGAGGCACACATTCAACATCCGTGCGCACGCACAGATTCATCATCCACCAGAGGCACCCATTCATACAAAGCATGCTTCATTGAGTCACATATCCTCTTTCACTATAACATGCCCTGCAAATCAAAAGAACCTCTTTGACCTTCTTGCTAATGACTATGCAAGTAAAAAATTTGTGAAATAGCTAAACATTAAGTAAAAGGAGCCTACAATTCCACATCTATCCACCTAATAGATCTTGATCTTATATTCTAGTAAAAGCTATGGTCTAGATCATTCCCCATAGAAATATTTACAGGACGCACAAATTTCCAAATTGTGATAAGCAGAATCATTATCATTAAGTACAACCCTTAGAGAACTGAGCACCTGGAATCATAAAAAGGAAATCGATGCAAAAGCTTGCTTATGAATTGAACTAACTTTTTTACTTATTCTAACTGCCAATGAGCTTGCCTCCCTTAGCACAGAAAGCCTGAGCTGCAAAGGGTAGACATCAGACATATCATCTTCAGCAGCCGAGAAGCTCCTGCTCTCCTTTAGAGCAACTTTAGAGTCACTATGCCTGCACAAGAAGGGAAAGGAAGACAAACAAGGTCATTCAAATGCCACGAGTATGCATTAGGCTTCTTTGAATGACAAACATGAGACATGTTTTAGCCCTTTAAAGAGCGTAGTCGGCAACCAAAGAAACATAATTAATTACTCAAAGCACTGCGATTTCTTCCTCACTTACATGTCCAGCGTTCACTAAAGAAATTGCATTGTTGGAACTATCTACAGCTTCCTATTACTAGCGACAACCCGAATGAAATCGACATCATCTAAAAGAACAGCGTATGATATTAACAAGCCATGACGGCTCGCACTCAGATTAACCCTAAGCTAAATGCATCACTTACCACTTGAGCGCCCGAACCCACATTTCGCCGGAGACCAACGCAAAGTCCCGGCCCGAGACGCCCACCTCGCCATCCTCCCGATCCCGTGCCACAGCGGAGTTCTCATCTCTCCTCAAATTGAACGCGAGATCTGAACTGAAAATATTGTTGATTATCTTCATCGGGCCCCCGTACGACGACGAAGCCGGCGACGCCGCGTACACGATCCCTCTCTTCCCATCGGGCTCCCCCGGCATCGAATCGTGCGCGTCCTTCCACCACCTGAGACACAAACAAACCCCGCCACGCGATTCACATCCCCGGAAAATTCTCGTTCGCTACAGACGCACTCGACCACAATGCGAATCGCAAGCGAGACATCCCCCGCCGGATCTCGGCGCGACCGGGCCCCCGCCCGCCGGCGCCGGGACTCGGCCGGAATGCCGCCCTCGAAGGGCACGGAACGGGTACCAAACGGGACCGGGAAGGGGAGGCTACCAACCTGTAGGGCACGAAGTAGACTCGCTGCTCGCCGGCGTCCGGCTCCGGCAGCTGAGCCGAATCCGGCGAATCCCCGGCGGGCCCGTCCATCGGAATGTAGAGAGAGAAAGAGCGAGGTAGAGAGAGAGAGAGAGAGAGAGGAGAGAGAATATGGAGATTTGGAGGCAGAGAATCGGAGAGAAAAAATGTAGAGATGGTTTGAAGGTTCGCTCCGATTTCTGAATTTGCGGGTCAGTCCTTGGATTTTCGGGTTCTTTCGCTTTGTCACCCCAACCTCTCCTTTCCTCTGTTTTTAACCCCTCCCACCAGAAATTCAACAGGAAAAGAAAAAGAAGCAACCTCGGCGTGACTTCCGTTTTTTTTTTCTTTTCTTTTTTGGAGTTGAACAGAATAATTAGATTGAGATCATAAGTAAAGTGTTACCCAAAAACAAATCTAATACATTGTTATAGAACTTCCTCGTCAAGTAAAAAGATCTTGACGTAAAAAAAATCATTATTTAATCAAGATGAAACGAATATCTTAACCAATATTTAAGATATGCAAAAACCTAATAATAAGACTGTCCCATATATCATACATGGGTCGTCGTCCATAATTTAATATAGAGGTCTATAGTTCCTTAAAAAATACCCAATTTTAAATCCAAGCTCAATCTGTCATGAATTTGTTACAAATCTTCTCTTGTGTCCTATAATCGCCACTAGTTTCTTTAAAATTATCAATTTCAGAGTTAGTTATAGATTTGTTATCACAATTTGCATCTCATCAATTCAATACCCTCATCTTCTTGTAGAAGGACAACGGCTTCTGATGTTGACAATGTTGAAGAAATCAATGGCGATTGTTGAAGGCAAGGCCAAAATTAGGACTAGAATGAAAGTTTCTGATTTTCTTTAGACAAAAAAAAAATTCCAGATTAGAATTAGACTTAAGGTGCGTTTGATTTCATGAAAAACTCAAGATTTGGAAAATATTTTTTGAAAAATGATTAGCATCTCTTCGAAAAAACAATCTATGGAAGATAATTCATACCTAACCATATCCATGAACGAACCATTTTCAAAAAATATTTTTCAAATCTTGAATTTTCCGTGAAATAAACGCACCATCAAAGTTGGGCAGGGAATTAACCCCCGATGCATATGATAACATGCACTCTATTCTTCACAAATTCAAAACAATTCAGAATCAACGATAGCTTGAATATATTTCATGGCAATTTCCGATATCGACTTGATAAAACCCTAATCTCCCACCGTCTTCTGTCACGCGTTTAATAACTAGATCCCCGTGATTTTCTGCTTTATAAAAAGTAATGTTTGCCAAGATGATTTAATTAACAAATGCACTTATGGGCCAAAAGCGATCTTTAACATAACTTTCTCCACAAATAAAAATAAAAATATAAAAAAATCCCCATGATTAACCTGGTTTTCGAAGCTAAATCCACATGCACCTACATACTTATGATTGTTTCCCGCACCTCTTTTTGCATGATTTGAGGGTGCACACACCATGCCGCACCAATAAGTATGTTTGGGACGCTCTTTCCGCCTTAGAATATTCGAGTTCGCATCCCGCCCATGTCTGGCAACGTACGGCCAACCACTATTCCAAGATCCAAATAGAATATCCATCCCCGCCTTCAAAATGTCCCTACTCTAGTTGACTTGCCGTAGCCCGAAATTCATTTGCCCCTGCCCAACGACCTAACACTCTGTCCCGCTTCGGGCCGTGTCGCGCGCCGCGCTGTTGCCAAGCATCGGGCGCAATGCCAACGCTCCATGGGGTCGTGGGTGAGAGCCGAAACCACCTGAATACAAGCGGTCGCGATGCCACACCCCCGACTATGACGGGGCCGTCCTCGCTCCTACTCGAAGGACGTAATCTGTTAACAAAGGGCTCTGATTAGTACCGCCTAGAGTTCGGGAGAGAGAGAGAATAGAACGGAGATTGATAGTTACCAAATACTGAGAATTGATAACAAGAAATGAGCAGTAGCCAGCTAGCCGCAGGAGACAAGACTACATACTACATCGGTACAATCATCGCTCCTCGGCGGCATAAGCAGCATGTATGAGTGAAGTTGGGTACAGATGAACGAAGAGATTTATTAAGTAACAAAAGTTACTCCTTGATGTTCAGTAAAAGCGTGAGCTTGTGTTATAAGCACGGCCCCCAGAGTACGGACCTCTAGGCTCCAAACGGTCCCTCACGCTCCCGTAAAAACGTGGCCGGTCTTCAAATGAATCGTACTGATCGTTATCATAGGGTCGGTAGGCTTCCCCAACAGTTGCTGAGCTGGGGATCCCCCCGAAGCCCTGTGTATCCCTTGGCCCCATGCTGCTGTTAGAGTACTTAGCCATCAAGGCCTGCTGATATTGTTGCTGCCGCGTGCTCGACTCCCTCCGGAGGAATTCGTCTCTATGGCTAGCATGTCGGGTTCGGAGAACAGATAGCTGTTCTTGATATTGAGAATTGATTGCATTAATTTTCTGGCGAATGGAATGGACAAACATGTAAGTACCGATTGCATTAGCGCAAGAATTAATATAAAATCAAATGAAAGTATGTTTGAAGAATGCCAAAAAGGCACTCTTAATGCAACTGAACCGTCTTGTGCGGCATCTTCTAAGCAAAACGAGCTGAATCAAGATAGGAAATCATGAACTAAATAAAAGCTAATGTGGCAATTCACAATATAAGAAATTTCCTAATCTGAAAACAAAACTTGTGGAACATCAACAAATCTGTACCAGCCATCTTACTATGCCATATCTCTTGATTTTAACAATAACATACCAATAGCTTATTGTACATTATGCATCGGTCACTACATAATTCAAGCATCAGTTTACTTCTCCAACAGTTAGTGCACTCCACAGTAATGCATTTGCTTAAATCTTTGACTAAATCACACTATATCTTTATGAAGCCACATCTGTGGCTTCTGTTTCCTTAGTTTAGAAGTTTCCAAGAGTCTACTTTGAAGAAGGGGTAACACAGCTCCATAGAAAAATTAATAACTCATCTATAAGTGCGCCAATTTTTGTATCGGAGTTCAGATAGCAAGTAATCAAAGGTTTTATCTCATTGACAAAGGTAATCGTTCATGAGATAATAAGAACTGGCTAGAGATATTATTCAAACATTAGGAGGCGTTCCCAACAATTCCATATTCAATGACTTCTCGGATTATAGAAAACACGTAAGCTGTTTTATAAGAAATGGTCAGAAAGACAGAAAAATGGAGTTTCCTGTGCTTTAAGAAAACCCAACACTAGCAGCTAACCTTCAAAACGGTCCATCCGCAGTTTGAATGTTAACACCCCATCCAAAACACCCCTTGGAACCATCAGAAGAAGCTAATGGGCAATCAATGTGAGCTAAAAAAGACCCAACTGCCATACTAACATGACTCATAGTTTACGAAAGAGCTACATCGGCTTTATGAACAGGAATTCCACAGCATTGCGGATGAGAACAACGTACACTGCAGCTTCTCTCTATGAATGTTAATTACTACAAAAGGACAAGCTCTCGGATGCCCAGGTCATTGTCACTTGACCCAACCTCCCTCTCCCTCCCTCCCTCCCTCCCTCCCTCCCTCTCACACTAGCACACGCACACACACCCACCCACCCACCCAACAATAGATGAAGATAAAAAATAAATCATAAAAAAATAAAAACCTTCTTCTGTATGTTTACAGAAACACAGGAACAATATCCATAAAACAAACAAACGACATAGACAGATAAACACTTCCTCCAATTAAAAAAGCAAACAAGGCTATCAAAAAGACAAGCACTTTAAAGGGCAAGGTCAGCTCACCTCTCTGTGTCTAACATTTTCAGCATCCTCTGCATCGTTCAATTCTTTAGCCAACTTCGTAATGTCATCAAGAAAATTCTGCTCGAGACCTTCAAAAGTCTGAGAAAATGGGTCTTTCTCATATCCATGGTCCACATCTTTGTTGTGGGTCTGGGGTCTCATATCATTGTTGCCTTGCTTCTCCAAAGTGAGTCTTAAATCTGGCTTCTGGCCATGGTAGTAGGATCTAGATGCATCACCACTCTGACCTGCATCAGTACAAGCATGTTGCACGAGGCATAAGAAGTCCAGAACACCATCGGAAGGAGCACTATAGTTGACGGATAGCAATATTCAGTTACAATCAAGTCAATTATTCATTAAAAAAAAATCGTCATACACTGAAAAGGAGCGATAGAAGGTGCATAAAACTCCTTTCAACCATTACAGAGAAATGATTTATTAGGAAACTGTTTTGAATATGTTTAGCCACAGCTACATTAAAAACTCGTTGAAGCATGCCTGTCCTTTAAAATATGAATTGTCGTGCTGCGTGCATGCAGTTCAAATACATGAGTTAATAATCAGAAAAAAGATCAAATTCACCACGTACCAAAGCAAAATAATGACAAACGAATCATGTGAGGTGTAACACAGTGAAAGTTGTCTATCACTAGTATGAAAATACTAAAAAACTCAAGTTTCTAGACCAAATACTCCAGGCAAAATCCTTAACTAATGTATCAACTAAAAGTTAGAAGGAAGAAATAAACTTGAAGGTCATCAAAACAACCTTTGCCATAATAATCGGAAAGAGTTTCCTTAAATGTGGATAATTAGTAGAACCAAAGACAAATCAGCATCATAAATGGAACTTAGGTGACCTATGAATGTGGATGTGCGCATGAATACTGCAAGCAAGTGCATGTGTATGTGTGTGTCCACCGAGAGAGAGAGAGAGAGAGAGAGAGCTCACCTTCATAAAGCACATGAGAAGCCAATGCACTTGATGGTTCTGATCCATCCCTTTCCCATCCACGGTGTCCATCTGCTCTTGGAGTAACATATGTATTATCCCTTTCAGGAGTGAAGGCTTCTAGCTCCCCTTGATATTGACCAGAACTATGATCCATCTGCTGACCATGCTGCATCTGAGCAGCGACATATGCATCTGCCCCTGCATTCATATATTGACCCTGCCGTCTCATTTTTCCTATTCGCACAGTAATCACGACGATATCAGCCTAGACCTGACAAATACAATGATCAAATGAAGTTTGAGAAACTCACAGTAATCACTAAAAATGCTGACGCGACATTACATCTGAACAAGGTATCATGATTGCCCAACCGATATATGTGACAATCGCCTATGCATCAGAAAAGAAAGAACTAACTTCTGGCAAAAATGAAAAGAATCTAAGCTTCTAAAGTAGGGAAGGCTGGACCAAACATCGTAAACAATCAGAAACAATTGTACATTAAAAAACCAGTTTTACCCATCACATGGGAGTTGAAAATCAGACAAACCCATGACAGAAAAAACGAATAGAATGAGAACAGGCATGTCATTGTACATTAAAAACCAGTTTTACCCATCACACGGAAGTCGAAAACCAGACAAATCCACGACACAAAAAAACGAATAGAATTAGAACAGGCATGTCAAGGGAGAATCCTTGTCAACAAGATCAACCAAATGAGGCCTAAATCGCAAAAAATCTAGCTTTCGTTCTCCCAATTACATACACACGAAGCTCAAAAGTAGAGCTCTAATTTGCTAAGAGATTGCCAAGTCCAAATTTTTATCGCATTCCCAGCATTTAACTTACCCATGAAGTCACATCCTAGCATTTTAACAGTAAATTTTTCACTGATTCGATTGAATTTCGCGTTGCAACTATAGTGCACCACCACCAATCTCGCTTCCACACTCCGCAGTCCCCACCCCCACTCCCACAGCCGTTCTCGGTCATTTCCCTCGCCGCCGGAAATACAAACACCGCTCTTCCAGCGGCAAAAAATCAAAACACAAATTCAAATTCAAGGACATGGTGCACGAACAATCGGCGAAAGCACGAACCTCCCGACGGCGGCCTGTAATTCGAGCTCCGACCGGGTATTCCACGGCGGCGAGAAGAGAGAGAGAGAGAGAAAGTTGGAAGTTCGTCGTTCTCAGCAGCACCGATCGACCCCGAATCTCCTTCGAATCTCCGGGAGCTTTGAAGATAAAGAAGGGGGCGAGATTTTTGCTCCGAATCTGGAATTTCCGATGCCCTAATTTGTAGAGCCTGGGCCTAAACAAGAAGGTGAGCTTTGGCCTATCAAATTGAAACTCATTCATCCAATGAATTAAGTACAGAAAGAAAAATAAAAAAAAAAAAATTAAAAGTATAAGAATTCATTTATGGAAAAATATGGAATTAAACAAAAAAATAAAATTCTTCTTGTCGGACTGTTTCTGATTGAAAGTACGTCTTATATCGTTACATGGTAAAATTTATCTAAAAAAAAAAATTCTAAGCATGACCTTAAAAGGCTTCTCGTTTCAATAGTTTCTCTTTCGGGTGAAAATGGGTAAATCCCACGGGGCTCTCCGTCACAACTCCCTTCAGGGGGTAAGGATCCCACCTTGGATTCCTCAATACCTTCCCTAGTGAAATACATTTTTATTTAAGGATGATGATAAAATTAGCTAAAACCGAAAAGATGCTTTTGAAGTGAAATGGTATTGTAAAAAAGATAAAATATATCTTCCCTATAAAGAGTAAGTATTAGTTAAGTTCGAAATGAAGTTAAAACAAGTAGTAAAAAGTTATAGCATATAAACAAATATAAGCTGTATCTATTTTAAAATATGTTTTATTATATTTCGGTAATACTTTAGTATGTTCATGTGTTTACTCTTCCATTTGGCATTCATTTATCATAGGCTAGCGATTCGGCTCGAGTAAAGATAAAGAAAAATAGTCATAAATTTAGATTTTCTAAAGAATATGACACTCATGAGAATATTAATATCTTAAATATTGTTCTTTTTCACTATTTACGCACATAAAAGCCAGGGACATTCTTAGAACTAATAAATAAGGGAAAATATCACAAATGATCCATATACTATTACTTAATGTATAATTTGGTCCCTGAATTTTCAATTAGCTCAATTTGGTCCTTGAATTATTGATAAATGTTCGATTTGGTCTCTGAACTTTCAATCGGCTCAATTTGATCCCTGAACTATTTGATAAATGTTTTATTTGGTCCCTGAACTTTCGATCATTCGATTTGGTCCTAAACTATTGATAAATGTTCGATTTAGTTCTTAGTTACTATTTTTCCTTTATTTATTTATTTATTTTTTTTTTGCTTCTTCTCTCTTCCCTCTGCCTGAGGGCCGAGGGAAACCGGCTCCGGCGAGAGTCGCCCTCATCGGCTGGCCCTCGCTGGACGTAGGCGAGGGTAGCCCTTGCCGGCGTCGAGCGAGGGGCTCCCTCGCCTGACACCGGGCTGCAAGGGAGCCCCTCGTCGGTGTCGAGCGAGGAGCACCTCGGCATCGATCGAGGGGCTCCTCGCCAGATCTGCGAGGGAGCCCCTCGCCCGATCTTTGGGGACGGGCTCCCTCGCCAGATTTATGAGGAAGCCCCTTGCTCGATGCCGGCGAGGGCCAGCCAGCGAGGGTGACCCTCGCCGGAGCTGGCTTCCCTCTGTCGGAGCCGGAGAGAAAGAGAGAAGAAGCAGAAAAAAATTAAAATTTTAAAAATTAAAAAAAAGAAAAAAAAAAAACAGTAATTAATGACTAAATCGAACATTTATCAATAATCGAGTGACCAAATCGAAAGCCGATTGAAAGTTCATGGATCAAATCGACATTTATCAAATAGTTCGGGGACCAAATCGCCGATTGAAAGTTAATGGACCAAATCGGACATTTATCAATAGTTTAAGGACCTTGAGCCGATTGAAAGTTCATGGATCAAATTGCACATTAAGTAATAGTATAGAGACCATTTGTGACATTTTCCCAATAAATAACAACAATTGACAACAATATGTAAACACATATGAAAATAAAATATAAAAATACCAAAATATCAATAAAAATATACATTCGGGCGGACCTCGTAATAATTAAAGAACAAGTAATGAGAAAGCAAGTGTGCATAACAGTATTGCCATTTTTTCCAAAAAAATAAAAAATCAATCCCTTTAATCAATAATTAGGATTATTCATTGCGTAATGAAGACTCATTGCAAATTATGGCAGCTTTTGCTAGTCGAGGGGTCTTTTGAACTCTATGAATTAGACACTAAACTTGAATTATTAAGACGACTTCTTTTAATTCAATCGATGATGAAAGACCCAGAAGCGCCATAGTACAAGACAACTGTGGAAGGACCGTGCCTTCAGTTTAGAACGAGCTGAATGAGGAGGCACGGGCCATGAAGCCGGTTCCATCGATGGAACTGGTTGTATTACTTTGGCATGTGGTGCTTCCTAACTCAATACAAACTCATAGATGTCATCCAAGCGCTTCGCAGAATAACATCAGTTCGATTTGGTTCTCCTTGGGAGCTTAAACCGAACCAAACTAGCTCAGGTGGAAAAAAAGTAGAGATCAAATTGAAGTAATTTCAACCCAATACATCTTTCGGGCCATTATACCCTGCCTTCAAAGAATGACAGCTTTTGATGCATGACTTCTCTGCTAGCTGCTGAATGCCTCTATCTTTCATTATGCTCTCTTTGCAGTGTCATGTAGATCCTCCTGTCTCTGATTACGAAAGGCGCCTTTGCTGGCATCCGGAGACAGCTGAAGTTGAAATGACTTATGACATGCAATGCACCTATACGGCGTCTAGATGCGAACATATTTTCATTTACAAGGGAGATACAAAGTACTTTCGAGATATAGAAGAATGATACACCAGGAAATACAGTAAAATATGGCATGGGGAAATCATGTTCAGAAAAGAAAGCAGTATCCGACCTTTTGAAGTCGCCTAAAGATATGGGTATAGGGGATTTTCAACTGTTGAAGACCAGAGATCCGAATCTGATACTGAAATTGAAGCTGATGCAGGTTAACTGCTGATTCAGCTCATCCTCCATGGTTATCCTTAGAGTGTACAAGCCCTGCATGTTAATGAGATTCATGAATATGAGCAGCTCAAGATTCTATGCACTTGACGAATGTGAACTTGTCAAGTAATAATGAAAACTGGATTGCGAAAATTCATCATGGGACTCTACACATATAAGCTAATGGCAATTCACTAAAAGGTCACCTATCTCAGCATCTCTCTCTTGAAACAGCAATCGGCACGCAAGCCAGATAAACACAAATCCTCAGATGGCCATATTGTACTATCTAGCATTGCTACTTTGAAAATTTCAAACTGTCTTTAACATAATCGCATTGGAAAAAGGCAACGGACGAGAATATCAAAGCATGCGTAGTCATTT
The DNA here is from genome assembly GCA_014182725.1 of Eucalyptus brandiana. Lineage (NCBI taxonomy): Eukaryota > Viridiplantae > Streptophyta > Magnoliopsida > Myrtales > Myrtaceae > Eucalyptus > Eucalyptus brandiana. The sequence goes on along the minus strand of CM024677.1, from coordinate 9,227,679 downwards.
GAAACTTACTGGAGGAGTAAATATGGGTAAACTTTGGGTGTGGGATAGCACAAATTTTCCTGCTGTGATAGGACAGGATATCTCTTCGCAGAGATCGTGGGTCTCTGTATGGACTTGAACCCCAAAATATGTAACTCGTATCACCACTTTTCCATTGGAGAGATTTTGACCTTGAAAAGAGAAGCAACAAGTGTAATGACAGGTAAATGACTAAGCTGGGTGCAACAGTGCATATATGCATGAAAAGCATCCACAAGCATGCAAATGACTGGCCGATATATCCCCACTAGCAAGAGACGTATGAACTATGGTGGTCTCGGATAAGTATATCCTATAAAAGATGACCAGTGTGGTTGTACATGTCGCAGAAGAGGGCAACTGAGTCAGGATCAGCGCACAAAGTTTACCTGTCTTCGACTATTCATGAAAGACTGGAGTAAAGAATTATTATCCTCGATCAATACACAGATTAATCAAGGCAACTTGCAAATAAGTGATGCAATGAGATGGATCCCACATGAGTAGCAGTAGCAGCAAATCAACTAGGTTCCATACTCTACGTCTGAAGGAAACCACATTCATCGTGCCATTATGCTCTGAAGAAGGTAAGGTCACAGATTTGCTAATGACCTTATGTCAACTAGCGGGTCTATTATCATCCTCCTACTCTTCTCCACCTTACTTCTCTGAGAGGCCCCTTTCTAGGCCCCCATATGCAAAGATGTCTGTTCATATTCTGAGAAGTGATATTGCAATCCCTAAACTGTCATAGGCCAGTCTTTGCATGGAAAGGGAAGCAAAAAATTACGCTCTAAGCATATGACTAGGCATCACAAAATGCTACTTCGAATGATATTGGACATTTTAAGGTTTTTGAACCAATTCAGGCAGAAGCAATGGATCTGGGTAAGCAATTCATCATAATCAACAAGTTAACACTCTACTCTTTAGCCCACAAGAAAAGGGACAGAACATTCGCATGATAACATTTCATTCTGGGAAGAAAAAGAAATATCCCTATACCCACTTCATTGCAAAGCAAGCATCAGTTTTTTTTTTTTTTTTTTTTCTCTTTTTCAGTACGATGTACTTAAATTGACCGAAGAAAGGACCTCCACTTGACAGTCTAAAAGAAAATAAAAAAAAAACCTTTTGGCTTCCAATCATGCAAAACCCTCCAAGCAATAGAATCGAAATCAGGAGCAAACTTGTTCAGACACTACATCGCAATTATCATCAACCTAGGTGCAGTAAATTCCTAATTTCCCAATAAAGAAACACATATTTAGGCGCCGTGATGCAGGGGATTAGTATCCTATGCAAATGATGAGTGACAACAAGCTCCTAACCCACATGAACACAGAAGAAGAGTCCAATAACAGTACAATAACAACCGAGATTTTCCCATTCTACAGAAGGATAGAAGGGACTGATTCATTCAGAGTACACAACTATAAGATCTTTAAAAAGGAGTACCTGTAGAAGCAGAGATGTCAAAGGTGGTCGGCTTGCCTGGAACCACTGGGTTAGGCGATATCTTAACATCGCTCACCTTCACGACATAGTCCCCAGAATTATCTGCAGTCACAAACCAGAAGTAAACAGAAGAAAGGAATCGATTCACACAATTGCCAAAACAATTCAATCATAACCCAGTAGGACAGGATTCTATATAAGCCTATCAATCATCAAGAACACCAAAAAGAGAAATGAACAGAATCAAGAGCGAAGAAGACTGACCGCAATACTTGATGCTGGTGGCGCAAGCGAGAGGCAAGAGGAGAGCGAACGCGAGGATGCGGCAGAGCGAACCCATTTCTTGATTTTACGAAAAGGAGCGATCTTGGCGATCAAAAGGGAGAGCTTTTGCGGTGGAGACAAACCAGCGGGAGAGCGAAGTGGTTCCCGGAGGGGCACACTCGAGCAGACATCGATCCCTCGTTGCACGGATAAGAAAAGGGAGAAAGATTCCCACACGCGGGAGAGTTAGACGCCAGGAAGCAAGGCGCTTGTCGTGTACTTGCTTCGGGACAGATTTTTTCTCTCTGTACAAAGGTTGTAATGATGATGGAGTGTTCTAGAGGACGACCGTCCATCTAACCAACCAATCATGGAGCGGCTCATTGCCCTCGCCCTCTGTCCCTTTGTCTTTCGCCCGCCAGACAAGCCATGCACATGACTTCGTTAATTGGGTAATTATTGTCTCTCTCTTTTGCCTAGAGGGAAGAGGTGGGTTGGCCATCGTACTCTGTATGCTGCGGTAGGTGTCCAGAAGGTTTTAGTCGAGAAGATGATGTGTTAGACGTTTTATGAATGACACCATGAACTCCCACTGCGAAAGAAAACGTGAATTGTGAACCTTGAAATGTAATTAATTTGATTTAGTAGATTTACCGGACATGTTGATATGTGATCCCATGACGGCTTTAGGGAAAATCCGAAATAATATATAAACCTAACTCGAATCCATAAGTTAGTTGCTATAATTATTGATATATAATTAACTGAAAGAAAATAGAAAAATCCGTTATAATATGTAAACCTAACTCGAATCCATAAGTTAGTTGGTACAATTATCGATGTATAATTGACCGAAAGAAAATCGAAAGGATACCGCGGACTGCGTATCGAAATTTCTCTTGAAAAATTGAATCAGTAAGGAGGTCAGCTGGAGGAGTAAATCGGCCAGGAAATGATGATTGCAATGGAACATGGACTTACGCCAAAAAATTCCCGAACTGGGAATAATTGTTGCCCATCGCGAGAATCAATGCACTGGAACCGACAGCCAGAAGCAAGTCAATTTTGTAAGTCAATCAAGGAATAACAATGATCCGTTTTATCAAACCGGCGCAATTTTTAAAAGGATGCCAAACGAGACTTGGGACATGGAGCTTCGTATAAGAATGGCCTCGAGAAGAAACAAGAAAAGCACAGCTATATTTGAATTTGTCACTCATGTTAAGAAAGATAGTAAAACCTTCATCCACCAAGACGTCCAAATACAGAGGACCAAATGCAGGGGGCAGAAGCCGCTTGACATCACTATTCCCCATCGACTACATAAGAACCAGAGTACCTCTAGCCATAACATTCATCACCCCCTACACCCAAAGTATACCCTCCCGAAGTCGTTTCGAGACCTTACGACCGGACCATATTACTGCTGGGCGCATTGCACGCGTTGAGCGCCACTGGGCATATCATCATCCTCATCATATGCTTCAGCCTGCGCTTGTTGCTTTCTCCGCATCTCCTCTTCAATGTTGACATCGTGCAATGTCGTTTCCTCACACTCATCCAGCTCCATCTCCGTCAGCTGCGACGCTGGCTTCTGCGGCAGCACGCTCTGCAGAGCCTCGACCTGCTCGGGGCTGAGAGACTCTGGGAAGTCCACTGTGAAGTGAATGTAGAGCTTCCCCTTCATGAAGGGCCTTTGGTACATCGGCATACCCTCATCGTTAATAGCCTTGAAAGAATCTGCAAGTGTGAAGTACGCAAAATTTAGCATTGGAAGGTCCACAACTTAGGGTAAAATACAGCGCATGTCTTATTATAAATCATTTGCATACCAGGCTTGACAACTTCCCCAGGGTTTGACTTAATAAGGAGCTGCCTGCCATCCAGGTGAGTCAATGCAAACTGGAAGCCACACAGAGCCTCAGTGAGAGAAAGGGTGTGCTCCACGAAGAGATCGTCGCCTTTTCTCTTAAATTTAGGATGCTCCTTTTGTTGGAGGATGAAAACAATGTCTCCTGTAGCTGTATCCGGCTGCACAGAAGCAATAAATGGAAAGTCCAATCAATGATGATTCAAATTGCGAAACCAGGCCAGTTATAAGACTATGGAGTTGCAAATTGAAATTCAACTAATACATACAGCTTCATCTGCTTCACCGGGGAATGTAATCTTCTGTCCATTCTGCATACCCTTCTCAACAACAACTTCCAGCACCTTCTTTTCCGGGACAACCTTGTCTCCTTTGCACTGTGGGCAGCGATCCTTCTCATTAATGGTCTCTCCTGTGCCTTTGCATTCATTGCAAGCTTGTTGCATCTGCTGGATCATGGATGGACCCAGCTGCCTAATGGTCACTTTCATACCAGTCCCTTGGCAACCAGGACATGTCATAGACGCACCAGACTTCGATCCTTTCCTGTAAATGAGTTCCATGAGCAACCCCACATGACCCTGAAGCATGCCAAAGGCAGTGAAACAAACATTGCAACGCTTACCCATTGCACTTAATACATATCACATTCCTAGAGAGAGATAGCTTCTTTGTAGTCCCAAGATAGAGATCCTCCAGAGAGGCCTTCAAGGGATGAACCACGTCCTCCCCTCTTCTCTGTCTACGTCCTCGGCTGCTTCCACCTGTTTACATGAAAATTGCAACATTTAAGCATCTACAATTGACAAGACTCCCACTAAACAGGCGTTACCCACTAAAAGAGGCCTGCATCAGCCGGTGCTGATGAGCAAGTCATTACCTCCAAATCCACTTCCACCAAAGAAGGACGAGAAAATATCGAATGGGTCATGCCCACCTCCACCACCGCCCATTCCCTCCTTGAGGGCATCTTCACCATATTGATCGTATATCTCACGCTTCTCAGGATCACTTAAGACCTCATATGCCTGCGCAAGCTCCTTGAACTGCAGTGAAAACACATAAAGCATCAAGCTTTACTCCAACGAAGGAACAAAATGACCACCATCACTCAAGAGACAGCTCCCCATACTTCGCTCAACGACAGCAAAATCAAATTCCGTCTCAACAACAAGTACTGCTTTTTAAGATACGTTAACCTCACTATGGGCAAATCACCAACCACACAAGCTCAGCAAACCAGTTCTTCGCAAATTCAGCTGATATCTCATGGGGAAAAAAGCAAAATTCAAACCTCCACTAGAACGGCCCGCCTAATTCAGTCCCTGTTCCACACGAATCCTTCGTAACTTACCCACGCAATTCAATCACAATGCCTAATAACATGAGCGCATCGAATATACTCAATCGCAATCGCAATCCCAACCCCAACCCCCTCCTAACCTATCCTCCCGAACCAGGAACAAATTAATCGTCCGACTACAGAACATCGCCGGAAACCGGCCACAAACCACGCCATCCGACAACCCAAAAAATCGGCCGCCGGCGAGGACGGACGACGCAGATTCAGGACGGGCGACGGTGACGGTTACCTTCTCGGGATCGCCCCCCTTGTCCGGGTGGTTCTTGATGGCGGCCTTCCGGTACGCCTTCTTGAGGTCCTCCTGGGAGGCGTTCTTCGAGACTCCCAGGACCTCGTAGTACCGCGTGTTGTCGCTCTTCTTCGGCGCCCGCCCGAACATCTTGCAACCCCCTCCTTTCGCTCGGCCGGTCGGTCGGTCGGTCGGTCGGTCGGAGGAACGGGATCCCGAATCGGCGGCGATCGGTCAACGGCGACGGTGCGCCGGTGCCGGTGCGGGCGCGGAGGAATCTAGAGAGAGAAACGATGAAGGAAGGAAGCGCTGCTGTGGCTGAGGCTGTGGAGAGAGAGAGAGGGAAAGCGGGGGGAATTTATAGAGGGAAGGAAGGGCAGCTTCGTGGGAGATGCCGGGAACGGACGGTGGAGATTTCGCGGACGCGAACTCGGGCCTCCTCCTCCTTCGTCCACGTCTCTGGAGTTTGACCCCCCGGGGAAGACTCTGGCAGTCTTTTCTAGAACCTTCCTCCTTCCCGCAGGTGCACCACTAAGCAAGACATCGAAGCATATTCGCCCCCCTCTCCGAATTTAAAGGAGTCCCCGGGTTAGAAGTCACTCGAAGCTCAATAAAATAATATAATTTCCTTTTTCAACAAAATATCCCAAAAAAAAAATCTTAAATCAGTAATAGATTCGTCATGAATTAATTTTTTAACTACCTGTTGTAAAATATTAGGTTGCAAATATATAATAAAGAAGAGATTGAAAAGAGAAAGCGAAGTGAACAGGAGAGATAGTAGAGAAAGTCGGATATTTCATTTGTATCGTAATTGTTGCTCTATGTACATCAAAACTAAACTCCTATTTATAGGAGAACAAGAATGTACGTATCATTAATATCAATGTATCGAATGATACATATACTGGATATGAGAGATGAATGTTCATTATATAGGGAGATGTACTTAGAATATATGATATAAATGTACCATAATAAGTACAATAGATAAGATGAATATAATGAATATTCATTCATGTATTTCATAACACTCCCCCTTGAATATTCATCATATTCATTACGAATGTGCATCGAATGATACTGTCTCATTAAAAACCTTAAACCGGAAAAACCCGGTGGGATAAAAACCTAACAAAAGGGAAAAAGAGTGCAGAGCACAAATGTTATGATCTCTCCCTTTTATGGATGCAATTAAAAACTTTTAAGCCAGAAAAACCTTATGAGAAAAAACCGGACATAAAGAAAAAAGAGTGCAATGCATATATAGCCACTTTTGGGGCTAATAATTATTGCATCTTGTGAATTCGCCGCATATCAATGCTGCAATACATAGTTCATAATATCTCCCCCTCAATAGAGCCATATAGCCACTTATGGGGCTAATCAATCTTACATCTTATGAACTCGCCACATACCAATGTCATATATTAATTTCTCAAAACTTGATGTTGGTAATGATTTTGTAAAAATATCTGCAAGATTATTTATGGATCGAATCTATTTAACATCAATTTGTCGACTTTCTTGGAATTCATGAGTATAGAAAAATTTTGGCGAGATATGCTTGGTCATATCATCTTTGATATATCCTCCCCTAACTTGTGCAACACAAACAACATTATCTTCATAAATTATAGTGGGAGAATTTGTAACTGGTATTAAGCAACAAGAATTATGAATATGTGTTATAACGGATCTTAATCAAACACATTCTCTTCCAGCTTCATATAAAACAATAATCTCAGAGTTGTTAGAAGATGTAGCTACTAGCGATTGCTTCGTAGAACACCAAGAAATAGCGGTGCCATTATAATAAAATAAATACCCGGTTTGAGAGCGAGCCTTATGTGAATCGGATCTATATCTAGCATCAGCATATCCAACTAAACCAGAGTTAGTGGAATCCTTGGAATAATATAATCCCAAATCTATGGTTCCTCGGAGATAACAGAAAATATGTTTAACTCAATTCCAATGTCTCTGAGTTGGCTCAGAACTAAAAACGTGCTAATAAATTTACCGCAAAAAGCGATATCCTGGTCTCGTACATTGTGCCAAGTACATCAAAGCCCCAATTGCACTGAGATATGGTACTTCAGGATCAAGTATCTTTTCATCAGATTCTCTAGGACGAAATGGGTCCTTTTGGGAATCTAGAGACCTTACAACTATAGGAGTGCTCAATGGATGAGCTTTGTCCATATTGAAACGTTTAAGCAATCTTTCAACGTATGTTGATTGATGGACGATCATTCCATTTGCTTTATGCTCAAGCTCTAGACCAAGACAAAATTTAGTTTTACCCAAATCTTTAACTTCAAACTCCATTTTCAAATATTCAGCAGTTTCAGCTAACTCTTCTAGGTTCCAATTAAATTTATATCGTCGACATAAACTGCTACAATAGCAAATCCGGTTTTTGATTTCTTAATAAACACGTATGGATATATAGGATCATTTTTGTACCTTTCATTAATTAGGTACTCACTTAGGCGTTGATACCACATGCGACCGGATTGCTTTAACCCATACAAGGATCTTTGCAATTTTATTAAGAATAAATTGCGGGGATTGCATGCTTCAGGCATTTTGAATCCCTCGGGAATTTTCATATAAATATTAGAGTCTAATGAGTCATATAAATATGCCGTCACAACATCTATAAGACGCATTTCCAATCTTTCAAAGCTTGTTAGGCTAATAAGAAAACGAAATGTAATCATATCCATCATGGGTAAATATGTCTCATTATAATCAATCACAGGTCTCTGGGAGAATCCTTAGGCAACGAGTTGGGCTTTATACCTGACAATCTCGTTTTTCTCATTTCGTTTTCAAATAAATACCCATTTATATCCAACGGGCTTTACATTATCAGGGATACAAGTTATAGGTCCAAAAACCTCTCGTTTAGTTAGGGAAGCTAATTCAGCTTTAATTGCTTCCTCCCACTTAGGCCGATCTTACCTCTAACGACATTCAATAATAGATTGCGGCTCACAATCATCATCCATAATTTTATGAGCAACTGAGAATGCAAAAGCATCATCAATAATGATTTCATTTCGATCCTAAATTTCATTACAATATGTAATGGAATTCTCGGTATTCCCAGGGCTGGTGTTCCTTTCATGGGTTTGCGCATTTTTAGGGCCAATAAACTCTTTGGGAGTAAGCACAACGCCAGGCTCTTCTAGAGCGGATTCTTGATTCTTTCCCCTTCGTTTTCGAAGAGCAGTATATTTTAATCCTATCGGTCTACCAAGCTTCAAGTGCGGGGGATTTTGATCCATTTTAGCATGTTCTTCGGGAACAGCTATCCTAGCTGGAGCATTTGTAGCTAGAATATGAGACTTCGTTACCTTAATAGCATCATTAAATGCATCAAGAAGTCTATTGGCCATAGTCTGTAAATGGATTATGCGCTGTATCTCGTTTTCACATTCAGGGTCCTTGAGTCTAATTGAAATAAATTTGTCTCATTCCAGGAAAAAACCTTAACTGGTTTTTGTTTTGCAGTCATGGAAGTTGTAGGTATCCCAATTGATGGAAACCTAGTCTCATCGAAATGACAATCGCAAACCGGGCGTAAAAAAGATCACCAGTAGTTGGTTCCAAGAACCTAATGATAGACGGTGAATTAAACCCAACATAAATGCCCAAACGGCGTTAGGGACCCATTTTCGTCCTTTTTGGCGGTGCTACAAGCACATGTACTACACAACTAAAGGTGCGTAGATGTGAAATATCTGGTTCATAACCAATAACCATTTGAAGTGAAGATTGTAAAAAACTAGCAGTGGGGCGTAATTTTATTAGAGATGCCGCATGCAAAACTGCATGACTCCATGCTGTATCATTGAAATTCGCTCTCAATAATAGAGTGCGGGTAATGATTTGGATACATTTAATCAAGGATTCTGCCAATCCATTTTGAGTATGAATATATGCAACCGGGTGCTCAACCTCGATTCCGAGTGAAGCATAATATGTATCAAAACTCTTTGATGTAAATTCACCAGCATTATCCATCCTTATGCTCTTAATTGGATAATCAGGGAATTATGCCCGGAGCTTTATAACCTGCGTAAGTAAACGTGCAAATGCGACATTGCGCATAGATAATAGGCAAACATGGGACCATCTACAGGATGCGTCCACTAATATCATAAAATATCGAAATGGTTTACTTGGTGGTTGTATTGGTCCACAAATATCACCCTGAATTCTTTGCAATAATAAAGGGGATTCAAAATTAACCTTTGTTATAGAATGTTTGATAATGAGCTTTTCCTTGTGAGCAAGCCTCACAATTATAATCTTTGGACAACAATACTTTTATATCATTTAAAATGTGTCCTTTTATATTTTGAATTATCCTACGCATTATTGAAGCGCTAAGATGACCAAGGCAATTATGCCACAGTCCAAACTGATCAGGGCTTACCAATCTCCAGGATGTGGTGGCGTAGGTTTCAACAACCTTAATCATGATACAATACAAACCCATAGAATAAGCTTCTAACTTCTCATGGATGGTCTTCAAGCCCATCTTATAAGAGGAAATGCCAATATATTCCTTATCTTGCTCATAAATAGTCTCAACACAGTACCCATTACGGCGTACATCTTTGAAACTAAGCAGATTCCTTTTTGATCTAATGCTCAGAAACACATTCTCAATATGCAGGATTGTGCCATTTGGCAAAATAATTGTGTCATTCCCAAAACCATCAATAATCGGAACAAAACCTGATATTGTATGGATTTGTGCCTTACGCAATGTCATACTCAAGAAAAAGTGTCTATTACGAAATATAGTATGTGTTATTACACTATCAAGCAAACAAACATATTCCTTTTTATCGGTATTTTCCATTTGCATTTATATTGACAACTTTAGGTGTCGAGTATCATAAAAGTTGCATATTAGTTATATAGTCGAATAAAATTTCAAAAATAAATATTATATAAGGTTCATAAGCATTCCATAACCATATTAAAGAACAATAAAAAGCGAAACAACATAAAATTCGAAGTTCAAATTATCATCCATTACTCTGATGCCTCATCAAAGTAATCAGAGGTCCTCAAAAAAATCAGAGACATCCAAGGATGCATTTGCTACTTCAGGAGCAAGAGGAGTCCTACCAACAGAGATATTGTTAGCCTCAACAGTGGTTATGGCAGTAGGATTGATTTCATGGTATGAGATTCACCACGCTTGCCTGTATTCTTTAAAGATGCCTGGTATAGATCAACAAAATGTTTTGGCGTACGACAAGTACGTGACCAGTGCCCAGTCATGCCACAGCAATGACAAATACTTTCATTAATCACCTTCTTTGGCTTCTTTTCTTTGCCATGATTCAGGCCAAAGTTTGATTTTCTAGGGCGGTTAAATTTCTTGTAATCCATTTTAGGATTATGTTCTTGCTTATGCTTATAGCCCTTAAAATGACCAGTATTTTTCTCAAAATTAACATGTGCTTCAAGCAATGCTTTTGAGCCAGCAGGTCTAAGATCATGATTTTTTAGCAACAATTCATTAGTTTGCTCGGTAGTAAGAAGCACATAAATTAATTCAGAGTATGTGGCAAATTGACGCTGCCGTATTCTTTGTTGTAATACAATATTTGAAGCATGGAAGGTGAAGAAAGTTTTCTCTAACAATTCCGCATCAGCAAGTTTGATACCGTATAACTCAAACCAAGAAACGATATCAAATAAAGCAAAATTATAGTCAGACACTGATTTAAAATCTTGCAGTCTGAGATTTTGCCAATCATATTGTGCTTGAGGGAGTATAACAGTTTTGGTATGATTATACCTATCCTTCAACCTCCTTCACAAGATATGAGAGTCTCGAACGGATAAATATTGAGTCTGCAGACTCTCATGCAAATAACGGCGAATAAAAATCAGCGCATTTGCTTTATCCTTCTCATTTGAGGTTCCATTCTCTATAATTGTATTAGCGAGACCTTCCCCTTGGAGGTGCATTTCCATGTCAAGGCACCAGGATAGATAATTCTTTCCACTCACTTTCAGGATGTGGAATTTGGGCTTTTCAATATTTGCCATAATTCTTGCAAAAATAAATCCTTAAATTAATTAAAAGGATTTCCAAATACCCACCGCTACTTCAGGAGCAAAATGATACTTTTAGATTTGAAATTTGGCTTCGGGCCAAGAAAAATAAAAATGAAGAATTGATAGAAGAAGATGAAGTATAAGTTAATCAATAAAAAAATACCCACCTTGCAAAAATTACTTACTTAGTCAGTAGATTTTCGTGCTGATAACGTGTGACATCCCGATTTTCCAATTCTATTTTCAATAAATTGAGACGGGCATTTCGTTGGCACGCATATAATTCTTTTCCTTGAGTCGGCCACTTATGTGAAAGTTAGTCTATCGGGTGAAGTCGTTAAGAAATTATAATGCATCAGACTCGAGAATTTGGCTAGGAAGAGACCTTTCGACCGAGCTAATCTGCAAGGGTCATTACGGCACAAATAAAAATCGATTAGAGGCGGAGATAGGTCGACTCGATAGAGGCGTGTGATCGAGTGTGGGTGATTCCACCGGATCGCACAATCCTTGTCGATCGACATTTGGACCGACTTTTCTATCGATTGGGTACCCTGTGTTCGTATTTGAAACCTTGAGATTATGCCGACAACCGAAAGTCGCCAATGTTTCAAAGATGTACATTGTGGCTTGAGATGATCAACCACATGTCAAATGCATGAAAATTTCTAAAGGCTACCCGGTAGGTTGGGTTGCGCTAGTATCGTACCAAAGTGAAATTAACTGTGGAATTGAGATCGAATTCAGAAATTGGAAGTCTGGGTGTGTCACAAATCATCTTAGGATCATTGACTCATCTTCGAAAGATTTTTCGTGCAAGCCAAGTTTTTTCAAAATAATCGAGAGAATGGCTAATTTGGCTCGAGAAATTAGTAGGCCCATCTTTGGTCGCGCTTTTGGGACTTAAGTTAGTTCTACGGACAAGTGAAGATGTGAATTGAAGTGTGGTGACATTGGATTAATTTTATGTGCTTCAATTTAATTCAATTGGAAGAGAATCAAGTGAAATTGAAGAAGTTGTTGTACAAAGAATTGGACCCCGGCGGAAATTGCAAGTGAACCCATTGGAAGAGGTTGTAGGAAATAGTGGAGTGTGATGTCATCCAGGTCGTGGTGGGCCATTTCGTGGGATTAAAAGAAAAGAAAAAGAAAAGAAAAATGGTCCCATCTCTCTCTCCTTCTTCTCTCTCCTCCCTCTCTTCTTCCTCTCTCTTCCGTGCGACTCCTCCATGTTCTTCATTTTCTTCTTCTTCCTCGGACGCTTCCAGCAGCTCGCGCCTCGCTTCGTCCGCCCGTCCGACCGCCGGCAGCTTCGCCCGTCGCCGCTAGCTCGCTGCCAGAGCCGCCGCGATCGTCGCCGTCATCGTGCGTTCGCGCGAAGCCCCCGCGCCCGCTTCGCCCAGCTCGCGCTAGCCCCCGCCGTTGTCGCCCTCCGTCGCCGTCGCCGCCGTGAGCCACCACTGGTCGCCGCCCGAGCTACCGCCGCCCCTCTCCGCCGTTCCTCGCGCCCGAACCGCCACCGAGCAGCCTCCGTCGGCCTCAACCAGAATTTGCAGAAAATGGGTATGGCAGCCCCTTTTTGGCCCGTTTTGGCCGCCTTTCCGAGCCTGGATGCTCGGCCCGCCTTGAGGAAAGTCGATCCTCGCGTCGTCCTCGTCGTTTTGGTCCGCTCGGCTCGCTAATCCGGTGAGTTTAGCTCACTAAACCTTGATTAGAGGGTTAATGATGCTTTAGGTGTGTTTAGTTTATGTTAAGTGTTATTAGGTGGTTAGTTTAATTTATTTAAGTGTAGATTATATTAATGTGCTTGATTAACTTAAAGTGTGATTAAATTAAGGTTAAGTGAATGTTTACATTAATATAAACCTTGATGTGACATAAAGGAATTTACTTTTGATTTATTTAAATATTTCGAAATTATTTAATAATTTAATAATATATTATTATTCGAAATTATTAAAATATTATTATTTAATTATTTTCGGAATAAATTTAATTATTTATTAAATTCCGAAAATTTTGTCGGGGACCCTAAATTCTCGAATTTCGTGCCGGTCATTTGCTGTGTAGTCAGATTTTGAAATTGATGATTGGATATTATAAATTGAGCGTGGATTGTGAAAAATATGGATATTATTATTTAATTAATTTTCTGAATAAATTTAATTATTTAATAATCCGAAAAATTATTTTGGGACCCTAAATTCCCCGAATTTCGTCTTTGATCGCCGCTTTGTGTATTTAGAATTTGAATTTGATGATTGATTGTGGCAAATTGGATGTTGATTGTGATAAATAGGGATTTTATTCATAAAAACTCAAGTGTCAGGTTTTGATGCAAAAATTGGATTTTAATGATTATATTAAATAATGGGGTTTGAAAAAGTGAGATATTGGCTTTTTGATTCGAAATTAGCGTGTCCCCACACACGTGAATAATTTCTGGAATATTTTTAATATGAAGAAAATTGGCCGGGATCACTATTTTAAGTGGAAGCATTGATTGAAATATAAAGTGTCCTAGGGCCGAGTATGCTTTGGCTGTGTGATAGCTAAGAGGAATCATCCTGGGCTGTTGAGCCGGACTTGCCCCTATATGGGATGCCCACGTGGTGGATGCGGGTCGCAGTTGATTCTGGGCCCATGCTCCTTTGGGAACGCCGTCGACGTACTGACGAAGCCGCGCTCCATGGGGGGGAGGCAATGCCTGGCTATATGCCAGTAGATAGCCGAACTGCGAGTAGGCTATGCCCTTGTGTGGCAGTGAATAACAATTGGAATGCATGTTGAGTGTTGTTGATGTGTCGGATTATGGGACGGAATTATGTGGCATGGAATGGGACGTGTCATAATGATTTAGTCTTATAATCAGGACCCCCGCGGTTGTTGGTTATATGAAAGTGAATGCGTTCCGGTTGTTTAAGTTCTTATTACTGCATATGATTGAATGATATGAACTGTGTTAACCTGCAGAAAGGAACCGAGGCGAGGTAAGTCCTCTATGTTGTGTGGCTAGGCCACCATTGGGCGTATTTTCTTTCTAATAGGGGTTTTGGGGGTTGAACTTGCTGAGACAACGTCTCATCCCGGTTGTGGGATTAAAATCTCAGGTCCCTAGATGGCGGTCGTGGAGGACCCGAAGCCCTAAGTCTGGAAAGGTGGAGACTGAAGTATCGGTGAACGTGTCCTGCTAGTTGGTTTTAGGATAGTTCCCCTTTTGTCGAGCTGGTCTATTTTGTAGACAGTCTAACGTTGTATTTAAACCTATGTGTTTGTATATGAGTGTTTGGTATTGTGATTGATTGCCTGCTTTTCTATCCCAAGTTAAATGTTGTCAGGGGATTTGTTTCGCTTCTGCATGCGTAATAACATGAATGGGTCGGCGACATATCCTGGGATGTCGCATATTTGATCGACCGCAGTGGGATGTGCGCGCGCTCGGGGTTCGGGGCGTGACATAACGTGTTGTAAAATATTGCGTTGCAAATATATAATAAAGAAGAGATTGAGAAGAGAAAGCAAGTGAACACTAGAGATAGTAGAGAAAGCCAGATATTTCACTGTATCGTGATTGTTATTCTATTGTACATCAAAACTAAACTCCTATTTATAGGAGAACAAGAATGTACTCATCATTAATATTAATGTATCGAATGATACATGTACTGGATAGGGGAGATGAATGTTCATTGTATAGGGAGATGTACTTAGAATATATGATACAAATATACCATAATAAGTACATTAGATAAGATGAATGTAATGAATATTCATTCATATATTTCATAACACTACCAAAATTCTTGAGTTAATTTTTAACTACTTAAAAACCCAAACTGGTATTTCTTTTAGAAATTTACATTGTTAGATTATGAAAAAAATTCCTAATAAGTCCTTAAAGTGGATTTTATTTTAAATAATAACTTCACTTTCCAAGCTGATTTTTTTTTTTTTTTTTTGATGGCCAGTCTCAAGTAATGGCCACTATTAAAGAGGGTTGGGTCAAGGTAGCCCTTGCTAGCTCTGGGTGAAGGTTGTCTCACTAGTGGCTAGCAAAGGACAACCTCGCTCTAGGGGAGGTCGCCCTTAAAA
Source organism: Eucalyptus brandiana (assembly GCA_014182725.1). NCBI lineage: Eukaryota > Viridiplantae > Streptophyta > Magnoliopsida > Myrtales > Myrtaceae > Eucalyptus > Eucalyptus brandiana. The sequence goes on along the minus strand of CM024677.1, from coordinate 9,212,289 downwards.
GCCATAGGTAAGGGCTGCCCTCGGCCCTCACCCATTGCCCGACGAGGGTCTTGGGCCCTCATTGACATTTATCGAAAAGAAAAAGAAAAGAGAAAAGAGAAAATGAAATAAAAAAATAATTTAAAATTAAATTGTCTTTTGACGAAAATGCCATCAATTGGCCATAATATTTAGTCAGTCAATGATTGGTAAGGTTAAAATCTTATATAAAATTGTTATGACCACCTCAAGCCTTTACTTGAAATTGACATAGCTCTTTCAAGCATTTATTTGACATGAGTTCTACTTCAAATTAGGGCATTTCAAGTCTTTGTTTATAATTTCCCTTTGATTGATACCACGAAAAATCACAAACCGATACACTTGTGACAAATGAAAGTTAAAACCCCAAACTAACATATCCTAGGGGTGAGCATTTCTAGGTTGGGTTGGTCCACCGCTAACTTTTTGGATTGACGATTGACCCTATTGAGCCTTGGACCGATGAATTGATCGACTCAATGGATTTGGTCTGATTCCAAGGTCAACCCAGAATTAACTGATAACTTTTTTGTTTCATTTTTTATATTCCTTAAAAAAGCAACCTACTAATTGAAATTACATATCTATCGACAATGCGGCATTGTGCAACCAAATTATAAATCCCAGTACATATTCAATAAATTTAAGATAAGGCAACAATGAAAATTTCACATCTACCGAAAGCAAACCATAAAAACAATTAAGATTGCTCATAGAGATGTGAGACAAGATGGGAAGTTGAGTGACGAGGGGGGAAGTTGTTTTTTTTTTTTTTGGCAAATTGAAGGCTAAAAGGACAAAGAAGATAGAAGAGAACAAATATTGGAAGAGGATGTCGTGAGGAGCCATTTAATGTTGTTTAGCCGTTTTGGATGTCGTGAGAAGTCATTTTATATCATTGATGCCGTTTGACTTGGGGAATATATATATATATATATATATATATATATATATATAAATTATAAATAATAAATTAGATATATAATATATACAGTCAAAGTAAGTCCATGTTGGGCCGACCCTAAATTCTTAGGATTAAGAATCAACCCACACAGTGCTGATTTAGAAACCCTAGAACCAATGACTAATCTAGTCCTCTTAGGAACCGGACAAGCACCAGCAGGATTGGGCCAGTCCAGGGTTGATCTAGGGTTAATTTGGACCGATGCTCACCCCTAATATATCCGTCAATTACCATGAATTATCCAACTTAACAATTTGATGATAAAATTTAATAAAGATTAACAGATGATACACTTGTCACAAATGTACAAATTCGTAATTTTATGGTTAAAAAATTAATTTAAGATAAATTTATCGTAGATATACATAAAAAAATTTAGTAACATGAGCAACCGCATGGAAAAGGTAACGGGAGATGTGTTTTAATAGCTTGATTTTCAAGTGATTTTGTGTGCATGAGAAGATTTCTCTCGAAAAATTATTTGATATATATATATATAAACGTGGGATGCTCACAACGAAACTTAACAACGTTTGACTTGCACCGAGACTGTGCATATCCTAATCCACTACAATCAATCATCGAAGCTCATGTCCCGGTATTTCCTTGAAATGAAAAAAAAAAGAAAAAGAAAACTTTCACTGTGTATGTCATTTACACTTGCTTGTTTCTTAAGGATAAACTATTGATATCAAATACCGCAATTTCACGAGTTATCGAACTTTATCTCGTCTTTTCCTCTTTCTGATAAAGCCATGGCAGGCCGAAACCAGTTATTAAACCTAACGAGATATGTTATCTCATTCGATGGATTAAATGCCCGAGCAAAGTTGAATGTGGTACGATCTCGTACATAGAAGCAATTCATCGTATTGTTCAATGGAATAGCTACAAAAGAAAGGTTGGTCTGGCGAATTTCGCTTGCTAGCGCCGCACGGGTTGTTCCGCGGCTAAGGAATCTGTCGGCCTGTGACACTTGTGACCGTCACCACATGTCGCCCCATCACTAAGGGAGGAGGTGGTGGCCATAGGCGAAGGGTCTGGTTTCTCTCTCTCTCTCTTTTTATGTTTATTTTTTAACTTTTAGCCTTTTTTGGTTTGTCTTTTTTTTTTTGGAAAAACTTTTGGATTTTTTAACCTAATTTAATTAAGATTTCACGTAAAAATTAGGATTTGAATTGAAATGATATTATTTTAGTGTTTTACTTAACCTTAATCCATGTAGTAGAGAGAAAGTATTGAAAGAAATTATGTCAATGTTTTCCGTTAGTCAAATTGGACAAAATTAATGGAAGCACGTAATTTCGCAAATTTAATAAGTTTTAAGAGTTGAAGGTATTTTTTACAAATTTTAGAACTTAATTATTTATCATGATAAATTTTATGATTTTCAGTGCTCTTATTCAATTAAGTAAAAAAAAATTATGGATTGACTCACCCATAAAGATATTTTCCTGTAATTCCTGACTCGTCTGTTTTTAATTAAGTAAAAACATAAAAATTAATCTAGATGTTTAAAAATAACGAAAAAATCATATGAATTTAAGTGTCGATATTTATAAGTCGTGGAAGCTCAAGATGTGTCGAGTTAAAAACGTTTAAAGGGCCGTCGGTCTTAACTTAGATTAAAACAAAAATAAGAAAGGAAGATCGATCTCTCAATTTGGCAATCTCTGTTTTTTGACGGAAAAAGCGGAAACACGGTCGCTTTATACATTATTGACTCGTTGAATTAATCAATGCCCCCGCAATTATTAAAGTCCCGGGGTCCCCCCAACCACATAAATTCCGGAGCCTAATTTATTTCAACCCTCTAACCTCCCTCCAAAACAAAACAAAACTAAAAAAAAAAAAAAAGCAAACCAAACAAAAAGGTCGAAAAAAAAAAAGAAAAAAGAAAAAAGGTGATTGTTGATTTTTCACCTGAGGAGCCGAAGACCCGACCCGCGCTAACGTGCGCCCCTCGCCCCCACCGCCCACGTGGCCGCCACCGAGCCGGCCAATCCAACGGCGCGGACGCGACGTGACGGCGACCGCTCACCCCTCGCAGCAAGTCGCCGCCGGCGCACGTTAGCCGGCGCCACCGCTCCCCTCTCTCTCTATCTGCCGTGCCGGCGATTTTCTACTACATCGCCACCTAACGCGGATTCGGAAATAATTCTGTCGCCCCCTTTTGAGAGAGAGAGAGAGAGAGAGAGAGAGAGGGATCGTGGCGTTATTTGTTATTTGACTTTTCCGACTGATTGATAGATCAGACGGCCCGAAAGGCATCTTCTTCCCCACCTCCTCTCTCTCTCTCTCTCTCTCTCTCTCTATCTCTATCGGCTTGCTGCTACTCTCTTTCTCTCTCTACCTGCTGCTCGTTCCGCGACGTCCGCGTCCGCTCCAGGTGAAAATTCCGAGCTTCCTCTCGCCCAGCTCGCGATCTGCCGATCCGCATTGTTTCCGCGCTCAATTCCGCTCTCGATCGCTAGTCATTTTCTTGCCGCATTTCGCCGTCGGCTCCGGCGACGGTGGCCCGGCCTGACTTCCGGCCCCGGTCGGATTTCGCGGTCGTTCGGGTGCTTTCGGTTGTCGCGATTGCTGTAGTTGCCCGGAAAACCTCGCTTAGGTGGTGTTTGAGCTTGAATTTTGCGCGAGATTGTCGGCTCTGGGGCTCTTACCGGCGCTGAGATAGGCCGGTCGCGCTGAGGAGCTCGTTCCGTGCTGTTCTGCTCATAATTGGTTGGTCTTGTGCAGAGCTGCAGTCGGATTTTGCTCTCATTTGGATTTTTGATGAGAGATGTGGAAAAAGACGTGATTTTTATCTTCCCAATTCAGTGTTAATGTGCAGTTTTTCTTGAGTGTTCTTTCTTTACTTAAAGACTGCTTCTTGCCTAGTTAGCGTCTTGACCGTTTTTTTACCTGGGTTGTGGAGGGGAAATAGAGCAAATAAAGTATTCATCCCACCGCACACGAAGAGCAGAAGGTGTTCATCCCACTACAGTAAAGCCCACTAAGCACTCGTCCCATTAAGTGCATCTAAGGTTCCGTAATGCTGTTCATGGTCTGGCGAAGTTTAGTAGTTGGATAGGTATGTTTCAGCTGACGATACCATCGCATGCAAAAGCAATGTTGTCATCATTTTGTCAACATCGGAGGGAGTAGCTCCTTTTTCTCACATTAGTGGGCTTAGTAATGGCATGAAATAGAAAGCAGTTGACCTGTGATCATAGTGGTGATTTACGAGCTCCTGAATTATCATCATGGTTTTGTGCCTCTTGGTTATGCTTATTGATAGGCTAATTAGCTCAAGTCAAGGAAAGTTCTATATTGAACAATAGAAAATGCTTACCTATGGATAACTTGCTCATGCCTAAGTTGGTCTTGGCTTGAGTGGACATTTTCTGGTTTAGAAACTTGGATTAGTGTCGGCTTTGACTTGCTTTCCATGTTCTATGCAGTTGCAAAAAAAATGTGAACCAATACAATCTCAGAACTTATTGATGAATTTAAATCTCCTCCCACAACATCACTGTCTTGGGAATGCAGCTTGCATTTTTTTCTTCATGTGAATTACTTCCGGTCATTGTGTTTTGACTCATCCTGCTCAGTTCACAGTAACGGGCATCCCTTATATTTGTGTTATTCTTCTTTTTTCATCTTTAGTTATTATGAAATACACCCAGTCAATAATTTCACACTAAAGATTTTGCATTTTCTCCACCAGGTTGGCATTGGCTCAGTGGAGCTTACTTGCAGTATGGGTGTCTCAGGGAAATGGATTAAAGCCTTGGTTGGCTTTAAGAAGTCAGAAAAATCACCTGCTTCTGAGAGCAATGAAAATGTGAGCACTTGTTTCATATTTCCCTCTACACAATGTTTCCGTCCTCGCGATTTCCTTCCAGTTGGACAATATATATACCGTTCTTCTCTGAGTCATTTTCCTCAGTAGCTGCTTTTAAATTCGCGCATCATTATCAACTAATAGTTTTGTATGAAGGGCGAGTCAGGTTAAGTACATTTCAAACTAGAGATGTACCTTCTTTCCTCTACTGACCTTACTACTGACATTACTTTCCAAATAACAGTGGTTCGCATTCCTGTTATTGTACAATTAGCTCATTGTTTTAAAAAAAATAGGATCTAGACTTTGCATTCATTTCATCAAACAAATCGGTTGAGATGTGTAGCACCCAGAATTCTAGTTGAGTATGGGCTAAAAAATGTCTCAATCATTGCGGGGAATCTGCAAAGTTAGTTTGGGGTTTTGTATCCCTATTATTGTACAGTTACCTCATTGATTGAGAAAAAATGGGATCTATACTTTGCATAAATTTGATTGACCGAATTAGCTAAGATGTTTGGCACAAAGAATGCTAGTTGAGTGTGGGCTCAATATGTCTGAATCATCGCGGGCAATCTGCAAAGATAGTTTGGGGTTTCCTATTCTTCTTTTGTAATTTGTACTCATTCCTCAAGTTTCTCAAGTAAATTTCTTAACAGTGCAAATTGTGGATAACCAACTCTGTCATCCTTCTTCGTCAATAATGCCGTTTCTGGTTTGCCCAACAGAGTAGACAAATATAGACTCCAAGTCAATCCTGAGTATCATTTAGGCTGTATCATAATATTGACTTGGATAGTGATACTGGCATACTGCTTGTCAATGGTTTAGAATGAATCAGACAAATGGCAGACAAAAGGGTTTGGTGGGATGGGGCTGAATCTGCCCATAGTGGCGCTCAGGTGCGCCTAGGACCATCTTGTACATCTTATGGTTGTATCACTGACAACCTCTTAGGAGTAGCCAAAATCCTTGCAATAAAAGAAGTGAAGAAGATTGATAAATACTATTCCTTGCCCATTTTTTACAGCTGGCAGCAAACATGCTTCTAACCCTCTCCCCTCACCCTCACTACTTCAAACTCTTGCTGAGTCACCTCTCATGTGGTAAATGCAAATATGAGTCTTTAGCTGAAAAAAGGAACGTTTTCCAATTCCTCTTCCATTTGCAATGGCTCCGTGAGTTTAGTTTGGTTACATTACTATTGCTTTTATATTGATGGTCAATGTGTTCAAGCTGTAATTCAAAACTCCCTAGTCAGTCATCCACATATGATAGCCTCCAGCACTTTGTCTTTAATTCTCTTTCACAAAAGGAAGCATGTGGTGATGCAATTATTAACTGTGTGGCTTTTGCAGTTAATAATAGCTCAATCTTGTCAACGGTAAACCACCGTGTGTCCATTTTGGCAGTTATTTGCATCACACTACTGATTGCTTTATCTATGCCATGGATCAGCTATGAAGGCTGCTCATATTCTTCCAATTGCAAGATTTGTCTGGCCAAATAAGATTGTCACTCTAGTGGTCTACGTGTAAATCTTTATTTCTCTGGCTATATTATCTAGCTTGTAGAGTCAGCTTTACAATGATCCTTTGGGGTTTCAGACCATCTGGCTGACGAAGAACTTGAGGAATCCTTTCTTTGCTTGAAATGTTTTAGTGAATGTTAAAGGATGATGGATCCAGGGAGTCTCACTCAATCTGATATATTACCGTCTACAGAAAAGTTCAGGTAGTAAGTCTCATCACCGGAGAAAGCATTCAGTTGAGATAGACAGCTATAAACTTGAAGATGCGTTTGATTGCAATTCTGCTGGCAATGATGAAGATAGGAAAATTCCGGATGCTGCTGGAACCCCTTCGACTTCTGTTCAAGTACAAGAAGCAACTCATGATCAGCAAATTGCGAGAGAAGAGTGGGCTGCTATACGTATTCAAACAGCTTTTCGAGGATTTCTGGTATCAGTGCTTTCACCATCTGCAGCATTTATAGTTTGTTGAAACATAGTTGTAGAAGCCTTGGGTCTATGATGTGCTCTTACCTGTCCTTCCTACCTATTTTTACCAAACTAATCTGGACTGCATGCTTTCTTTCCGTACTTATTTTGGTAATCAGATGAAAAATGGTATGAAAACACGAATTTTGAATCTTAGAGCTTGTTGTGCAATTAACTTGGTTTTTTTGCAAAGGCAGATGAGCAAGTTCATCTTTGTGAATTGTGAACTATAATTTAAATGGAAGTTATCTTTTGATAGCGAGGCTGATTATGCTGCAATCAACTCAGAAATAGCAATAAAAATACTACCTTTAGCAGCTGCCTCGCTTTGGACAACACCTGTAGTCTCAGATTCTTCTCAGTTCACTTTTTGAGTTATTTATTATTGGCTCAATGACTATGATAAAGTCGATGATGGTGGAAGTCTTGAGGTTTGATATATGTAACTTGTGTAGCTATGAGAGTTATGTTAAGGCTTCAATTTGTTATTTTGAAAAAAAAAAAAGAAGAAGAAAAGTCCCATATCCTATCCTTCATGCCTCTGTACAGCATAGAGCATCATTATTTTTCAGCTCTCTTTCAATGTTTTAGATTAGCACTGATCAAGTAGTCTGTCTTGTATACACAATTAGGCTAGAAGAGCCCTACGGGCTTTGAAGGGATTGGTGAGGCTTCAAGCCCTGGTCAGGGGCCATGCTGTGAGAAAGCAAGCTGCGATAACTCTGCGATGCATGCAAGCACTAGTGAGAGTTCAGGCTCGTGTTCGAGCAAGACGCGTTCGTTTAGCATTGGAAAGTCAAACAGTACAGCAGAACCTTCAGCAGCAACTTGCAAATGAGGCCCGTGTTCGTGAAATTGAAGTAAGTTCGTCAGTTCTTGTTTTCGAGACATAGCAATTCGTGAAACAAATATCTTTTTCTCTTCAAATTTTTATGTGAAGTAGATCTGACTAATCTTATTGGATGCAAAACAAACGAGAGCTTGCATGTGTAAGATCATCCCTTGGCAGCATATCAAGTAGGAAACAGCTACCTGACAACAAGCTGAGTTTATATGCATGATGATTTTTCAGTGACCTGAAATAGGGAGGCTGCTCTGATTAATATAAAACCAGAAAGCAGCATATATAAAATGAAAATGTACCTTTTCTGTGACTGGGAGATGAAATCTGTTATACATGTTTCTGCTGAGTTGCATTTTAGTCTATCTTTTTGAGTAGAAAAATTGAAAATTGTCGATTGACATCACAAATTAAGGGCAGAATAATAGCCTGAGAGCCATCTAGTATAAAAAGCTAAATAGGTGGAAATCTCTTGGCAATGCTTACATCACAAGAGTAAAGTGATGCAGTTTTGTGCTAAACCAATCTGTGATTGTGTTCCTGCTATAATGTCCCCTACTAAGTGCTTTAGTTAGATCTGTCCGCAAGTGCAGGAAGGATGGTGTGATAGCGTCGGTTCTGTTCAACAAATCCAATCCAAATTACTGAAGAGACAAGAGGCTGCAGCTAAGCGGGAAAGAGCAATGGCATATGCTCTAGCTCATCAGGTGATGACATTGGCAACCTTGATGGATTTATGAAGGACTAATTTGGTTAAATGCGTTGAATGCAAAGGCATGGAACAATGCAAAGCAATATAGAATTTGGAAATAAGTTGGATGTCTAAACATGCTATCAGAACCATGCTCTTGACTAGGTCTATCCTGCAAATTCCTTTTGATGCTGTTAATTCAACATTTGCCATATATATGACTATGCGCGGACATCTATCATGGATGATACATGTGACAAACATGTAGATATTCTCGATAAATTAAAACACATCTATATTATTGTCCCTACCCAGACACCCTAAGCATAGGTTGCATCTCATGAGATGGCTATTCGGAAGTATCGTGCTTTTGCATTCATGAGATCTCATAACTTTTGTTTTGAAACACGTGCACTACTTCCCCCATGTAGATAACCCTGTGGGTGGTGGCTTCTCATGAGGTCAATGAGACAGCATGAGAGCAGCCATAAATCTATGCAGTAGCACCCTTTTTTCACGAGTTTTCATAATCTCGAGCTATAAAGCTGTTGATTCATTTTTAGCAGTGTAATTGCCTAAAATTGGCCAAACTATGACGACAGCAACATGCCCTTTCTTTTCTAATGAGTCCTTGGAGAAAACTTACCAGGAGTTTACAAGTGCACATGTAAGTTTTGGTTAGTCTCATGGACTGCTGATATCCATCAAACGTTAGCTTCTCAGGGTAGCTTGTAGTCTGCTTCTCATCTGCTGAACATATCCAGTCTGTGCACTCTATAATGTGAAACCAAAGCTTGGCTTGCTTGAATTCCTATATGTTGTGGCCATACTAATTTGAACTCTACAGCATCTAATAAATGTGTTTTGGAAAGACATGGATGATCTTGCTGGCTGACTTTGAACTCCCTATTCAGTTCAAGCACAATGCCACCTGGAGCTTACATGTGTGGAGACACTAGAATAAGCATTAGCTCAATCTCAGGCATCTGAAAACATGGGAAGAATGTTTTTGAGAATTGGGGGGCCTTTTGCTTTTATCATAAGATAGGAAATTTGTTGCTTGTGTAATGGAATTGTTAATGCTTTTTGTCGTGTAGTGGCAAGCTGGATCGAGGCAGCAGGCCCTGCCTGCAGGTTTTGAACCTGATAAAAGCAGTTGGGGTTGGAACTGGTTGGAGAGATGGATGGCTGTTCGACCTTGGGAAAATCGCTTTCTGGACATCAATCTCAAAGATGGTGTTATGGTTCGGGAGGAGGGTTCAGATGAGGGTAAGAATGGCATCAGAACCCAGATAAAATCCGCTGCAAAGAAGCCAACAGTATCTAATCTCTCCATCCAGAGAACGGGCCCTTCTCAATCTGATGGTTGTGGTAGTTCGCCAAATGACTCAACCAGTACACCTGAGGTGACTCAAACGGTCTCTTCCAAGCCAAAGCCAAAGCACGTGACTCAGAATGCACTTGAAGAAGCCAACCAGAGACCTGGTGTTGGTACAAGATCACACAGCAATCCTAAGGAAAGATCCACACAACCTGATAAACAGGCAAAGAAGCGACTGTCTCTGCCCAATAACGGTGAGTTCTGTGTTACTTCTTTAAGTTCTGCATGTTGTTGTCCTATTGGCTTCATGCTAGTTTACAGTTAATCGGACTGCTTTTCCAATCAATTACCAGTTGAGAGTTTAAATGAATTTATGCTCATGCCTGCAATTTGAGATGAAGCATATGGCATGCCTCAGTTCGATCGACTTGGTTATTAGACCACAGTTTGAGTAAAAGGAATTTGAGGTTCCGCACAGCAGCTTACATTATGGTCATGGTAGCATTTTTCCTTCCGTGTATCTCTACATTTTTCCTTTTCATTTCTTTCATCTCTCTTATAATTAAACAGATGCTCGAAAAACTGTACTTTTTCCTTTTTTCTTCATCTTCTCATTCTGGGATGGTCTTAGATTAATTGTTATATTCTGCATTTGAAGAGTTTCAGATGGTACCTGCATCAAGGTTTATTTTTCACGGTGGCTGCCTAACTGTAAGAATGTCAGAAATAATTTATCTCAACTTTGTATACAGATGGAGAATAATATTTGAGGTTGATAACTGTACATGGAACACCCACATACTGCCCTTCTGTTGTAGAATCTGTAAGGGATTTCAGGTGAAGGAAGCATGCAAAATCGTCTCTTAGAATTAGCTGAAAAAACGGCTTTTTTCTAGATTCAAAGTTGACGTGGTTATGTAAGTTTCATAAAAGTTAGTCTGGCAAGGTAAAAATGAGCCTCTTTGCATGCTGGTACTTTGTAAAATTTTCCAAAACATGGAACTGGAATCTTGACACTGTAGAGGTTCTGAGCAGGGGCTTCTGCTGGGAATCAGGCAGCCAGAAATTCTGGCAGGACTGCTGTAAAAGGCACCATGGGTTCTCAGAAGACTCTCAAGGACAAAGCCAAAACTAATGGAAGAGGGAACCTAAACCCTGAAAAATCTGCACCTCAGGCCATCGATGCACAGCCTTGAGATGTGAAAAGGGAAGGTGGGTCCCAGATTTATTCCATCAAGGTGCGCCGCTTTGAGAGTGTACATAGATGTTTATTGTTGCAGGGAGGTTCGATCACCTGAGGAGATTTGTTCTCCAGTTGCTCAACTATTTATGACGGCAGCAGAGTGGAAGAGATTAGTTTGGCTGGTTGTAAGAATTAGACATGCGGGTCTCAATTTGTGTTGATAGAACTATAAGTTTATCGGTGTTGTGGTTATATTTCCAAAATAACACAGTTTATGTAGTTTGGTGCTTCTTTTACTTATTCGGTCGTTGGAGAGTAGATCCCTTTGTATTCGGTTGCGCAGCGAAGAAATGTAGCTAATGGATCAGCAATTGTGAATTAGGAATCTCTGTTGGATGTCTGCTGAGTGAAAACTATCTGTATAGATTGTGCTGTTGGTTCGACTTCTTTATATCCATCAATACTGTATCCACTTGATTTTCTACTTTGGCAACGGTTTGGCGAGTTCTATTGACTTGCCTTTGCTCCTCCTCGCCCTTCACTTCCTCGAGTGTTTGTTACTTGGCAAACTCGATCAGTTCATAATATGGGAAAGAATGGGAAGATTTCTGAATTCTGTATGCAAATGGCGTGTTTGGTAGGAAACAATTTATGATAAGAAATGATTCTTCTTTATTCTGTTGTTTCTGGGAATAATTCTTAAGCATTTTAAGATGTTTGGTAATTGTCCAAAATTTGTATTTCTAGAATAGAATTGCGTTTGGTATTGTTCTGAAAATTTCTAATCCAAATCATTTTCTTTTTATTTTTTAATAATTGTATTACTTTTTTTCCTTTCTTTTGCTTCTTTTTCTTCAAGGTTTGTTGGTCACTAGCCTTGGGATGATCGACGACCTCATCGGAGTGTCGCTTGCCCTCGGTGAGGCCGTGCCTTGTCGGCCGAGCTTCGTTGATAGCTGGGCAAGGCTCGGCCAAGCCTTGGCTAGGTAAGTGGCCTTGCTTAGATCTAGCAAGGCCGAGCTTGCCTAACTGTCGGCGAGGTTGAGGCTCGTCAAACCTCGCCGAACTGATTGCCAACGATCGGCGGCGATGGGCGGTGGCGACGGCGGTAGTGGTTGAAGAAGAGAGAAAAGAAGAATAAGAAGAAGAAGAGAAAAAGGAAAAATTAAATTGGCTTGATTTGGGAACAATGAACAAAGAATTAACTTTTTTCTATTTTCGATTCGTTCTAAATTTACTTCATAACAAAAAAATAGATATTTGTTCTTAGAAATAAAAATTTTACCAGAGGGATTTCTATTTCAAATTTACTCTCAGGAACAAAAGAATAGAAATTTTTATTGTTTAGCCGATTACCAAACGCGCCATAATAATATTGATCATACACTCTCACGCACAAACGCACACAAGGGGGTGCACACAAGGGGGTGCGTGCGGGCACATGCACATGTTCAATGATGGATGTGGATATATTTCTTTAGTTGTTGTGAATGCCTCGCTGCTGGAGCATCATGAACGCGATTGTTGTCAAGGGGCAATCACGATCATTAAGGGATAAACCATAGGAAAAGGTTTGATGATGCGGGTAATGAGTACTATTTCTTCTTTGCCATAAAATTTCGAGGAGTAACCCGAAGCGCTTCCTGGAACGGCACTGGCGCATGAAATAGATTAGAATTAGTCATTCATTCGAGGCACCCAAAAATTTCGCTCCCGCAGATTATCCATGTGAGAAGGAACAAATCAGCTTGGTGTAAACATTGTATTGGAGCCACGACCGCCGCTTATGGCTCCTCCAACCGCCAGGAGGTTTCGCACACTTGTGAGCAAACGTTTATGATATCTCTTCAACTAGCATATGGGACATTTCATATCTGCAAACAAAGATATCATCTCCTCAAAGAAACTGTCATTTGCTCCTACAGAGCCAGTTACCTTCCCCTCTAAGATACTTTACTTTCGAGAAAAACAATGAAAATCGCGACGCTTGTTGCTTTGTCAATGGTTAAGGGAACAAGATATGTAACATTTATGGAGCACCTGAAATTCTCGCCCATATCATAGCTTTCTTATGGTAACCTCGTGTATAAAGTGCATAATGGAAAAGAAAATAAGAAAGTGTACAACTTTTTCCTTGGCAAGCCTCACTTGAATCTCTGTTTTGGAAATCATAAGACGTATAAGAATTTGAAAAAATTGAACCAGAATCCAGTCTCTACCTTCTCTCTATAAAAAATTCTCACCCTTTCGCTCTTGTGAATTCTAAAATTGAAGAGGATTAAGTGCTTGCAGCTTCTACTCCCGATACGTCCAAACTATTGAATGGAATGCCTACTAAAATGGCAGGTGATTTTTTACTGTCCAGAGTTTGAGCAGAACCACCATCAATCAGCTTCAGCTCCTAAATGATAGGCAGAAGAAATGGTGTTTGAGGCCTTCGGGTTAAAGCAGTCAAGAAGTGAGGTTGCTGATGCCAAAATAGACAGTTTTCTGGTGAAATGCATTGATGGCATAATCAATTTGAAAATGACCAAACTGAGACTTGAATCTCAAGCCATATCCAAGTCCAATTCCTGAGCCTGGTTTTCCCTGCCTGAGAGATGGATTTCCTGGAAAACCCAGAACAATGTCGATGAGGTAGCAGAATCAACTGATAAATGAATACCAAAATGAATTGCACTCTCTCCGCAACCAATATCAAACATTATGACTACATGTCTGAGGTATAAATTCCACATACACCCCAATCAACAATATTACAACATTTTGGTGGTTTCTCAAGTATTGACCATGAGTACCAATTGTCCCTCACCCTCGACCTTTTTCTGACCCATCGAAAGATGTAACTACATGGGAACTAGTTAGCCAAAGGATATACCCTTTGCAAAGAACCAGCTAATCCAGCTCAAGATTTATAGCAATGGTTATAAGCTTTCCAGCAGGCCTCAACTTCTAAAATTACTAGCGCAGCTTGTCAGGTCTATGATGATAGGTAGAATGAAGGACTTTATAAGGTCACTGCTTATACATTAATGCAGTAAAAATCTGTTCAACGAGAATTTACAAGGAAAAGTTTTTCAACTTGCCACTCACTGATATACTTGTCAATAAATAGGAAACGAAAGTTACCAGGTACATGACGACCAGAGCCCAAGTCTGTCCCGCCATCCAAAAATATTGCACCATCCGTGCTCTTGTTCTGATAGAGTCATAGGCAACACAAGATATATCTTCGTATGAAGATGCTCCATTTGACAATTGAAGATATGCTAATTAAGTATTGAAAGATAAATTTGAAATTTTCCACAACCCCCCTTTATTTGCATCATGCAACAATGAATATAGCCAATGTATTTTCTCCCAGTGATTTATCATAACAGACAGTATCAGTCTTTCAGATGACAGTGGAAGCTGGTGAAGGCTTAAATGCAGGTAGAAGAATACTGGTTTATGAACAAAAAGGCTCAGAGAGAAAGTAGACCAAGGGAGCAAATCCAGGTAGAAGAAAAATCAGAACAACAAACTCCAGTTTCAGAAAGTAGACGAACCACTTAAGGAGATAAGGAAGATGCGATAAATTGACCTTGGAGAAGAAAATAAGCACAGCAAAACACCCCACCAATTATGGTATTTCAGCTACATAATTAGTGATATCAACCAACCTGAACAAGGTTTGGCAGAGTGCCCTCACAACACATGCATGATTAGATGCGTCTCTACAAATGGAACAAACACTACGAGCAGGCCACTCTGGCATACGTAACAGCATTGCAAAAAGCAACTGATGTGGAACTTTTACACGTGCAGCCTTTACTATGAAGCCAGAGAAAATGCAAAAAGAACTTGATGCAAGTCTTGATTGTCAGATACAAGTATGATGATGATGCTGAAGCATACCAGAGGGAATGTTAATTCGCTGTTAGCAACCAGGCATGATCTCCCAGCTCCAATTGCACCCTCACCATAGCCTCTCACACTGCTAAGACCTCCAATTGCAAATGCTTGATATGGAGCCATGTCTCCTACAATCGAACCGCCTGTCAAACTGTCAGTCCAAGTGTTAAGTGAGTGGCAATTGGAAATGTCATGTTATAAATTATGACCTAAACTATCTCGAGACAGCAGGTCAAGATCTCAAAACTTCAAGACTAGTCAGGCAATAAAGTACAGTCCATAGTGCCTGCTCATTTTAACTATAAGCTCATCCTTCAGTCTCATATTTGATGTCGAGTCGTCGACACGGCTGCTATCCTACTTGTAATTCTTAACTTCCAACGCATCAACAAATGCTTCCACAATGAATGTTTATATAGAAATACCATCAAGCTTTTTCACAGCTTCTCTATATTGAACTCGAGACTTGTTTTGATACCCAAATTGCTTTACACTCTAAACTCTGGTTTACCAATAGCCCTTTTTCTTATGCTTCTTTCTTTCAAGTAGTGCTGAGATTTTCTCCTTCCAAGACTAAATTGCCTCCATTTCACAGTCTTTTCTTTAACCACCTAGCTTTACAATTTGACGAATTTTGCAATGGCCAGTAAAAGCCCCAGTAAAGACATGTCGACTGGTCAATGGATCTTTTTGAGCAGATCATAACTGGAAATCACCTTGTCAAGAGAAATGCAGGGCCCAATTTGACTCCCTTTGATGCGACAAATTTGAGCTTATTAAATATGAGCCACTTGGAAAGAAGTGGAATTCCTTGCTCTATTTGAAATCTAGTCTGGCAGCAACACAAATAAGAATTGTGAAGGAAATTCAGATACGATCTTGAAACTCAAGCATAAGATTTGGACAAATTCAAATTCCAGATAGCAAAGATACATTACACGAAAAAAGCTGTGCTCATCTGCCTTCGCGTATTGAGATTCTTGCTTTAAAACCACCATACTGTCGTGGGGATTACCGCTGCATTTCAGGCAATACCGAGACGTTATTGAACACAATTTCATAATGCTGAGGATTTTGTGTAAGAAGCCTGAATTACCTGCAAGTGACAGGTAACCCATCAAGATCCCTGCTTATGGAGCGACCCTCATCGTTTAGAGGCCGAACATGCTGCATGACTTACAATAATTAGTTTCTCAAAGGAAAAAACAATGACAATCGAATAAAAGATATCATCATATAAGGGCACGGATGCTCAAACTAGATTGATTGCTTTTGATTGCAGTGGTATAAATCCGACCTTAAATCTGATACTCGTTGTGCTGCTCCAATTGGAATTTGCAGGCTCTGTTAGATCCAGTCCAACCGAGAATTGTGACAGATTCACACCTCCACTCCCTGATTGTGAGAAATTATCGGTAGGTGTACCATGCACCCCAATCTCAGGTGAAACAGAATGCTGGGGCACAATCACCATATCAATCCAATATTCTCTATAGACGCAACTGGTTTAGAACTTCACATGAGCATCTACCCACCACTCCTTACAGAAAAGCACCATTTTTTTAGCCCACCCTTTATGAAAGGAGACACGTACCAAATTACCTGAATTACAAATGACTGCTGAGAAAGCCATTCAGGTCGTGGCCTCCTATAAGCAATTAACGCATTGGAATCAAACAGGCCCTTATCCCACGAAACATCAAGCTTCTCGCTCCCACCAAATAGGTTTGGGTGTTTGATGCAAAGACTGAAACCAACAAACAAAGCTAATAAAGATACTATAAAACCAAAAAACCCGAAAGGAAAAGTTTCAAATACAGACAAAACAGAGTCCAACTGGGGCATCAAACGGATGTAACAGCCAGAAACTTTACCTCCCTATTATAAATGAAAGCGGACTCTGAGAACCCCTGCAATAGAACAAACCGAAAATGAAGCAGTATTTGGGGGGGAAAAAAACACAGCAAGCAAAGTGCTTCTCTCTTGAAACTCTCTTCTCCGCTGTCTCGCATTCACTCTTTACTCTTCCCACATTTTCCTTTTCAAAACCAAACAACTAGAAATAAACCACTAGCACAATCAACAACATCACGACAGAGAAGTTGAAGAGAACCTGAGCGAGGGGAGCATCAGAGAAGAGCACAGCTTGTGAGACAAATCGACGTTAACGTCGATCTTGGCTGCGCGACAATGCGACGACAGAGAGTCAGAGAAACCCAAAAAGAAAAAAAAAAGAAAAAAACACAAACTTTGCTTCAAGAAACCACCACCACGGAGCGCCGTGGCGAGAAAAAAGCAAAGAACAAAAGAACAAGACGAGCGCTCAGCGACCCCGGTTCCCATCTCTCCCGAGAATTTCGAGCCTACCCAAGAACGAAAAAAGCGAGCGAGAACAGGGGCAAGACAGGACCTTTGCCGGCGTGGATGCTCTTCTGAGCTCCCATCCAAAACGGGTCGAGCTTCAATTCGCGAAGCGAGCTCGATCGATCGCCATGGCACCGCCTTTATACACTCACAGAGAGAGAGAGAGAGAGAGAGAGAGAGGGGGGAGACGTAGGGGAGAGGACAAAGGAGTCCTCGGCTCTGAAGTTTGTTATCTGCTTTTCCCTCTTTGCTTTTCGTCTGCAGCTGCACGAGAGGCTTGGAGGTGGAGGCACCTCCTTTTTTTTGTTCCTTTCCTTCTCATTCTTAAGATATGGTGTCCAAAACAAATTTTTAATTTTTAATTTCTTTTTTACTTTATATAGAAAGTACAAATCTTTCCAAAGATTTCTAACTTAATGTTTTATATAAGAACAATTTCATGAATTGCCCCGTATGATATTCTAAGATGCACTATCAGAATATAGTAAGGCAAAATTTTTGGCAAAATTAGTAGCTTGAATGGTCGACTAAAAGCCTATTTGGTAATTATTATGTTCCTAAGAACAATTTATACTTAAAAATTATTTTTTATTTTGTTTTCTAGATAAATTTCTGAGCATGTCAAACTGTTAATTGTTCAAAATTTCTATTATGAAATAAATACGTTTGGTAAGATCTCAAATTCTTTTGTGTTTTAGAATTTTTAAAATTTTTAATAAGTTTATTATATTTTCTTTTTTTTTTAATCTATTTTCTTTTTATTCTTCTCCTTTTTCCTTAGGTCAGAGCATAACCAACCCTCAACGAGGTTGACCTTGCGGTGGCCCGTTGACGCTTCGACAAGGCTGTCGACAATCGGCCAAACGAAGAAAGAGAAGAAGAAAAGGAAAAAAGAAAAGAAGGAAAAAAAAGGGGACAAAAATAAGATGGACTTAATTTTAGAATTATTCCGAGGAGTAAAAGAAACAACTTTTTTGTACTTATTGGCCGTTCCAAATCTATTCTCGATAACAAAAAGGTTATCAAATGAATTTCATTCTTTTTGTGTTTAAAGAAATTGAAAGAATAAAATCGAGCACTATTTGACTGGTTATTAGTTCCATTACTAAACATGGCCTAAGGCTCCATTTGTTTCAAGAAGTCATTTTCCAAAAAAATAGCCATATTTCTTGGTTTTTGATTGAAATTTAAAAATGAACTATAAAATATTTTCTGTCGTTTAGTAAGAAAAATCTTTTCTTGCATGTACTCATTTTCAATAACTTTTTTATTATTTTATTTTTTCAAATCTATTTTTAAATTATTTTATTTTATTTATTTCATTCTCTTCTTCTTCAACCTTGACCGGTGACCAGCCACAATTGCCCATTGGTGAGGCATTGTGGCTGGCGATTGGCCAAGTCCAAAGAAGAATGAAAGAAATAAAAGAATTTTTTTAAAAAGATATAAAAATAAAAAAAGAAAGAGAAAACATAAAAAAGAAATGAAAAAATGTGTTTGATGAAAGAAAGTGAGGTGGAAAAAGTTATGGAAAATGTTTTCTTCTCTTCAAAAGTGAAAAATATTTTCCCCCATTTTTGAAGGTGTTTATTAATATAGCGGAAAACGTTTTCCTTGACTAGTTAATTTTTCGTTAAATGAACGTTGGAAAATCTGAAAAACGTTTTTTAGAAAATTATTTTTTGTAAAATGAATAGAGCTCAAAATTCTTTCCAAGATTAAATTCATACCCCTCATCCCACACCTCTTCTTTCCTCCTTGAATTGCAATCTTGTTCTTTTTTTTTTTTTTTTTTTTGCGGACGT
The DNA here is from genome assembly GCA_014182725.1 of Eucalyptus brandiana. NCBI lineage: Eukaryota > Viridiplantae > Streptophyta > Magnoliopsida > Myrtales > Myrtaceae > Eucalyptus > Eucalyptus brandiana. Next base: position 9,193,380 of record CM024677.1, on the reverse strand, counting down.
AATTTATGGCTTTTTCGTTTCGGCGATGGGAAATTTTGTTGACTGGGCTATGCAGGTGTTCATTTAAGAAAATGTCGTCAATGTAAGATTCATTTATCTGTTATAGAAAAGTTTAGTCGTATTCCGTTCCACAATAATTTATTAAAGAAGTAGATTATTCATGAGGAGATAGAGTTAGGGCCTGTTTGGTAACGTGCCAAACAAAGCGCCCGATTTCGATTTTTGTCCTGAATCGTTCGGGACGAGAATCGCGTTTAGTAAAATTTTGTTAGGGAACAGATTGGAAAGAGAATTGAGAATAAAGAAAAATATGATTCTTTGTCCGAGAATCAAAAAAAGAATCAAAACAGTAAAAGTTTCCTTCTTTCCTTCTGACATCCCGCGATTGTTGTCCACCACCGCCTGCTGCCGTCTGTCGCCGACCACTGGTCCGGCGAGCTCGCCGGAGGCTCGCCCGCCCACCGGCGAGGTCGGCCTCGCCCGCCCCAGTGAGGTCGGCCTGGCCATCGGCAGGGCTTGGGTGAGCCTCGCCGGTGGCCAGGCGAGGCTCGCCTAGCCCCGCCAAGGCTCGGCCTTGCCAGATCGGACGAGACTCACCTAGCCCCGCCTGGCCACCAGCGAGGTTGAGCCTCGGCGGGGCTGGCCAAGCCTGTGATGGTACTTGTGGCAAGTATTCCTGGAAAAAGAAACATTACAATAAGTTTTGGATAAAGAAATCCAAACATGGTTCCAAGCATTTCCGGAAAAAGAAGAAATGGCGATACCTATGCAAAAGAAAGGATCGCACAGGCCACAAAAAATCAAATCATTGCTACATCTGCAACCAGAAAGGACATTTTGCCAAAAATTGTCCTCAAGCAAGAAAATGTCAGAATCGTCTAATTCATCATATTGAGAATGAAACAGGTATTTCTCTCGAAAATGATGATATTGAATCCTTATTCTCTGCTGACGAAGAACCATCTGAACAAACTCTTTGTGTTATACCCTTTTACCAAACTTCCAGTGAAACTGAGTCAGACTCAGAGTGTGAAGATATTTTCCACATATCCCCCACATCTTTAGAACCAAATCTTGATTCTCAAGTCAAACTCATTGTCCCAATTTCCCTGTAAAAATCCTCACTTCAAAGTTTGCCAAACCCATCACTGTTATTGCTCTCATTGACGCAGGAGCAAGTTGTTCAATATTGGACACCAAAGTTCTTCATGAAGAATTCTGGACTCCTTACATTCGATATTTCAATTCTGCTTCAGGAGATACTTTCTCCACGAATGTCAGAACCACTCCAGTAATTGTCCAGTTTTTTCCTTAGTGTTCCATAACCACAAAAATCTTTGGATCAAGCCTCCCCAATAAAGACCTAATAATTGGGTGGGATATCATGACTCAAATTTTTCAACTCCGCATCATTCCTGGAAAAGGTGTCGTGACCAAATTTTTCGGGTGTGAACCACCTAGAGTTTGGTTAATTGATTGTTAAGCCTAGACTTAACTTGGGCTCTTCCAAGCCCATATCAATTCGCGACTTTAGGTTCAAGTTTTTTAACACGCAATTGATTTTTAACTAGGAGTCGCCACTAATCTATTTTTGGTGGGTCGATTAGAAACTCAAGTAAAGTAACGAGAGATTTACTTTACTTCTACGAACCAGAGATTTGGGTACGGGGACTTGGTTACGCTAGATTTCTCTAACGCCCTTTCGGTACCATTTTTTTTTATTTTGACAAAAAGGTTTTGCAGGCAGCTTGAATTGATTTTAAACTATCTTCCTAACATGTAAGGTGATCATACGAGTGCGCAAACCACCAATTTAACACCCAGATAAACAATAAATAAATTGCAAAAACTTACCTCCAAGCAACGAAAGCATCTGCAATGTTAAATTAAAATCCACATCAACAACCCTAGATATGGTTTCTAATTAACACACAATTTTTTCTTATTTTCACTTAATTAATGAAAATCATGCAATATGCAATGCAATATTAACTAAATGACCTAATTCTAATGACATGTAAAATTAAATGGGCCTAGCAAAAATACTAAATGAGATACATCTCAATGAATCTAACCCTAATGACATGCATATGGCATTTTTTCTTTTTCCTAAAAGAATGCATTTTATCCTAAATAATAAAACTAATTTAACCTATGACTTTTTTTTTGTATTTTTCATGAAATTCAAAATTAGGTGAAATGTGAAAATTACCTAATTAGATTAAGATCCTAATTAATTTATATTAGGAATTAGGTTGAGCCAAATCCTAATTTAAACTAAAATATTATCTTAACCTAAATAATCCTAAAATGCAATCTATTTGATAAAATACCTAAACCTATAATAAATTAAGAAAAAAACATCATCTAAAATTAAACTAAATGCAATTTCACCATAATATGCAATGACGTGCAAAAAATGCCTTAATTTTACATGACATATGCATAATGACTTTTTTTTTTTGTGTTTTTCCTTTTTTCCCTTTTTTTTTTAAATTTCGAAATTAATAATTGCCAAATAATTAAACATGCAATTTAGACTAGTGAAGCGAAATCTAACATCCCAAATTTATTTTTATTTTTTGTATTTTTCATTTTTTCAAAAATTTGAAATAAATAAATTTCCTATTCTAGACATGCAAAATAATCTAAAACAAGTAACATCCTAACATGCATCTAATCTAACTCAAATATTTTTTCTTTTACGGGAGCAAACAAATAAAGCATCAAGAACAACACGGCACCAAATCAAGCAAGACATCATCCATGTCCATTTAATTTTGGGAACTAAATTGACGAATCATATCTCGCGCATGAGATCGGATTGGCCAATTTTTAAATAAAATCACGAATCATATCTCGAGCGTGAGATCGGATTGGTGATTTTTCTGTACGATTGTGGGTCGTATTTCGAGTGTGAAATCGGACCGTCAATCATATGTACGTTGCGAAATTAGGAAGATTCCCCAATTTAAAAGGCTAATTGTGTTGTGAATATCATGGCATATTAGGGATTTCATCATGTGCACCGATGAATATATCAAATAAGGAAACAAAATTTTCGAAAATTAACATAGACAAAATCCTTACCTATCCCAAATATTTGCTTCCAAATTTGGCCTTTGAACAGCGGCTCGTGAATCACGGTAGAGGCTCAACGTGATAGCACAAGGACGACGGGATGACTCACGGGCGGCAGCTCAAGATGACGTGCTGCTCAAGGATGGTGTCTCGCTTAGTAAGTGGTGGCTGATGCTTCGCTGATTCGGCTTGGCAAAGTCAATGAGGATGACCAGCACAACAGGAGGGGCAGCCACAAGAAGACTAGAACAGCAACGGGGAGAGTTGCTGCAAAATAGAAACCCAATAAGATTGCCGACTAGATGAGGCAACGTTTGTCAGTGGAGAATCAGCGGCAGTGGCCAGAGAGCAATGGTGCCAGCGCACGGCAACAATGAGGGGAAAGCAGCGACGGCAACGTTCGGGAAATAATCAAAACAGCAACTACGAGGAGCGGAGCTGCAGTGACGTCATCGACGAAGGGGCTGCGGTAGCGTCGTCAAGCGGTCGAGCAATAACTCCAACAGGATGGTAGCTTGTTGACAATGTATCGCGGACGATCAAAGCACCGCGGTAGAAGCATCGGCGTGAGTCTTGGCCTAGAATTGACCAATAAGACCCACGCTCTTTCCTCTCTCCCGTGTCTCTCTCTCTCTCTCTCGTATGTTTTTTTCAAATTCGGAATCCTCTCCGGCGACCGAAAGGGTCTTCTCCTTTTATAGGGAACAAATAGGGATAGTAAAAGGAAAGCTCAAAATCCACTTTCCTCCTTCTGATCCTTGCATATCATGCATATATAAGCCGATTCTTCTTTATTTCCTGTTTCTTTTATTGACTGAATATTGCTCCAATCCTCGAATTGTGAGAATCGAGTTTCGTCTTTATTTTTATTTCATGATGCGCACGCCTCCTTCTCTTTGCCCATATTCTATTGTTTTCTTTCCCTAATTACTGAAGACCTTGTGTCCACACAATATTAAAAGAATATTTGCATGGGTCAATGGGTCAAAACTCACACTTAACAGAATTAAAAATCAGGCTTTTAAAGGGTGCGGTCATTATAGCCTTTCAATGAGCTTGGCCTCGTTTTGCCGTCCAGCAGACTGGAGATGTTTCGAAGCCACAGCCAGCTGTGAGATTGTATTCCCATCGTTATCTTTGGCAATCACAAGGTAGTCTGCATCTCCATCTTCGTCAGCTTCTTGAGCGGATCGGACTTATCATTCTTCAGTGCCAGGTGAAGTGCGGTCTCGTCGTGAACGGTGCAATGAGCTGGAGACACAACACAATAGTCAGCAGTTCCTCTAATGCAGTCCTCTTGGACCAAGCATCGAGTGAAGGCATGCTATTAGCATCAATGAGAGTGGTGCCAGTGATTTCCTCTGCAATTCAAGCCCAACAACCAATACAGCCTGTAGCGACATTCGCAAAGTTGATCGTCTCACCTCCAAAGAACCGCTTCCCTTCCAGTCCACTCTCCAGGGTCTTCAGGGTCTCTCGAGTAACACGGCCTTATGTTGCTCCTCGCCTTCACTGCATGACACGGCCTTCATAGCCAGCATACACTGAGACAAGGAACCGTCCGTGTATTATAGACCGACTTGTGCTAACAAAATGTTCTTTGTTGAATCCTTCGCGTTACAGCTTCAGGGTGGTATTTCCAATTACTATACTTTCAAGAATGGAGCTCCTCTATGCACGTGGCTCAAAAAGATTGATCCAAAGCATTCTACGAAGATGATTCTCGATAAAAGCATTACTCATCAGTAGGGGTGAAAATGATGCCAAAATCAGGGTCTACTATTAGAAGTTCCGTCATGACTTCCAAATCCCCCATGGCCGACACAATGTGTAACAGTGTAGGGCCATCGTGATTCAACTCCCTTGCAAAATTGGGCTTTTCCTATTTTTCCTGATACATGAGTATGAAATATGGCTGCACAAATATAAGATTCAGCACTCATGCATTGAAAAAAGAAATAGGCTTAAGGGCGCCAGTAAATTCCAAACCGAAAAGGGATGAAAAGTCAGTGATAATAGTGAGCTGATTGATGATAACACCATGTGACAATCATCACAAGCTTTTATACATGTATGCAATTTGACACATTGAACTACGAATTTCCTAAATCAGCTTGGAACTAGTCAGTTTCGACCCTGTCCTGACGATGTTTCCACAGTTTAGCACGTGAGTTGTTTACACTTCTATCCAAACACATCTAGTGGTCTTGCATCAAATAGCACCAAAACACCACACTGACCTAGCCCTTTTTTTTTTTTAGGGGTTAAAAATTAATCCCTAATTTTTGTGTTATAAATAACTAAATGGGTCGTCAAAATTTAGGTGTCAACAAAATGTCTTAGATATAAAGACCAATTCTCTGAGTTTATCAATATTCAGAGACTCTTTTCCATCCAGATGAGTCTACTAGATCCAATCATGCAAAAATTGTTAGAATCTTGTTTCGAATCCCATTCAGAATTTGCTCAGAAGTGTTCTCATCATCTATGGGAAAATCCAGAGTTCTTTGTTCGCCTTCCTTTCAAGAAGAATGAAGATATAAACCCAACCAAGGCGAGCCACATGGGAATGAAGCCAGAACATCTGGTTTTAGCCCAAAGGGAATGCTCAGAACTATTGCAACAAGGCCTTATTGAAATCTCCAATTCTCAATGGGCTTGCGAAGCTTTTTATGTCAATAAGCGTGCTGAGCAAAACAGGGGAAAATGAGATTGGTAATCAACTATCAACCTTTCAACCTTATTCTGAGGAGGAGATGGTGGAGGTGTTTTTGGTGGGTATGGTAAGGTTTGGGATGTAGTACTGGACTCTGGTGGTGGAGGTGGTGCATAAGAAACCATGAACTGATATTTATCACACTCACCGAGAGTATCAATGGAGGAATTTCCGTTTAAGTACCTTTGGTACACCTTATCCTTTTGCCTTTTTTGTCGAGGTGGAGGTCTTGCAAGAGGTTCTACCTCGTCAGGAGAATTTGTACAGTGGGAACATTGGCAAAAAGGATTCCAAAAACAATGACCATAATTGTCTTTATAGTAATGGACATAATGTCCATCACCATTGAAGTGTCGAATAAGCTTTTTTGGATCTGGCTCGGAGATAGATTCAGGAACACATGGTTCGATCATGAAGAGGGTCTGGAAGATAGAAGGACTTTCTTCCTTTTCCTTGCCAAATTTGATGGAAACAGTTCCATCTTTTTTTCGTATGAACTCTGAGTTCGTAGACTGGAAATGCTTGTTATGCTGGTGTAGCTTTTCGTAGTTGGTGATCCAAGTCTCTGGAAGGAGCTTGGCCAACGTATCCTTTGGGATCTGTCTAGGAACATGGATGCAGGACGCCTGATCATTCTGCATGGAGATAAACAAGGCATCTTCATTACCATTGTTGAAGTTGAGGTCAAGAGCATGATTATGCACCCGATAAACCATTTAAGGCAATTGATTCCAATTTTGGAATCAATTGCCTTAAAGGCATTGTTTTCCAAGAATACTTGCCACAAGTACCATCACAGTTTTGCTTGGAACATTTGATTTTTAGCTTCTGGCGAGAACAAGTTGATTCAAGGCGCTTGTCACCTGTGATGTAGGTACGGACCATCTGGCGCTTTAAGCATAATTCTTCGAGACATAAATGAACTTCTTGTTGTATTTCTCCCGAGGGAATATCTTGTATTCTCCTTTGTTTTCCAAAGAAAGATCTTTCAACCATCTGGGATAGTTCTTTAGGGATGGAAGTAAGGAAAACATGCTTCAAATTTGGATCTGCGCCAACTTGGTAAAAGAGCTGAAGCATTACTCGATAATGCTTATCAAGATGCTTCTCCTGGAGGGAGCAGCATTTTCTCTCGAAAAATTCTCTTATTTTTATCTTTATAAGATCAGTGGGTTTTCCCACAAAGACATGATATAAGAGAGTGATGGCATGGCTGAAATTAGGTGACATCAGAAAATGAATCTGGTCTTATTCTAAAATTGATTGCCACCAAAGTTTGAGGCTTCCTATGAATCTTGTAACAAAGTTGTAAAGGACATCATTCATATCATGGTTGGTGATGGACTGAGTATTTAACCAAGTATGAAATTCTTCAAGTCTTTCTGGCCATTTATGATAAGAAATATAATCGATGGTGAAGAATTGTTCTGATGCTATAGACACATGCCTAGCAGGATTGCTTGTATGACCATTTTCTGGGTCAGAATAGTTTGATTCCATTTCATCATCTAGAGGATCAGCCATGAATATTGATGAAGTTACTGGTGCCATAAGGAGAGAATCAACTATAGGAATCGAGAAAGATGAAGAGGAGGAAAGAGATACTGAATCTGATTCAGTCTCAGGAGTGGTCTGCTTGACTGGAAACAGGGACTGTTTTTCTAGAATGGCAGGATCAGGCTGTTGGGTAGTAGGATCAGGTTCCTGAGTACCCAAATCCTTTAGAAAAGATTCTAATGGATTAGATAACATCATCTGATCTGGCCTTTCTTTGATAACAATCGAACTTGATTCTGTGGGAGGCATTTTTTCTTTCCCTTTGTCCTTCTGCAGGGCTTTGAGGCGATTTCGTATTTCTGCCATATCCGATTCTCTTCTGTAGGAATCTTCTGGAATAGTGGCAAAAATAGAAGTTTGTGGCGGTGGAGGTAAATACCCGGTTCTAACAGAAGGTGCCAATGGATCGAAAGGTTTGAACCTTCCTTCTTCAAGGAGTTGGATTTGCCTTTTGAGCTTTTCTATTTCTGGCTTTGGACTTTTAAGGTAATGATACCCAAGATGTTGTCCTGATTCTAAGGCATGAAGCCTTTTCTGGAACTTAGAAAGTATCTTTTTGGTGCTTTCATCATACCTTCGGAGATCTTGTTGCACATTTCCAATTTTGGAATCAATTGCCTTAAAGGCATTGTTTTGTGCCAACAGGGTCTCTGATTGCCAATTTAGAACAGCTTCAGCAATATGAATCTTTCTCTGTCTCCCATGAATGGACCTAGACTTAGAACCAGGGAAGGAGAGCAAGTCTTCTGCAGGTATGCATCCCTTAGTGGGCGAACAACTCCCGTTCAAGCCCTTGAGGGACAGCCTTTTAGCAGAAAACTACTCAGCCATTTAGTTCAGAGCCTAGAGACACTCAGAGATGCCAGGATGGAAACGTTTCTAACCTACCTAAGCTGCATTTCTTGAAGGATTCTACCAGGCTAGAGAAGAAGAGGAATTTAGAAAGCCATGGAGAGGTTTTTCACAAAGCACACACTTTACTTCAGGGGACTCTGCCCAACACATTACACCCTCCTTGCCTTATATAGGCAAAATGAGGTCACAAACCAACAAACAAGGACCAAGCTCATAGGTCTTGATACAAACAAAGGCACCGGAAATCTCTGGGAGGGAATTATTCGCACACTATGAACAATAACTGTACTGTGAATAGTACCTTCCTTAGCCTAGTGCTACAGTAAAAGTGAATAGTGACTTGCTATAGTGAAATTGTACGGACTTAGCGGTCTCGTCCGCCACGAGCATTGTAGCTACAGACTGAGTCATCTGAGCTGTCTTCTAGGAGATGTGCCTCGTATTTCTGTTCAAGGGCTTCAAGGTCTTCAGGTGAGAAGATTTGATTTAGCCTTCTTGATGAGGATGCTTGTTCATGAACCCAATGGGATGCTTCTTCTTCTGCCCAGTTTGTATTTTCACTTGTAGTATTGGCAGGAATGATTGGCTGAGGCTAATTGGATAGCTGTGTATAAAAGGATGTGTCCATGTTTTGGAATAAGGACGAAGGTCCCTGTTCGTAGGGATTCTGGGACAAAGGACCTCCAAAGCGTGCATAGAGGTCTTGAGTAGACTGGATAATGTCATCTTCACTTGTCATTTCATGCTCTTGGGACGATGCAGCTTGTTTGTATTGCCTGAGTGCTTCCTTAGCTTCTGGTGCTAGGTCATAATGATCCCATGTAGTGGGTGCATTATTCCAAACATCTTCAGGAATGGTTTTGTTTTCTTGGCATAAGATTCTCTTGAGTTCTCGGTACTCGTGTTCACAAAATCTAACAGATCTTGGATAAGATTTGTGAATTCGAGCTTCTCGGCTGTTCAAGTGAGGTTTATAGGATGTGGTTCCTATTTCCAATGGGGCATCGAGAATATTGCCATTATTTCTGAAAAAATACCATAGCCGTCTGAAAAACAGGATGGTATGGACTTCAGGATTTGGTGTCATGGTTCTCAGTTCTTTTTCTAAGAGTTGTTTCCAGTAAGTAGGAGAATAGAACCAATTAAGAAAGTCTAAGAGATTCTTATCACTTTCTTTTTCGATGTTTCTTCCGAGCAAAAATATCCTTGTGAGGTTGGCAATGAATCTTCTGGTTGGAATTTCAAAAGCTATTAAGTACTTATTGGTTAAGTACCATAATAACGTCTTGAGTTGATCAGAGAAATCTTCTTCCTTCCAGATAAGAGGATGAATGAATGGATAAAGTCAGCAAGCACATTCTTCTTTCTAGGAATATGTTTGGTTTCAAAATAGTATTTTAAAAACCATTCAGCCAATCGAAGCAGTTGAGAGTTTGGAATCTGCTTCTGTTTAAACTTGGTCATCTGAGGGAAAGATGCCATGTCTAATTCTACTAGAAAGTGATGGCTAATGAGATGGAATTCAAACTTTTTTATTCCATTTTTTACTGCCAGGATTTCTTTAAAAGTGAAATGATAATGCATTTCAGCTTGAGAAAACTTTCCATTTTTGTGAGCATAGAGGTGTCTCTTACCATCAATTTCTTCAAAGAGGATGGCTGCCCAATATTCATCACTGGTGTCAGTTTGAAAAATTCTTTTTCCTGTTGATGGTATTTGTAATGGCGGGAGATTCTGCATAATTTTCTTAAGCTCAGCGACTGCTTTAGTCTGGGGTTTTCCCCAAGGTAGGGGATTCTTCTTCAACATAGATTGCAAAGGAATCAAGAGCTTTGCAATATTTGGGACAAAATCCCTGAGATAATTGATTATCCCAAGAAATTGCTGAACTTGTTTTGTTGTGAAGTTGTCTTCAGGAAACTTCAATAATTCTTGAGCGATATGTGGCCCTGGATAATATGTACCTTTGTTAAGGTGCATACAAAGAAATTCAATTTCTGTTTGGGCGATATTCATCTTTCTTTGAGAAAGCATGATACCATGCTTCTTCACGATTTCTGCAAATTGCTCAAGGAGTTGACAGTGTGACTGTTCATCAGGACTGTAGAGCAGAATATCGTCGATGTATACGGCTGCACTTGTCAAGATTGGTTGGAAGATACGACACATGGCCTTTTGGAATAGGGATGGTGCTACCTTTAGACTAAAAGGAAGAACTTTCCACTGGAAGTACTGGTTCGGAATACAGAATCCTGTTTTGGATCTGTCTTCAGGATGGATGCCCAATTGCCAAAATCCGGCTTTAAGGTCGAATTTGGAATAAATGTGGGCCTTGGTTAAACCAATAAAGAGAGAATCTCTGGATGGTAAAGGGAACTTAACATCTTAGAGAAAAAAGGTTGAGAGGTTGATAGTTGATTACCGTCTGCGAGGCTCGGCCGACGAGGGCCGACCTCACCGAGGGCGGCAACGCTCCGGTGAGCGTCGCCGCCCTCTCGTCGGGCGGGGTCGCCGATGGGGAACCGGCCAAATGAAGAAGAAGAAGAAGAAGAAGAATAGGAGAAAAGGAAAAAAAGAAAAAAAAAAAGTATTTAAAAGTATTTAAAAATTATTTAAAAATTAAAAGAAATTAATTTGGAATCGAATCAATTAGCACGGTATCAAACGCTTGATTCTATTCCAAAATAAAAAATTTTGGACAGTTATCAAATGCGTTTTTACTCGGAATTAGTTCAGGAACGAGAATAAAAAATAATCATTTCTAGTCGAATCGGTATCGGGAACGAGAATCGTTACCAAACGCGCCCTTAAAATGGAGATCGAAGTCCTCACCGTGATCAAATAGAATTGCTAAAGTTCGGACTTCGGTCAAAATACTAAAAGAAATACGAGACAATTTTTAAGAAATAGAGCTAAAGAACACGTGCTTTGCTTGTGAAGCTAAAAAAAAAAAAAAAAGTATATCTAGTGAAGTTTTGGTCTACATGCGGATAAAAAATAATATACATAATTATCAAATAAGAAATATTTATATTACGAGAGATAAGAAAGTTTTATTTTATTTTGCAAAGAATTGGAGATTCAAGAAGTCATCATTTGAAGTGTCAGCCGTTTATTTACTATATGGGAGTAATGACTTAAATGGTTTATCATCCATGAATTTCTAATTTGTTTAATATAATTCATAAATATATATTTAACTTAGTTCCGTGAAGATATTTAAGTTGAGGGACAGCATTGAATATTTTTATATTGTCTAGGAACTAAATTAATATTTACCAAATCTCAAAGCTTATCTTGAATAAATTCAAAGTTTGAGGATTATATTGTACATTGAACTAAAATTGAAATATTATATTAAACAAATTTAAAATTCAGAAATTACATTACACATCTCCGTTCGTTTCGCGGAAAATATCGTGTTTAGGAAAACATTTTCTTGGAAGTCATTTTCCAGGAAAATGACTCTATTTTCCTAAGGTGTTCGGCTAAAATCTAAAATTTGAGTGGAAAATATTTTCTACTGCTTGTTCGTTAGCTCATTTAATTGTTTGGAAAATATTTATTTTATTTTATTTATATTTTTTAAAAAATGATTTTTTTAATTATTTATATTTTTAAAAATCGAAATTTTTATTATTTATTATTTCTTTTTCTTTTTCTTCCTCCTTCCTCCACCGTCGCCTCCTTCCTCCTCCTTCTTCCTTCTTCCTCCTTCCTCCGCCGTCGCCTCCTTCCTCCTCCTTCTTCCTTCTTCCTCCTTCCTCCGCCGTCGCCTCCTTCCTCCTCCTTCTACCGCCGCCACCTCCACCTCCTTCCTACCTGACGATGGCCGGCTGCCTAGCGGCTGACCAAGACCCGGTGGCCAGATCCGGCGAGCTCGAGGCTTGGCCGATCTCACCGAGCTCGCCGGATCGGCGACAAAGCTCGAGCTCGCCTAGATCGAGAGCCCGAGCTTTGCCGCTAGATCTGGCGAGCCGCAAGCTCCGCCGCCAGATCCGGCGAGTTTGAGGCTCGGCCGATCTCACCCGAGCTCGCCGGATCTGGCGACAGAGCTCGAGCTCGCCTAGATTGGGAGCCCGAGCTCGCCGCTAGATCTGGTGAGCTGTGAGCTTCGCCGCTAGATCCGGCGAGCTCGAGGCTCGGCCGATCTCACCCGAGCTCGCCAGAGCTTGGCGATAAACGACAACTTGGCAAGAAAAATCCAACACACCGCACGACGAGCAGCTTGGACAGCGAGCTCCCCGCGAGCCTCCGCGCCGCCGCGGTGCTCCCTCTTAAGCCGGATCCTCCCGAGCGGCTTCGAGCCGCCAGGGAAGCGAGCGCGATGGCGGTGGCGCGCCGGCGGAGTAGGCAGGGAGAGCGAGAGAGAGAGGCCGGGAACAATGTCAAGAGAGGATTTTCCGTTGACCGGAAAATGTTTTCCTTGACCGTGTATTTTCCGTCCATCCGAACATTGGAAATTTCGGAAAATATTTTCCTGGAAGTTGTTTTCCACGAAACGAACGGAGCATCGAATTAAAATTCAGGATTATTCGTGTAATTTTCCCTACTATGAATTATGATTTTACCTCTCGTTTATATTAGATAAGTCTCATATGTGATTGATTTAATTAAAAAATTTAATACAAAACTTTAAGGGTTTGCACAGACAAATTAGGGCTAAAAAAAGAACAAAGTCCCGCAAAAATAAAATAAAATAAACAAATAAAATTCGCCTAAGAACAACGATTTCGAATTGCCCACCACCATCACGAATCACAAACCCGCCGACGCCGCCCTCCCCTTCCTCCCTCCCTCCCTCCGTCCCCGCCCGCCGCCGCAAGCGACAGCTCTCCGCCCCCGCCGTCGCCGATTCCCGTCCGGCCGGCGGTTCCCCGGAGAAGCGCTAGGGCTGTGCTCGTTCCCCTCCGATGGGGAAGAACGAGAAGACGGGACTGGGTCGTTCCCTGGTGAAGCACCACAACCAGATGATCCAGCAGTCCAAGGAGAAGGGCCGGTCCTACCGGAGCAAGAAGGTCCTCGAGTCGGTCACCGACGTCAGCAACATCGACGCCGTCATCGAGCAGGGCGAGGAGGAAGAGCTCCTCCAACTCGCCGCCGACCCCTCCTCCCGCCCCGACCTGCCTATCAGATTGTACGGCCCCGCGGCTTTCGTTTCCGTTTGCTTGAGCTCTTGAATGAGGGCTTTTTTCATCGTATTGGAGCTGCGAGTTGCCATTTTTCGGTTTCGGATTAGGTTGTTTAGGTGTTTATTGTGAATATGGGGTTTCCGTCGGCGTTTATCATGTCTGATCGAGCTTGAGATGGATGTTGTATTGACTTGTGTAGTTCGGCTCGGGTTCTGCCTGCAAAAGGTGTTCTTTTGCTAATCGATGCTGCTTTTTTGTTGGGTGGATGTGCGGTCACCTGACCTAGCAAGTTCTAGCAATCAAATTCGTAATCTACGGTCAAAACACTATTTTATCTGTTGGTTTTTGTCTCGAGGATATATTGTAGTTTTCTTGGTGGTTGATTGTGTGCAGGATTGAGCCCTATCTGATAGTCAGAATTTTCATTTTTATGTATATATCTTGCGAAGTGCGATTACATGTTACTTAAGAAAAAAACCTTGTATGATGATTAGAAGCATTGAAATCTTGATGTATCTGCATGTCAAGGGTAATTGTCAAATCACTTAACCTATTGAATTCGTTTTGATTTCTGGCTATTACTGTTACTGTGAACTTCCGATTCTCTTCGAGATTGAGAACTCATCTGACTGGCGAATTTGTTCATGTCCTTCCTCTCGGTTGCCACAAGATATGCATAACTTTGAGGCAATTGCTAATGCTCTTGGGTAGTTATTAACGAATCACGTGTTCTATTGATGCTAATGCTTTGTGAGTTCCGTTTGATAGGGACTCTGGTTCTAGCAGCATTGGTATGAGTCCTGAAAAGAGGAGAGAAGAACAGAAAAAAGAGGAAGCTCTACATGCTGGTAGCCTCAGTGTTCCACGGAGGTATGTATTTTCTGTTGCATCAATATTATAGTTGGACTGTGTTAGATGATTAAGACACAATGCCTTTCCCTCCTATAGACCACCATGGAGCCCTTCAATGTCCGTAGAAGAGCTTGATGCCAATGAAAGACAAGCTTTCTTAGTTTGGCGGAGAAGCCTTGCGAGGTAAGTTTTCATCTTCTTGTCTTATTTGCTTCCCTCGGAGCATAGGGTGATTACTTCTTTGTATGTTTTAGAAAATTTTTGCGTTGAAGTGATATCATCACTTTTTCTAAATGCCTTTCAAGAAAATGAAGAAGAGGTCCTCCTATGGGATGATGGTAGCGTGAGTACTCATGACCTCAGGTTCAAGGGGATATAAAATCATGAGTCAGTTTTGAAATGGATATGCTAGTCTCCTACCTTATGTATGTGAATGATGGATTTATGTTGGATCGATGCCTCCAATGGAACTGAAAATTCAAATCTCGAATTTCTTTTAGAACATATTGGTAGAATGGGGTGTGATTAATTTCTTTCCCAAGTTGTGTTGTAACTTCGGTTAAGTTTTAAGCATCCTGTTGTGAGAGAAGGCTTAGTGTTGGTCACTGTTGTCAGACAAATCTTTAGCAGACTCTGGTCATAGGTTTTCTGCAAGTATTTGTTTTTGATATTTGCGGAGTTGATAGTATTAAACCAACCATGTCTGAGATTCAGTGTACCAAATCTTTGGGTTGCTTTTGAAGTTACTTAACTTTTGCATATATCCTGGTATGACAAATATTTCCTGCTTAAGTCCATTGTGCAAGGAAGGGGATAGTTATCGTCTGGATTTGGAGCTGGGATTGTTTTCATCCAGCTCATTTATGCATGCATATTCGTTTTCTTGGATTCGATCCTGATGTTTCTCATAACTGAATCTGTTTCAGGCTTGAGGAGAATGAAAAGCTTGTTCTTACTCCATTCGAGAAGAACCTTGATATCTGGAGACAACTTTGGCGCGTAGTTGAGCGCAGTGATTTGGTGAGCTTGTCTTTTCATAATGTGAAACCGGCATTTTCACCTTTTTTTTTTTTTTTTTTTAAAATTAGAAGGTGAAAGGATCCTTGGACTCTTTTAGTTAGAGTTGTAGGTGCTTGATGAGGACTATATATGGCTTCATCTGTGGCATGCTCTGACTAGAACTTGGAAGCATGTACACTTTGTATGATTATGATACCAATGTAATGAAGTTCAAGGAATTACCTCTAGCTCTTTTTCTTAACCTATCCCCATGTAAGAATGGAGTCTAGATAATTGTCGCTTGTGAACATAAGAAATAACAGAGATTGATTCAAATCTTGGCTTCTTTCCTACATATTTAATGATCATGCCACTCTACCAGAAGATCTACCGTCCAAGTAGGTTTTTGCTCATATGAGGTTTTTCTTTTTTCCGAGATGAGAATATTTTAAATTAACACATAATATCAGTTTGATCAAAAAATGGTGGCTTACCTCCACATCTTTCCAGAATCTTTTTTAGCCTGCACGACTGCATTAGTACATGGTTTAGCATTTTGTTTGGTGGAGCAAGTGCTGTTGAACTGGAGGCAATAATAATCTTATTTCAAGTCTCTATGTTCTCTATCCAGTTGTTTTCTGGTGACCATTATATTTGGATCAAGACTACAAATTCCATTATTTTGTGGAGTGTGCTTTTCCTTTAGTGCATCTCTTTCCCTTCCTTTCTGTTCATTTAGGCAGAAGGTTCATCATGAGTTGCCACTGTAGTACTGATACCTGTGAATGATGCTGATATTGATTTTCCTTTCAGCTTGTAATGGTTGTAGATGCTCGAGATCCGTTGTTCTATCGATGTGCCGATCTTGAGGTATGTGTTGCTTTCACTCGTATACTCAGAGCTATCTGTTGCTTTTATTCCCAGGTCTCTTGTGCTTATGATTATTTTAGCAAGTTATAAAAGGTTTTTTAATTAAATTATTGAATTGCTTATTAGAAGATGCTTCTTTTAGTTAAAGAGTGAATGCTTCATATTTGTGTGGTGTATGGTCGATGGACTACACTTATGTGTCGCTGCTGGTTGCAAATGATTACTTCTTTGTATTGAGAGAGCATGCTGGAAAACTATGTGTTCTCATGAAATGGTGGAGCAATCAGTGCTACTGCTTAGCATAACATGGATTCTGCTCTTATATAGGCCTATGCTCAAGAAACTGACAAGTACAAAAGGACATTGCTTCTTGTCAACAAGGCAGATCTCTTGCCAGTTTCTGTGAGGTTCGCACTTTGTCCCCTATTTGATGGAGCTGGAAAATATCTCCTGTGTTCAGCTTCTTTAAAGTTTTCGTTGCCTGTCTGTTTATGCAGGGAGAAGTGGGCGAAGTTTTTCCGCCTTCATGAGATTTTGTTTGTATTCTGGTCTGCCAAAGCTGCTTCTGCAGCACTGGAAGGGAAAAAGCTAGCTGCTCCCTTGAAAACACAAAATAATAATCAAGAAGAGACGGATGACCCTAGTACAAAAATATACGGTAGGGAAGAGCTTTTGGTGCATTTACAGTTTGAGGCTGAAGAGATTGCCAAGTTGCGAAGGGAATCAGGGTCTAGCAGTACAGGTCCCTCGGATGGTCACTCTGCTGGTGGAGACAACCTTTCTAAACCTGTTGTTGTTGGTTTCGTTGGATATCCAAATGTGGGGAAGAGTTCAACAATTAATGCTTTGGTTGGTCAGAAGCGGACAGGAGTCACCTCTACTCCTGGGAAGACCAAGCATTTCCAAACTTTGATTATATCTGATGAGCTCACTCTATGTGATTGCCCTGGATTAGTATTCCCGTCTTTTTCTAGCTCAAGGCATGGGATGATTGCCTGTGGGGTCTTGCCCATTGATCGGATGACCGAACATAGAGAGGCAGTGCAAGTAGTGGCCAATCGAGTCCCAAGAAGTGTCATCGAGAATGTATATAAAATAAGTCTGCCAAAACCTAAGCCGTATGAACCGCAGGACCGGCCTCCCCTGGCTTCAGAATTGTTGAGGGCTTACTGCGCCTCACGAGGGTATGTTGCCTCTAGTGGTTTGCCTGATGAAACCCGAGCTGCACGGCAAATCTTGAAAGATTACATTGATGGGAAGCTACCTCACTACGAAATGCCCCCTGGCATGGGCGACGAAGAGTGCTATGACGGAGATGCTGCAGAACCCAGTTTGAGTGAAGTGGCTGAATCAGAATCATCCGACATTGAAAATCCTCTGGATAATGAGGATGAAAGTGAAATTGGCCCTGTACTTGATCATGTACTTGATGATTTGAGTTCGTTTGATGTGGCTAATGGGCTATCTTCCAAGAAGGTAACCGTGAAAAAGTCAAATGCGTCTCACAAGAACCATAAAAAGCCCCAAAGGAAGAAAGACCGTTCTTGGAGAGTTGGGAATGACGATGGAGATGGAATGCCAGTCATAAGAGTATATCAGAAGCCACCGAGTGGAGGACCTGTAGTGGCTGGATAGACGCCTTGTCGGAAATCCAGATCAACTCCACGTCATTAAGGGTGGTATGCTGCTATTTATCCTTGCATCATTGGGCAGGCCTGCATATTACATCGGCATACGCTGTTTTCATCAGCTGCCAGGTTATAAGCTGGAGGTTATGGTGATAAGAGAGAGCAGGATTTCATCAGCTGCTCTAGTCTTATGTCGTGAAGCGTGCCCGGCTATCTGTTTGTTTGGAGGAATGCAGACAAGGCGTCATCCAAACATGGGAGTCCTATAATGTAACTTGTCATCTTGTATTTTGTAGCTTGTACCTCTGGTTTGGTGAATTTCTTTTACACAGCATAGCTTTCAGTTTCGTAGAAACGCCACACGATTATAACGTTTTCCATTCATCCTACTTGGTATAAGCTGAATCCGACCTTTTATACCAGGCCGGATGCATCTCGCCAATGAACTTCTGTATCCCGAGTTTTCAAATCTCATTTTCTGTTGGCTAGCTTTTCTATGGCGTTACTGCCGTGTAGGGGGTGCTGGAGGTGAGGAAAATCGCCTCGGCTGTTCTCCAGCCGAGCTCGAGTTGGAGTTGCTCACGAGTCCGATGGCGAACTCTTCGTGGCAACTGCATGAAAAAGGTGAAAGCGCAAAACACGACTCGAGAAACGGAACGCATCAATGCTTCCCACTCTTCCAGCGAAGAAACCGAACACCGTTAAGATTCGTTAACGTTACAGTTGGACCCAGAAACTAAATTTGGACGCACGTTCCCGCCGTCAGAACTCAAACGGGGCTCGCTCCTCGGAGTCGTCGAACAAACTAACGGTAACTCGACAGGAGGTCAATCAATCTTGCGGCGGTGAAACTGTTCCTAAACGGAAGCTATTTCTTCTCACCTGTCATCATCATTATCATTATCATTAAAATATAATCCAAGGGAAATTAAAGGAGGGGAGGGGGAGCGAATGCGAGGGACCGAAAGTGACTCTGCTTTTAATGGAGGAGGAGAGAGCATTATGATGCACCTTTCCTGCATGCACTGCCACGATAGTACGGCCCCCGAAGTAACCCACCCTTCCTTTTCTTAATCGCTCCGAGCGACACAGAAGAGAGAGAGAGAGAGAGAGACGCGTTGTTGTTGGTTTCTTCGTTCGTTTGCTCTTCCTTGCTGTCCCCCTCCCCATTGCCGTCTTCGTATTTCTCCCCTCGGCCGGCTAGAGAGAGAAAAAGAGAGAGAGAGAGAGAATAGAAACAAAAAGGAACGATTTTGACGAGAACCCATCGCCGCAACGGACTTCCCCTGGCGGATTCTCCACCGTGCCGTCGCGGATTCTGATCCCGTTCCGGCGCGCATCGCGGTTCCTTTCGACGGACGTCGCGAGCGGGGCCCGGCTCCTTCCGAGCCGATCGGAATGTCGATCGGGAATGCGGATTTCTAGGGTTCTTCGTCATTTAGTTTCGGAGCCAAGTTTGCTAATTTGATTCGGATTGACCGATGCAAGGCGACTCTGCGATGCCCCCCGAGGCCGATCGGGATCCCCCGGCCGAGAATCCCAGCTGCGATTGGCCGCCTCCGGCCGCGGTGGCGGCGGCGGCGGTGGCGGCCGCCGGTGGAGAGCGGGCGGAGGAGCAGTGGCGTGGCGGAGGCGGGTCGCCTCCCGGGACCCCGCGGCTTCACCAGCTGCCGCTGCCGCAGCCGGTGGGGCCGAGGCACGCCCCGAGGTATGCGGTGGTGGATGCGATAATAGAGGAGGAGGAAGACGGGCCAGGGCAGAGGTGCGGGCACACGTTGACGGCGGTCGCCGCGGTCGGAGAGGAGGGCTCGCCGGGTTACATGGGGCCGAGGCTGATAATGTTCGGGGGCGCCACCTCGCTTGAGGGTAATCCTGCAGCTTCGGGGCCTCCGTCATCCCCTGGAGGTGGAGGTGCTGGAATCAGTACGTGATCTTCCTTACATTGATTTAACTATTGGCTACTATGTTAATTTCTTTTGTTCATGACGTATGCCACGACGGGCATGCATGAGTTTGTATCTGGTGTCTAATTGATGTTTTACCATGTGAACCAACTGGGATGGGATTTGTGGGAGATAATTAGTCAAAATACCTAGCAATATCTTTACTACTCGTGACTACTGCTGCAATGGAGGAGCAGCTGGCTTGTTCTGTTAATTGATGAACTAGTACACCAGATATAAGGAGTTACAGAATTGCTTGACGTTAGTAAATTGAATGACATTCTAGTATTATGTAAAGTGGAAAATTTTGGTGGGTCAAAAAAGGCAATGGATATCTTTAGGCTCGTGAATGAGAATTTTTCTAGGAGTTGGCTATTGTTGAGTAATTGCACATGTTTTTGCTTCCCTTCCTGGTCAACTAACTGGACTTTCTATTCTTGAGAGTAGCGTTAAATTTTATTATGGAAATGTGAGCGCAAACTGTATTATTTTTTAGGTGTTTGGCCATGCATCTAAGTTACGCACCACATGTTCGTGGAGGTTGAGATGTTGATTTGACAGCTGTTGTATCTATTTGAGTTGCTACTTGGAACGATTTGGGAATTTTTTTGACAATTTAATAGGATGACATTCCTCATGGTGCCAAATCCTTTTGGTATTGGTTTTTTTTTTGCAGGACTAGCGGGTGCCGCTGCTGATGTTCACTGTTATGATATCTTGACAAATAAATGGTCCAAGTGAGTCTATAATCCTGATGATGTTATTGTTCTGTCTGCTTGGAGTAGAATTTATGTTTGGAGTTGAATTTACGTTGAAGAGGAAGATATGGACCCATTTTTGCAGGATCACTCCTCTCGGAGAACCACCATCACCAAGGGCAGCTCATGTTGCCACTGCAGTGGGGACAATGGTAGTTATTCAGGTTTGTGCACAACACTGACTAGAGTTGTAACTACATGCTCTGCTCCTATTGGTTATTTCCACATTGTTTTTCATCCAGTATAATGCTACATCTTTGATTTAACAGGGAGGCATTGGTCCAGATGGCCTGTCAGCTGAGGATCTCCATGTTCTTGACCTCACTAGTCATCGTCCGCGATGGCAAAGGTAAGACTTGAGGACTTGCGGCATAATGTTAATGACGTGAACTGTGTTGTTGTCTGAACGGGCTTCTTTTTCTTGTAAGAGTTGCTACTCAAGGCCCTGGTCCTGGTCCTCGTTATGGTCATGTAATGGCTCTGGTGGGCCAACGGTATCTCATGGCAATTGGTGGAACTGATGGTAAGCTTGATGGTCTACGATTTCTGTATCTCATTCTGATTTTAATGATTATATATTTGATGAATGCTTAGTTTTGTCATATGTGATTATGCAAGTAAGACATCATAGCTTCATCTTCCAGGGAAACGAATCTTGGCTGATGTATGGGCACTGGACACAGCTGCTAAACCCTACGAATGGCGTAAGTTGGAGCCAGAAGGGGAGGGTCCGCCTCCATGCACGTACTCTCTCTCTCTCTCTCTCTCTCTCTCTCTCTCTCTCTCTCTCTCTCTCATGTCAGTGAACTTTGACTGAGCTATATGGTGCTCTCTCAAATTTTGAGTTCTTACATAGTATTTCCTTACTGAGCAATGATGTCATGATTTCTCCCACTCTTGCTAGCAAGAGAGGGGGAAAAGGACAACTTCAACAGGGGGAAACCTCTGGAATGCGAGAGCAAGACAGATCATAAGATAGATCACGGCAACCCTACAAATTCTGTTCCCTAACTGTAAAAATTGAAGTTGTAAACCCTCAAGTTGCAGGAAAAAGAAGAATTTTGGAATCCTGCAAGCTCCTGAGTGTTTCATGACATAATCCAAAGCTTAAGTCTGGCTCTAAGTTTGAGTTCAGGGGGTTATTTACTTTCTCTTCTTTTAAATTTCTCCCATGCTCATAATTTGAGTAGCTGAGCTGGAGATCTCTTAAGTGAAGCCTAAAAGATGCCTTGTCCAAGTGGTGTCTGACAAGGATCTCCTCTGCTGCCATATTAGGATATCCAAGGGAGGGGGGAAGGTCCGAATGCACCCTCTCTCATTAACATCTGGTCCCATCCTCCTCAGAAACCACTTGGTCAATGCTTAGAAAACAAAAGGAGAAAGAAGATAGATTAACAAGAGATGTCCAACTTTCAGTCATCTTGTGGAGGAAAATGAACAATAAACTGCGATTCTGACTTCGACATTAAGTATAATGAATAGAATCAAGCTCATGAGCTTTCATGTGCATGACTATTAATGGGAAGATTGCTTCTTGTGCAATCCTTTTCTACTTACTTTGCATGGTCTTCTTCTCCTTGTTTCTACCACAAAGATTTAACCCGTATCTTTCATATATGGTACCACATGGCCTGGACTTTATGATTTGGAGTGGAGCCCATCTTTCTTTCCATCACTGTGACAAATGATTGTTTGCATCAAGTTCTGTGACAATTTTCATTTGGACGTGGACTATTTTTTGTTGCATTCTCTATGTCTATGACATGTTATATTACATCGTCTGATAATTCAGGAAAATTGGTGAAAGTTTTATGCTTATTTTAGTTTCGTTGTCCCAAAGGTACGCAACAGCAAGTGCACGCTCTGATGGTCTCCTTCTACTTTGTGGAGGGCGGGATGCCAGTGGTGTTGTGAGTTCAATTCCTTGCTCAATTTCTAGCTTTTGCATGTTTCTTAACATAACTTTCGAAAAACTGCTTCATGCAATCCTCTCCTTTATCATGATGCCTCTCTCTGCATAAATTGTTGTCATCTCTTGTGCTTATGGTCTTTGTGGGGACAATGACGCTTCTTCATTCTATTAGTGGACAAAATTCATATAAGAAACTATGCAGAATGAAATCTTTGGAGATGATGGGAGCGGATTTACATCTATTAATACTAATACTGTTGGGAGTTCTGATGGGTATTCTATCCCCATACTTTTCTCTTAAGTTATACAACTTTAAATGGCAAATCAAGGAGCTGCATTCATTGTCATAGATGTGTGAATGTTGTGTAAATGTGTGCAATTTGGGACATCCTGATAATGCTCTCTCCAAGTAAATTCCAAGATCGACTTATGTGGATATTGATCACTGTTGATGTGAATTTAATTTAAGAAACCTTCCCAAATGGATTCTTTTTAATGATTCTTAAGTGCTATATTTCTGTGAATCATTCTAAAAGTGGTTAATTTTTGCTTTTACTGATATTCCTCAATTTTTTCTAGCCATTAGCTAGTGCCTATGGGCTTGCCAAGCATAGAGATGGACGATGGGAATGGGCAATTGCTCCTGGTGTTTCACCATCTCCAAGATATCAACATGCAGCGGTGGGTTATGTCCTGACCTTACTTTATTATCCTGCATTAAAATGCTGTTTGTCTTTTTGAGTAAGATCTCTCATTTATCCTTCTATCTCAGGCCTTTGTTAATGCACGACTTCATGTGTCTGGTGGATCACTTGGTGGTGGACGCATGGTTGAAGACTCATCAAGCATTGCAGGTACTTCATTTAAGTCACTATATCATGACTTTGACATTCAAAATACACTCATAGCTGTCAACAAGCGTGATATAGAATGATTATACTTGTTATCTTCTAGTTTGCTGCCAGAGGTTATCGATTTACTTGGTTCACTGGTTCAGGTCGTGTGCTATGAGTCTTAATGACATTTCGAATGTCAATTTTTGGGAAATTACACCTAGACCCTTTGAGTGATCAAATGGGTATATCCATTATCTAACATACAGAATTATTGTGTTGCCTTTCTGTTATGCTATTAGAAGTACAGCAAAAGATATGCTCTCTACTCTGCTTACTCTCAATGGCGTCTCATCCTCATTCACTCTTGGTTATTCATTGAATGAAAATGAGGTTCTACAAAACTACAAAACACACGACTTCTCTTCCACATTTCGACAATTGTGGTTTCCTCTCATTGTTGTCCGTTTACTTTGACTTTCCAATTTTATAACTGTTGACTGAAACCCCTCAACTAGTGAAGCCTGGGCTCCTGAAACTTCTCTCTCTCTCTCTCTCTCTCTCTCTCTCTCTCTCTCTCTCTCTCTCTCTCTCTCACAATTGCAAGAGCTTCCCTGAATGCTTATTGACTATAGACAAATGGGAGCTATATTCTAAGTTGAGTCACGTGAAACTACCTTCCCAATTTTAAAGTTCTTATCATTAAGAAGGGGAAGTTGGGGAAATTGCAAAAAAGGAAAGAGGAAAAAGAAAAAATGGAGACCACTATAATGTGAGTTGCAACTTTGCTTCACATCCTTTTGACTTTTGCAATTAGCACTGTAGACTTCACTTTTAGTGAGAGGGAAACTGCAAGCATCCAAGCGAGGCTGTATTCCACTAAAATTCTTATTGTCATGTATCTCCTATTTTCAGTGTTGGATACTGCAGCAGGTGTTTGGTGTGATACAATGTCTGTTGTTACCAGCCCTAGAACAGGCAGATATGCAGTTGATGCACCTGGGGGGGATGCTGCAGTTCATCTGATGAGGCGTTGCAGGCATGCGGCTGCTGCTGTTGGTGACCTGATATATGTATACGGTGGTTTACGCGGTGGTAGGTCATGCTCCTGTATTATCATTTTTTCTCTAAACCATTGTGCCGCAGCACTTGTCATATTATGAACTAAGTTTTGACCTTTTTATGGTAATTATCTTATGGTTGTCACTTCCAATCTGACAAATGTTAGTTATAGCTTTTTAATGCCCATTAAACAAATACAAGAGTAGGATGCTAAAAATCATCACTTTTTGCATTTACAGGTTAACATTGTGCTTTGAATTGTCAGAATTGTGAGTTTTGGTTGATAGAACGTCAAGTGAACTTATCATAGTAGTAGCAGGGGTTTTAGTGATGTGTGTTGTTGGTGTGACAGGGGTTTTACTTGATGACCTGCTTGTTGCTGAAGACCTAGCTGCTGCAGATACAGCAACAGCTGTTTTACAAGCTGCAGTTTCACAAGCTGCAGCTGCAACTGAAAATGATGATATGTACACTGACAGGAAGACTGACCATGCCATGTTATCGGGCTCCTGGTAAACTAAAACTAGTGCATTTTTTATTTGTTTATTTCAATCTTGATTATGAATCAATCAATATTATCTTTTGGCTACTACTCATTTTGAAACATTCATGATGCACTTCATAGGAGGTTGAACAAGGGAGTCGAGTATTTGGTTGAAGCATCAGCAGCAGAAGCTGAGGCTATCACTGCAGCTTTAGCTGCTGCTAAAGCACGGCAAGCTAATGGAAATGTTGAATTGCCGAGTAGGGATCATGGGGTAGAGGCTACCTCAATCGAAAAGCAGGTATATCCATTGATCATGCTGCCTAATTCTGCTAGGTTAAATAGTATAGCTGCAGCTGGAGGTCAGCTGCATCAATGAATTAGTATTGCCAGCATACGGATACTGAATCATACATTATCCTTCTTGAAACATGGAGTAAAATCTTGGTGCCTGATGATATCCAATGTCTCTCTTCCATGCTTTACAGGTTGTTTTACCTGCAGAGGCTAAAGCTCTTGGTAGCACTGTGAAAGGATATCCAGTAGATCAGTTTGAAAAGGATGGCAGGCAGATTTCAGTGAACACAAATGCAGCAAGGAAATTATTTGATGTTCAGATGTCCTCTAAAAATGTGCCTAAAAAGGTATGGAAGAAGTGCTTGGTACTCGGTGCTAGCATCTTTTTTCTTTTGTCACACAGATAGATACAGTTGCATGGTACAAGAATAGTTTATTGCAGATTTTGGTTAGTTGATACAGTACCAACATATATCATGGCTCTGCTAAGACTAATCTGGGTAATTAACATCCATGGGCGAAGTTTAATAAACTTTGCAACATTTCTAAGAATCTATACTTATTTGTTAATAATATTAAGGAGGTTTATCAGTAAATGGACCTTTTCTATGTCTAGCCAATTGGTAGTGCTTTTTAACGGTCAATTATGTAAGTTGCCAATTAGATGTCTGGGGAACTAGTACTCAAAAGGATTGGCTATGGAATCTCACTAGCCCCCATTTTTTTCTTGGTTAATGAAAATATGCCATCAGATTTTGTTTCACTCCATGCATATATTCTCTTTTAAGGTCAATTTATTTCCTCTTTTCGGTGATCTGGGAAGTCTATGGGGATGCTCCCAATTTGCTCGATGGTATTTAAACATCTAAAGTTGATACGATTATCATAAAGCCATTCTTTTCCTGTATTTTTTGTTGGCAGTATCATTCTCTGACTCTTTCTGATTTCAGGTCATTGCACATCTTTTGAAGCCACGTGGATGGAAGCCTCCCGTTTGCCGGCAATTTTTCTTAGATTGCAATGAAATAGAAGATCTTTGTGACTGTGCTGAGAGAATATTTTCTGCTGAACCCAGTGTCTTACAGCTGAAGGCTCCAGTGAAGATATTCGGTGATCTTCATGGACAATTTGGAGATCTCATGCGCCTATTTGATGAATATGGTTCCCCTTCTGCAGCTGGGGACATTGCGTAAGTGTTGCACAATTAATAAATATGCAATTACTATCTGCATTTGGACCATGTTGTTCGATATACAATCTATATTTGTGAAAGTGCAGTCTATCACATGCAGAACGATGTTTTAGATCAACCTCTGCAATTTATGCATCCAAGTTCAGTCTTGTCACAGAATGCGAGGAAATGTTAATTTTCAATCTTGGTAGAATTATCTATGTTTTCTACCATGTTTCCCTCCATGTCTTTCAGTCTGTATTCATATAATAATGCAGGAAGTCCCAAACTTTTTTAACAAAATATATTGTAGTCTAAAACCTTTTTAAATTATTGCAATATAGTTCTATACCATTTTGAAAAGATGGCATGTAGTCTGGTTCATTCCATCCCTGATCTGTCCTACCTGCCGACCATTACCACCTAATATTTACAAGGTATCCACATAGGAAAATATCAAGAAGGGGATGAGTGGAAAGACCATATTGCCACATTTCAAAAGTTTAAGACTGTATTGCACAAGAAAAAGGTTTAGCACTGATTGTGTTCCTTACACAAAGTTTAGAGGCTCCCATCACATTTTCATTTTGAGGTCTGTCGTGCTCTGGGTATGTAACCAAGATTTGGATCGGACCAAACTGGTTGGTTCAGCTAATTGAATAGGGAACCGGATCGAGAGTTCTGATTCATTTTGACATTTATGGTCAAAGTTTCTGTCTGTTGGCTGTTTTGGCAGTCTCTATAATACTATTGGAGAAAGTACATGGCTGCTGAAGGTTACAGAACAGCACAAGGGAAATTGATAAACTTTTTCCTCTTGAACTTGCTATGTGTCTCCATGTTGCAGCCAATATGCTGTGGAGGTCATAAAGATGAGAAGTCACCAGCCTTCTGTAACTAGTCCTTCTCTGCTTGCAAGAAAACTATCTTCTCTTGTGACTTGAGAAAAAATCTTCTCCTTTGTTCGTATGTGCTGAAATTTCCTCACTTTCCTAGCACAAATATTGGAGATTACTCATTTACCCCTTTCTGATTTATTTGCTAAAATTCGCGTGTTAGCTTCTTATTCTCTGCTAGGAATCTATTTGTGTCTACCATACGATATAGGACCTTATAGCTCATCTTTGTGCTATCTGCTAGCTAATTTACTAGAATTTATGCCAGATACATTGATTATCTCTTCTTGGGAGACTATGTTGATCGTGGCCAACACAGTCTGGAGACAATTGGTCTTCTGCTTGCGTTGAAGGTACTTCTATCAAATGAGCTATTTCAAGATATCTATTGTCTAGTCACTCAAGATTATCTGCTGGAGACTGATGTTTAGAATTAGCTAAATTACATTAGTCTTGCAGGTTGAATATCCGGACAATATACATCTAATTCGTGGCAATCATGAAGCTGCAGATATCAATGCCCTCTTTGGCTTCAGGATTGAGTGCATTGAGCGCCTGGTAACTAGATTTTACGTATAGAAATTATATAAATGTCAATGCACTTCTAGTTACATAATGTGTTTGGTCAAATAGGGTGAAAGAGACGGAATCTGGGCATGGCATCGGATAAATCGCTTATTTAACTGGCTTCCTCTGGCAGCCCTTATTGAAAATAAAATCCTTTGTATGCATGGTGGTATTGGCCGTTCCATAAATTACGTTGAGCAAATTGAGAATATTCCCCGGCCAATTACCATGGAAGCGGGCTCAATCCTTCTCATGGATCTGTTATGGTTAGTGTTGATCCATCTCTTTTAGTGTTGATTTAACAGAGATTTTTGTTGACACTGGGTTAAACATTTTTGAATCATACCCTAGGTCTGATCCCACGGAAAATGATGGTGTTGAAGGACTTAGGCCAAATGCCAGAGGTCCAGGGTTGGTCACTTTTGGGGTGAGTCGTTTTTGCTTTTCTGCAATTTTGTTATAATCATTGGGGCTCAATGACTTAAGGAGACTATTAGAAGAGGACATTAAAAACACTATAAAAATCTGGAGTTGTACAATCAAGTTGTATTGCATAATTCTATCTCATATGGTACTTCGAGGACTCAAATGTATAAATGAGTCTTGTACAATCTTTTTTTTTGGAATTTAATAATCGGTAATTATTTGGTAGTAAAAATATTATTTTGACAGTTTCCAGTCTTGATAAGCAAGTGCATAATTGGTTAACTTTGCTAAATTTCTGTGGCTATTAATTACTCAAGGAAGGCCTTATCGACTGCTCTGTGAGTAACATGGCTGTTATCCAGCTATAATTTGGATGTGCTAGTTTATGGGACAAGTGATGGTGTGCATGATATGTTCCTATTTACATATTGCACAAACGTCTCTAGGAATCCAATCAACCATCCCTCAGTGAAACCTTCCTCCCAAAAGAAAGTGCATTTTAGTTTTATCTATAGAAGAGTAACTATTGCTTTGGTGTTCAGCAATTTCCTAAGGAGCCATTCATTCTTTTGTGAACTGAATGAGGATGGCTTTACAATTCACCTGATAAAAAATGTTATATGGATTGTAAATCTAGCGAAGGAAGGTGTCTAAATGAAGTAAGTCATCATGACTCAAATCAAGACATACCAAGAAGGGATGGTGGTTTTGCACACAATTCAACTGTGCTGTTGTTATTGATCTTAATGATGACTATTTACCAGCATCACCTTTGCTTAGAAAATTCTTACACTCTGGTAACTGGAAAAAGTTCTCCAACTATTTAAGTTTTTCCAATCATTAAAAAATTTATGTCAGACAATCGGCTTTAGCAAGCTGCTACTTGCAACAAAATCTCTGCTGAAGCAGGGAGGGATATGGTATCCTCCACCCAGATCATGATGTATCTTGATGTTAGAAGTGCAAATATAGGCAAAGGTTTGGGAAGAGTGGTTCTAGTTTGCTTTTTTTAAAACTGTGAAGTCTAGGCTATCGAGCCTCTAGGTTGTTTTGTTTCACTAATACCTTGTATTTAAACTTTTAATGAACCTCGAATCTGCTTATGTATCTGCATGTAGCTTTTGAGCTAGATTTTCTAGTTTTGATATTGCAAGTTGCTGCCTGCGGTGTAATGTTTCTATTTCTTGATAACGTGCAGAGCACAATTTTGAGGTTTTATATATTTATCTATTTTAAATCTTGGGGCCAAATCTCAATTTTGAGGTTAAAATTCCTGCTTTATTTGCTCTGGGGAGGAACTGGACTTTTTTTTAATCAAGTTGTCATATCATATATTTATTAATTTGGAGTCGGCCTCTCTTTTTACCCCCACTGTGAAGATATATCTAAAAATATGGTGGTCAGCAATGAGGACTGCTTGGTGGATGATGTTTTATTAGTTGGATCATATACAGTCGTCCATCTCTCGCCATTTTGGAGCAATTCAATTGTGTCTCCTCTTTTTTAATCTTATGATCATGCTGTTAGTCCAATTACAAATTGAATAAGATGGGGCACAACTGAAGAATTTTCTCGCAGCCGGATCGCGTGATGGAGTTTTGCAACAACAATGATCTCGAGTTGATTGTACGTGCTCATGAATGCGTGATGGATGGCTTTGAGCGTTTTGCCCAAGGTCACCTAATTACATTATTCTCAGCAACAAATTACTGCGGTATGTTCTGCCTGCAAGATCTCCATAGTCAAAACTGGTTGTGGGGCTAGGCAAATAGTTTAGTGTTTCTGAATTTTCTTGACCTATTTGTACAGGTACCGCAAATAACGCTGGGGCCATCCTTGTACTGGGCAGAGATCTAGTCGTGGTCCCTAAGCTTATTCATCCTCTGCCACCAGCGAGCTCATTCCCAGAAGCGTCAGCTGAATGCCAGGCCGAAGATACGTGGATGCAGGTTCTATTGCTTGTTTTTGTAACATATCTTGAAAAGCTCCTCTTTAGCAATTCCGTTTTGTTTTTTACACGTCTTCCTGTTGTCAATACAATCAGGAGCTTAATGCTAACAGACCGCCCACACCAACTAGAGGGCGTCCACAACCGCAAGTAACCAAAGATCGGGGTTCTGTTGCTTGGATATGATAGATACTATTTTCGTACAGTTACACCAGGTCTAGGTAGCCAGATTTCCTCCAAATTACCAAGACGTGAAGAGAACCGGCTCCAAGCTCCTCCAGCCAAGTGCACCGCACAGAGTATGAGGCATGGGGTGCGCATACATCATTTGTACATATATCTGTCTTCATCCCCCTTGAATACAGGGGTGTTTCCAAGTAGCGCTTTTAGGACATGATTGAGAGCGGCCGTGGGGAGACGACATACAGAAACCTTCGACTTGGGGAAGATCTGACAAAAATCTGCTACCTCGGCCTGTAGAAGTTGCAATTTTTCCTCCTCTCTTTACTACGAGAGGTAAAAGAAGAATTTCCTTCCTCAGATTCATTTGCCTTTTTGTTTCCCTCTGTTTAACCCTTTTGTTCGTCCAGAAGTATGGTTATAGCGTCTGTAAGTTGATAGTAGTCGCCTAGATTTTTGTCCCATTCGGACAATGTAAATTCTTTGCGATGTATCGGGAGGAGGCGGAATGAATTGTTGTCATATCTACTTGCTGCTAACCACGAGAGCTCAAGTTTTGCGATGGACTGTCTTTGTTTTTCTGGTCAAACTTCATAACTCGGACTGAATGTTTAAGCATAGAGCATGTTCACTCTTTTCCTGAAATCAGCAAAGCAACCATATCGTGTATGTGCATTGATGTACTTAATTGGCTTGGTAAGAAAAAGGCATTAAAAGGTTATTTGGGAATGATGGTATTCGGATCATTGCCCGATGAAAGAGCAGAGGTAGAAATTATTCAGCGATTCCGTAGCACCACTTCGACAAGCAAATTGCAAATTGCCACATTTCATTGACCCGGAATTGAATATTGTTTTTCTTTTTCCTCGAAAATTTGCCCCGATTCTTCTCTCTTCTTCCTCCCCGGCGATGGAGCTCTTTCTCGGCACTCACGATCTCCCTGATCTTCGAGCACGCAGATATCTTCATCAACCATATCATCCCGACTACTTTGAGAACGTGGCCAGAAATCTCCCTGACCTTTTTCATCTACAAGCAGAGATCTCCTGGCCAGCAACTCCTCCTTTATTCCATCTTTTGCCCATGGCCGTCAGCCTTGACATTGAGCTCAAGACCTCGACGGCTGTGGAAGAGCAATGCCCCACAACGCCTGAACGTGTTTAGTCATAGATGATTTATTCCGATGATGGCCATGGATCAGCAATGCGATGCCTGAACATGTTTGGCCATGAACTGCAAGATATGGAGCTCTAGGGGACGACGCCGCTGAGGGCGGCGCTGCTGTTCCAGATCCGGGAGGCTGGCCATGGAGTAGACGACGTTGCTGGTCCGGATCTGGAGACGGATAAGAACAGAGCAAGATGGAGCCAAAAGGGTGGCTCGGCCTGGATACATGAGACGTGGCGCCGACCAATTCGCTGGGGGCGCCGTGAGGGGAGGGGCTGCAACTTCAGAGACGCAGCAAAGAACTTGCATGGAAGACAAATTTTTATTTATTTTTATTTAATTCCACGTAAGTAGACACTTTAATTTATCAGTAGATGTAAGTGAAAAATGCCTTACCACATCAGCCACTACTTACCCAGTTAAATGTTTTCTCACGCTGCTGGAGTGTGCCTAAAAATTGTGAACTCCCTAGTCAATTTCATTTGGCCATAATCGAGGTCACTGAAAATGTTAATTTGCATGTTTAAAAATTACTTACTATAAATTTTAAACCATTTCACATCAGAGAAAGGCTACTCATCATTTACGAATGTTAGCAACTAAAGAAGAGTATGGACTGTTCTCATAAATAAGTGACCATGTCAAAATTTAAAATCATACATGAAAATTGACAAATGGGTGAAATAAATAGTAGCTAACAGGGTCAAACTCAAAATTTTCCATCTACTCCAGTCAACTTTGAGAAATTAACTGTAAAGAATTTCCTTTCTAATGCAGAGTTAATAGTCGATTATTATAAGAAACACTTTGATGCTATTAAGTACATATTAACCTTTTCAATATAGTAACTAATCACGGTAAACGAAAATTTTACTTTCGTACTAGTACTTACCTACTTTTCTGTGACAGAAAAGTTGCTGACTTCATAATAACTTAAGCTAATTGCCAGAATGAAGACCCATTCTTCATATAATCGAAGATGATCATAGCTACACCTCAAGGACTCACTTAAAAAGGTTACAAACATGCCAACAGATTCATTCGTTCAAGACAAAGCCACAGGGAACCTCTTCAATGAAGAATAAGTACATGCACCAACCCCACAGACAAGCCCCTCTCCTGAGGGGGAGCTAGAGGAAGCCCCATATCTAATAGTCCGAACGATCTTCTGGGATATTCATTTTGGGTTCGAAAGATCCAAGTTACTGCAGCTGATGATGTCGGTCAGCCCCGCTTCACGGGCCTCTGGACGTAAGATTTATTAGGGTCCTCTGTCTTGAGCTTCGGAGGTCGAGTTTCTCCTTTCTTAACCTGCACAATACGTTTAGCAGGTTTATCAAAAGGCCCCCCTCATGATTATAGTAGGTCCCAGAGAGTGGGAGGATCGAGGAACGGTCCTGATAGGGTCACATTTTTCCTAGTGTGGCATGGGCATGAACCAATAACACTAGTAAGGATGCAACCGCAGCAAGAGCTAGAATATAATTTTACGTTGTCAGCTCACTCTAAGCTACAAGTGAATCATGGAACACTAAATATAACAAGTCTCAGGATATCTTCTCACCTTCTTTCCAGACTTCATGAAATCCCTCCAGCTTGAAACCTGGCAATTCAGAAGAACCACAGAGAAAATTATATTCTTAATATAGGAAGAAGCTAGTAAACCTTCCAATTTCATTCAAAGTCAGCAATGCAAAATTAAGACAGTAGAAATGATGTAAAAGTTGATGCCTTATCTCTTTGTGAAAGCAATTACACCATACAAAATGTGAAACTAAAACAGAATATCTTCCAGAGATCAACCGCTGAGTCACCAAAAAAAACATTTCGGGCTGCACAGAAGCCCACACTGCAAGCATTCATGCACCAGCAATTGCCATATTAGCTCTTAGAAAAGCTAGCTTCTTTAGGATGGTAGAGTAACAAAAGACTAATTCTGGAGATCATACAGAATTGATTTGTCACAGGATAATTCTACAATCAAATTACTCCCATAATTGAATTACCTATAGATCTAAATAGACCTACTCATGAGGTCCCAAGCAAGAATAAGCACTCGGTGCAATCCCCATGTATTGAAACTACAATAGTAGGTTTAAAAGTAAAGAAAGCGAACCCGTTGTTCTCTTGTTCCTTCCCATTGTTCCTCATGCTCCCGCTTTCTTTTCCACATCTCTTTCTGTTCCTCTTCATCCTTCTTCAATCTACCTTCCTCTTCTGATATCTAAAGAAATCAACCAAAAGTAAGGCATCGGTAGAAGGAAAAAAATTCTAGTGCATGAGCGCAAGGCTGGGGAAGAGCAGCACACATACCCTCATCTGCATTTTCCTACGCCTCCATTCTTGTTCTGTTAGTATCTCTCGAACCTTCAATTTCAGTTCTTGCTGAAACTCCTCTGATCGTTCATGAATCTGTTCATATTTTCCCTGCACCATATGAAAGACACAAACCACTCTGTGAAATTATCCAGCTAGAACAAGAAGCGGCAGATTTGGGGGGAAACGGTGAGTCAGAAGATTTCGATTTTGTAGTTGATCAAGTATTCTTTCCATAAATTACTTCAAGGAAAAAGAAACTAAAAGAATTTCATCCCCAAAATATATGAAAAAAATGGAAGAAACCATATCGTCAAGTTTAAATCAAGAAGTTTCATACTGAGTGCATCTTTTCTCTGAAGTGGTGTAGTAAAATTTCAAGCATATGCAAGTGGGAAAAGACATACCTCATCAACCAAAGATTTAATCTTAGAAGCTGTATCTTTCTTCAACTGTTTCTTCCTTTTTGCTCTAAGTTCGTCTGCAGTTGCAAATTCAGTATTTTGAAAAACCCATAATATTGGAAGTAATAAAATCTATTGGGCAGCAGTGTAATACCAAAGGAACCTTTAATACATAACACGAAAGAACATACTATAGCCAGATGTCACTTACCCATAAATTGCATTAAATACATGAAACATGCAAAATATGATCCATTTGCTCATAAATAAGGAAAAAAGATTCCAGGTGATCACACGATCCAGAACCAATAAATTTCAGTTCATGTTAGCACCGCAAAATTTACTTATTTGAAAAGGATTCCATGTGGACAAATAAGCATGATTAGAAAGAAGTATAAACCAAAATAATTATTTATACTGACCTTTAGCAGCCATAACTTGAGAAAGAATATAGTCTCTTTCCTGTTGATCAAGTAATAGTTGCTGGGCTTTGGCTAAAGCTGCTCAGAAAAAAACCACCAAAAGGAAATTAGATCCATTTGTAGAAAAATAAAAAAGAGGTGTCATCCAAGCTACCCGAGAATGAAATGATATATTCTGCATCCCACCAACCAGCAAACACTACAATTTAATAACTAACATCATGGCTGATGTATCTAAAAGTCTCCACATGATTATGAATACACTCTCAAGTCTTAACTCAAAGAAAACAAACCCAGACCGATGAAAAGTTTCATAATTTCTCACTTTCTTGTTGTGTCTTTGAGCAGAATATGGGTAACACCAGACAAAGCACATCAAAGTTCAAGAATTGTACCACTAAGCCGTTTATTGATGCTTGCATTGGACTTAATCTCATCTCAGCAACTAACTAAGTCCTATTCCCAGAAAAAAGAAAAAATAAGGGCTGATAGCTCCAACTCATATCTCATTTTATTTATCACCAGTGGTCATGGCCTAGTGACTAAGGCTAGCAGAACAAGTAGCTCATCAATTTCAATTTGATAAGAACACGCAAAATGTACTGCCCACGAAAAGAGACCCTACTTTCACTCTAGTTGAACCTCAGCCCCCTAAAGAGAAGTTCTAGTTAAACACTAACAATCTGCCAGTATCTAGTCTGAACTAGCCAGACTATGGCTAAATAATCTCTAAAAGTCACCTCCATAAAATGCCAATGCAGACATAGGTGCAGACACGGGTGAAACTTAAATCAGCTGCCTTTTTTTGGTTTGGTCAGATAAGTCAGTCACTTAAAAGTGTGAACTTTCTAACAATATGGAGTTCCTCATGCAGAAAAATAATCCAGTTCAAAGGAACATAATTCTTTAAGTGCCCTTCTCAATGCAGGAACTCAGATATCTATTGGAAACAGTTAATTAGACAGAAGACAGATGTAAATCATGAAACCCCAATTTATCCACCATAGAACTCAGTCTTGCATGTTTCCTTGCTCAATATCACCTCTCTTATAGTGTTTGCCATTTTCAGAAGTCCAATCTCAAAGTGATACCCCGTGCTTTAAGAGCATTTCCTTCTAAACAAGTTCAAGTAAATTACATCAATCCACCAATGACAGTATTTACTCTCCTCTAGACAACAAATCCCTGCATTCACCTTTTCAACCCAAGCAAAAGAAGAATAAAGGAAATGCTTTTGTCTGTTGATTGTTC
Organism: Eucalyptus brandiana; assembly: GCA_014182725.1. Lineage (NCBI taxonomy): Eukaryota > Viridiplantae > Streptophyta > Magnoliopsida > Myrtales > Myrtaceae > Eucalyptus > Eucalyptus brandiana. The sequence continues at coordinate 9,157,653 of CM024677.1, read as the reverse complement.
CTGTTTTATTTGGAGCGACGTGAACAACAACATGACTTAAGCTCTTAAGTCCCTAAACATATCTAACCTAAGGAACATAACAATATAGGACCGCTAGGCCTTGATTTCATACTTGGAAAGTTCAAAGCATTTCCTATTGTCATGAGATATAATTCTTGATTAATCCAAGTACAGGTCCCCAAAAATGAAGCAATGGAACTATTACCTCCAAATGCCTCCTTCGCTTGTGGATGTTTGCACTTATCAGGGTGAACAAGCAAAGACAACTGAGAATGACAGGTGTCAAATGACAGACTTGTGTTAGAGCTTAGGCAATCAAAAGTAGACAGATAATCATAGTTAGAAAAGTAAAAGTGGATACCTTACGATACTGCTTTTTCACGTCCTCGGGTGATGAGTCAAAGGGTAGATTAAGATACTCAAACGGATTCAACTTGAAGCATGAAAGGATCCTGAATTTTATTTTTCCCATGAGCATTAAAGAATACATCAAGAGAATAATGAAGACTCATCAAAACAAGCAGTGACAGTTCAATAAATTATTCATGCGAAGCCTGAACAAACAGAAGATTCAACAAAAAGAAAAAGACAAGGGCCTTTCATCTAGTAAAAAGAAATTGAACGCAATGACCTTTCTTTTGTGAAGCGATATCTCTTGATGAAATCACCATATTACAGGGGGTCAAAGGATAATATAGGTTGTTTGTCTAGATTCTTGTGGGACATTCAATAATCTTAAGATCCTGTTATCGTATGGAAGCTATCCAAAAGGAGATGTTCTGTCCACTTTTTACTTCCTTTGCAGGTGGGGATTTTAAATTAATTTTCTTCTTGAATATGATATCTCCAGTTGCAGTCGGAAGGTTGCCAACAGCATTTGACAATGATGAGTGCAAGTTTTCAGTCCAAAGCCCAGAATCCCTCTTGCTAGTTGATTCATAAGCTCCTTCACTTTATATAGTTTCTCAAAAAGCTGCATCTCTAAAAACTTCACTGCGCTTTTATTGATCAGAGATCCCAGAGTAAAATTCAGGAAGCAAAACTTTTTCAGGCACAAAACTAAAACTAAGCTATGTCCATCTCTCCATGCACGAAGCACATAATAATCTCCGCATCTAAATTCTGCAACAGGTTATGCCGCTATCGCACTAGCCAAAAGAAGCTCTTTTTTTTTTTTTTTTTTTTTTCATGTTTATAATCATTTATATTATTTAGTTTCTAACTCCCCAGGACCACACCCATGTGAATTCTTTCCACGTAAATTCAGTTAGAACCAAATTCATTTCGACATGGTTTCTGACAAACGTATCAAATCAAGGTATTAACTCCCCATCATTGCTTATGCCCCACCCCGCGCAACCCTCATTCAACTTATTAGCTGAAGCAGCGGCAGCTGAGCTCATCTCACGCTTCGACGAGATCACAAGAACACCGATTCCCGAGAAACATAGGCTCGGACAGCCAGACACAACATCCTCCCATTCGCCTCTCTCCTCATATCAATCTTCGAACTCGCAAATTCAACGAACTACAATCGCCGCTCGAGATTCGCTCGAATCAGACGAAAAGGTATTCCCTTTGGCCCAATAACCAAATACCCAACTCAATTTTCGACCGCGCAACCACTGAGAATCCAGTAATCAAGCTAAAAACCGCAGCAACGAAGCGGGTGCAACTTCGAGAAGAAAGAAAGGACAAGAACAAGAACAAGAAAAGGAAGAAAAGCAATCGCCGCTCGAGATTCGCTCGAATCAGATGAAAATGTATTCCCTTTGGCCCAATGATCGAATACCCAACTCAATTTTCGACCGCGCAACCACTGAGAATCCAGTAATCAAGCTAAAAATCGCAGCAACGAAGCGGGTGCAACTTCGAGAAGAAAGAAAGGACAAGAACAAGAACAAGAAAAGGAAGAAAAGCAATCGCCGCTCGAGATTCGCTCGAATCAGATGAAAATGTATTCCCTTTGGCCCAATAATCGAATACCCAACTCAATTTTCGACCGCGCAACCACTGAGAATCCAGTAATCAAGCTAAAAATCGCAGCAACGAAGCGGGTGCAACTTCGAGAAGAAAGAAGGGACAAGAACAAGGACAAGAAAAGGAAGAAAAGGAAGAAAAGCAAGCAACTTTGCGGGGGAAGAGAGAGAGACCTGGCGACCTCGTTGTCCCTCTCGACTTCGCTGACCTCGGCGAAGAAGGTCTTGAGCAGCAAATCGTCGTCCGGCGTCGCCGTTTCCCCCATCGCCGCCGCGCTCGCCCTCTCGGCGTCGGATTCAATTCGATCGCCGTCGCAACGCACCCCGGAAAGAGAGAGATAGAGAGAGAGAGAGAGAGAGAGAGAGGAGAAGACGATGCTCAGTTCGCAGAAGCTACGCGTCGTTTCGTGCTCGGGGCTTCCTCCTACGCCACGTGGGCTTCCTCGGCCCAATGCATAATGCCGTGCACCGGGCCCCCTCGCAGAGGCCCAATTTCGGAAACATATAAATTCGGCCCACGTGAAACGAGCGAGCTCCGGTGAATCGCAGGGATCAGTCGAGTCGAAATGTTTGGATACGCCGTGCCGATTTTTGTACCGTAGATCACCGTTACCATTTAATCTAGAATCCCGTCTCGTCCTGAAAATTATCTATAATTCAATGCTGATGTATAGGACTATGGTACTAATGTTTGAATACAATTTCCCATCTACCTAATATGAGAGATTTTGAACTCTTTGACTTCTGCTTTGTGTGAAATTAGTGGAGGGTTAGAGATTTCATACTCTGGTGTCGATTGATCATATGATTTAAGAGGTTCGGACCGTTCCAAAGAAATCATGGGATACATGACGAATACATATTGCCAAAAATGAAAAAGTGCAAGGTAAGTGAATTGGAGTGCATATGCGGTATATTAGAGATATATTTAGAAGATTTCATATATTTCTGCAGATTGGTCTTGATGGATTGTAATTAATATTTTACTACTTTAGATAGTAATCATGTAAAATTCATAAACAAGCCCATGTACTCTTGATTTGATAATGCATAAAATATTATGTTTCTTTCTCTCTTTCATCACAATTCTTATAGCTTGGTAACATAGCTTTATTGTTTTTTGAAAAAGCACCTATTAAGTCTATTTCATAACAATGCCAACCGCACTCGTTGTGTTTCTTTGCTAGTCCACAACCTCCTGTAGCTATTTGGCATTGTTTGACAAAACAAACACCACCACTAGATTTGCCACCCTTAGACAAACCAAATCTTATAACTTCATTGCAAATAGCCGCCGAACGCGACTTCATGTGCTGTCACGTTTGGAATCCACCAAACTTGTTGTAATAGAGTGCTCTTGCGACGCCTTTGGGTGATTGTTTGAAAATAAACACCACCATAAGCATCACCATCCTCTAACAGATAGATCTTGGTGACTACATCGTCATCCACTATCTCACACACTCGCACACACCCCTATATGTCAGATTTATGTGTTCTCACGCGTGCTATGTCTACATGCACCAATTGCTTCTCCATTGCTAACGCCATTGCTAACGTGCTTTTCATGTGCCCGATGGCCCCAATTAAGCTGACGTTAGCCTGCCATGTTAGTTTCCCATGTTAGCCCTTGCCACATTAGCATATTATCACGTCATTGGTCTACATTAGGCTTTGACTATTGATTGTTGAATGGCGTGGATCAACTGTTGACCAACATTAACCAAACTTTGACATTGAATGGTTCAGTCAAACTGGTCCGATCGATTTCGAGACTATTTCTGACCAATTCAAGCACTTTCCAACAAGTTTGTGGCCATGATATGCACTTTAGTTATTTCAACACAGCAGATTGGACAAGGAATATAAAGAAACTAGTACCTAAAGAGCACACATGGAGAGAATAAGGCAAAAAATGGACTCAACACATTGAAATACTTTAGGAACTGATTGGTCAGAAATAGTTTCAATGTCCAATTGTCATTAGCTATGACTTATGCAACATAGACAGATGGACAACCATCCCCAAAACCAAGGTCCACATGCAAGTTCATTTGCCATTGTTACTATCATAGATGCCGCTCTTATAAAATATCTGTCACTTTCTCCTTAAAGGATTTTCATTTCGTTCTTCAAAAATTTGGTACTGCTAGCTCCTCTAGCCTTTTTGCTATGTTTGTTTTTTCATAAAACTATTGATTCATGGTTTTTAATTCTGCTTGCTATAATCGTATGATTTCAAATTATAATTGTTCAATTAAAATCATTCATTTCATATGCATTCATTATTCACATAGGTAATAGTTCCCAATGAAAGTCAGCTATGCAGGAAACATTTCAACATTTACATTATTCTTACTTAACACATTTAAAGTCCCTAAATTCTCCCTAAAAATGATTTCAGTAAAAGAATTGTGTGAATTAATTTTGACATTCACTTTTCTTTTTATGGTTGTCATGTGTAGGTCCACAAACAGGATAGGCTATCACAATTGACCGTAAAGTGGGGTGCCTCTTTGAGTCATTTTTTTCAATATTCCCAATTCTTTTGCTAATTGTGCTACCGCAGTGTCATCTAAAACTTGGCACTAAAATTTGGCATTCTCGGTTAGGTCATGCTTCTTTAACTAGATTTAGATTTTTTTTTCAAGAAGTCATTCAGGTTCTATTAATAATAAATATTTTAATTGTCTACCTTGTAAGTTAGAAAAACATGCCTCGTTGTTTGATCTTAGTAAATTTGTTTCTCAGGCTTCCTTTGATCTAATTCACTTTAAAACCTGGGGTCCATCTTCAACCCTCATTATTGGAGACTCTTGTTATTTTGTAATTTATGGCTGATCATTTTTATTATACTTTATTTTATCTTATGAAGAATTGGTTTGAACTTTTTCCATATCTACTATGAATTTTTTTCATGATAAAAACAAAATTTTCTCATAACATTTCGTACTAATAATGCCATGGAATATGGAGACATCAAAATTTTAAAATCCTCTTCCAAAATGGTAAATATTGTTCATTGTTATTGTCTAGGATCTTCCCAACAAAATGATTGAACACAATGTAACTATAGGCATATTTTAGATGTTATACACACTTTTTCTAGTTTTCACCTTTTGTCTAAAACATAATTGGGGAGGGCATGTCTTACTAATGCATACACTATTAACTGTATTTTGTCACCTATCATAGGTAACATTTCTCCAATTAGAGTTTGCATAGTAGTGTTTCAATTATAATTTTTTTTGAGTCTTTTGTGTACTTGTTTGTACATTTTCTTCCGCATGAATGGACGGACTTAGAACCTTATGGCTGTTAGTGTTGTTTCCTTGGGTATGGCATTAAGCACAAAATGTATAGATGTAATCCTATTTTTAACTGTCTTTGTATGTCTTTTCATGTTACCTTTTGGGAATAGGTGACATTATCATATTTTCATCCATTCAAATCATCGGATCATGTTCCCCTCTTCACTAACACTTCGGTTGATTTATTCCTAGAAGATCTCACATCTTCATCCAATCGTGAATCTTCCTCTCTAGAGCTGTCATCTTCTTCTAATCTTGATGTCAGTCCTTTTGGCAATATCATCTTAGTAGCTTTTGATGTATCTACTCCATCCACAGATTATTCACTAACTAACAATCTATCATCCTTTGTCTATTGTTTCACAAGAGCAAGTCAACCTTCTGTTCGATTTCGTCATTACCGTTTTTACTCGATCATTACTTCACTTTCAGAAACTCACACATGTAGAGAAGCTAGTACTAATTCTCTATAGGAGCAAGAAATAGCATATGAGTTGTAGGTCTCATAAAATTTTCATACATGAGATTTGTTTGATTTCACTTTTAGTAAATTATTTGTAGGTTGTAAATGGGTATATAAGATTAAAAGAAAGGCACATAGTACTGTAGAATGTTTCAAATCTTGGTTAATGGTGAAAAGTTTCACTAAGGAAAATGAAATTTGTTATAAGTAAACTTCAGCTCCCGTTGGACTCCTTACTTCTGTCAATAGTTTGCTTGCCATTGCTGTGATTTAGCACTAGTCTTTGTTCTATATGGATCTTAAAAATGTATTTGGGAATGGTAATATCATTGAGAAAGTATATATGGTGTTCTCCCTAAATACACTCGTCCTTTCAACAAAGTGTGTCGATTATGTCAAGTATTATATGGCTTAAAGCAAGCTCTTTGTACATGGTATTCTGAGTTTAACTCAATCATGGAACCTCTTGGCTTCAAATCCGGTCTTTATGACATGCTCTTTTTGTTCGACATGCATTTTGTAGATATATTATGCTGCTCTTATGTGTAGATGACAATGTTATTACCAATGACGATCATGTTGGCATTTCAAAACTGAAGCAATATGCCATTTGACAATTTGAAATAAAAGATCTTAGGTGACTTGGCTACTTTTTAGGCTTGCAAGTTAATTCAAATTCCTCTGGTTATTATCTTTCACAAGAAAAATATGCCATTAATCTTATTTCTCAAGTTGGACTCACTAACAACAAATTTTGCTACAACTCCTATTGAGACTAATGCCAAATTTGATACCAAAGATGAGATTCCTCTTTCGAATCTAACCCTATTGATAGCTAGTCAGCAGTCTTGTATATTTCACTGATACTAAACCTAACATTGTTTATGCTATTCAAATTGCTAATACATGACTGCATCCTGTACTACTCAATTTGTTGCAATTGTTTGAATTCTTCACTACATCAAGAGTACGTTATTTCCCGACCTTCGCTTTTTTGCTCATTCTACCTTACAATCGAGAACTTATTTAGATGTTGATTAGGATGGTGACCCTTAAGATCATCGCTCCACTATAGGCTATCATTTTATTTTTTGGCAACTCACTTATCTCCTTGCGTAGTAAGAAACATACTACTATCACTAACTCTAGAACAAAAGTAGAACATGAAGCTCTTACTAACATTAGATTAGAGTTACTATGGTTACGATGGTTGGAAGAAGACATGAGAGTGCACTGTAACAGTGGAATTATTTATTATGACAACCGAAGTGCTACCTAGAATAGCACATAATGATGCTTTTGATAAATGCACCAAACACATTGAAATAGATTGTATTTCATCCTATGCCACGTTCTTTGTGGCACTATTCAACTTATACCTATTTCATCTACTAAACAAATTGTTGATGTCTTCATGAAGACATATCCATCTAGTTATTTTCTAAATAATTTCTTCAAACTCAAGTTGACCTCTTTTAACTAACTTTGAGTTTGAGGGAGGATGTTATAGATATATTTAGAAGACTCTATATATTTTTTTCTTGATTGATCTTTATTGATTATGATGTTGCTAGCTTAGATCACCTAGAAGGGGTGAATATGTGATAAAATAAAATGTTGACTTAATTAAAGCGGAATATAATAAATCAAGATCATCGTCTACACGAGGTCTAGATTTTGGAACAAGATTTAGAATTTGTAATGTTGTAAAATGAACTTTAAGAACAACCTGTAAGTATGCAATGAACTTTAACAAGAATAATAAGAGAATAAAGATAAGAGAAATTGCACATGAGATTCTATAGTGATTTGGTTTAGATCAAGTCTATGTCCACTTTTCATACTAACAGCCTTCTAATTGGATTTCACTATATGATCAATAAGAGATTATAACTTTGAGTGCAAATACTCAATGGTAAATCACATTTTCTCACTAAGTCATTTTTTTGGTATTTCTCTTACAATCACAATCGTTTAAGCACGCTAAAGACATGTGTATAATCAAAATTCGCTTAAACTTTGGAATTATAGATTCTAGGCCTCATCTATATTTTGCTCCTTAGCACCATGGAGTCCTTATATACTCCCTTACTTTCAAAGTAGCCATTAGATAGCTTTTAGAGGATCGTCTTTCATTTTTGGCTGATCGACAACATTGTATCAAGAAGATATAGTGATCGAAAAGTGATAAGGATATAGTCTTCATTTGATTATGATTGTCCATAGATCTTGGTTTCCATAAGTAGAGTTTCTTCGGTTGGAAAGGGCTTGTACTCAAGATTGATTCACCAATCAATTAGATTAAGTTAATCAAATATTTTTTGGTGTAGAATCCAAACTAGATTTGCTAGTTGTTGTAGACTTTGAGATGATTTCATTCTTGATCCATTTCCTTTTAGATGAATGCACAAATTTCATTTTGTAACAAATAAGTATCTATGGATTGAGAAAGTCAAGATGTGAATAAAATGAGATCTTCTTCTCCGAACAAGAGAATCTTGGAAAATAAGAATTGAGTTTTGTCTATGTCTGATTTGATTTAGTGCGAATGCTAAGGATTGTTTAAACATCTAGAATGAAAATTCTATGAGACAATCAAAATCAAATAGAAAATTTTGTCAACTTCAAAATTTATGGGAGTTTTCTCTAACAGATTATACTTAGATAGTTATCATGAAAGGCCCGTAATTAAGCTCTTGTACTCTTCATTTGATAATGTATATAATATTATGGTGCTCTCTATTTTATTCATCACAATCCTTAACTCAGCAAACAATGGATAGTCACATGACTTCTAGCCAGCCTTGGTTGGAGACCTTGATTGATTTGTAAATTAAATGAAAGCGATTTGGATGATTAACATACAACACTATATTAAAAAGAAGGCAATTAATCAGCTGATTGACTTTTATGGTATGGGCAACAAAGCAAGGATAGAGATCTTCATAAACGACATGTTGAGAATGCGAAGATTTTCTGTTAGATGTTGAATATGACCTTATATATAATAGCCAATTTATAGGGTGTTACATCTTTTTGTCATCTTTATAAGCTAGTCTAATATACCTAGAATTACTTGACCCATATTTTATCCGGTGAAATATTACTTGGAACAGCTTCTTAGACGTTAACCATGTATATGGCTTTTGCCTTATTCCTTCCACACCACAAAAAGAATCACCTTTTCTTTTTCGTTCCAGCAACGCGATCCCACTGAACAGTGTGGATGACTGAATACTCTTTTGAGGGACAACTTGCTTCCACCAGGTTGTTCATGAAGCAATTCATTTTTAGTGGATGACAAAAGAAAATATCCATCACACCCTTAACCGACAAGAAAACATCAAGAAAAAGTGGGGGATGATGTAACCCCAAAAAAATCACCATTAGTTTGGGACAAACCGACGCCTGTCAAAACCCCAGTGGCCAGGAGTCACAGAAAGGCAAATTAATCACAAAAGTAAAGGAACATCGTAATAATAAGGGGCGAAGCTACATATTTGAAAGTCTCTATTGAAGTCAAAGATTGATCTCAAGATCTTGTTTGAAGACTTTTGTATCTTTCTAGTTAATACAAGGACACAACATGATCTCTCTGATCTACGTGAAATCAAAGCCAAAGTGCCCTTTCTCTCTTCTTTCTTCTCTTATTTGACTGCACAAAGTTGTGATGTGAGAAGAGAAATAAAGTGGGAAAATCAGAGTCCCAAGGGGAACAAAAGGAAGGATGCAAATCATGTTTTTCAGGATGTGGCAATGCAACGGGGCTCCAACAGAAGAGACCTCCTGCCTTCCTTGCAACTTTTAACCCCAGAGGCCCAACAATCTGCTTCTTGTTCTTGATGTTGCTGATCATTCGAAACAAAGCTCTTCGTGATGAGGTACTCGTTCGAGTAGCTTTTAAGGGCAAGGGTTTTTTGTTGGGAACTACAGATTGGGTTGACTATCGTGGTCACAGCGGCGCTGGCAACGGTGGATTTGGTCCGCCAAAAGTACTCATAAGCATTGAAGGACGGCGGTGGCGGCTCAGTGACCACTCGGGCCACCTGAGCTAGTAGTGGAAGCGACTGCGGAAGGAGGATTGGGTCATCTGCTTCATTGTCCTCCTTACCACTAAACTTGTTAGGCCATGCGGTGTTCCTATTAGCTAAATCCATGGGCTTCCTTTTCATCGTAATTGCGATCTTATGGACATTATTCACATCCCCACGGGCTAATATATTTGATGGAGCTTCTTCATTGTCCTCCTCCTCCTCCTCCTCTTCCTCCTCCTCCACCTCTACCATTTCTTCATCTTCTCCCACTTCTTGCTTCTTGTCGCTCTCGCCAAAACCCAAGAATTCCTCGTTGAGTTCTAATACCTCCTCTTGTTCCTCCTCGCCTTCTCCTGCTGCTTCATTGTCATCAGCGACATGCTTGAAAGCGCCGTTCATGTTGAAGGTGAGGAGGAGGCGGCCATCCTGGCGCTGCACGCAGAAGTTCTTCTCTGAAGGGATCGAGATGGCCTCGAGGACCAAGCGCCCATTGTCCCTATGGGTTTGCATGCGGAGAGAGGCCCCGTCAGAGCGAGAGAGCCAAGGGAGCGGCGGAGGGAAAGACTTTGGCTGATGCCTTTTATTGCCCAACCCCGCGTAACTGCTGTACTTTGCGAAGTGGAGCTGTTGATCTTGATCTTCCTGCGGCGATTGCAGCTTTGCCAGATCTTGAAGCACGGTGTCACTCTCCTTGTCATCTTCGTCCGGGAGATCGCCCATCTCTGACGCTGGGCACGAGGAGAACCTGTCGGATCCTGTCTCAGAGCCAAGGCTCTCCGTGCAGATCTCAAGGCTCTTCTCGTTCAAGGAACTCGCAGACCGCCTTACCAGAGGGTGAACATACTGCGGCGGGGCCTGCACAGACGGGTCTTCGCGCTTCTGGGATATGATCGAGCTCCAGATATCGAACTGGCTCGACTTCTCCAGATCCCGACTCTCCTTCCTCTTATCCTCATAGCTGTCTTCTTCATCATCTTCTTCAGAGGAAGAAGATGAGTCTGCAATATGGGCAAGAGCATTCTTGGAGACCAACCCATTTTGGGAGAGCCACTTCTTGGAGGACATATCAGCGGATAGAGTCCGGCGCAATGAAGAGGTGGGTATGGTAGGCTTAGGCTCAGATCCAAGAATGGTGGTGATGCCTTGCTTTTCGCCGACCACCACCCTGGCTTCTTCATGATGATGGACCATTGCTTTCAGAGATGGAGATAGACCAAGGCTTTGGCTTAGAAAAGCTGTCATATTATCTCTCTCACTCTCTCTCTGATCTCCAAGAAAAAGCTTTGGCTTCAGATCAGCTGCAGAGAGGGGAATGATAGGAATAACAAGTGAGATAGGGCAAAAGTAGAAACGAACTAGAACATGCATGAATTGGTGAATCCCAAGAAGCAGAATCTACACTGAGCTATCGAACAAAAGATCGAGTTACAAAACCTTGTGATATATAGACAAGCATTTGAGTACGTGGTATCAAATCATGATACAGACACACAGTGAGGGTGCGTGCTCGCTTACCTCAAGCTGATAGAAGCAAGAGCTTCCAAAATTCTTCTGAGGAGTTGAATTTTTTTCCTTCTTTTGAATATTTTTTCTCGAGGGGAGGATAGGGAGATGGAGGGGAGGACACAGGAGGCGTCTCTGAGGAGGGAAGGGTTTTGTGTGGCCGATGGCAAGTGAAGGGAAGGGGTTCCGGGGGTATAAAAAGGAGCCCAAAAGGCCTTTGGAATCGTGTGCAATGGGACCCCTCCTTTGAAAAGACAGCTCTGTACGTGCTTCGGAAAAAAATATTGCAAACTTTATTGGTATGCACTCATTTGTATAGGTATCTAACGTGGTGTATAAATCAATCATAGGGCGATGATAAGTAGTACTAAAATTTGTGCATATATTAATTGGATAATGATAATTTTTTGTGTGAATGCTGAGGCAGATTCACAAAATCGAGCGATGATTGTGATAAGATGGACTCTTGTTGAGTGTTGAATGTTGAATAATGTGACCTACTTATGTACATCAAGTTTCTTGTTGTATTTACCCACTACTTGTGTGAGAGAAAAGATCATAGATTTAATTTTTGTATGGAATGCGATACAATTTTTTCAATATGAACAATAACACTTATCATATATAGAGTAGCATTAAGTGTTGCTAAGGTTTGAACAACTAAACCAAAATAATTTCTCAAAAGTTGAAATCATATCCTAGATAGAAGGTTTAAGACCGATTCTCTCTATTTTTTACTTATAATATGATCTTTTGTTTTCCAAATTATTAATTGTGAAATTCTAACTAGTTAAATCTTCCTAAAACAATAGCAAAATCAAATTTTTGATTATATAATCTCATAAATGAGTGATGAATATGAAATTTTTCTTGGAATTCATTTTTTCCCTACTGTAAAATTGGACTTGTTAGGCCAAGTTTAGGAGGAAGCAGTGGTTCGAGGAATTAACCGATTCATCCTAGAATCGACTTAGAATTGGACCAACCACTAAACCGATTAAGGGACTGAATCAAATCAAATGCTCATTCCTAAAAAGAGAGCTCACATGCCCTTATTGTGCATATCGCAGAATGAATGCAAGGCCCCATTCATTTGAAATTATGTTAGAATAGAACATAGGCATTTTCAATAGGGAACTAAGCCCTAGATAGGATCCATGGTGCACCTAGTGCAATGAATTTTTCAGATTGGCATAACTTCATAGAATCACAATGCGTTAGTTTGCTAGTAAATTACAACGCGTGTAACATATGCACCCAGGGGATCAATATGAATAATATATGCATGACATAATCGATCTTTTAAATCACCTGCTCAAAAGGCGAACCATATACTAAAAGCATGAGTCGAATGATTGCTTGATTTCTTCGTCGAGGAGACTTGTCTTTTTATGATTAATTTTTGTTAACACCTAGGGCCGGTGCCTCCTAAAACCATAGTCTATTACCCCGTATGGAAAAGCAAGAGCTACTACAAAACGATAGACATTTACCAATTTGGAAAAGTTGAAGAAGAGAGAGAGAAAGAGAGATGATGGTGATTGGTTGGAAAATGGCTTAAGGAGGAAGCAAAATGAAGCACTTTAGGAGGCCCCAGCATGATTGGGTGGCTAGACGCCATCATCACTAGAATCGTTGTTATATAAAGGAATCAATATATATATGACATATTTTGTGCATTCAACACATTAATAAAACATGCTCAACAATGAACATTTATTTTGACCAAAAAAACAATGAACATTTATATTAAAAAAAACATTGATTATTAATTAGCTACTTAACTGGCATTCAAATAACGGGAAAAGTCTTTCCTTGATGATGCACATTTATATGAACCGGATCAATCTCAATAGTTGCTCTTGAGAGTTCCACATGAGTCTCACATAGCCATATGGCTATAATTCTGCCCCAACTATAGAAACGGGTCTAGATAGGAATTTCTCTTAGAGAATACCCGTCCATAAAATTCTTGAAAAATGAAAAAAAGAAAAAAGAAAAAAAGGGCAATTCAATAATAATCAAAAGGAATCATGTATGTAGAAACGAATTGAAGGTGTCACGTCTCACTAAAATGGGACCGAGCTCTCTTTTTGCCTTTGCATGGGGCTGTCGCTTCTGCCTATCTGAGCCTTTTTCGTGTGTGTGGGTGAGAGAGAGAGAGAGAGAGAGAGAGAGAGAGAGAGTATTTCTAAGCTGAACAAAAAGTACTCGTGCGATTTATACCCAGTAAAGTGCCAAAATAAACCCACCACTCACTCAAATTATTGCAATAATACCCTAAAAAAAGGTGGTGATGTGGTGCACTTCGAGAGAGAGCCAAAAAAGGGAAAGAAGAAATCAAAAGACTTGTTTTTTCCATGGTTTCGCCTCAAACTGAGGAAAGTGTGTCCGAGACTACACAAAAAACTTTGTGTGACGGGTCTCGTTTCTGCCTATAAAGCAATACCACTCAATCCCCCACGATCTTATCTACTTTGGTTTTTGTAGTTGGCCTCCGTATATAAGCGAACCACAAGGGAAACTCCCAAAAAAATAAAGTGGAAGAAGAAGAAAACTTGGGGTGGGGACGCCTGAACAAGCGAACAGGATTTCACAACTTGCATATAGCACATGGTACACCTAGTGACTTGTAAAATAAATATAAGATGAGAAAGGATTAGACAAAATAAAAAAGAAAAAAGAAAAATGTATTTATGGGATTATTTGAAAATTATTTCGACCGTTTAAAAATTCTTCACCATAATACATCTCAAAAAAAAGAAGAAATGGGTATCCCATGAAGACTTTGGATGAATTTTTTTTTTAAAGTTAAAAGTCCTCATAAAGTATATATAGTAGAGATGTATTTAAGAAGAGATTATATATAACTTAACTGCTAGAGGTAATTGCTCAGGCTTTGAACTTATAAGTATACGGTGACAACTTGTTGTTCGTGAGATTTGGATTCAAGACATCCCTTTAGGGTTGAAATACTATGAACAATAGCTACGACTCAAATCAATCTGGAGGTTTTACAACGTGTTTTTTTGGGGTAAAATCCAATGATGGTTTCTACAAGTTGCCCCTCCCCTCTCTTTCCATCTATGAAAACAAATCACTTCCATTCCATTCGTGGTTTCTTCTCTGCTGCTGCGAAATTCAAATGTCCCGAAATGGCAAATTACCATATCAAAATGTCAAAATTGCTCTTTAATTTTACACAAAGGGGAAAAATGCGAACTTTCCATGCAATCATTGTTGTTAGACCACCTTTTTCATCATTCAAATTTCAATTTTTTTTTTTTTTTTTTTTTTTTTTGCTATGTAATCACTGATGTTGGATCCGTCTTCTTTCAATCCCTTTCAGATCATTCGATGTTCACAATATTTAATTAGAACATTTACAGATGAAATCGAGGGTGATAATGTTACCTGTAATGCTATTATTTTGAAGATTAAATCATTCACCGTGAATTTGAAATATTCCAAAATTAATGAATATTTGATCAATAAAAAGTCTACACGATATATTTTTCTATTGTACAGAAGTGTCTTTTTCCTAGGTCACATGTATTAGAAAATATCAAGCTTAGAGAAGTGTTGTAGCATCGGCTTTCTATGTTTAAAAAAACAGAGAACTGCATATACATACGCTTTTAATTTACCATTAAGGGCCAAATTAAAAAGCATACTACTTAATCAGGATATATTGGGTATCCAGCAATTAAAAATTATTCATAACAAGGAAAATAAGAATATCCATTATCCATTTGTATTCTGTGTGCTTGCCCGACAAGGAATATGATAAAGAAAAAAAAAAGAGAATTAATCAATTTGATAATGATGGGTGGAACAGAGGACCAAACCAAAATGAGTGGCTTGGAGGGTGACAATATGACAAAGGTTCCACTTCCGATGGAATTCCAAAGTCGAGATAAAATGGACCGACGGCATTAATTAAACAATAAAAATTATTCATCCAGAGAGAGAAGAAAAAATACAATTTAAAATGACAGTTGGTGAAGGAATTTCTGCTCAATCATGGAATGTCGGAAAGGAAGTTCCAAAGGAAAAAATCCAAATATTTAATTTGGATCTAGCTACCATGATTTTTTCTAGGTATTTGTAGGCTTTGACCCTCAAGTTGACAGGGCTAATTAATTTGAATTTTATTTCATTGTGCTGATGCTCCTTTTTCTTCTCCTCCTTTCTTAGTTTTGGTTTTGATCCTCATGGAGTTGTACAATGCCATAATTCAATTCAAAATTTTAAAGCATCTAATATTGCTTTTCTATGAATTTATATAAATTATATATATAATCTTTCTCCACTATTATTTCATATTTGCTGCTTTCCATTTATTAAGTTATCGAATTGAATTTTCTAATACAAAACAATAGTAAAAAAATGGATCAAGAGTTCATATAGAATGACCAGCGTAATCTCTGTTCACTCAAATTCCTATATATCTAATAGTAATTCTCGACCATGTATATTTATATGTTTTGGGCACCCTTATCATTTAGAAACAAGCACATATTACACTGCTGAAAACTAACTATATATATCTTTTCTTCAAATTGCCATTTTAAATTCCTTTTTTCTTTCAATCCTTTTCGTCATCCAGCGAGATCGGGATCATCAAAAAGCGAAGTCAATGAATTCGGGCCACGCGCCTATAAAGATCGCTCACGATCCATGACAACCACTCAAAGAACTTTTTCACTTTCATTTTACTACTTTCCCTTAGCACAGAACTCCTTTTCTTCTCCCTCTCGCCCTCGCTCTCTCTCTCTCTCTCTCTTCCTTTTTTTCATTTTGAAGAATTTCTAAACATTTAATAAAATAAACATTAATAAATAGATACTTATAGGTGCCATGGTGGCCTCTCATTCCCATGTCGCCGCCCACATTCTGCCTTTTTCTTACGTGAAATTATTATCATAACCCGAGTCAATCCCTTCTCGTTAATTAACTAGTGATTTAAATAAAACTAATCCATCCTATTCTGGAGGTAATCAATATGAAAATCCCCTTAATGCAGCACCCAATCCTAAAGTGGATAATTTAATATTAAAGGGTTTTGCAGGTATAATTTTAGCTGGATGAATCGATACGGAGTTGACTTATACCAATGTTCGGATTTTGATATTTCAAAGAATCCGAAGTGCCTTGGAAAGTCCTTTTGTATTTTTCATCGTCAACGGTCGGTGCCCTATTATAAATTCTAAAGACTAATAAAAGTCCACTAATATGCGTAATTTGAGTTGTTAATTGCCTTGCACATAAACCGAGCATGAGTCATTCTCTACTCAACTCGCACTTGCTTAGCAATTTAAAGGACGGAGTTCACAAAAGGATGTCAATGCATCGGAGTCGTCAGCTTTTAGGATTTAATACTTGATATGAAAGTTTTGGGACTCGAGTGCATTATCTTGATAAGTTTTGGGACTCTTACTGCAATTATCCAAAAAGTATATGTCCACAAACTTCATCCTGAGTTTATGTAGCTGCTAATATTCAAATGGTCTCATTGATAGGTGTCTCTTGGCCATTTGTTAAGTACACTTAGCAAGGAATATTTTGATTTTTCTGAAACATTAATAATACATAAAAAGAGAAAAACAGCACATCTGAAAAAAAAAATTATTTATTTGATTGCTTAATAGGTATCGAGAGATACCCATTAACGAAATCCATGTTTAAATAGCTGGTGCATGCGTGCAGAAGGTATAGGATGCACAATTGTACAGTTCCTGAGATCGGATATTTAAAGGTTTGTGGACATTACCACCTTAACAAGGTTGTACTTAAGATAATTAATAAGCGACCAAGTTAATTACAGAATAGTCATGCCTAATCGTAATTACTGAGTTCAGCGAATGTGGGTCACCATTCAAATCAAGATCACATGATCAAAAGCTCTTTCTTAGACTCAAATTCAATTTTTCTCAAGCTTAAACTCGCAACATCTTCATAACTTTTGCGTTGTTTCATAATTTTTTTTATGGACTTCTATATGGTATGCCGATGGCATAACAAAATTGCTGTACAAACGGGTTTAGATGTCAACACGAACAAAATTTTTAATCTCGATAATTGTATCCATTTCCTTAATAGACGAGAATTTTCATTTTATATTTATTTATGTGAAAAATGTAATTCAAATTATATTTCGATTCACCAATAGATACGTTTATGATGAACTAAAACCTGAGTTCTTAAGAAGATAAAAACTTCTATATTCATGCGAGAATTCTTTTGTACCCTCGGAAGGCTTGAGGACCATATTACATCGCGTAAAAATCGACATATTCGAATTATAACGAAAGTAGACGAATCGTTTTGTGCCAGAGCCCGCGTGTACGGACGGGGAAAAAGCTACGACAAAAGCGGAAATTGGAATTTGGCATCAACGTTCACTAAAAGGAAAAACATTAAAGGAAAAAGAGAAAATCAGAGGGAATTTGCCGTGATTAGACCGATTTAGATTTGATCACACAGGTGGCGCGCGGTCATTGGACAAGTGAGAGGAAAGGACGTGCAATGGGAACTTGCCACGTAGGGGGTGGGGCCAAGGAACTTCACGAGACGAGGGAAATTCCTTGAAATGTTTCCCAATGAACAAATTGTCCTTGAAAGGGAGACCAAGCATTGTGTGCAAAATGACAGCATACGATTCCCTTTCATCAGTTTTTTTTATTTTACTAAAATTTATTTATTTATTTATGGTTAATACATCATTCGATGTTCGATTCTTGAATGCTAAATTTTCATTTATCTGTACAATCAGTTCAAAAGAAAATTATTCGCACTTTGAAGTTACGTGACATGATGAATATGAATCACTTCTTCACATCGTATCTTTAAAAAATGGCGATTACATATGTTGTGGATATGAAATTTCACATGTCTCATCAACTCAATCAAACTTTTTGTGGTCTTTGTACATATCGCACGTGAAAAGGGACAATTGGAAGTAGAGAGTTCAGCTCAAGTTACATCATGTCTATATAAAAAAAAAAAAGGTTGATGTCACTAAAACCCCAAACAACAAATCTATCGTTAGTTATATTAAATTTTATCGTTAAATCGTTAAATTTGATGACACGTAACAGTGGACCAATTTGGGATTTTCTATTGTATTAATTCAATTTAACAAAAATTAATGGAGAGTAAATTTGTTACAAATATATGAGTTTGAAGTTTTTAATTGTAAAAAAAAATTAGTTTGGAGTAACTTTATTGTAGATGTATTAATTTAGGGTTTTTTTGTTGTTAAAAAGATAGGTTCTGATAAATTTGTTACGAATATATTGTTTGGACTTTTTCGTAATATTAATTCATAAAACAAATGAGACGGACAATAAATGAAACATTGAGACATTATATATATATACATGGCCGTAGATATACAAAACATAAGGCCTCTCAAGATTTAATATGAGGGGCATCGATGATTTATCCCTATAATTCTATAAAAAGAAGAGGCAACTCCAAAAAATAAAGAAATACCTCAAAATTGGAGTATAGTGGAAATGAGACGACATGCACAATAATTTTTCTCGTGCCAGAAAGAAAGAGAGAAAAGGGCAAAAGGGAATTGGACAACTAGCTCTAAGTCTAGCCACATGACATGACCTAACCAACCCATGTATGCATGTCTGCCCACCTACGTACTTTAAGGACACTCCCCCCCAAAAAAAAAACCCAAATTTGTCTCTCTCCTGGATCGCCATTCTATCGAGCGAACGTCAACGGAACTTTCTCAAGAAGAAGAAAAAAGGGATTTTTCTCTGTTGTGTGGAGGGAAAGGGGGAAATCCAGGGAAAGAGACGGTGGGAGGGAAAAGCAAGAAGGAGAAAGAGGAAGAGGGAGGGAGATAGATTCGGCCCGCCCCCCTCGGCGAGCCGTGCTTTATTTAATGGTGATGCAATGACGCCCCACCTTTCGCTCATATTCCCCCGCCCCTCCATCGCAGCGAAAGATCTCTCGCTATCTGTTCCCCTTGGGGATTGGCGGATCTCGTGGCCCGGAAAACAAAGGTGCGGAAGGAAGACAGCGATGTGCGTTCGTTTGGGTGTTGTTGTTGCTGTGTAAATCAGGAACGAACTAGGAACAATAATTCCCCACCTTAAAGGATGTTACTTCGACAAAAGCCTGATCTTTTTAAGAGAATTGTCTTTGTTGATAGAGATTGATGGTGTCCCAATCGGGTGTTTCCCATTGTCGGGACATAATGAACCATAGTTGAAATTGCATGACCATTGACAGAATCTACTCGAAATGAGCATGATTATCAAGTTTGGTGGTTAGTTTTTTTTCTTTCGTCACGTCTTATCCGAAAGATAAGATCTAGAATGGGAGGTGTAAGTTGCAAAAGCATTGCAATCGATCTCGATATGAAATTCCTGCTCTTGACAATATCTTCGCCGCCTCACTTTCCTTCATAATGGTCCTGGAAAGGGGAAGCCAACTTGGGCCCTAAAATCATGTCTATTAGACGATGCACATTTGAAAATTTGCATAAATTTCTTACACCATTTGTAATCCTATTTTCGTGATTTCAAAAGCGCCCTTTCCGGGCTCAACGGATATGGATCCAGTAGATCGAATGTTGTAGCTACGAAAGATAACAAGCACATGCATATGCTATACAATCGAAGCAAAACGGAATGGTTCCCTGTTTGAACCACTCATTTGTATTTTAGCCCATATCTCTTCCGATCCATGCGAGTATCGGAATATGTCATTCGCGGATTGGAATTTTCCTACTTAAGGTGGGTTTTTCCTTGACATAGAAAGAGAATGAAATAAAGGGGGCGAAATGTTGGCGAGAATATGTTGGAAATTCTTTCTAATTCCTGGTCCTCCTTCTGGCTGAGTATATGGACCGACGGTGGAGGATGGCCATGCTGGGGAAGAATGGCAAGTGGGCCACGTGGAGGAATAAAACGAGGAGGGAGGGGGTTGGCTTGAGGTAGGGGCCTGGTTTGTCGTGGTCCATCTAGAAATCGACCCGTCAAAAATTGAAATTTCTCGTCCAGGATGGCGAGACTCAGCCGTTGGCGGTGGCTCTCTGCTCAGCCATCACCTTCGCTATTGCTGGCCAGCCTAGCATCCTCCCATCTAAAGTCGTGCATGTTGCTATTTCTCCAAAAAAAAAAAAAAAAAAAAAAAAAAGGTATTTATTTGTGAATTTTTGAAATTCGACTGATGTTTTTTTTTCCCTTCCTTATAAAGAAACATGACTAGATTGCCATGATTCGAGATTGATTGTTATTGATGGCATGAGAATTAGTTCCGTCATTTCACTGTTTAATAGATGAAAGCATGATTTACCATATGATTCTTCTATATTAGGAAATCCAATCCAAAAATATAAAATATTAAATGAAGGAAGATTGCGTGAATATAAGGAGTATGTAAGATCCTGCTATGGAGCGTGTGGGACAATATTTCAACATTTCTTTCATGTATAAGGTGGATTAGGAGCGGGCACGTGAAATTCGGCCATGACATGTGAAATCTAACTATTGGAGGTGGATGCACATATGCGAAAGTAATAATATTAGTTGAGATATCATGTGAGATCTTATAAGATGACGATTAACTGTTCTTAAATTTTAATTTGTCATATAAAAGCCATCATTTATTTATTTGTTATTTTAATGATGCGCACAACAAATTTACTCGCGACAGATTCTTCATTTATGTGGCAGCATCTTCCACTCAAGTAATTTTTATTATATGCACGTACGATACAAGTGACGTATCGGGTGCATTTGGTTAGGGATTTGGTTGATTCGATCAGTTGAACATGCCCTGTATTTTTATTATATGCACGTTACAAGTGACGTATCGGGTGTATTGTTTAGGGATTCGATTGATTCGAACGGTTGAACGTGCCCTGTATTTATAAAATAGAATTTTATGTATAGGGTAGTCAAACAGCCCTCCAACCAGAATTGATAGGTGAAACTTTTTCTTTTCTTTTGGGTGATACAATCTAGGTGACTTTAAGAAAAGAGATAAAATAAATCCAAAAGCAGCCTTGGCTATGCTTATTGCTTAGTAGTTTCGACCTAAGCCAACCTAAAAAGGTGAGGAATCGAAGATTTTGCATAGATGTATTGCCGGGACTGGAAACTTTTCATGTTGCACGGGAGCTTTGACCCAAGTGGCCCTTAATATATGTCATGGGCTAAAGCATTAGAAAGGCTCTGACCAAAAGAAAAAGGAATTGCGAAAAGGCAGCTAATCATACATTGAACTTTATCCATGATTTACTTGCAGATACAGAGTTACAGGACACTTTGGAATTAATTATTATATTACAACACCCGCTAATAAATAAATAAATAAATAAATATGCATAGAGAATCCTCTTAAACTTTTGAGTTGATTCTCAATAGTTTATCAAAAAAGGCTTGTGAAGAAAATAATCATGACATAATGTTATTGAGCAGTCAAGCAATGCGAAAATGATGTGGTCGGGTATCGTCTTGCCCTACCAATCAATATAAGTGAGCCGATCGATTATAATACAGATATGTCGAAGTATCAAACATTGCTTATCTATGGGGTTTGTGTGTTTTTTATGGACACTTGATCTCCCTCCAATGATTGGTTTAAACTTTTAGGTTGGTCATTTGAACACGGCATTAGAGATGCGTTTTGCTTGGTTAATTTTGCGTTTGCGACTCCCTGTTCGTCTATTTACATGTGTCATTCTTCATATGTATATTCTCTTTATATGTATGCTATATTCCTCAATTTATTGTTTGAACTTTGGGGTTGATTATTCGGACATGATACATGGTACCCACGAGTCCGGAAATAAGATGAGGCTTCACTTGCTTTTCATGTCTTAATATTCTTCCTATTGGCCTTTTTGGGCTACGAGTTGGGCTCGTGCTCTGCACTTTCTGACCCAAATTCAATCCCAAGAAGGGTCTTTTTATTCAAAGATTATTATCTGGAGGGAATTGAAGGATCTAAATAACATGATGTTGGAGTGAATGTTTTGTTGAATAGTGTACAAAACAGGAAACGCCGAGCAATTGAAATAACATCATTCCTTTTCATATATATCGGCTCGTGCTTGAGAGCTAGTTGTTGCAATATCCCGTCTTAGTTGACCGTTTTTGCAAACCCATATAATTCGAAGCATATCTAATCTCAAGGTAGTTGTTTGACATACATATCATCAAAATAAAAGAAAAACATACGTCTTATTTGGTCTTCACAAATTTTCGTTCACGTATTCTTAACTTGCCATATACGATTTCTTTCTACAGTAAATTGTTTTGCTTTTGCGAAAATTATCACTATTTCACTTTTAACTTAAATGAAGAATGAGCCCCGTTGAAGTTTACGCTCTCGAAGTTTGAAAAAACAACAGAAGTTCTCTCACATCAAAAGTTCTTGTTAGGTTGTGAAAAAAGAATGACGGCCGCAACTATCACTAGGAAGAAAGAAACCAAAGTTTCCGAATTGTTCATATTCTTTTCCTTCCGTTCCTTTGATCATCCCTTTGATTGGTGGGATACAAATGTTGAACTTACCCACTTTTAATTTCGATTGAGTTTACATGCGAGTGATAACTACACATCAATCGGTCTTCTAATCAAACCAAATATTTTTGCTTTTGAGCATAATATTTTACAGTCTTTGAATAAATCGGATATTATAGCAAAGAGTGATTGAGAGGAGATCGCGAGCAAGAATAGAGACATGATAGACAAGAGATAATAATAAAGATTGAGAACAAGTATGGTCAATACCATTACCAACTGAAACTTTTGTCAAATCATAAAAGATTTAAGATTTAGGATTTTATCGATGTCACTAGTCATGTGTATCAATACTCCACTATCAAGATATCATATTGGATTAGAAGTGTCAGCAACTGAGAGAGTTGAGAAGGAGTCTGAGAGATCATTGGTGGTGACAGTGTGGTTGAATTGACATTATAGAGCTGTGTGCTTAGCCCCATTACATATCTGACAAAAAAGATGAGACCTAGGTTCGAGAATATCTTTCTAGGTGAATAAGGGAACATAGGGTCTCAAACCACCATAGGGCTGACTAGAAGAGGTGGAGCAACGATCAGCATAAGGGCCAATAATGACTGTGAACTAGATTGGTCATGGGAAGATTGCAAACCCGATCGATCGTCCACACCTTGTCCCCAACTAGATCTTTGGCCCCTAGTATTAGACCTGCCCGAGACCCTTGGAATAATGGAATGGGTGAAGTGGCACAAGCGATCAAAACTTGACGAATATCGGATGAAGATGAGGCATTTGATTTTCGAAGAAATAGCTCTTGTTGTAAAAAGAGGCGTGATAGCTAATCACAAAAGGAAAGAATTGGAGGGTCGTAAGTGACCATGGTGAGATAGAGATTGTACTCAAATGAGAGCTCATTGAGTACATGAATCACCAAGTCCTTGTTTGAGATGAAGCAATTGATTCGTCAGAAAGACTCCGCAATTGACTTCATATGCCAAAGATAGTCAAATATGGATTGGTCACGTTTCTTGACATTGTTTTGAAGATCAAGTTTTAGCCCAATTTTCTTGGCTATGCAGCGATTAGTAATGTGTCGTTCTAGAGTGAGATATCTTGTGAGATGTCCAGAGGTCGTGGACTTCATGGAAAATCTCAGCTATGAGGGTCAAATTGATCAAACTCTAAACGCATTGATCCATCTTGGAGTAGGCGTGATATCTTTTATTTCTTGCATTGACATGCAATTCTCATACAACAAACGTGCTACTCATGTGCAATATATATGTATGTATGTATATGAACACGCTCATATTATTAAAAGACCACGAGCTTATTTCAACTTCAACTATGACATTACACCAACTCCCCCCCTTGTCTCGATCCTCTTGGGCCTTATCTCTTCCCTTGGTCCCCCCATCCCTCTCCTCCTGCCAACCACCACCCGACTCCCCCCTCTTTATTTGCCTCCCTACCCCCTCCAACCTCGGTCCACCACTGCCCCTCCTCCGGCTGACCGACCGACGAAGTCGTGTTGGCTGTCTCTTCCCTTAATCTCTAATTGGATGGAACAGTCAGATGAGCTCACCTCCCTCGGCCCCCGCGTGTCAAGCGTGGTGAAGTTGTTTCGACTGTGGGTGCGCTTAAGGCAACCACCTCACCAGTATATGGGACTCTTCCAGTGAGATAGGATTCAGCGCCAACGGTGTAGATATGTAAGCGTCGCACGTACGAGGGATAACGTACATAATACCTAGACTTTATTTGATAATTGAGAAAGTTCGGGTACAAGGGAGTTAGTTAATTCCTATATAAAAATACTTCATTCGTATAATTAAGATCAATAAGGAGCTTGACGAGGATGTTAATCAAATTTTCAAATTAGCTTCATGCTAAGCTAACTAAATCCGTCTATCTAATTACTTCAGTAAAAATAATTTTGTCGGTCACGTTGTTTGGTTCGTGAATTCTCTTCAATTTTAGAATTAATTCTCATTAATTTATCAGAAAAGGCTTATGAAGAAAATAACCATGACATAATATTACCGAGTAGTCAAGCACGAAGACAATGTGGTCAGGTGTTGTCTCACACTCGCCAATCAATATTAGTGAACTCAGTCGATTGTAAATTTATAATATAAACATGTTAAGAGTATTTCACATCGTTTTATGTGCACATGATCTCCTTTATCTATAGGCTTAAAATTTTGGATTGGTCATTTGAACAGGGTATCAAAGCTAGATTCTGCAGGTTGATTTTGCGTTGTCAATTTCCACGTGGTCATTCTTAATATGTATATGATCTTCATTCTAACAAGATATAAGACACTGGCTCAGTCTGGAATTTAGATGAGACGTTACTTACCTTTTCATGTCTAATTATTGTTCCTACTGGCCTTTTTGGGCTTACGAGTTGGGCTCGTGCTCAGCATTTTCTAGCCCAAATTCAATCCCAAGAAGGGACCGTTTATTCAAAAGGTCAATTTCTTGAGCGAATCAAACGATCTAAACAGCATCATGTTAGAGTGCAACTTTTGTTCAATTGTGTATCAAAGAGCCTATGTCAAATAAAAAATCTACATAATTTCTTTTCGTATGTATAGGCTTGTGCTTGAGAGCTAGATATCACAATGTCTTATGTTATTCGACCCTTTATGCAAACCGATATAAATTGAAGCATGAGGAATCTCAAGGTATTTGTTTGATACATATGTCATTATTCTATAAGAAAAACATACATCTTATTTGGCCTTCACAATTTCTGTGCACATATTCTTAGTTTGTCATATAGGAATTCCTTTCACAGTTCATTCTTTTGCTTTAGGACAAATGACAAATGGTTTACGAACTTTAGTTAAGCAAACAATATTGTCATTGAATTTTTAATTTGTTCAATATAGTCATTAAATTATTAGTACATGTTCAAATCATTCATTAAACTATATGAAAATATTCAATATCTTCAATTCAAGTTAATATAATTTGTTAATATGACTTTTGATCCATTAAGTTTGAACACCAAATGACAAAGAAAAGTTCTATGTGGATTATCCAAATAAGATATTCTAATAATCCACGTCATCAAATAATAATGGACATGTTAATGCCCTAATTTTCATTTTCTTTTCCTAAAGTAGATAAATAAAAGGTGAACATGTGGACTCATTATTTTACAAATCCAACTTAGCATATAATAGTCCACGTTATCAAATCATGTCTAATTTATCATTTGAGCAAATAGAAGAATTACATCAAATATTTACCAAGAGTTTAGGAATAGTATTGAACATATTAAAAGTTTAGGGACAACAATACATAATAGGTCAAAATTTAGACCATTTGTATCATTTTCCCTTTGGCAAAAATTATCACCATTTTGCTTTTAACTTAAATAGGGAATGAACCCATTGAAGTTTTATGCTCTCGAAGTTTAAAAAAAATAATAAACAACATGAATTCTCTCCCGCTAATAATTCTTGTTTGATTATGAAAAAGAAATGACGGAGGAACCATCACCAGGTAGGAAAAAAAACCATTGGTTTTTTTAATCTCTAGTTGGACGATGTTTTCTTCAATACATTTCTTCAACCATATCTCTGAAGGGTGATATGCAAAGTTTCAATTCACCCACTTTTATTTAAGGTGCATTTATTTCTTTAGAAACTTCATAATAAAGGAAACTATTTTTCATAAACATCATTTTCTTGGAAAATAGTTAGTTTTTATTTGTTTGACGGTTTAGGAAAAGAGATTTTCTTATTGTGAGATGGAGAAATCATTTTCCCCCAATCTGAAACTGTTCTTTTTATTTAATAAAAAATGTTTTCTGTAAATCGATTAATTCTCCGTCATCTAATCACCTAAAAGTAGAAATACGATTTTCTTGAAAATAGTTTTTCTTCGAACAAATAGACTCTTAAATCGAATTCCATAAATTGTAAACTCATCAAACAGTCTCTTAATTAGAATTAACAGTTGCACTTTTGAGCATAGGAATCTTTCTTACCTACTGAATTTACCGTATATTGGTTCCCTTCCCTTCTCAAGCAAGCAAGGAAGCAGAGCGCACGAGGAATCCCTGCTCTGCATTTTCGCTGTCGTTTTCCTTATCGATTATCTGTTGCTTTTGCTTCTTCTCTCTCTTTTTCTTTAACCTTTTGAAGGGCTAAAGCTTCGTTGCCGTGGTTGACCAACTTGGTTTCCGGTCAGAGCTTATTATCAAGTCCTAAGCAAACACCGTCACACATTTTTAAAGGAAAAATTACCAAAAAATTCTAAATTTATTGTAATTTTTTTAATTCAGCCAATTCAATCTATCCGTGTAATTTTGGTGGCTGGCAATTAGGGGTGATCGGTTCCGGTTCGGTCCGGTTCCAAGGTGGAACCGGGAACCGGATCGGGAGAATCGGTTCCCAATTTTGGGAACCGTGGACCGGACCGTTAGTCTTAGGACCGAGAATCGGACCGGACCATCGGTTCCGGTCCGGTCCGGTCCGGTCCAAAAGAATTGGCACTTTTTTTTTTTCATTAAAGAATTACCATTTACTAAAGAACAATCATGCTCCGAACCGATCAATTAAATTCGGTTTCCAAGCAATCTAATAAAACTACTCACACATGTTTCCACGTGCAAAATATTCAAACTTCACTTGTGTGAATATCAATCATAGTTTATGTGTTTCATGCTTAATTTTAAGCATAAAACCCATGAACAACGTGATTAAAGGTTGTGCTTGGCTTAGGTTTTATAAACAATCTCTCTTATATACTTTGAATGTTTAGTCGATATGAGACTTTTTAAGGCTTGAAGTGCCTTGTCGTTTGCAAGTGAGGGGAGCAAGAGAGAGAGTGTGCGCATGAGGAGAGTTTTTTCTATAAATAAAGAGTAACAACAAGAGTTTTGGTAGTCTCTTGGTCACATAAGAGGTTGTTACCTAAATTACAATTCCGATTGCAATAAGTTTCATATATAATATTCATATATTATATGTGTTTATATATTATATGAATATAAATATATAAAAAAAATTCGGTCCGGTCCGGTCGGTCCGGTCGGTCCGGTTCCCACCTTGGAACCGGGAACCGGACCAACCGGCCGCCGGTTCCAAGATTAGGAACCGGGAACCGGACCGCCGACCATGGGAACCGCCCAAAACCGGCCGGTCCGGTCCGGTTCGGTCCGGTCCCGGTTCGGGCGGTTTCCGTTGCACACCCCTACTGGCAATGACATAAACACTAGTCGGTGTTAGCTATCGACCGATGCTAACATAGACAATATTTATATAATATTTTATTTTTTGAATTTATTTTTTGAAAATTTTCTTTTATCTTTCTATTTCTTTTTTTCTTCACTTCCTTCTTCTTCCTCTAGCTAGTCACTACCTCCAATTGGCCAGATGCATGGCCAACAAGGCCCCCTCGGTGGGGCTAGTGAAACTCGACCTCACTAGAGGTTGTGACGTCGAAGGCCATGACCTTGTGCAGCCTCTAGCGAGGGTTGCTAGTGACTAGCTGGGTGAGGATCGAGCCTCATCGGCCATGGCCGATGCTCAACCTTGTGGCCTCTATCTTGAGTGAGCCTCGTCGGCCATGGGTAGGTACTGGCCTTGCTCAATCATGGCAAGGGCGGCCTCATCGTTTCTAGGTGAGCCATTGGTTGGCAAGGTTGATCTCTCATTGGCTGGCAAGGTTGATCTCACTGGTGCTCGCCTTTGGAAGGAGGAAGGAGGAAGGGGAGAGTGCTCGCCTTTGGAAGGAGGAGGGAGAGAGAGAGAGAGAGTTTAAAAGATTGTTCACATCAATAGTGGCCTGAGGGTCAGCACCAGCCGACAAAAATTGACTGAATTGACTAAACTGATACAAAAAATAAACATTTAGGATTGGATTGAAAAGCTGCAATAAATTTATGACTGTTTTTAATTTTTCTGTTTTTTATATTTCCTATAAAAATATAGAAAAGTACAAATCCACGATTGCACGTGAATCCTAATTCTATATACAGTTTTTATGATGACAAGTCAACAATTGTGACTATTTCTACATATAGAACTCATTCCAAGTCAGAAGAGATTTGTCTTTTAGTTTTGTTATATATAGTCCTTCCATTGAAATTCAAACAGATTATGATAAGACCAGACATAAACTGCCAAAAAGAAAGAAAGAAAAAACCATATATGCATCCCTAATTAGTGCCTACCTAGGATACCTTGTTAATAGATACACTTGAATACAAGGTGAATTGTTCCACACGTTGGAGTGCATCCTGAGGACCGCCCTCGCTTTGCTCTTCAGGTACGCCGGGCAGTCCGCTTGCAGCACCATGCACAGCTTCGACACCGCGCCGACCCTGAGCATCTCCATCACGACCTCTCCTGTCGGCGAGAACTTGGACACGAGCGCGAGGACCTGCAATGCCTTGTCGTCCACAGCCGGTGAGACTCGGAGTGTCCGCTTGGTGATCATCGCGATCCCTCCTGCGTGCCTCAGGAGCTGTGCCCTCCCGTCGGCGCAGGAGCATAGCTGGGCTAAGAGGTTGAAGGCCAGCTCGCTGACCCGCTTCTCAGGCTTCCCAAGCTCGAGCTCCACAAGCTCAAAGACCACCCCGGCCTCGATCATCTTATGCCGGTTCCGCCCCAAAGGGCATGCTTCGATGAGGACTAGCAGCGCTGATTTGATACCTTGTTGAGACATCCTCGTGTCTCTCAATATCTTCACTAAACTCTTGAAGAGGTCGAGCTTCAATCTCTCTTTTAAGCTAACATTCGCGATCTCCATCACGTTTTTCATTATAGCCAACGCGCGAGTCTTCGATTCGAGGCCGTTATTGCCCGTTCGGAAATGCAGCACCCATGCCAACGAATCGACGAAGTAGCAATTTTCCTTGACAAGATCCTTGAGTTCTGCCGTGGGGCTCCATATCGAATGGAGGATCCTCAAAGCCTCGCCGAGGCACGTTGTGTCGCTTTGCCTGAAGCACTTTATTATGGCCCCTACCATCGCATTAGCCACCCCAGCCTCGACCATGCGCGCCCGGTTCTGCTCGCTCTCCTCCACCAGTCCTTCCAACTCCTTCATCACCTCGACGATCGAGTGCTCGGCCGCGAGCTCCTTCACCAGCTTCCGGACGCGACCCCTGTCGAGGGGCGACTTTGGGGTCGGGATCTGGTCGACCCCATTCTTTGCGTTGCTGACGCACCACGCCTGGATGAGCCGGAGGAGCGTGTGGTTCGGGGTGAGGCCGGAATCCCTCGGCAGCGGCTGGTTGGTGACGGGGCACGTGGCCACGCCGCTGCTGGAAGACTTGGACAGCCATTTCTCGATGCTCTCGCGCTCGTAGGTGATGCCTGTCACGGTCGTCACGGGATCCCTCATGAGCTGCAGGGATATTGGACAGAGGAAGTACTGAGGGATCTCGACGTCACGGCCCTCCATGGATCGACGCAACGTCAACTCTCAGATCGAAGAGAGAGAGAGAGAAAGAGAGAGAGAGGGGACAATACAATATTTTCTAAAGATGGAGTTGATTATATGGTGGTAAGAGAGCTCCCGCACGGTTCAAATGTGCCACAAATTCTTCCGTCGTCTCCTCCTTCCTCCTTCCTCCTCCTTTTACCAGTCGGCAGTTCAGCGGTCAAACGCACGAGACGCAATGTACGAACATCCACCTCCGCGAAGACTTTTCCTCGCCACGCGGCGGCTACTGAGTGGCTCCTCCGCGGGGCCCGCCGCCGCAGGGAGAGCGACATTATTGGTCGTAAAGGTCGCGCTTCTTGACAAAAAACTCTCGAGCCCGCGATTCTCCTCGGTAACTTCTGGGATTCAAACGGACAGAATACCGGCAAAACTTTGTAGGCGGGGGGGGCCTCTTGCTTTTTGAAGTTCGTGGGAGAATTCTACCAAGGTGGACGGATTGTTTTTGCGACTCAACTGAACTTTATTTGGACTTGTTAGGCATCTCATGTTCACATGCCAAACACGCAAGGCCCTACTAGACATGTCCCCCGTAAGTTATTCTTTACTTGCTTTGTAAGACACGGGCGTTTCTAGCTTTTACACTTCTCCCAATCTGGAGTGAATCGCCTCTGTCCGACGAGGAATTGAGTCACGAAACCACGTATCTTATCATACTTTCTTATATTTTGGCCCTACCCATCTTCCGTCTAGGGCAAATCACCTTGTTTTAACGATGAAACGAATTACGAAACGATGTCTTTTATCGCACTCATTATATTATGTGCGTTTGCTGCTACACCTTTTATCTTGAACTTTCATGTCATATATTTAGTACCTGTGTTTGTATGGTGAAAATAACTAGGAAAATCATCAAGTATAGTTCTGAACCTATTATATGGATGTTAATTCAGTTCTATATTTTTTTTCAGTTTTCCAAATTTAGTGCTAAACATTCGTGTGAAGTTCCAATATAGTTTTCCTGGCCAATTTATGCCCACAATCGCTGATGTGGCAGCGTATCGCGTAGGATGGCCAATGATGACTCGACTAGCACATTGACGATCGCCTAATGAAATAGCCGGAATGATTACATTGACATTTCTCACGAAGGTCTATGATTATATCGTTAAAATTTAAAAAATTTATGACTGAATTGATATCCGTATAATAGATTTAAAATTACTTAGGTAATTTTCTTGGTCTAAACAACACCACGTCAAAGAAAAGCATTAATATGACAAGAATGGAAATTAATTTTCTAGTGGCGACCGTTCTTTTCCCGTTAAAACTTTTCAATAATGCTCGTTCCGCGTTTTCCCATCTCACATCGCGTGAGTTGGGGACACCAGTCTCCACCAATGTCTACAGAAAATCAAAGATTCCTTGGTTCTCTCTTTACGGCTTCTAGATGCACAAACCGCAATAATCACTCCATCATGTTGTGTACTATAGTTGGTAAGAAATACATGATTTAGGAAAAAAAATATTAATCCTTGAATAATTGTAGGAAAAAAAAAAAAGCAGGGGCTGTTGCGGCTGGCAACACGATCTAGCCTCGCCACCGTGTGGCATTTATGTGGCGCCGTATTAACCCTATCTAGCAAACTTGACAAAAAAAAGAACTTACAATAGATATTTCCAAGAGAAAAAAAAAAAAAAAACCATTGACCAGAGGATGATAAATTGTCGAATTTCACGCGTGGAGATGGAAGACGGTTGGGTAGCCATTATCGCTTTCTTTTTTTTCTTTTCCCTAATTCCTCCGTTTTGTTTAATAAATTTTTTACTAGCTCGGTGTTTGAAATATGCGATGATAAATTAATGCGGCACCACGCCAATACCCATGCGTTGGGGCTTATAAGCTACTTGGTCACAGTGACATTCATATATATTACCGAAAAAATACATAAGGGTTCACCAAAAAAAAAAAATACATAAGGGTGTTAAGATAAATTTTATAGTTTCAGGAGGTGACGACCATATAAATTGACTAACGATGAGGTCACTATCATTTTGTTTGTAGCCATCCATTCGAAAATGAGATGGAAGACGGTTGGGTAGCCATTATCGATTTTTTCCCCCTAAATCCTCCGTTTTGCTTTTGAAATTTTTTACTAACTCGGTATTCGAAATATGTAATGATAAATTAACTTGGCGCCATGCATGTACCCATCCGTTGGGGCTTATAAGCTACTTGGTCACGGTGGCATTCATATATATTATCGAAATAATACATAAGGGTGTTAGAATAAATTTTATAATTACAAAAGCTGACGACGATATGAATTGACTAATAATGAGGTCACTATCATTTTGTTTGCAACCATCCATTCGAAAATATTATCGATTTACAATACCATGTTAAAAAGCGAGGCGGAAAATTATTATCGATCATTGAACATGGCCGAAATTTTAAATTCAAGCTCCTAGTTTTGCACAAAACATAATATATTTGACAAAAAAAGCTAATTTTATTTCCTTGTCGTGACATATATCAAAAGTGATGTCTGACCAATGATTTTTCACGCGTTGCTTGGAAAATGTGGGGAAATTAGAGTGACGTTCATCTCGACGGTCCAATAGAAAGATTGTTTGACTTTCCACGAATCTGTGTTTGGCCTGTACACACCAATCGCCTCTTTCCACAATTTCAATACGTCTGACATACTTTGCACAGATTTATAAAATAAAGAAAAGATTCGATCGACCAACGACTAGTCAGAGCGAAATTTGACTTGACAAGCCGCCGGATATCTATTCCCACTGTGATCTTCTCATGTTTAGAATGCGTCATTTTCTAAATCCTGAGGTAATCAATCGATTAATCAAATTTAGCATAATAAGTACACGATATTAGCAAATATACATGAGGTGGCATTGACCAAGAAAATTAGTATAGTGATTGGACACTTTAGACGGTGTTGACCAATTAGAAATTTCTAAAACTATTGGTGTTAACGGTTTGACTGACGAGCAAGAGAGGACATCACGTCCATCTGCATCAATCAAAGTTCCATGCGATAGGAACTTGTTGGTCGTGAATCATTCTAGCGTTGGACCGAATATTTAGTTGTTGATTCAGGTAAATAACCAAACACTTTAGCAACATTGGGCATTTACATTGCAACTTTCATTTTGATTAAATAAAAAAATCTTCTATCATTATAATCAAAGAAGTATCATTTGTAACGCCACATCAAGTGATACATCGGCATCAGCGACGAGTGGGATTTGAATTTGGGTATCAGACATGCATTCTCGTTTAATAATTGCGAATTTCTGTTGCAAATGGTAGGCCGCAAAATTTCCGCAGCATTGTATTGTAAATGGTAGTATTAGAAAATTTTAAACATAAATGACGCGGTGCCTAATTTATTGTGCTCGAGATTTCTTTTTTCTCTTTTGTTTCATGTGCGTACTTATACACACTAATTTAGATATGTGCTATATTTCTGTAGGACGTGATGTTACCGGTCAATCACGAGAAGAACCACTGCGATTTTTCCTATGCGCTTTCACGTGCTTCAAGAATTCAACGATTCTAAAAATGCTGAATGGAGAAAATTCGTTTGGAATAGCGGTGGATTTTGAACTTGACTTAGGAATATCAACTCAACACGGTAGGAAGAGAATGGTGTCGAGTTAGAAGGTTTGATGGGTCGATTCTATGTCTTGAAGACCTTAGCAACACACGGCAATTTTTAGAGCTTGTTTCTTCGAGTTAGTTTAATATGCATCCTTGGTTTAGTCATAGTTTAGCCACTGGCCTGCGCAAGGGAAAGAGGAGGAGCATAAATTCATTGGTCGAACTCAGAATATGATGGAAATTAGAGGGAAAAAAAATCTCAAAACCCTAATCCCGAAATACACCACTTATATTGCACATTTTTACGATAATGGAAAAAGATTGCGCCATGAGTCCTAAACTTCATGTACAGAATGCGGTCGAGCCCTAAATAGTTCAAGTGGTTTAATCAAGTTCCAAACCTTTACCTAAAAGCATGATCTAGTCATAAACCTTTTTAATAAAAAATGTAATCAAATTTATATTGGAAAGTGGAATTTAAGGTTACAGTATAGACGATCTCCGAGTGCCATGTATGCAATTTTTAAGTACCGTTCATCGAAAAGCCTTAGTTGTGCTCTTTGAAAAGGATTGGGACTTGGTCGGAGCAATTGCAAAATTTTGGATTGCAGCTCCACAACCTCTCCGAAATTCAGCTGCTCTCCTTTCTTGATTTAGATTGAAGTCAAGTTTTGGGGGTTTTACTCTCTCGAACTAGATCTAAATATAGAAATCTCGAACTAGATCTAAATATAGAAATGGGAGCTCCTTACATGTATTTGAGTTGTGTTATTTTAACATTGTGATGTTGGTGTCTTTGCAATTATTATCAAAACGATTCGAACTGGTTCAAAGACCCAACGTGCCTTTTTTTTTTGCATTGGGCTCTTTCATTAACTGATCGAAATATCAGTTAGTCTGCCATCTTTTTTCTTGCCAATAAGGAGATGGCTCTATGTGCTCTGATTCATTATTTTGGTTTCGACTCAAGAGCACTACCAAAGTGTTTCAAAGAAGGGTTATCTTGACGTAGGTCTGCTTTTTGCCGAGATTAACTTAAGTTAAATTGAGTCTCTATCGACCCTGCTTAAAGAACCAAATATGAAACTTCATACACCTTAAAGTTCACAGGGAGAAAAGAGAATTTTTGGAAGTCCTTATACTCATTATAAGCCTAGCATTGAATATACTGGGTATTCACTTTATCAATATCTCAAATCAAGGATAGGTTCTATTTAGTGCTTAATTGAAATGGGCACCCGAATCGAACCGAGAACCTTTTGTCAGGCTATTGTGATGAGGACGTTCAATCTAAACGCGCATCGCAAGCCATTGCAATGGATTGGGAGATGTCAATGTGTGCTTATCACTAAATCTGGTGATCGGCCGTCGATTGTTTACTATATTGGACCTGTTTTTGAGGAATGAGAATGTGCTTTTAGTTACAAACTATGCTTTGGTATTTGGGATTTGCTTGGCTTAAATGACTTTTCTATGTAGTTCTTGAGTATTATTACGATATATGAATGGTATCTTTCTTTTCAAAAAAAGAAGTGCTTTTCTCGATAATCAAGACTCGATTGATTAAAAGTTTAGGACTTGATGGGTTCCACAAGCCCACCCTCAATTTCTTCACTTCTTTTCTCCACCCACGTAAAACATTCGAGTGCTTTGTTAACTTGGAAGACAATGGTCTGTCAAAGTATTAACTAGTTCAGTATATATCAAGAAGACCATAAATACGAATTCTTTTGCTAATCACAATAAAATAAATAGCTTGAGTGTACCATATCAAAATCGTAATTATCTTTTTATTAAATAAACTAGTCTTCTCGATGTGCTAAAAGAGAAAAAAGAAAATTAAAGCGTGGATCCGAGAAAAATGGGTTTTCTTTAACGGGCCAAACTAGCCCAAATGTACGATTCGAATGGTAAAGCCCAGTCAACAAGGAACGAAGTAAAATACAGGATTAATTAGGTTAATAAATGAAATCATCCTTCGGCATTAAGCTCAAAGTTGTATGGGTATGTCCTCCTTTGTCTACTCATCATCCTTCACCTAGGTTACGAAGATCGTTCGATTTCATGAATATGGTTTGTACAAAAATAAGTGAATAAATAGCTTGAGTGTACCATATCAAAATCTGTATGTTTAAAGCTAGAGAAAGAAGAAGGAAATTAATATTCCCAAACTTTCAATATTCACTCCTCTCTCCAACTTATTTAACTTTCTTATATGATCGAATATGTACTCATCTAGATCGGCTAGGGATTCATGCCATGCGGATATCAGGATTTATTACATACACAACATCAATGCTGAAATGACCTATACATAAAATACTTTGTCGGGGGACGACAATGATAGAATAGCAAATATAGTACGTAGTTTTAAATGATGTGAATTCTACCATCTTAACCATGAACTCTTTTTGCAAGGAATTCGAAGCGGAATAACTAATCAGATGATTC
This sequence comes from Eucalyptus brandiana, assembly GCA_014182725.1. NCBI lineage: Eukaryota > Viridiplantae > Streptophyta > Magnoliopsida > Myrtales > Myrtaceae > Eucalyptus > Eucalyptus brandiana. The sequence continues at coordinate 9,121,379 of CM024677.1, read as the reverse complement.
AAACTAAGCTAAACTTATGATCTCGATGACATCTGACAGAGGTGTAGCAGATAAAATCTAATGCAAAGTACAGTACTACATTAGTTAACTCCTAAGTACACGTCTCCAATTGCAAAATATATAATCTGAGCTATGAGAAAACTCCGGAAAAGCTTCCCATTTTGCATGTATATATTACTACAATACTTGTTCATTTACACTAATCTCTTCTAACTCAACCAATCTCTATCTCCAATGGTATATATATTATCGTACAGAAAGATACCTCCGTGTTCATGGGCAAGCAATAAATTGCCCATTAATCAATTGGAGAGAAACTTGCATCGTCATCAGATCTTGATGCTATCGATCATGCAACGTAATCAGGCAACAAATGATCTGCAAATCTTTTCCTGTTGTTGATGTCGATGGCCTCATAATTTATTGAGCCCGATTGAGATTGTTGTGGAGCACCAGCGATCCCGAAGAAATCGGCCTCACCACCATTTCCCACCACAAGTTTAGTCCTTCCCAACTGATGATGATTCATGCTTTGGCTGGGGAAATAATTCTGTGGGGCTGCTGAGACTGAGAGCGAAGGGCTTTGATCGCGGTGCGGTAGGCCGAGGGTGAGGGCCACGCAGTTCCCGTATCTCCCGTCGATGTTCCCCATCGAGAATGCGCTGAACCCGCCATGGATGTACTCGTCGCTGCCGCTGCCGCCGAGCTCTCGGCTCGGCTCGCTCCCCTTCATGTCCATGTCCCTCGAGAGAATGATGCCGTGCGGGTTCATCAAGTCGGGGCTCATCCTCGGCTTTTTAGGACTTGGGGTGATCCCGACTTCTACGTTGGACGACCGTCCAGTCAGAGTGAAGCCGTGATGGGGAGGGATGGCACAGGGCATGGGAGAAGTTGAGGAAGTCGAGTTGGAGTTCTCGGAGGGTGAAATGGCGGCTTGATTGAGGGCCTTGTTCGGGCTTGATTGGAAGGATTTGATGGAGCTGTTCATTCCAAAGGCATTGTCTTCTTGAGATGCGGACTTCAAACCGGCAGCGTCCTTGTTGGGTTTGGTGGCGGCCCTGCGAGTCGTGCCGTTCTCAGACCCAGCTTGCTCTCGGCTCTTGGTCTCTTCCAAGTACATTTCTTCGACCATGGGCTTCCAGAGGCGAACCCGAGCGTTGATGAACCAGTTAGACACCTGTAATTTCGAGTCGTATTCACTGTTCTGTATACTAGCTTCACAGAAATATCGAAAATATACGAGAACGAGCCACATAATCAATCCGACCAGAAACTTGTATGAAGATTATGATCTTGAGTTGGACCCGATCGTTTACGTACCTGGCTCCTGGTTAGTCCCGCTTGTTTTGCGAGCATGTGTTTGTCCGAATCTTTGGGATAGCTGCAATTGCAACAAGCCAGAATGTTGAATGTACAATTGAAACTCAAAACATAAAGCGTGGTCGTCAACCATGAACATGGTTTAAATTACTCCTATGATCTACAGTTGATCGAACTTACCTTTGGACGTATATCTTTTAGGGTAATAAATCGAGCCATCTAGATCGAGGTACTTACGGGTGGAGGAAGTGTTCGAAGAGCCAAGCGCGGAGCACCGAGACGGCACGCTCCGGCAGTCCTCGTTGAGGTCTCCAAGTGTTGTTCTGATGGATTATTCCCAGCTGGTGAAGTGCCCTTTGCTGTTGGAAATGATGGTCGACGTACCTCAATCTCGAGCCCTCCATTTTCACGCCCATGCAGTCATCCTCGCCCAAGCTCCTGCCCGTGGCCTTGATCTGCGATGAGATAGCGTCCTTAAGGCACTTGAACTGCCTGGATATCGTCTGCAGGGCCAGGGCGGTGTACGATTTCGCCACACCGATGCCAGCGGCTTGCTCAAACGAGGAGACTACCAGTTGCATCTGGCTGTGGTATTGTTTGTATCTCTGCTCCACCTTCATAGTTCATAAGCAAAAGGTAAATGAAAAGGAAGTGAATGAAAAAGAAATCTTATATGTATATCAACAGGATAGAGGAACGAATGCCCACACAAAAATATTATTATGGACAGTTCCTATAAGATTCATTCCTGAAAAAACATAAATTTTTTTGTTTGTTCTGAGACAAACAAAAAATCCACCAAATAAGATTAATACGATGACTATATAACATGCATATGGGTGGCTATCTTAGTACGATTAGTGAACATATATATTTCTTTTTCCACTGTTTGGATAGAAAGTATCGGGTAATTGTCATAAAATTGTGTTGTCTTTTCATAAGTTCAATGTCAAGAACGAACAGGAATGCTTTTAGAGAGAGTATAACTAAAGGCTAGCTAGCTAGCTAGACAATCATAATTCCCTACTCATTGTCTCCAAAAGTAGCAAAAATCGAATATTTCATCGGGGTGTAGTATCAGAAACTAGATTGCAATCTAACACTCATCAGTTTCTCAGACGCCCACTTTGGAGTTTCAGCAGGACATTCTTCTTAACTGAGATATTACAAAGTGACTAGGCATGATGATTAGCTTGACAAGGACCAAAAAAACCTTTTAGCAACAACTTGCGCTTCACTCCAATCTCCAATAATGCAGATATCTAGCGATTCACTATTTACATGTGGCCACACTAAATGCCTTTGAGAATCATAGTATATTGCGATTGCAAATATGTACATATGTCATATATACCTCATCAAGCATGTCGACAAGCTTGGCCTTCTTCATTTGAAGCTCCTGTCTGTGAGCCATACCCAGCTCACTCCCACTTGATGATGACTCAACTTTTTTCTCTTCCTTACTCGAATCCTTGTTACCAAGTTTGGTCTTCTCTTTATTGGCACCCTCGGCTGATGAGTGATTCTTGATCTCTTTCCCGACGTTAACGACTTCGTCCAATAGCTCTTGCGCGGCCTTCAAGTACTTTGACCCCAGAAGGACGCCGTGCAGGCCCAAGACCACGTTCGAGACCGTCGAGGATGAGTTCCGTGCCAACACCCTCGCCTCGTTGATCCCCGGAACTTGATGGTGGCTGTGCCCGCGGATGTCGCTCTCCCTTGAGAGCGGCGACTGCTCCGTGGAGAGGCTCAGAGACAGGCCGCGCTGAGAGGGTGAGACCCCGGCAGAGTTGGTCGCTGAGCAAATCTGGAGCTGGTCTGTGGAGGCGGCTGATGTATCCGGCTGGCCCCAGGGGTGGTTAAGCCGAAACCTTGGAGCTCCGCTGTGAAGGGACGGAATCTCGTGTAGACGATTAGGGTGTACGTCCGATGCAGCAGGTCCAAACTGTGCTGCCGGTCCAGAAAGTGGAATCCCGACGAAGTGGTTGTGGTTCAACTGTGGAGAGGGAGCTGGCTGTGTGGCACTCCCCATAGGATTCAAGAAGAGGGTATTGGGGGCGGTCGCGTCGTGGGCAGCGTTGGAGTAGGGGATGAAGTTAGGGTTCAGGATGTAAAGTGTCTGCAAGCCGTCAGTGGCTTCGATTTCGGAGCTCCCATGAAAGTACGTCGCCATGAGATTCAGAGAGAGGATTTGGGTCTGTCCTGAAGATAATATTCACTGTCAAGAAAAGTACAAAGCAAGTACGGACTTCGATCTCGAGATCTGTACACTCTTGTTTGATCTCTTGCTCAATCGACAACTGCTGGAAGCAATGACAAACATCCCATCTTGATATGCTGCTGAAATTCTTGAAACTGAAGCCTCACCTCAGAGAGAGAGATGGGGAGAGAGCTTCAGCAAATCACAGATGACGAACGTCGAGAAAAGACGAGGAGTGAGAAGAATGGATGTATTTATAGGAGGAATCCACCATCAAAGGAGGTTGCAGAGAGAGAGAGAGAGAGAGAGAGAGAGAGTACAAAAGCCAATAATGGGTAAAAAGATAAACACACGAGAGAATGAAATATAAATATATAAGGGTGTGTGACTCAAACCAGATCCATCAAAGTGAGTCTTTCTCTTTCACATGATCATGATATGGAGAAAGACGAGCAAATCTTTTCTTTGTCAGAGACGCCCTCTTGGGTTTCTGCAGACTCTCTCTCTCTCTCTCTCTCTCTCTCTCTCTCTCTCGACAAAAATAATTGTTTAAGCAGAGTTTGGATCTAATAAAGAGAGGTACTTATTTCCCCTCGAAGAGGATATAGAATGAAGAAACGGTAATAGTTCACGGTCAGATGCAATGATTTACCCAAGAGAAAATATTACCCTGTTTCACTTTAGGGTAAAAAACTACAGGTACTCGTCTCTACACCCAAGACTCCATATATTTTTATTCATCGTGATTGATTACCTATATCACGTTAAAAAAAGAAAAAAAGAAAAAGAAGTTCAGTCCGATGGCGTTAAGGAATAATTTATTTGATAAAAGAGCGAAGTTTGCATCCAAGAATCCGCACCGCACAGTTTCTGTTAGGTACAAGCCGATGGATACAGACGACGAAGATAATTTTCTATGGCTTGACCCTCTTTCTTTCAGAATCATCTGATGAAATTTAGCACGTCTCATCAGGAATTCGAGAGAGAGAGAGAGAGAGAGAGAGAGAGAGAGAGAGAGAGAGAGAGAGAGAAGATGAAGATGTGGGGTCGTGGAGGTGATGGCAAGAGCTGAAAAACGAGGAAATGTCGACTTCTCCACTTGAGGGTCGAGGAGGGGCCAAACGATAATAATAGAGAGGCGAACAGGAAGAGAAAGTTTAGGAGATGGTCACTTGGCATTCATTGAATCCCACCTTTATTTAAATATCTCCTTGTCCTTTACCCACCTTTTTCTTATATTCTCTCTTGATTAGGTTTTCGCTCTTTCCCCTTTTACTTTTTCATATTATTTTTATTATTATTTTTTTTTTTTGTGTGGTGGAATGCGAGAGTTTCTGGATATAAAGCAGATGAATAGTTTGGGGAACTCCACGCGGAGTACACTCCAAGCCAACCCCCTTCTTTAATAGTGTATGTCGTGAAATCTTGCGTATATTTGTGAGATAGTGGGAAAGCAAAGATCCAACGCTCTTAGGAAACCCTAGTACGGCTGAGTTCACCCTTTTAGACGTGAAACGGACACACACCTTCTGCGAAATGAACCTGAAACTTGTAGTAATAACTGGAGCAAGTGTTTCTGATGCAATTCGAGTTCGTGAGCATGTTTATCAAGCGGCATCGATATCATTTTCTTGATTTCGAGACGAACCAAAATGTCTCCTTGGTTGGATAATCGTAAAAAATAGAAAGAGAGAGAGAGAGAGAGACAAAACCGCTTTCGCATGGTTTGAGGATTCTTAATCCCGAGTACCGTCAGCCTGCCCTAAACGCCACATTGCCGTACATCTAAATTTTACATTCCGAAAAAAATCAATCTGGTAAACCCTAATTACAAACGTGTCTTCGTTTCGGAAGACTCTTTCCTTGTACAAGTTAGTTCATGCTTCTAAAGGGTTGCTTTCCACTGTCAAATCTACACTGGCGTAAAGAAGTTGTTAGATGTAAATATCATCTGCACTTTTCCAACAATTTAAGCTTTTTAGATACTCAGCGGTGCATTTTTTTTTCTTAAACATGTCACTTCCTAAATGACAAGTTCTGTTCTCCTTTTTTCCTTTTGGGAAAAAGAACACTATTCCGTTAAATAGAGCAAGCATCTTATGCAGAAGTCCTTATCAACACACTTCTAAGACTAAGCATTCTTCAGAAGAAACTCAAATGATCGATGCAACCATCGCAGATTTGGGCGTGTGCATTGAAGGAAATTGAACGGATTTGAAGGTCTGAGGGCACGATCTTTTAAACTAAAGCATTCTTCCTTGTCCATAATATCTAGGGTTTCCCTTATATTTAACTATAATTATCCCCATGTAACATGTGATCGATTAATTGTACGTCATCGAGAAAAACTTAAAGCTGGTTAATAACTTCTTTCCATGCATCCAACTTTAAGTGGAGAAGAGAGGAAAGTTGAAAAGGAAGATAAAGTGCAAACGTACCATCAGTGTCGGTTTAGCAATAGTGATGACAAGTGCGTGCATTAGCTTTAATCAATCATGGAGATTGTAATCGATTCTAACAGATAACTTATAAAATATCTAATATATTAAAGAAATCTAACTTTGCGATTAAGAAGTGGTTTACGTCGACCATTAGAGGAGCTATATATATCTAGGTGTTATCAAATCAAGAAACATGTACACTTTTAGATGGGCATGATGGAAACGAAAGATTAATTATCTTTTGACCGTCCCGTACCAAGTGTGGTGTTTTGGATTACCTGGGAGAAGGCTGCTTCAAAGTTCAAAGATCATAGAGCGAAGAATATCACAAGATAGTTCAAGTCGCTTTCGGACAATTATATTAGATGATAAACTCATCCCATTAATTCGATAGTATATTTGGGCAATCCGTATGTACACCCAACTACACAACCATCAGAATAAGATAAGGTACTTTCTTAGGAATGAGATCACATCAACATGAATCGTATATTATTTTGGCTTCTTGCGTTGTTGAACAGGCGTATAACAATACTCCTATCCGTAATTTGCGACGGTTATTATTTTTATATTATTCCTATCCGTAACTTAAGAGCAATTATCTATAAGGTTGGCATGGTTGTCCAAGTACTTCCAGCTCAAAAACTTGAGATTAAATGTTCGAATCCTACCAATTGCGTACATACTATTCTAAGTTAGGCTCATCCCTACATATGCCGATGGCCAATTTAATTAATTCATGGGACTTATAAAGTGTTCATGGGCCTTCAAGCATCTTGGCCTATATGCTCGTGCCCTTGAATTAAAGAAGAAAAACTCTGGAGTCCTTCCTCACGTGTAATAGGTATTCCTTGACAATTAGAAGGTGCATATGCGCCTCCTCCTATCTTACTCGATGTGCAAGGCTAGGACAATTTGCATTAGTCGTAGTTTATATTCTTATGAACCTATTTTTCTTACGTTGTCTAAATCAGGAATCTATGCGCACGCAAGGACTTATTCCTAGTTACTTAAGGGGGAAAATATTTAGAGTGTTAAAGGCAAATATATATATGTTTAGATAATACCTTGAAAAATTCTAAACTGATACACGTGTGACAATTTTTTAACTATCAAAAACCTCAAACTGGTAAACTTATGACAAATTTATCCCAATTAACCATAAAAAAAAAACTCCAAATCGGTATACTTGTCATAAATTTACTCCAAACTAATTTATTCAACCGTAAAAAAACCATAAATTGGTATATTTGTGACAAATATACTCTCTGTTAAATTAGATTAGTACCATAAAAAATCACAAAAAATGTATAACTATGACAAACGGAGAGTAGAATCGCAAATTGGTATATTAGTCAATTGTCATATGCCGTTCAATTTTATAATTTGACAGTAAAATTTAACGAAAACTAATATAATGTAAATTTATCACAAATATATTGGTTTTGGGTAAATTTGCCAAAGGTATACTAGTTTTGGGTTCTTGGTGGTCAAAAAATTAGTTTGGAGTAAATTTGTTACATGTGTACAAGTTTGAAATTTTTCAGGGTATTAATCTTTTATTTTTTATTTTTTTGGGTTGAATGTTAAAGGCATATTCAAAGTTATCGTAGGATCATTATCTCCTCGAACTCTACAAAATATTTTAAATTGTGGAATCTAAATAATACTACACGAGTTGCATCATTGGAGGCGCTAGGCGCTATAAAGACGCTCCTTGGGAAGAGAAGATCATGAGATAGTGAGGTCGTTGATGAGCTATATTTATCTACCTACGACATGGTCCTCCTCATTTTTTTTTTTTTTTTTTTTTAAGATAACAATACAAGAAGCCCATGTGAACAATGTTACTTTGCAAAGAACGTTTGTTCAGTCTTATGATCACCTAAATTGGCACATGTGAAATTTAAACAAAACAGTGTTTAAGTAATGATATACGTTATTGGCTGTTCCACTAGAGTCGAAGTGGAGCCGGTGGCGAGCGAGAGGCCACAGAAGGCTCGTTGGGCATTTTGAAATTAGGGTTTCCATTTTTATGGAATTAGGGTTTTTTTTGTTAGTGAAATCAAGTGAGTTTCTACCATAAGATTATTTGTAAGAGTTTATGTTTCATTCATAAGAAAAGGAAAAATTAAATTGGCGCTCTACCTCCTTTTTCTAAATAAGCTAGCAACACACTCCAAAAACAACCTTTTACTTCATGGAATCGTAAAGATGCGCGAAGTATCAGTATGTCATTTCTTGAACAATGATGTTTCTGCACAATAGGATTCGAATAGTTACATTAAGATTAGCTTAGAGAAAATCAAATTTAAAGTACTTTGAATAAGGTTCAATTCTTTATGTTTTCCACCAAAAGTTACAAACATTGAATGGTTCTTGAACCACTGAGCTATGGTGATGGATGAAGACCCTTATCCATTTAGTGTGACCTACACTTTTGCATGGTGGCAAAAACAATGATAGTTAGCTGGTCCACAAAGAGTGCCTTAAACCCAGAAAGTCAATAAAATCAAGAACAAATTGAGGATCAAATGCTCAAAAAGAAAGCTCGCGTTTCGACATATATATCGCATCACTTGCTTTTTGCACGCCCCATCAATTTGAAGGCGACACGGACACTACCGGAACTCGTGATACATATTCTTCATAACATAAGTGGTTCATTGAGTGATGGGATTTATGCCATCCGTGTGCTGTTCGTGTGTATCGAGTGATAGAATTCATGGATGCTACGAACGTGAGGGAATCAATGCCTTGGATCAAAGATTGCTTTTCTTTTTCCTCTTTAGGTTTCCAACACTATTACTTTGACTTTGGGATATTAAATTAAAAAGTTGTGTTTATCCCTAGATCGAACTCTTGTTGCTCTCTCATTCTTTAAAAAATTAACGTTGGGGTGCACGTGTGAGGATGTTTCGTGAAAGAAGTTCCACATCGAGAATGTGGTGTAAAATGAATTAGTTAATAAATCATAATGTGCTTTATAACTCATTGGTTTGAACTTTTTGGAGTAAATATGGATTGAATTGGATATATTTAATGGGTTTGCACTTGGGCAAGTGTTGTGTTCTTGCTGAGTTTGGTCAGGCCAGGACAACTGTGGAGGAGTCAAGTCATATGCTGTGTTTCTGCTAAACTTGGTTTCTGCTGAACTTGGTTGGGCCAAGGTAAATGAAACAAATTGTTGTTGAATTTTGACCTAATATTTAATGTGGTCTATGACTTTTTAATTTATTCAATGTGATCTCGAAACTTTAACCCAATAAGCAATATGATCCTTAATTTAGTACATGTTCGAACTAGTCCCTAGACTAGATGAAAATGTTCAGTGTTGCCCCTAAACTTCAATTAATGAAAGATAACATTCGATACTTTCATATTAAATAAGGGATCACATTAAAAATTCAACGATGATATTACGTGTTAGGTTAAAGTTCAGAGACCACATTGAACAAATTAGAAATTGAAGGATCACATTGCACATTGGGCCAAAATTCATGAAATATTTGTATCATTATCCTAGATAGGAAAAGTATTCAAAAAATTCTAAGCATATTGCACTTATGCCAATTTAGTTATAAATCTTTCGATTGTGCCATTTAGTTCTAAATATTTTCACAATGTGCCAATTAAATCATTTCGATCAATTTTAGTTGGAAATTGTTGACATGGATGTTGATTGTCGACATGGATACTGATTGTCTTACGTGACATGACCAAGTCTTAATGCGAATAAATTTTTATAATTTTTTTTATTTCTACCCTTGCCGACAAAAATGAAAGTAAAAATAAAATAAAAAAGAATAAAAGATAAATTCAAAATTTTATTTAATAATGTCCACAATAGCGTTGGACATGCCACATAAAATGACTAGTATCCACCTTAGTGGTATTCTATCAAAATTGATTAGATAAACTTAATTGGCAAACCAAATAAAACTCAAATGAAAAAATATGAAAATGCTTAAAATTAAATTAGCACAATTGAAAGGTTCAAAATTTTTTGACAATTTTTTTTTTTTAGGATTTGAATTGGTACATTGTAATAGGTTGACCACTTTTTCGACATAGGAGATGTGGTGCAAAGTAAAACAATTAGTGTATCCTAAATGCTCTATAATCTATAAGTTTAAATTTTTTGAATAACTGTGAGTCAATCAAATATGTTGACTGGCTCATTTAGATTCTCTCTCGGCAATGTCCCTTGATAGAGGTACCAGACTTTTGCTATGCCTCCCAGTAAGTAAAAACCCATTATTTAGTCAAGGTAAAAGGACTCATTTTCTGAACTTCGGAAGTAATAAAGCTGCAAATAATCGGATAAAGAGATGAAAACATTATATGTAGTACCTTAGCACTCTTCCTCGACGGTGGAATCAAAAGAGTTCAAAGCATACCGACTCAAGGGGAAGGAATAACTGAAACTCATGACACATAAAGTAAAAGGGAATAAAAGAGGAAGAATGTAAGGAGTTGCACATTAGAATTTCTAATCAAAATACCATGTCAAGGTGGGAACACATACATGAGATTGCTCCAAGATCCTTGTACTGTCAAAGAACAATGTTAGCAATGTCTATATTTTACAAGATAAATAACACAAATGATTCCTAAACTTTGGTCCTATATATAATGTAGTCCATGAACTTAAATTTGTTCGATATGGTTTCAGAATTTTAATCCAATGTATAATGTCATCTCTTAATTTTTTTATTTGGTCAATGTGGTCCCTAGACTTTTGGTGCATATAAAATTTAGTACGTCAATTGTATAAAAATGTTCATTATTGTTACTAAACTTGAATTAATGAAACATTGAACATTTTCGTACTATTTAGAAACTAAATTGAACATGTACCAAAAGTTCATGAACTACATTAAATAAATTAAAAGTTCAAGAATAACATTGCATATTGAATTAACATTCAGAAACCATATCGAACAAATTTAAAATTCAGGGACGGCATTACACATTGGACCAAAATTTAGGAATCATTTGTGTTATTTTCCCTATTTTATATCCTTAACATATGTATTAGAATCCTCACAAAAGATCCTATTATTTCCTGCCTTTTCTCTTATTCTCAGAAATCAAATCCGTTTCTAATGTGTGTGTGTGTGTGTGTGTGTGTGTGTGTGTATTTGCGATCTATGGTACGTAATTAATCCCTTGAAGAAGGGGTGTTTCTTCCCTAGCCAAAAGACGAGAGTTGTGCAATTATTGACACATCAAGAGCACCATGGCATCGCTTGTTCATACACATGCATGCCCCCACAAGGAGGGGCCGACGACAGAGAACGTGACGTGACCTTTGGGTTACCCAATAATCTCTCACTTATTGGCTGCAAAGTTAGGGTTTGTGCATCGTTTTCTGCCATAATTAATTAAAGACCATTCCATTCCAAGCACGCAACCTGTGCTCCTTGATTTGTTTGGTTCTTATCGCGAACGATAGGCCCCTCAATTGCGACATTTCGTGTACAAATCACAAAGTGGTGGGAGCCATGCTGCTAATTGCTGATGCCATGGTACGATTACCATAAATGTGCACCGACTTATATCCCTATCTGACTCTTCTCTCAGGGCATAATTATGCCGCCACAAAAATATTTTTTGCCTAACTTTTCTTTCGGTTATCTAAGGCCCGATCTTGGCAATAGTTTGCATTTGTTTGTAAAATGGTGTGGTAATTGGTTTATGAAACGCGATTGTTTCTTACTTTATTTTCAAGGCATTTGGGTATTTGAATATTCGGTTTGATTGCTCATTGATGAGAACGATTTGACCCTTTGGCGTTTAGGAGTTTAATTGACTTGATTTGATCGAATGAATTTGTTTATCAATATATGTTCAAGTAATAGGGGTGAAGAGAAAAACATGAGATAGAATCTACGATTTTATTCATGAATAAAAGCCATTTTGAAAGTGGAGAATACGTTCGACTGGAAAAAAGAAAAAGAAAAAGCAGAGAACTACGAACAAACATGCTCAATTGTTTTTGAACCATCAGATATAAACTAAGAAACATAACTCTTTTGAGTTTTGTTAATAAACCACCAATCATCAAAAGTCACAAATCAGTATTCAAATATTTGATCTCTTCAGAATTATTTATAGAAAATGAAATAAATACAAAATAAATCCCAATTCTTTGGAATCTTAATTTTTCAAAATGTAAAACAAACAAAAAAGAACCCAAAAAATAAAATCCATTTCATAATTTTTATTTCCAATTTTCCAAGTGTCAACTATCACTCTTTGACTTGAAATAATATGCTACTTTTCTTTTTTCGTCCATTCTCTTTTCCCCTAAATTCAAAACACCACAAAATATTGCTATCTCTGAGAGAGAGAGAGAGAGAGAGACTCTTTGACTTGAAATTATATGCTACTTTTCCTTTTTCGTCCATTCTCTTTTCCTCTAAATTCAAAAAATCACAAAAATTACTATCTCTGAGAGAGAGAGAGAGAGAGAGAGAGAGAGAGAGAGAGGCATTTTCATTTCATTAGTTGAATAAGATTAAACTCATTTTTCCTAGACAAACTTATATAGGTAAAACAATGTGTTTGAAAAGACAGGCTTTTGTCCTCTCATTATTTGATTTTAACGTTGACAACAGGGGGTTTCTGGTTAGCTTTAACAATAATAATGCCCAACCACCTGTCTAACTCGGTTAACAATCTGACATCTTCATTGACTTCAGGAGATGGAGATCTTATTTCCTCATACCTTGAATTGTATTTTTTGCCTCAAACAAGAATTGACCTAACTCATGCTTGTTCAAAGTAAAGCCCCAATCGAATTGTGGAAACCATCTCCTAACATGTCGCTTTCCTATGAGTCTAGGACTCAACTTTTGGTGAACATCAGCACAAAAAAATCTTTTTTAAAAATCGAAATCCAGAACTGGAACTCCGATGATCTTTTGGCCACGAGAGAAGTTAGTATCAATCATTCATATATTCTGGAACAAAACTATTGTAGCTATACCTTTTTCTTAAGGTAGAACGCCTTAAAATTATTCATTCGCAACGTTTATTTATCCTTTGCAAGAGAAACGAACGGGAGATATTTCGAAATATACCAAGTTTAATATGATTGGCGGAACTATATTGCGTTGCGTGACTGCAAACTTCAAGCGGGTGTCGATTCTCATGAAGTAGTTGGAAAGTATTTCTTTTCTCCCTTTCTCTTTTGTCTCTGTCTTCTTCTTCAACCTTCGGCCATCACCCTCCCCTCCATCTATTGTTGATTTTATTTGAGTCTTGTTCTTTTCTCTCTCCCTATTTAGATTTCTGAGCTCTATTTTCTAGGTTTAATTCTAGCTCTGAGAGTTTGAACTCTCATAATCTAGTTTTAGATCTGTGAGTTTTTCTCTCCCGATTTAGATTTGAGAGTTTTATAATATTTTAGAGGATTCGATAACCCCATGTTTTATCCATGTACAGGTTCTCCAGCTGTGATCTAACCGAATTATGATGATTTGTTCTTCCAAAAGTTATATTTGTGTTTATTAAACATATTTTGGTTAGTTCAAATGAATTTAGGCGTGCACCTTAGTTATTGGAAAAGGAATTCTTGATGTTTGCTCATCATTGATGATGATACGATATCCATTGATTAGCTACTAGTTAGTTTGTTTGATAGATCCATTCTTATGGAATGAGTATGTGCTTAATTTTTTCGATACTCTATTGATCCCCCTTTGGCTTTTGCTTTGTTTCGATTTAGTTTGCCATGAAAGTTTATGTATCATTCACCCTTTTGAGTAAAGAATACAATTTTCTTTCAATAGAAAAAATCATATAATATTTTCTAGGCAAAAAAATCAAACCAAGTGTGAGAAAGAGTATTAAAATATCAAAATAATAAATCACGTATTCATTTAACAATTTAATTTTTTAAAATAGTCAGCTGTTTACATAGAAAATTTTCATAACTCAAAACGTGTGAATTTTTTTCCTGAGTAAAACAAATAGCTGCTATTTGTTTTTCCTTTTCGTTCTCGCGTTACAAGCGAGTCCGACGCTATTCTTTTGCCCTTCCAAAAGAAAGAGTTTTCAGGGAAGGCAGGTGAGGCGGGGTCCACATTATCCTTCCACGTGGCAGCGCGTCGTGCACTCGTGGGGAACCTTTTCGGGGCGGTGCATTGAACTTTAGCGTGACCCCGCGGGGCCCAGCGCGGGTACAGATTTTTTCCCCCGCTCCGGAGAGACGCGTCGTCAACACATCTCGGAAGCCCTCCGGGGACGGGCCCACCCCGAGATTCGGGCTCGTAGTGGGGGAAGGCGGGGGCCCACGGCCCAATTCGTCGAGGCGAGTTGACGGGTCCGAAGGCCCACCACCGGCGAACGGAGTCGACATCTCCCCGTACCGAAGTTTTCTTTTGCGCGGCCCGCGCGCGACTTGTCGTATTGCCAGGGTGTAATTTTACTGGATTTTCATTCGCTCACTGCATTTACGTTACATCTTAAAAATAAAATAAAATTCACATGGAAATATAAGGAATTCGAGATGTAGAGACGATGATAGGACTGTGGTTTGTTTGGATACGGTCACGGAACTCGACACCGTCACGGGAAAATGACATGAACGATCCTTGACTTTCGTTCAACCTGCGACGTGGTTCACGGGTTTTTAATCTGTTCGATGCGATTTCTGAATTATTGATAAATGTTGAGTGTAAACCTTTTGTGTGCTCAAACGACAAATCAAATGTTATTTGATGACGTGAATTATTATATATTGAGTTGGGTTTTTAAAAAATAGTGAGGCGGCGTGTCTATCTTTTTATCCAATTACCTTTGGGAAAACGGGAAAAAGAAAAATTATGGCATTAACATGTTCATTGTAATTTGATGATGTGGGATTATTATATCATGACTTGAGATAAATATCTTACTTAAATAGTCCATGAATATTTTTGTTTTGCATTCTACCATTCAAACTCAATGGAGTGGAAGTCATAACGGCACATTCTATTTACTTGAATAAACAAAAGGACGATATCGAGCATTTTTATATAGTTTAGAAATTAGATTGAATATCTACCAATACTCTAAGGACTACATTGAACAAACTAAAGAATGCTTATGCTCTCCTCGAACATGAAATGACTAAAAGCAAGGTGGCAAAATTATTGAATTAGTCCCACTCCTATGCAATTCATTCCTAAATTATTCAATTTTGCTAATTTTGTCCTAAATTTTCATGTGAAATTATAATATAATCATTGCAGTCAATTTAGTACTAAACTTATGAGATCACGAAACGCTGGATCATTACAGAAGAAAATCAAGACATTGGACTTCGATGTCTTTCCTGACCTCGTCGTTTTATTTTCATTAATATCGATGAATTTCCTTTTCTTTCCCTTGGAACTCCAAAACGGGGGAGGGCTTAAAGAGTGAGTAACGGACCTTGGCCCATTTTGTGCAAGTGGCCTTTCCCTGATAGCACTCCATTTTTCAACTATTTCTCATTTTTCCCCTCAAGTCAAGGTAAAAAAGAAAAAAAATAATATTTGAACAGGTTCAAGACCTATCTCGCCTACCGCTGGAATGTTTGGACTATAGCTGCAATGAAGTACCAACAGCCCATTGAGCCGTCGCCACAGTCTCCTTAGATAGAAGTGAAAAATCTCAAAATAAACGATACACCTAAGTTTAGATCCGCCTTTTGCAGTTTAATCAATGTTTCTTACGATAAATCATAGATTGGGGAATCAAACTTGTGACCTTTGGCTTGCAAACCGAGGCCTGGGCCACTCGACCGACAACTTAGTTCTTGCTCTCGATGCCACATTGCACATTACAAAGCGTTGGTCATATAGTGTTCTTTTGATATGTCCAGACAACAACTAATGGAGAGTTCTAATTTGAGAGGGGTGGGTTAAGGACTTTGACAAGACCCGAGGTCGAGATGCAGCAAATTCACATTAGAACGGTAGAGACGGACGGTGCCAACATAGTTTATGCATCGGTATGCTTCAGGCATTCATATAGATCTAGAACCACTGCAGAAAACTTAGATACATAAGCCCAAAAACTCTCGTCACACTTGCTGGCAAATGAAATGTGAATGCGATTGCAGGGCTTAAGGGTTATTGATAGGGACTAAGCCCCATTTATCGATCTCTTTCGCCACTCTTTACTAAGCTCGGGCTGGCTAGCAACGTCTACTGAGGAATTAGCCCATAACAAATCTTGCAATTATAAAATTTCATGTGTGAAAATTCACATAAATTTGGATTGAGAATTGGATCCGTCTATTTTACCAAAAATGAATAATTTAAAAAATACTTTTCTAAAAATGATTAATTATATTACTTGAAATACTTAGTCGATAAAAATGTTTTTTTTTTTTATTCATTATGTTTATATATTTTTGCAGACAGTGAATATATTTTTTGTTCATTCCGTAAATTGTTTTTCAAATCATTAATGTTCCACAAAATAAACGCACTAAGTGTACTCTCGAACTTCAAAATACACACACTCCATAGATCCTTCAAATAAACCCTAATGCCACTTAATTTTTTTTTTCTTTGTCGACAAGAAAGGCCGATGAAAAATGTTTTGAAATCAAGAAGTGTCTAGCAAGCTTCATAAAAGAAAATACAGAAAATATTTTGCATTCTTGAATAACAAATCCCCCACCTCTGATTTTTTTTATTACTAACCATCCCTTCACCTCTCAGACATTCTTGAAAGTAACAGGAAAATCTCTCTTGTGGGGTCGATCCCAATCTCAACATTCCCGACCCATCCTTGGCTAGGGCTGACGATAATCATGACGAGGATGTCCATAATGATGATGCTGTCGTGGGAACGTTGCGAAAACATATGCGATGTTTACACAGGCACACCTGTATCTCTCGAGACGTGCCATTCACGGCTGTCTTTTGATTCTATCCTTGAGTGGTCTCTCCACTATCTCTCTCTCTCTCTCTCTCTCTCTCTCTCGCTATGCATATACCGAGGGGCTATCATAATCGAAGCTTTTGTACTTTGGACCTATGTTTTTTTTTTCATTACTAGATCTTCTTGATTGAGATTTTCGTAGGCGTTCTAGATTTCTAGTTTGACCCGTTTTGCATCTTTCATTGCCTTCCTACTCCCCAGTCATCATGTCCTGTCTTTAATTTGCGTACCTACAAATTAATCACCCAAAAACGAAAAAGTATGAAGTGTTTTCGCGATTTGAAATCTTTCCATACCCAAAAGGACAATCATTGGCCATCATATTCGTGCTTGATCCCATCGATTTTAGAAGATGCGATGGCTCCTCCTCGTCCTGACTTTTCAAGTGTGCTTCGAGAACACTATCATTGATGATGATTCGTTTGGACCTGTCAATTTTCGTGAGGAAGGATGTCTAATTATGCGCGTATTGGAAGCTTATATCAACGATGAGAGCTCTTTTCTTATGACCAATGGACATGGGCGCATAAATTCGATTATCTCAAAACTCTATATGAATTGTTTGACTTGTTTATAAGTGCGTTTGATTCAATTTTTTCAAAAATTTTTGGATTCATCCTTTTACCAAAGTTGAGGTGTCTAGTAACTAAATCCATAAGGCCTTTCTGTCGAAATTTAGTTTTGCAAATGTGAAAACCCCAATGAAATTTGAAAACAACATTTGCTAACGGTATTTTAAATATAATTTAAATTTCCTTCCAATCTTGCAATCAATAATAATTTTGTAATTTTGTATTGCTTTGGTTAGTATTCACCGTCTTTCTTCCTCTCACGAGTACTATCCGTCACTTTAGATATGTGGCTAGTCGCAGAGAAGCTCAAGAGATGCCAATATTAGGTCACCTTAGGTTGTGCAACACCAGCTTCGCCTCGCTTGGGGTCATGCGACCAAGACGACCCTTACCTAAGGTTCCGCTGATGCTCGAAGGACCAAATCTGCGTCACCTAAGGTCACGTAACCTTGATGTCGACTTGACTTAGTTGAGCAAGCTTGGTGGCACTCGTTTAGGGCCTGCAGTCTCGGCAGCCCTCACCTGGGGTCACGTCAATGCTCGGAAGGACTAGATTTGGGTCGCTTGAGTTCGCATGATCTCAGTAATGAGCTGTCACTGGAGCCTCCAGTTTCGCCCGCGCTGCTGGAAGTCTCCTATTGCCATTTTTGGTTCTTTTCTTTTAACTAAAGTCATTTACAAATCTTATGTAGATAGTGTTTTGCAAACCTATTTGCATTTCGTAAAAATTCTTCCATCTAAAGCCCGTTGCCATCACCACTGCCGTTGCCCTGGTGGTCACCGTCTACTGACACCGGCATCATCCGTGAAAAAGAACGGCCTATTCCTCTCTCTCTCTCTCTCTCTCTCCTTCTTCATCTCCGCTGCCATCACCATTGCCATTGCTGTTGTGGTCACCACCTACTGACGCCAATAAATAATCTTTAAACAGCATCGGTCCATCCCTCTTTCTCTACCCACCCATCCATCTATCCATCCATCCATCCATCCATAACTTTGAGGTTGTTTGCCGTAGAATTAGAGGTAAAACCATCGTCATTGGCATTTTAGGTTGACATGTGCGCTTGAAGGGGGCATGGCGAAAAGAAGTATCTCTCTCTCTCTAACTCTCTTTATGTTCATTTTTTCATGTCTAGTTCCCTGGTTCAATTCTTTCGCAATACCAAACCATATAGTATCTAAAGTTCTTTTGCTTTTTCAGGGTTAAAAGATATTAAGTCGTCACCACTTTAGTAAAAGTGTGTTAACAATGAATGGACTTGATCGTAAAAATCAAGTTAAATGACTCAATTATCCAGAATTGAGCACCCAATCTTATAAATTGCACAAGTTAGAGGCCTAAACAACAAGAGAAACTTATAGAGCCCCTTAAGTTAGGGCAGCCGTTTGAATTGATATAGACATTGGACCAAATCTCATTTATCACTTACATTTGTAATTTTTGTGAGAGAGAGAGAGAGAGAGAGAGAGAGAGAGAGAGAGAGAGAGAGAGAGAGAGAGAGGCACAACGAAAGGGTCTCTTTGGGAGCATGATTTGGCTGACCTTTGTCCGAACAATCTATGCATGGGATTCATTAGGTTTTTCCATTTTCTTGGTTTTTTAAGCACAGGATTTGACTAACATCAGACACCTTTTGCCGACCAAATGGAAAGGATACCCCGGAGATGCATCATCCCAATTACATCGCGTGATTTAACGAGCTGGAGATGGAGACATGCATAATTCCGAAAAGCAGATTAATCATAAGTGTTTTGTTCTGTTGCCCATTAAGTGTAGGCTCATGCAGAAGCTGAAAAAAGTTTCACTTGATTTCCGAGGGGAAAAGAAAAAGCGGGCGATAAAGAATCCGGAAAGGGAGCAAAGTAAGATCATTTCCTCGTAGCGATTTATGACCCATTAAGTACGATTCATTTTCTCATTACTTTTGATACGAATGGAGTTTCGGACCCCTTAGTATGATCCGAAAATCTCATTCGGAGTCTAGCACTAGGGGCCATGTCATGCATTGTAATGCTTTTGACCCATCTCAACTCTTATACTCATTGTTGCTTTCGCTCGCCACATGAGATTCAAGAATAGAATCTCCCCTGACAAAACGACATATTAAGAGATGAAATCTTGCCTCGGCAGAAAAAGGAATGATTAATAAGTTAGGGCGAACACTGATCTGAATGATTTTTTTTTTTTTTTTATAACTTTATGAATTATTCATTTTATTTTTCCCACCATTGGTCATCTTCCTGGAAGACTAGCTGAGGCCTAGAGAACATCGCCAGCCACTAGCTGAGGCCTGGAAATGCCAGCTAGCCATCAGGGAAGGGCTTGCGAGGGTTGCACACTCTGTTTCGTGCCGTTTCTTGAGTGATCTTGGGTAGCCCGATCTGCATGAGCAACTCAATTGGGAAGCATGACTTTGAGCAGCTAAAGCAATTGGTACTGCCAAATGGCTTGATCTTGCAGTGCAAGCATTACAACCTCTAGCGTCATCACCTGAACCACCAACCCCATCGACCACCAATATCGAGTGGAGCACTAGTGGTGCCCCTATATCCATCGATGGCATCCTTATCTTCACCCTCTACTTATCCCAATCCAAGAGGCTCGTCCTCTCAAAGCCCTCTGAGAGCCTTGAGATCTCGCCAAAGCCGTTCCAGTTTGAGTTTGTCATCTTCTCTTTGATTGAGGAGCTAAGGTCGGCGGCAATAGCCAAGGCTTTGCGGTCCTTGCTTGGTGAGCGACAGGAGTCACTGGGCCACTGGCCATTCTAGGAAGAAGAACAGTGAAAAAAAAGGAAAGAAATAAAGAATAAACAAAATATTTAGAAGGTGAAAAATTGCAAAAATTGTACAAGTGCTGCCTGCGTCACGTAAGAGGACTGGTGTTTACGTTGGCAATTTTTAGCAAATTTGCTGGAAGGATTATATTGACAAATTATCAAAGAGTTTTAAAACTAAATTAACCAAATTGAAAAATTTAAAATTGAGTTGGTTGCCGTATAATACGTTTAATATTTTTTAGACAATTACCTTAAAATTAGCATCATCTACCTATGCAATGCATGGGATTAACGCTTTTTTTTTTTTTTTTTTTTTTTGGGTTTACTTGTCAGATATGATATTAGATACCTCGGCTTTTTCTTCATTAATAGCTATTTTGATATGTCGATTTTTGATAATTCAAATGTTTCCTTGGATAATTTATCTTGGTTACCTAGTAAGTACCATTGGAGCACTTTATTAATAAAATATTTTATAAAGGTATGCGTGTACGGATTATTGTCTCTCCAAACCGACCAATAAAGAGAACTCAACTGAGAAAATCTCAAAGGAACTTCAAAATCCTTGCAAAGCAAAAAGGGGAGAAAAAAGTTGAAGTAAATCCGCCATCAACGGAATATACATATGAATTATAAAGTAGGACCCCATTGGATGATAAATAATGCTGTGATACCCAACAAATCAATATAATGACTGACACGTGTCAGGATTAAACTAAATCTCACCAAAAAAATTATTTGTGGTGGGCTGATAGGAGAACATTCCATCATATGCATTGGACAAAAGATTGTTTAAGGAAGGATCCAAAATGGGATTTAGGAGAGATTTCACACACACACAAAATAACACATCTTGTCCCAAATTCCCAATGTCAAGATTCTCATGCTGGGTTTGTCCCCTGGTGGCCTTATCTTTTTGCCTTTCTCTTTTTATGGCTCTCAAGATCAAATCATTTTGGAGAAATAATTGATTGTTTGGTGGTGTGTGTGGTGGAGCACTTTGCCCTCTCCCACGCCCGCAAGACCCAACTCCTTTTGCCTATTTCCACTCAAGCAAGAGATAGAAATAATGAAGAGCTTGGCTAGATCAACTCCTTTTGAGCTTTTGCGGATGTATCGCAAGTGATTTGACCTTGTTCAACTTTTCCTTGTGATGTTCTCAATTTCACTTCTTTTTTATTTATAAAAAAAAAAAATTGATCGAATGTTACCATCAATCTATTCTTACATGGTCCGATAAAAAGGTAATTTGTCAATAGTGAATTGGGAGATTTATAGAGAATCATTTTCATTTTCCTGCGGCCCGACTCGAAAAAGCTCCACTATGTAAAAGGTCAAATCCTAGACTTCTTGCTTATTTAGATCCAAAACCGAAGATGTTATGCATGCAAAACCTCGTCCGTTTTATCAAACTTACCCAATCCTTAATATATTATCATTTTACCTAGGATCCAGTTATAATTAGCTTGCTTTGTCGAGTTTATTGACTTGGGTACCGAATCATTTTGGACTAAGTAGTGGGTCGACAACAAAATCCAAGTTGGTCTACTCAAAATCATTTGATGGAAAAAAAGGTGGAAAACACATGGGATCTGAATTCAACCGCACTTCCACTCCTACAATTTAATTTTTGCAAAAATGCCCATCTACCTTCATGTATTTTTCTTCAGTCACGTCAAAATGTTGACTTTATTGGTAGAAGTCAATTTTTTTTAGTTATTGGAAACCATTGCGGCAAGTATTTTAAGTTCAAGTAGTGTCCCCAGAAAATGGTCAAAGGTCATTTTTGGAAAAGTTACCTAATAATTCAAGCATACATTCTTTGACAATTATTTGATTCAATTATAAAATTTTCAATTATGCTAATTTAGTCAAAAATCTTTTGACAATTTGCTGATCTAGTCATTCCGGCTAATTTTGGTCAGAAATTGTCAACCTAATAGTTTAGTTAGCATTGGTTGTCTTATGTGACATGATTAGTACAAATGTGGACAATTTTTGTAATTTTTTAAACTTTTTTTTTAATGTTTTTCTTTTCATTTCTTCTTCTCCAACCCTGGGCCAATGACCATGGCTTGGTCTGGTTGAGGGCTGTGACGCCCTTGTCGGCTAATGGGTGAGGGTTATAGCCCTTGCTTGGGATATGGGCAAGGGCCCAACACCATTGTCGTGGTGGGGAAGGGCCATGGTGCCCTCGCCCAGACCAGTGGAGAATCGCTAGCCCTCGTTGACCCAAGGTTGGAAAAAATATAAATAAAAGAAGAAAATAAAATTTAAAAATTCATTAAAATTAAAAATTGTAAAATTTATCAACGTTAACTTTGGATGGCCGACAGTCATGTAAATGATTTTCAGTCAAAATTAGTTGGAATGACTAAATTTGTAAAATGTTAAAAGATTTACGACTAAATTGATAAAATATTTAGAATTAAATTGGCTCTATTGAAAGGTTAGACTAAATTGGCCAAATTGAAAGGTTTATGAATGAATTGACAAAACTACAATAGATTTATGATTTTTTTCTTTTTGATAATTTTCCCATCATTCTTTTATAACTAAATCATTTATAGCATAGTTAATAGCAAAAGAATCAGAACATCAGAGATTTTTTGACTTATATCATTCGCACAAACATAAGACGCCTCAATAGTCCTATCTTCGTTTTCTTTTGTATAATTGCCACCTCAAAAGTCCGATGGACCGGCAAAAGATTACGACTAAACCTGATCAAATGATGAGTGGGCTGATTAGGCTACATGTTCATAAAAATGTCGACTTCAATTTTTTTTTTTTTTTTTTTGGTCGTAACGTTAAGATTACATCTTACAATATGAAACGCGAGAAAATAGCACATTTTTATTGGGAAGGATGGTAGGTTTACTAAAATTAATCTACAAAATTAGTTTATTAAGTAATATATAAAATTTCAATTAAATGTGCCTCTAAACAAATGAGAGGACAATTGTCTAAAAAGTCTTAAACTTATTGTACGACGGCTAATCAGTCCTAAATCATTCAATTGAGCCAATTTAGTTATAAACCTCTTGAAGATTTGTCAATTTAGTCCTAAATCTTTTGAATATATGCCAATTTAGTCATAAACCTATTATTAGGATATTTGATCGAAAAGACTATATTGGTGAATCGTAAAAAAAAATTATGATTAAATTGGCACAATTGAAAGGTTTATGATTGAATTTGTCTTTCCACAATAAGTTTAAGACTTTTTGGACAATTTTCTCAACAAATACGTCATTTATAGTTGGCCACTCTAGATCAAGATTTACTAGACTGATCTATCAATGTTTTTAGGAGAGAAAAAGGTATATGTGTGTGCACTACCATCCAAACTTTCTTCGGCCTTTCTTTCAATTTTCCCAATTATCATGGATATCATGGTGATCTTTTGATCGTACCTAACTTTGATGGAGTATGCCATGCTCTAGAATATATGTATTGAGCAAGATGCATGACTGAAACTCAGTCAAGAAATCAATGTTAATTATTTTTTTTTAACATAAATTATTACCCGCTTTTCCAAAATATATTTACACACTTGAGACACTTGATTTTAAAGAAAAATAATGCAAACGAAAACCCCAAAAGAAGCAATATCCTCATGTGATTACAACTAGGGCTCCATCTTTTCATGCATCCTATACAAACTTCTTTATTTGGCTCAGACGAGAGACCAGTCACCAACCCTAATCTAAACAAATCAGTACTATTATTCCTTCTCAGCTTTTGCAACTTACAAGACCCACTCGATTTTTTATATTCAAAAACCTCTTCTTCCACAGTCCAAACAGTCCACCCACCAAGTGAATCTTTCATTGTTTTTGACTACTTGTTAATTATTTATTTACTTTTTGGCAAAAGAAAGGAGTATAGAGAAAAAGCACCTCAGTTCTCAATACCTAGCTAAGAAAGTTTAAGTGGGTCCATGCATATATATTATACAATATCTCATAGTTTTATTGAAAGGAATATGACCAGAATTGCCGCCTCGGCCAACAAGAGTCATACTTGATCGCCATTTGAAAATTTCACAAGAGTCACATAAATATAAATAAGAGAAATGAATTGTCATTTTCATACTATACAATATCCCATATCTTTTTCCATTCTTGTGTGAATTTTTTTACAAATTTCCTATTTATTTTTAAATTTTTCTATAGGCTTCAGTGTCATTTCTATAACACTTATAAAAGATATAAATGGGAAACACATAACCGAGATAGGGTAGGATTTAACATTAATGAATTAGATCTGCATAGATCTTGATTGCTATTGATGAGATTATTTCAAGTTGATTCTAAAAGGGTTTTCCACCAAACGAAATAGAAATAGCCAAAAAGCATAAAAAAAAGAAAAGGAATGAAAATGAGAAAGAGGGTAATTCATATTTCCCCTTCCTCCCTCCATGTATTGACATATAATTTGAAAGGTAAATATCTGGAGAAGTGGGCGCTTGATACACACTACTTAGACAACTTCTTTAAAGAAAACGAAAAACGTTGTTGTAATTTTTTTTTTAATTCAATTATATACAAGGAAAATAACTAGATTACCATCAGATTACTGAAAAAGGTAGACAGAAAAAAAAATTATGGTTCTATAGCAAACCCTAATATGTTTCGCCCCTAACCAAAATAAAATAAGAAAACCCTACTCTTGGCATGGACTTTGTAGGCATATAATGAGAACACGTGATGGCGTAGAGCCACAGAGAGCCACAGCCAAAAACAAATCGAGTGGGAGAGCATTAGGCGAACAAAAAGCTGTGGACATGCAGAGAAAAGCTCCAAGCTCGAAGACGGAACGAAACAATGGCTGGCTTTTGCTCCTTTCCTGTTTCTGGGAATTAGGGTTAAAGTCATTCTCCCTTTCATGGGGTGAGTGGAGATTTTTATGGGCTCAACACGCACATGACCTGCACAGTTTTTCTTGCGCGAGAAAGAACAGCATCAGGGAAGAGTAGGGATAATCACTAATCACCAAACGGACTCTCCTTTTCCCAAAGTTGAAATAAACAAACGACACAAAACGAAAATGGCTGTCTTCTTCTTGGTAAAAAGGGTGAGAGAAAGGCTTATCGAAATACTTGTTAAGAATATTTTATTGAAAAGTTAAAATTTTTTTCAATCTCTGGTCACACTCTTTGGAAGAAAAGTTAGTGCGCGAACTACTGGAAATATTTCCTTTTTGATCGGTGACAGAATTTCAAAAGATAGAAAGCTGAAAAAGATTCTAAAATCTTTGAAAACCTGGGGGAGTTTGGCTCGTGTTTATCCATTCATTGGGGATTATAACCAGCTAGAGCATGCGTGATTGTTTCCAAGGAAAGTTAATTTTGCGCAGCTCATGCTAGGTAATCCGGTTTAGGTGCGAAGACAATGCTAATTGGCCTACTAATAGATGCGCTCGAGCAATGGGACTAACTAGGTTTTCAAGTGAATCCATTAGGCTTTGAAGCAAGCAAATGACATGCATCGAACATACTTCAACTTGTCTTTTTTGGTCGAAAAATTACTTGAACTTGTTAGTCGGTGAATTTTCCAGTGTATCTTGCATCTAGAGTTAGAGTGAACTACTTTTAAAATTTGAATATTAGTAAAATTTTTCTATAGTAAATTGGGGTGCCGACCAAAGGTTCAATTGTTTATGTTGTAGGTTTAACTGTTCATTTGAATATATAAAAAAAAAGAAAAAGAAAGAAAGATGCTGACGTTATTAGAGTTTAACCACAAGCTTTCCTTTTGTTATAGAAGATTACTATAACACGACCTTATACTTGGACATTTGGCCTGAGTACATCCCCATGATATTGAATTTTATGGTTCAATTTCGAGGATCTAAAACGATCATTGTTTAATTGAATGAAAAGTCGTACTTTTAGTTCTTGCATTTTCTGAAATATTTTTCTATTATTCTAGTTACCGTGTAAGATTTAAACCCTCTTCTAAAAATTCAGCTTACAAAGAAAAATCAACAAAACTACACTTTTTTTTACCAGAAAAAAAAAAAAACAAAACTACACTTTCCATCCCAATACTTTTACCAAAAGTGTTCGATTTAATTCTCTTAAATATGTTTCTTTCAAATACTAGTCTCTTGATGCTTCTGGGATACTTAAATACCATGTGAATTTTTCACTTCAAACTAAAATCAACACAATGTAAAATCAACACATCATATAACAAGACTCGACAGATTCATAACACCCAGCGTCGGCAAATTTTGGGGGTGGGGGGGTAAAAAGGGAAATTCGGGTGGAGAAATATGACGCGAGCACGACAACAACCCGCACCACACACTCCTCGATCCTCTCTCTCTCCTCTCACCCGCCCGTCATTTTAAATTAGCCCCTACCCCCCACCCCCTTCAGTGGCAGGCGACCGTAATTACGCCCCAACTCCGTGCCCGCTTTCCTCGAACCCGGCACCCTCTCTCTCTCTCTTTCTCTCTTTCTCTCTCCTCCACCCCCGGTCCCCGGCGTTTTTATTATGACGCACTTTTGCGGGGAAGTGGAGGAGAATTATCGGGCAGCGCGCACGGGGGAGCCAGAGCCTGCACGGAGATCGGGGAGCGAAAGCGAAGCCGAGGAGCGAGCGAGAGGCGCACCCTCTGTCTGCAAGTGAAAGTGAAGACTCCCCTCACTGAGTCACTGAGTCACTGGTTCACCGGTTCACCCCCTCCTTCCTCCCTTTCTCCCTCTCTTCCTCTGTGGGAATTTGCAGTGGCTTTAGAGCTCATAGCTTTGCTGAGAAACTCTCTGTGGGTGGCGAGAATGGAGCAAATTATGGCCATGTACAAGCTCGAAGCCTTTGGCATCATTTGAGTTTTCTGGGTTCTCTCTCTCTTTACCGATCTCCTTCCCTTCTCGAGCTCTCGAGCTCTCTCTCTTCCTTTCTCTCTCTCTCTCTCAAAACTTATCGCCGGAGATGGCCTGCCGGAGCATGAAGTCGGGGAACTTGGAGCCGGAGAGGAAGAGGAACGGTGGGCTGAGGACTAAGCAGGCGGGACGAGGATCGTGCCGCGGCAGTTAGGCCCGGCGCCCCGCGAGTGCCCTCTCGAAATTCCCTTCCCCCCCTCCTTGTCTGCTCGTGCATGCTTGGTCCCCCCGCGCGCGCCCGCGCTGCTCTGTCGTGACGCCCCCGTTTTTTTGCTGTCCGGAGCTTCGTCGGAGCTCGGAGCGATATGGGGTACTTGCTGAAAGAAGCGCTCAAGACGATCTGCGGCGTGAATCAGTGGTCGTACGCCGTGTTCTGGAAGTTCGGCTGCCAAAATCCGAAGTAAGCCCGTCCTCTTCGCTTTCGTCCTTTCCCTTCTGTTTTCACCGACCGTTTGGTTGCAGAGGATTCTTTGCGGTCTCGTAATTACCGGGAAAATTCGAACTTTTTTCTTGGTTCTTCATTATCTCCCCCATATGCATGGGTCGAACTCTTGCTGCGAGTTCTGTTTCGGCTGTTTTTCCAGGAGAACTGGACGAAAGAGAGAGTCTCAAGTTTTTTCCTCAGTTGGGAAATATAACAAAAAAAAAAACAAAAACAGTACTTTGCCAATTTTCTGGAACGAAAACATTTAACAAATCGAAATGTTTGCATATTCTGATGAATTTTCCTGTTTTCGTTCGGAAGAAAAATTAGATGACTGAAGAGATTTCTATAATCGAAAGTGATTTTCGTTGTCGGTGTTGAGCCCCTTGAGCGTTGAAGGTGGAGTCAAACTGTCAAAGTGGCCGCGTCAGGCCTGTCTTGTTTTCTAGTTTGTGTCGCTGCAGTTTTCCTTTTTCTCTCTTTTTGGGTCGATGGGTAGTGCAGGAAATTTCAGACCTTTCGTTGCTTGTCGTCGTGGGTATGCTGGAAAAGTCAAAGAAATCGACGCAGCAGTCCAATAAACCGAATCCTAAAAAAAATTTCTTACTTTTAAAAGAGGATCCGTTATGCATGTGCAGCTTAAAGTCTTCTTAGTCTATGGTTCGTTTAATTTACTTTATCTTTGATAATATTTCGCATTAACTTTGTTGTGGGACATGGTAATATTGTCGTTCCTTTTCCTTTGGAATTTTCTGGTTTGGATGAAGATCCAATCAAATAAGGTGAAAAATTAAGTTTTTCGTGCTTTCACTACGCGCTGTAAGTGCTCTGACCTGTTATAATCTGCACTTGCCGTAGACAATTATTATGTACTGGCCATTTGGTTCCTTCTGTAAAAATAATTGCTAAAATAAAAAAAGTTGTTACATCCAAGTAGATGCGGCTGGTTGCAAATTTCCTTAGAAGCTTGTTTGTAGCAGTGAAAGGTCTATGACATACCGTGACATGAAATTAATTCTCAAACTGTGTGAATTTGTCATATGACGAGGTAAATGATTCCTTAGTTGTATAGACCATGTGATTATGATAACCAAGCTCAGGAATTAATTATTAGGAAGGATTCACCAGGCAGGTTTGAATTTGGTTATAGAATATTTGACAAAATTGTCAATAATGAATCATTGGATTTGCCCACCAGGCACCCATTTGACTTTTGGCTGTTCAGACTTCAGAGCAAAGAACTTATTGTAAAAGCTGATCCAAGATTCATAAGGAAAAAAACTTGTTCCAAGCATTGTGCATGTCGTGAACTTGTAGATCTGGGATGGGAGATGGAACTTATATCAAGTTTCTGAGATGAGCCTCAGGCACCTTTTTCCCTTGAGCATTTTTTGTCTGCGTTAACTCTAGCCCGAAAACTGAATTTCGTTGTCAAACATTTTTAAAAATTCTTAACACGAGCTTGAGACGTGTAATCAATCCCTTTGTTGAATTTGAGAAATGTACATATCCATTGCAGGCTGTTAATATGGGAAGAATGTTACTATGAGCCTCTACGATGTTGTGTTCCTCCTTCAACTGCTGTATCTGTGATTGGCAAAGCGCCTATGGGGGAGTTTGATGGATGCTTGGTCACTCCTGAAAATCAGTTTGCTTTGCCCGAAAATCATGTAGCGGATAAAATTCAGTCACTGATTGACAAGATGATGACACAAAATCAGATCAATATTGTAGGTGAAGGGTATGCATCAGTTTCTTCTTCTGCTTTTTCCTTTACTTTTGCTTGCTTTCCTCATTTTTGTCATTTCAGTTTGTACAATGTTGGTTATTATATTTTCAGAATAATAGGACGAGCTGCGTTCACAGGAAGTCATCTGTGGATACTTTCAAGTAGTTATAATGGGGATGCCTATCCACCCGAGGTATGACAAAGATGGACTCTGAGAAATTTTGTTTGAACATGGCAAAGCATATATTGAATTGGGTCTTGGAAAATATGGTTTATGTTCTCGAGTTTTTATCAAAATCTGCTGCTAATAACAGTCATGGAGAATAGGGAAGTCTAATCATGTATGTTTTCATATTATTTTGGAGTATATACACACTTTTGGTCATAGTTTTTCCTTCAATGGAGTTGAGTGAGGATATCAGTAATTAAGTTATGAGGCCATACTACAGTTCAGCGCGTCTTTTTCTCTTCAATTTCTAGCACTTTGAGAGGGATGTTTGTATTGGACAATTAATATGGTCAGAGATATTTCCGTTCAGATTCTTTTTCTTCTATTCATAAGATATTGTAATATTTTGATGCGTATTGTTGCATTTGATTGCATATGGCTTCCTACATTTAGAATATTAATTAACATGGGAAGAATGCACCTATATATTCTTTTTTGAGGGGAATTCTGGATTGGGGAGTTGTTGGGTGGTTGTTCTGTTTTTAGAATTGGAACATAAGCTTTCGAAACCAAAAAATGACAGAACCTAATCTAACTCATTTTTTGTCGATGCATGTTCATTGTTCAAGGTACAAAATGAGATGCTTCACCAATTTTCGGCTGGAATGCAGGTAACCCAGTCTTTTATATATTCTCGGACTTTCTTCTCTTTCACGCTTGTATATGAATTTTTGTTTATTTATTATTATTTATATATGGTCCACAGACAATTGCGGTCATTCCAATAACTCCCCATGGAGTAATACAAGTCGGTTCTTCTTTACACGTAAGTCTTCCTTCTGAAGTTGAATTTATCCCTTGTTTTTTCCTTTCCATTCACTTGGATCTCTTCCCTTTCATTGATTTTGTCTGGATCCTCATTTTCTTTGGAAAACTTATTATACCCGGAGATGTTGGAGAACAGCCTCCCACTTCTATTGTTTAGCTGCTTTGCTTTCATCAACTTCAGTTCGAGCATTATTTGATCTTTTTGTTATTTGTTGTTGGCTCTGTGATTGTCTTAGAACTTCTTGCAGCATATCTTAAGCAGGATTCTAGAATTCTCATATTGAGTTTTGTGGACTGTAACAGTTATAGTAGGTGTCACTGGGCTTCCAGAAGGCAGTTAATAAGTTAGTAAACAAATTAAATGTCACTCTAAAGTTCCCTTTTAGAGCTGAACTAATTATGGAGTACTCATATATTCGAACATGGCTTCTGAGTGCAAATTTGTTGGTTGTGGTACAATTGGTTCTTTCTTCTCTATTAGCATGGGAGAATTTGTTCTTAGTCTTTTGTTAAAAAATGCTACTTATCATGAAGTCTTATATATGGGCAATTGAAAGATCTTTGACCATTCACCAACCCAACCTCTGGCCTGGACATGAAAGCGACAGTCTGGGAAGAAAATAGTGGTTGGTGGGTGGTGTAATTTTGCATTTATTAATGTGGGCCAATGATTCGTGTAGAGTCATATACAAAATTCTTTTTTACTTAGTTAATCAATGGCTCAATTACTTCTCCAAGATGCAAGTTGTGCGTGGTAATGGTAGATTTGAATATGCATTTCTAATCTATTGGTCGGTGTCCCTTCAGATTATGGAGAATGTGAGATTTGTGGATGAAGTGAGGAGTTTGATCCTGCAACTGGGGTTTGTCCCAGGTTCCGTGTGTTCTGACACTTATGCAGCCAAATTAGCTGTTTCTCTTGGAATGCCTGCTGCAAATCTGTCTAGAAATGGTAAGGTCATGAGCACAAATGGTAATTTGTCAGGGCTTGCTAATCATCAATCTTTTTCTCAAATAACGCAAGTTCAAGATAATCCTTTGACCACTGCTGTAGGATTTCAGACTTCTAACCAGCCATTGAGTTTGCTCGAGTCCCATGGCCAACTTGGAGCTGGAGATTTTGGATCCCAATCAGTTTGCAGTGCACTTGAGGTACAGCCGCACCAGCAGGCTGCTTCATCTAACATAAGGACAGGATCTTATCATCAAAGTGGTTTTGGCCAATTAGGTGTTAACCGCAACCACTTGACATCAGAGATGAATTTGTATTCGGATGTCTGTGCTCGAAACCTTATCATTGAAAAGAGTCATGCATCAGATGGCCGTGTCACTTCTCAGTTGAGAACAAACGGGGCAGGGCACATTGATATGCATAAAGTTTCAGACATAACTGCATTGCATGGGGTCAATAATGGAATGAGTTGTCAACAAAAGGAAATTTCGAGACTGGTTTTCACAAAGACGGATGAGGTCAAAGTCCGCGGCAATGATTCATCAAGCTTGGAGGGTATCCCTTTAATGAGGGTAGATGACAGTACAACCACTAAAATGAGCCATTTGCTTTCAGGAGGCTTAAATCAGACAAATCATCCCATGGACATGAAAGCTACTGGAATTGATTTTCCTTCTGGGCAGCTGAAGATGGAAAGTGCTCTGGCAGGAGCCTTCAATGGTTCAAATGAGCATGTGTCAGTGAAGGAGCTCATTCCCCAGTCTCTTCATGCTTATGAGAAGTGTAATAGCACAAGTTTTCGGTTTGTGGAAGAAACTTCAAATAATTCATCAGGAGATGATTTATTTGATGTATTGGGTGTGGAATTCAAAAATAAAATACTAAACAGCAATTTCAGTAAAGTAAATGGTGGTGGGCTTGATGGTAGCCCTGGGAAGATGGGCAAGGACACGTTGATTTCAGTGTTGAAGGACTCTGGTTCGGCTTTATACTCAACTAGTGAGAGCTTTTCAGAAAGTGGTGTTTTCCTGGGGGCTGGTGCTGGAGATGGTGATCTTTTAGATGCTGTAGTTACCAGAGCTCCGAAGCAATGTGCAGATGATGCTGTATCCTGTAAGACGACATTGACAAATATCAGTAGCTCCAGTGTCCCTAGTAGTTCTTCCAGCTATAGCTGCTTTAGTGCGCTGGACAAGGTGCCACGGGAGTCTTTTGGATTCCCAAAGCCTCTGGAAAAAATTGGGACAACAGCCCCTTGTTCTTTCATATCTGGCTGTAGCAAGGAGGGAACACGCAGTCATTCCTTCCATGGATCCCAGATTAGTTCCTGGGTTGAGCAGAGTCATGCAATGAAGCGTGACAGTAGTGTCTCCACTGGTTATTCCAAGAAGCCTGACGAACTGATGAAATCAAATCGTAAAAGGTTAAAACCTGGAGAGAATCCTAGACCCAGGCCAAAGGACCGCCAGATGATCCAAGATCGTGTAAAGGAGCTGCGGGAAATTGTACCCAATGGGGCAAAAGTAATGCTCTCTTTACTTATTTTCCCACTATTTACTATCTGCTGTTTAATCTTTATGATGTTCACATCACGATGCCTATATAACTTAAAATGCTATGGGCCTCAACAGTGTAGTATAGATGCTCTGCTGGAACGCACCATCAAGCACATGCTTTTCCTTCAAGGTGTCACGAAGCATGCTGACAAGCTAGAACAAACTGCCGAATCCAAAGTATATATATCTCTCTCTCTCCAGAGATATCGCGCATACTAGTGTGCATGAATATATCACCCTAGGTAGCTCATGAGTTTCTTGTCATGTAGATTATTGACAGAGAAGGTGGATTGCTTTTGAAAGACAATTTTGACGGCGGAGCAACATGGGCATTTGAAGTAGGTTCACAGTCAATGGTCTGCCCAATCATAGTCGAGGATCTTAACCCACCTGGTCAGATGCTTGTAGAGGTATTGACTATGATATCCTATTTACTTCATTCTCTCTGAAGTTTTCCAGATATGCCTTATTTACATTGGGGGTTGCAACAGATGCTTTGTCAAGAACGGGGTTACTTTCTAGAGATAGCTGACATTATCCGAGGATTAGGATTGACCATTCTTAGGGGGAAGGTGGAAGCCCGGAATGACAAGATTTGGGCACAATTTTCCGTGGAGGTGATCATCTAATTTAACACTTTGCCCCGCTATCATTTTCCATTCTTTGGCATATTGCAGAGTATCTACTTACAAAGGTGGAGTTCGTGTGTTTCAAGTTTAAGCGAATGCTGCCTTTTTCAATCATCAGTCTGAACTCATTCCTACTTCCTATGAGAGGATCTCCTCCTTTGTTCATTAAGCGCTGTCTTTTTCACTTTTGCAACTTTTTGCAGGCAAATCGAGATGTGACGAGGATGGAAATATTTATGTCACTCGTTCCTCTTTTGGAGAAAACTACCAAGGGCAGTCCAGTGCAGGAGACTGCTATGGAGAGAATTCAGATGGTCCAGCCCTGTATTGCTGCTGCATTACCCAAGATTGTGCAGTGACCACCTGCTTTATATTATCCTTGGTCTGGCTAAGTGTTGAGAGCGAGCTTGGTTCTTGCTTGCAATGACTAACATGGACTCCAGCCCAATTCTGTCTATCTGTTTTTACGTGGCTTAACTTTCTAGTATCTCCCGCAAAAAGATGATCCATGTCCTCACAGCACACCGCTCAATGGTCGACCCATGTGAATGTTGTGGGAGGGCTTTTCTAGGATGATTGATCTGCTCCTCTCGCACAATGGTTCGATATGGGATAGGCGGGGAAAATCTGCAATTCATTTGTTGATTTTTGTTGCAGTTGTTCCCGAGGGAACTTAACGTTGCTGGGCTGGACATATTGATCAAATTGTCTACTCGGGATTGGCCGTCTTTAAAATGTTTTGCCTGTTATCTTCGTGGAACTCCTTGTAATCTCTCACGTGGACTATTGTAATTTGTATTCTTTTCACTAATCTTGTTTGTCCGAGGATTTGAACATTCTCAAATGGCCGCTCTCTCTCTCTCTCTCTCTCCCTCTCTCTCTCTCTCAAGGGAAAGAATATGAGAAAGCAAAATCTCTACGTCATGTTAAACAACTTGTTATTTTCCTTGAGATCTTATGTTGCTTCCTCAAGGATCTACATTTTACTTGAGAAGCAAAAGGTTTTGAGGCAATGAGGGATAAAAAGAACTCTTTGCGAATTCTACAAACGATCTTTTTGAATGGACAATAGAAATGCTAATACAAAACGGGCTCCTCGAAGTTCTTACACATTTTAAAATGGGTCGTACAGGAGCGCCATGTGCCTAGCAGAAAAGGCGAAAGGATGATCTCGTGGCCACCGTCGAACTTGGAGGTATATGCTCCGAATTTGGGTATAAAAAATGATAAGTTATACTCCAAGTGGATGTCATGATCAAGCCAACATCGACATATTCTCTATTTTCTTAAGCATTGAAAGGGGGTGTGGTCGAGTCTATGATGGCCTAACCTGCTTATCACAATCGAAAGGGAAAACAAAGTGTTCAACATTGAAATTATAGTGCCGGGGGCTTCAAGATTCCCCACTGAAGCCTCCGTCTTCACTTTAAGAAAATATAGATACACTAATCATAAAAAAGCTCCTTTGAAGTGGGAAAAAAAGGGTTTCTTTAAAAATTCATGTAGGAGAGCTAGTTTTATAGAGATTTAAAGTAGAGATTTCGGAAAAAGGTGGGTTAAGTATATACAGTCTGCGTTTGGACTTTGAAAAGCACTTAGTGATGCTTCCTATAGTTGGAAGAACTTGATTCTAACTTAAAAGCGTTGTCACATCTATGTTGAAGTGCTAAGTGTGTAGATGGTAATTCGATGTCGTGTGGCCTGATAATTGGCATCCAATAGTTTCTTGCTTGGAAGATTTCTTCTCAGGATGTTGCATAATGTCGCTTCGCCTGAGTACAATGATTCCTTTATCATCTATCTCCAGCATATAGTTGGAATTGGCATCTTCCCAAGTTCGATTAATAGGTGCAAGCACAAACCCTAACCAAGTTTGATATCGCAATTCTCAAGACTGAATGGTTTGGTCATTGCAGCTCAGATAATGAAGTTTTCAGTAGTTAGGTGACTGAGATGCTATTTTAGTTTCATGGCAATAAACGATCGGAACAAACTAATGTGGTTTACCCTAAGTAACACCTAAGTTTTTGTCATATTGTGCGGTGTTGCTCGTGCTTAATTATATGCTCGAGATAATACCCAAAAGCTGGAATTTATGTTGCTTCTACTAATACGCACAAAATATGCATTGGGGACAGATGAAGACCTATGTATCTTTTGGTTTCGATGGAGCAGTAGGGGATTTACTACTTCCTGTTTGTTTCTCTATGTTATTTGGTGTGTGCTTGTACGTATAGCTTGCTGTCTTTTTTCCTCGATGAGTAGACTGAAGAGGAGAGAATGACGGAGATTTTAGGGCTCTTATTGGTGAAATACGCATGAACGGCACAGCCAAGTGCTTAAACAGCGCAGCACGCCAACTCCAAAAAGCCTAGTCTTAGGAATTGCAAAACTGGGGTTATAAGCAACTTCAACCCTCTAATGCAAGGGGAAGAGATAGAAGAGAAGCCGAACTAACAACGATATGATGCTTTGGAATCTACCATGTCGTGAACTCATGATTGCCCTTATCATCATGCTATCATCACCATTCTCGTGAACATGTACCAAATGGGAGTAATGTAATCGAATGTGCATAAATGAATCGGAGTGACCAAACCTCATTTCAATACAAAAGAACATGATTCCAAAAGGAGAAAATATTCAGTGAATGTGGGGTGCTGCGTTCACAAGCTCTCCAATCCATCAATCCGAAAGCTGGGTCAAGGAACTCATCTTCAACCATATTTCAACATCCATTCGGGATATTTCTTTTGTTTTATTTTGGACAGCTACCCGATATGAAAAGATTAAAAAGGAGTTATACCTACGAATGGAATTATTCTTCGGAAAGTACTGAAGTGTTTAGCCTAAAATTAAATGTTCGATGTTGATTTGATTTCTTAAGTGAAGGCTTTATTTAATTGGGCTTAAGGCCCTGTCTGCCCAAGTTGGGCCCAGAAAGCCCGGCCCATGGGAACAAGGCCCGTGGAAAGAAGGGGGTATAAAAGGAGAGAGAGAGAGAGAAAAACTCACGGTTTTATTGAAAAGAAAAAGACGTATGTTGTTACGCTTGCTCTCCCTCTCTCCCGTTTCCTTCAAAGTAAAACAGTGAAGCGCTTGAAGGAATTTTGCCTCCTCGGATCGAACAGACCGGATTCTCTTCCTCCATTGGCGTCGGTGTTTAATCGTGGCTAACAAGGTACGCTCGAATCCGTGGTGTGCTTTACGATCGGTGATATGTGTCGTTTTCTTGGGCTTCGTCTTCCGCATTGATTTAGGGGTTCGATTCGGTGTCGAATCCGCTTTTCGGGGATTCGTTATTCCCAACATTGGTATCAGAGCCCTAGTTCACGTTTTCCCGATCAATTTGATGCTTTTTTGATTGATTTTCGCAAAAATACCTTCGGCCGTACGGATCGGGCGAGAATTCCCGACACCCGAGCGTTGTTCGGCCATTTTTCCGACTTTTCGTAAGTCGAAATCAAATTGTGATGGCATAGGAAGAAAGGCGACGCCGAGACGAGTCCGGCGATGCGTCGAGCGCCGCCGGGAGACGCCGCATGCACCCACACGCGCGGCCGGAAGCCGCGCGCGTGGGCGCGATGCGCCCGGGCAGCCAGCTCGCCGGAGCGTGCGGCACACGCGCCGGTCGGTCGCGAACCGGCACGTGCGCGCGCCGACGGCGAACCGGCACACGCCGGTCCGCGGACCGACGCATGCTGACGTCATCATGACGTCACCCAACGGCCAATAACCGCCTGGGGGTGACGTCATAGATGACGTCAGCAATGACGTCGGTTGGCTGGGCGACGACCCGACCCGCAACCCGACCCGACCCGACCGCGGACAGGCACGCGCCCGGCACGTGCCGGATGACGTCTGCGTGACGTCATCCTACGCACGCGCGCGGCACGTGCGGTCGATCCGTTCGACCTGGTCCGACCGGCCCGAGCGGTTCGACCGGCCTGTCCGGTCCGACCGGTCCGGCGACCGACGACCGTTGACCGTTGACCGTTGACTTTGACCGTTGACTTGAGCGTTGACCATTGACCCAAAAAAAAAAGAGAAAAAGAATGTGTTTCTTTTTCAATTAAGTCTATGAGGATTATATGTAATCCCTTATTTGTTCTCGCATTTGTTGCGGAACAATGCCTCCCCCGAGGTTGCGCACACCTATTCGCGCGATTCCGATGAACAAAAGGAAAAGGCTGTCTAAGTTGATAGGCGAGGCGGACCGATCATCGATGGGAGAGCGGTGACTTAATTGATCACGTCCTTGATGTCAACGTGAAAATTCAACAGGTCATATGGAATGGTCGTCCTATGTCACAGTCAGAGATGGTGTGATTTTTTATAAACACTCTTCCACCTGAATGGCAAGATGTGTTGAATCGCATATGGGATGTCAACGGAGCTGCTTCCTATAAGAAAATTGTGATGAATTTTGTAAATGAATATTCTTGTATTGTTTCAAGGGAAAAGATCAAGAAATTGAACAAAATAGGATCTTTCCCAGTTCGTGTGCTGACTTGGTGTTAGTTGTATTGATTGATATATGTTAAGTGTGTTTTGTGAACATATTATGTAATGATTACTACCTATTTGTATTGATTGAAAGCATTATTGTTTTATTGGATATTATTTATCCGTTGCTTTTTACATTATTCTTTGGTTCTTTGTGGGTAATTAGCGAGGGTAGTTATAGAAGTTTTTGTAACTTCATAGAATTGATTTTGCATATGACAATTATATTAATGATAATTTTAAGTTAGGATTTTTGGAGGATGATTGGAAACGTAGTGACCTTTTGATTCTAAAGCCTTACTTAAAATTATTCATTAATATGATGGGTCTATGCAAATAGGGATGCATAAATGATAGGCATTAATAATTCGTGCATATTTGTCGATTTGTTCGAGATCAATGGCTTGACCACAAAGAGCATAGTTGCCGAGCTGAACAAAGGTGAAAAGCTTAATGGTGACAACTATGAGATTTGGCAAAAGGAAATCCAGTATGTGCTGGAAGAGCAAGAAGCACTTGAGGCTCTTGTCATGACCATGGTAGAACCCGAAGAGGGACCCACCGAACAAAGACAAAAAGGACAAAGAAGCTTTTTCGTGTGGAAAAGAATGAACTCTCTAGCTCGCATCACGTTGCGAGCAAAGCATGGAAAATGATGTCATGCGAGAGTTTCGGCGTTTTGACAATGCCAAAGAAATGTGGGAGGCACTGGAAGCTAGGTTTGGTCATACTTCGGTGACTAGACTGAGGCAGCTCACTATCAGATTTGACTCTTATAAGAAGCCTCATGGTTAGACCATGAAGCAACATCTTAGAAAGATGTCAAATATGATAACTGAGCTGAGAGACGCTGGCCATGTCCTCACAGATGAACAGCAAGTGCAAGCAGTGATTCGTTCCTTGCCTCAGAGTTGGGAGCATATGAAGGTGCACCTGACTCATAATGAGAATATCAAAACCTTTGAGGATGCAATGCGTCATCTTGAGCTGGAAGAGGACCGCCTGTTGGCGGCTAAGCTAGATGCTGAGCTTTATTATGCTGGTTCTAGCTCAAATGGAGCTTCGAGCTCCAAGCGCAAGCACCCTAACTGGTTTGATAAGGGTAAAGGCAAGGAAGAAGCTGGTCCTTCAGGGAAGAAACCCAAATTTAACCAACATGATAGAGGAAAGCATCCTCACATGAAAAAGCTAGCAAGGGTGAAATGCTACAACTGTGACAAGAAGGGTCATTATGCTCGCGACTGTCGTGAGCCAAAGAAGGTATGCACCCCTTGTACTTTTCAGAACTTTGCTTATGTGTCAAGTTCTGTGTTCTTAACTCGAGTCTAATCCTTTGTGGACTGTGGATTCG
Organism: Eucalyptus brandiana; assembly: GCA_014182725.1. Taxonomy (NCBI): domain Eukaryota; kingdom Viridiplantae; phylum Streptophyta; class Magnoliopsida; order Myrtales; family Myrtaceae; genus Eucalyptus; species Eucalyptus brandiana. Next base: position 9,082,104 of record CM024677.1, on the reverse strand, counting down.
GGGCGACGGACCATGTAGCGAAGGATAGAGGATCCTTCGTGGAATTCCGATGAGTACCTACCGGAACTAAGTGGATCTATGTGGGAAACAACTCCGAGTGAAGTGAAAGGAATTGGCACATGCCAAGCGAATATGCGTGGTGGACGCACTTTGTTCCTTCATGATGTGCTTTGTATACTCCGGAGATTTGTCGGAATTTAGTATCGTATTAGTGTTGGTTAGATTAGGTTTTAATATGAACTTCGTAGTAGAGGTGTGAATTTGTTTTTGAATACAAATTACTATGGTTGTGGCTATTTTCTAGATGGTTTTATTGTATTAGATGTTGATTATGTTAATGCTAATATTTGTTATTCCCTTCTCACGTCTCCTAATAAATATGATAATGATGTGAATGTGTGGCATGCAAGACTTGGTCACATTGGCCAACAGCGTATGAATAGACTAGCCAAAGAGGGCTTGTTAGGCAATATTGAAAAAGTCGATTTGCCCGTATGTAAGCATTGCCTAGAAGGGAAAGCAACACGAAAACCATTTGGAAAAGGAAAAAGAGCTGAATTTCCTCTGCATTTAATCCATTATGATGTCTGTGGTCCAATGAATGTGAGAGGAAGGCATGGGGCTGTTTATTTCATCACATTTATTGATGATTATACTCGATTCGGATATGTTTATTTGATTTCTCATAAATCTGAAGCAATAAGTTGTTTTAAAAGGTTCATGAACCTGGTAGAGAATCAATTAGACAAGAAAATAAAAGCATTGAGATCCGATCGAGGTCGAGAATATTTATCGATGAGTTCAGAAAATTATGTGATGAAAAAGGAATAGAAAGACAGTTGTCTATTCCGTATACTCCTCAACAAAATGGTGTTGCGAGAGAGAAGAAACAAAACCCCTTGGAAATGGTTAGGTCCATGATGGCGTATGCTAATTTACCTATCACCTTTTGGAGTGATGCGTTATTAACGCCTTTGCCTATATACTTAACCGGGTGCCTTCCAAATCGGTTACTTCCACTCCATATGAGTTATGGACGGGTAGAAAACCGGACTTAAGTTTTCTTAAGCCATGGGGTTGTGCTGCCTATACACATGAGTCCTCTCACAAGTTTGGGAAATTAGGTCCCGGAGGAAAGAAGAGTATTTTCATAAGATACTCGGAACACTCGAAAGGGTATGTGTTCATTGGTGAGCGGGAAAGTGGGAGTATAAGCGAATATGAATCTCGAGATGTAAAATTCTTAGAGGATGAGTTTCCTAAGAAGGGCGAAATAGGGGAAGATAACTCCCTATTTGAAACCTTGGATCAAGATAAAGATATTAGTGGAGTTCATCCAAGTGGGAGCACAATAGAGAATGATGTGCAAAGTGTACAATCTCCCATACGGCGAACAAGTCGCCAAAGTATTCCCCGTCGACGTTTTGACATTGAAGGGGAAACTTTTATGGTTGCTCCACAAGATGAGGATGAGTCAAGAAATATCAATGAGGCTCAAGTGCCCTAGTAAGGAAAAATGGATTAATGCAATGGAAGAGGAAATGGAGTCAATGGAATCAAACCAAGTCGGGAACTGGTTGATATTCCAAAAGGACGCAGAGCTATTGGGAACAAATGGGTTCTCAAAATAAAGCGAAAGGCTGATGGCTCGATAGAAAGGCATAAGGCTCGCCTTGTGGCGAAGGGGTATAATCAACGGGAAGGAATTGATTATGAAGATACGTTTTCTCCCGTAGTAAGATTTACCTCGATTCGCATTATTATTCGGCAATAGTGGCTAGTCGGATCTTGAGTTACATCAAATGGATGTAAAGACTGCTTTCCTCAATGGAGAATTAGAGGAGGAAATATATATGGAACAACCTGCTAGTTTCATAGTAAAAGGCCAAGAAGAAAAGGTATGTCGACTTTTGAGATCGATATATGGCCTTAAGCAGTCATCAAGACAATGGTATATACGTTTTCATAATGCCATAATGGCATATGATTTTACAATGATTGATGAGGATCATTGTGTATATATCAAAAGATCCAAGGATCAATTTGTGATCATATCATTATATGTTGATGATATACTAATTGCGGAAGCAATATGGAGTTGGTTAGTACCGTTAAGAGATGGTTGTCTTCTAACTTTGAGATGAAGGATATGGGTGAGGCTGCATACATTCTTGGAGTTAAGATTTCAAGAGATCGTTCGAAGAGATCGTTGTCTCTTTCGCAAGAAACCTATATAAATAAGGTTCTTGAACGATTTCGTATGCAAGACTGTAAACCCATAGACACTCCTATTGCAAAAGGTGAAGGATTGAGCCATAGGCGTGTCCAGGGGACTCCACAAGAGAAGGAACAAATGAAACATGTTCCTTATGCTAGTCTTTGTTGGGAGCTTGATGTACGCTATGATGTGTACAAGACTCGACATATGTTTTGCGGTTGGAATGGTGAGTAGATACCAATCCAACCCGGGTCCAACACATTGGAAAGCCGTGAAGAGAATACCGAGGTATCCGAAGGGAACCGCGATTTCAAGTTGAATTACCAAGGAAAGGATCGCGACTTGAAGGCTATTCGGATGCGATTGGGGAGGAGATTTAGATGAAAGGAAATCTACCTCTGGATTTGCTTTCTTCGAACAATGGCGCCATATCATGGAGCGGTAAGAAAGCAAACGTGTATAGCCTTATCCACGATGGAAGCTGAGTTCGTGGCATTATCGGTAGCGGTACAAGAAGGAGTTTGGCTTAAGAGATTCTTGGATCATTTAGGTGTTATTGAGAAAGCTGCAAATCAATTATTGGTTAATTGTGATAGCCAAGCGGCTATAGCGTACACCAAAGATCCAAAGTATCATGGCAAGACCAAACATATAGATACCAAGTATAACTTTGTAAAAGATATGGTTGCACGAAAGGATGTGAACTTACGGTACATATCTACGCATAGAATGGTAGCGAGATCCTATGACAAAGCCGATACCTAGAGATGTGTTTTGTGGTCATGTAAAATCTCTAGGATTGCGTAGAGTCTGATGTACTAAATTGTAATTTCCCTGAGTTGTTCACATTTGTGAGATTTTGTTTTTCATTGATTAATGCCTATGAATCTATGTGTGATCTTTATGCATCTTAATGCTCAGTGCATTATTTGAGAAGTATGTCGGACAGATATAAGATTAGCCCACTCACACGGGTAATCGCCTCTATTTCTTGTGTGATAAATAAAGATGAGACTGTTTTTAAGCTTATTATCTAGGTGATAATCGAGAGCTCAAGCTTAAAATACGAATGTCGCCTTAACTGAGTGTTAAGATGAGGACATAATTCTTACGATGTCCGAAAGTAAAATACCCCACATATTTTACTCTATCTGTCTAAGATGCCAGATGTGAGTTCTGATAAATTTTGTGATTGAGTAGATACGTGAACTCAAGTTAGACATTAGGTATGTCTGAACTATCATTTGTACGGTATTGAAAAATGTAGACATACGCTCCATGGGAAAGGAGTTAATACCGTAATACGTATTTCATACTACGTATGCATGTGACGACCAATAAGAGTGGCAAAAAGTTTGATCTCAACTTTTATGACGTGTGAGACTCTTGAGGAAAAGAGTTCCTCAATTTTTTTTTTTAGTCCCCTCAGGACTCTTACTTATTCTCAAAGTTTCTATTTAGTGTTTGCTATCTTAGGGTGTTGCCAATGGTCATGAGATGATTCGATCTAATGGGGCATTTCTAGAAAAGCAAGCTGGACTGAAATTGAGAGTTTGAAGGAAAGAGGAAGATCGATTTTGGAGAATCACATTGTGGTTTTGTATTCTTTGGTCGACCAATTATGACTGTCTTTGTGATAATTATAATTGTGAATACAATATATATATATCATGTTTAAAAGAGATCAAGAGAGATATAAATGTGATCGATCGATTTAGGGTACTGCATACTAAATCTACTCAGAGTGAGACGCCCATTATGAGCTGCTATATATTCCGACGGATGATGTATAGCAACGAGCTCTCAAAGTATCTTTGGTCGCACGGATTATTCACCGGTATGAATGTTGAAGAGAGGTAAAGAGAATCTGTTCGGCCCACCATGTGCGAGTGGGAGATGAAGGCTTTATTTAATTGGGCTTAAGGCCCTGTCCGCCCAAGTTGGGCCCAGAAAGCCCGGCCCACGGGAACAAGGCCCGTGGAAAGAAGGGGGTATAAAAGGAGAGAGAGAGAGAAAAACTCACGATTTTATTGAAAAGAAAAAGACGTACGTTGTTACGCTTGCTCTCCCTCTCTCCCGTTTCCTTCAAAGTAAAACAGTGAAGCGCTTGAAGGAATTTTGCCTCCTCGGATCGAACATGACCGGATTCTCTTCCTCCATTGGCGTCGGTGTTTAATCTGTGGCTAACAAGGTACGCTCGAATCTGTGGTGTGCTTTACGATCGGTGATACGTGTCGTTTTCTTGGGCTTCGTCTTCCGCATTGATTTAGGGGTTCGATTCGGTGTCGAATCCGCTTTTCGGGGATCCGTTATTCCCAACATTAAGATATGGTCTTTCTTATGTGCTCCAATGCTTTTGAGTCGGATGCATTTGACGTTGCTTTCTGCTTTTTTTTTTTCTTTTTTGGCGAAAAAAAAGAAGGGTTGAGAATTGTTCGTATTTTGAAACTATAATGACAAAGCCTTTATTCTCAATAGAAAAATAGAAAGCATATTCCCTTCATACCCTGCCAAGTAGGAACAATGAATTTAATTTTTATATATATTGTGAACAATGCGGACTTAGATGCATTATCTTTGTTACATTTTGTTGTCCCGGAGATAAGGGGAGTTGATACTTTGACTATTTCCAGATTGCTTGTAAAATAGTATCTAAGATTATTGAAATAGTAGTCCTTTTTCGAAGTCTGATTTGTTTATTCTCCAAAGCATTTTGAATTAACCTCGACCGGACCCTTCGCTTATCAGAATCTTCCATGTTATACTAAACTTATACAGTCCATAACTCTTATCATATACCACCTTGAAATCGGTGTTGATGGGCACTTCTCTAAATTCGATCAAGGTGGATTCCACGTGGTTCGACATTGAAAATTAAAAAAAAAAGTTCTAAACCTATTATATTTATATTAATTCAATTCTAAATATTTCAATTATGCTAATTTAATCCTAAATTTTTTAATGATGTGCCAATTGAGTCCATTTGACTAATTTAGGCCGGACATTATTGATATGCATGCCGGCGGTTTAACGTGGCATGGCCATCATTGACATGGATGCCTTGATGAGGTTTGGGCTAGGTGACGGCACTGTGATGCCCTCACCCAATGCTGGCGAGGGTCGGCTGGCAACCCTTGTTGGCATTCGGTCCACAAAAAAATGAAAAAATAATAGAAAAAAGAAAAAAGAAAAAAATTATTAAAAATGTTATTAGTGCCAGTTGCGCAATGTGTTGGGGAAATCTTCTTGAAGTGTTTTGAAACTGACAAAACGTTTCCATCAGTCTAGTCTGAAGGCTTGCAAACTCTGCTGTTTAAAGTCTGAAGACCTCCGGACAGCCAGACTCAAGATTTAAAGTCTATCCTCTTTGACAGTTTCTAATCCGTTGAAGAAAGGCGATCCAGAATTGGATGTTTCATTAAGGATATGACCTTATCGACTGGAGAAAATCTCTCGGCTGGATATGACATAACGGAATCCCTTTAAATTGATCGAGATTGATTCGATGATCAAGGATCCGATGATTGGCAAAATATTCGTGAAAGGTTCTACTTATGGAAACCGAGATCCTGATTGTATGGGCGAACATGATTGATGGGCTATCGACACGTTCCTTTAATAGCTCAAATAATCTTCTTAATTGATTCCGTCCAACGGGTAGATTGGAGGAATTCTTTTGGTAAGTGCCAACGGGTATGATGGCATGAATGATTATATAAGGAAGACGTTCTAAGTTGTTCGAGGAGTGCGCGATAGAAGAATTCCAAAGTCTGAAGCTTCCTGTTGTTTATTCAATTCATTTGAGCGAAAAACTTGTACTCAAAAGAGAGTTTATACTTGTGAGAAACCTTGAGGAAGTGTGATAGAAAATCTACACTGTGGAATCAAGGAAGAACTGTCTTGTAACATCTCTTTTGTTCATAGTGGAATCCAGCCGACCATTGTCGGTGCGGGAAGAGTGGACGTAGGCTTAAGATAAGCCGAACCACTATAAACCTTGTATTTAATATTCTCTTTCCTACTCTTTACTTTACTTTGATCGTAATTCATTTTGGTTAAGCAAAAGAGTATTTCCTTTCTATTATCTGCTTAGTATTACAGTGGAATCTCGAGAAATTGTTTTTGCACCTATTCACCCCCCTCTAGGTGCTTATACTAGCTACATCAATTAGTATCAGAGCCTGTGTACTCACTTTGTTTGAAGTGTTTTACTTCAGAGTTAAAGATCCATAGCTAGTATGTTGGCTCCAGGGCTGGTAGAAGGGCAAAGTAATACCAGACTACCTTACTTTGATGGAAATGATTACAACATATGGAAAAACAAAATGAAGGCGTTTCTAAGGTCAAAGGATCCTCTGGAATGGGATGTTGTAGAAAAAAGGAATCACTCCTAAAACTGCACCTGTCTCAGAAAGAGGAAAAGATACTGTGGAGTCTAGCCAAATAACTCAGGAAGAGATAATCAAGAGACAAGCTCTTGATGCAAAAGCAATTTATTCTTTATATTGTGCTTTATCACCCACTGAATATAACAGAATATCTTCTTGTGTTACAGCTAAAGAAGTCTGGGATAGATTACATATTACCTATGAAGGAACTGATCGAGTGAATGAGACCAGAATCAACATTCTCCTCGGTCAATACGAAGCCTTCAGAATGAAATTGGGAGAATCTATAACTGACATGTTTAGTCGTTTTACAGATATCGTAAATGGTCTTGAAAATCAAGGTCAATCAATTTCTGATCCCATGAAGGTATATAAGCTACTGCGAGGACTCTCCAAGGATTGGAATCACATAAAGACCTCAATCAGAGAGACCCAAAGAATCATGCCACTATCTCGTTGATGAGTTGGTTGGAACTCTTGATCTTATGAAGTAGAACGAATCAATGAAGACGAAGACCCTAAAGGTAAGAAATCCATTGTATTAAAATCCAATGATGATTCTGATGTTGCAGACTCTGAAGACGATATTGACGATGAGGAGCTTGCTCTCATGATAAGAAGATTCAGAAAGCTGAATAGAAAAGGAAGAAGATTCAATCCAAGGAAACAGAGTTTTCAAAAGTAACAGACTAAGTCTATTGAGGATGATGAATTAAACAAAGATGTAGTCTGCTTTGAATGTAAGGAAAAATGGACACATCAGACCCAACTGTCCTCTTCTGAGGAAGAAGAAAGGAAAAGCTGAAAAGTATCGAAAGGCTCTTAAAGCAGAAACCTGGAGTGATACAGAATGTGAAGAAAGTGATGATAATTATGCCAATATATGTCGATGGCACAATCGGATTGATTCAAACTCCGAGACAGGACTCGGACAGTGAATTTGAGGTGAGTAACTTCAAAATCCCTATTAAAGTTTCTAAATACATTGATGAGTTGTGTTTTAGTCTTAAGACTTCTCTTAAAAGAATTTCCGAACTCAAAAAGGAAAATTCTGCCTTAAAACAACAAGAAAATGTTTTGAAAGAAAATGTGAAATGTTTAGATGTGAATGTTTCTTCTCTTAGAGAAAGTGAAAATAATCTTTCAAAAGAAAATGCATTCTTGAAAAATGATATCTCAAATATTTCCAAAAGATTTTCTATAGGATCTGAGAAACTAGAAAAAATACTTTCTGTTCAAAGACCTTATTTCAACAAATCTGGTTTGGGAATGACTGTTGAAACCATTCCTTTAATTGATTTTCCTAAAGTGAAGGAAAGAATCAAACAAAGACCCTCAAGAGATGCTTACAAAAATCATTTTAAAAGGACTTTTGTAAAAAACCGGAGGTCGCAATGCTCTCGGATGTTCAAAATGCAACAAGTGCGAGATCATTTTGAGAAAGAATGTCCTATGGTTTGGAGACCTGTCAATAAAGTTTGGGCAAAAACCGCATATCAGACTAACTCAAAAGGACCCAAGAAAATATGGGTACCAAAGAAAGCTTGAGTCTCTTTTTAAATGCAGGTCACTATCAAGAAAAATGTGAAATGGTACCTGGATAGTGGATGCTCGAGACACATGACATGAGATTCAAATTGTTTCATAAAGCTTGTTCAAATGAATGGTGGAAAAGTTTCTTTTGGAGGAAATAGCAAAGGAAGAATAGTGGGACTTGGAACTGTGAGGATTGGAAACCTCACAATAAACAATGTTTCTTTAGTTGAAGGACTCAACTACAATCTGCTCAGTGTCAGCCAGTTATGCGATACCGGTTTCAAAATCTACTTTCAAGAGGGAATATGTTCAGGAACTAGTAAAGACTCTACTCAGTCATTTATGGGTCGAAGGCATGGAAATATCTACCTCCTGGATGTGAAACCAGATGAATCACAATGTCTAATCTTAATCCAAGACGAAGCGAGCTTATGGCACAAAAAGCTTGGGCATATTAACATGAAGTAGATAGCCAAAATCTCAGCAAATAAGCTTGTTCGTGGTCTACCCAATTTATCATACCAAAAGTCTGACTTATGTACACCATGCATATTGGAAAAACATGTAAGAAATTCTTTTAAACCAATAAATCAAGTTTCCACTAACCGTGTATTGCAGCTTCTGCATATGGATCTCTTTGGACCAACCAGAACACAAAGCATTGGAGGTAAGAAATATTGCCTAGTAATTGTGGATGATTACTCACGATTTACTTGGGCGTATTTCGACGACAAGTAAGTCGAAACTTTCTCTTACTTTGAAAAATTTGCTAAAAAGGTTCAAAACGAAAAATGATATGTTATTTCAAGTATAAGAACAGATCATGGAGGTGAATTTGAAAATCAAGATTTTACAAAGTTTTGTGATAAATCTGGTTTTTAGCATGTGTTCTCTTCTCCATATACTCCAGAGCAAAACGGAGTTGTGGAAAGGAAGAATAAATTTCTTCAAGAAATGGCTAGAATTCTTTTAATTGAAAGCAATATCTCTTTACGATTTTGGGCTGAAGTAGTTTCAACAGCATGTTACATTATTAATAGAGTTTTTCTAAGGCCTATTCTAGAAAAAACCCCCTATGAACTATTCAAAGAAAAGAAGCCCATTGTTTCATATTTTCATGTATTCGGATGCAAATGTTTCATATTGAAAAATGCAAATGATCGAGTTGGTAAGTTTGAAGAAAAGTCAGATGAAGGCATCTTCCTCGGATATTCAACCACAAGCAAATCGTACAGAGTCTACAATAAGAAGACTCAAACAGTGGAAGAATCAATGAATGTCAAATTCCAAGATTCTATACAAAATGAATCTATTCAGACTCATCTTGAAGAGACTGAACCTGCTCCAGACTCTACAAAGTCTAAATCTCAAGAAGCAGCTCAGACTTTGAAGGACCAGCAACAAGTGACTGTTGAAGATTCAAGTGAAGGAAGTGATCATCAATCTGACAAATTAACCAGCAACTGGAAGCATAAGTCCAGTCATCCCAAAGATCTTATCATTGGCGACATCAATGAAGGAATTTGCACAAGATCCAAAAGGCGCGAAGAGTCTAGTGCTGTGGCTCTTATTTTTGAAATAGTTACCAAAAGCATAGAAGAAGCTTTATCTGATGAAAGCTGGATTGAAGCCATGCAAGAAGAACTCAGGCAATTCAGTATCAATGATGTCTAGGAATTGACTCATAAACCTAAAGGTAAATCTGTTATTGGAGCTAAATGGGTTTTCAGAAACAAGATGGACGAGAAAGGCAAGGTCGTAAGAAACAAAGCAAGACTCGTGGCCAAGGGATACACGCAAGAAGAAGGGATCGACTATGACGAGACTTACGCACCAGTAGCAAGGTTAGAAGCAATTCGTTTATTACTTGCATTTGCTTGTCATAAAAATTTTAGGTTATTCCAAATGGACGTCAAAAGTGCTTTTCTAAATGGATTCATCCATGAGGAAGTCTATGTGGAACAACCACTAGGGTTTGAAGACCCAAGGAAACCGGACTCAGTATTCATACTCAAAAAGGCCTTATATGGCTTGAAACAAGCACCTCGAGCTTGGTACGACATGCTGAGTAAGTTTTTAATTCAAAACGGTTTTGTGAAAGGTAAAGTAGACACTATTCTATTTATCAAAAAAGAAAGCAAAAGTTTTGTACTAGTTCAAATATATATTGATGATATTATATTCGGATCTCCTAATGCAAGTCTGTGCAAGAAATTCTCTAAGACTATGCAGGATGAATTTGAAAGGAGCATGATGGGTGAGTTAACCTTCTTTCTCGGGCTTCAAGTGAAACAACTAAAGGAAGGAACCTTTATTCGTCAAGAAAAATATGCTAATGATCTTGTCAAAAAGTTTGGACTGGACAATTGCAAAAAGACTGACATTCCAATGTCAAGTGCCTTGAAGATAGACAAAGATGAAGAAGGAAAGAAAGTCGACCATAAGCTATACAAGAGTATCATTGGCTCACTTATTTATCTTACTGCCTCTAGACCTGACATTTTGTTTAGTGTTTGCATTTGTGCCAGATTTCAATCAGATCCTAAAGAATCTCATTTAAGTGCTGTAAAGCGTATTATCAAATACATTGCTTCAATTTCAAGCATTAGCCTATGGTATCCTAAAAGAGGAGACTTTACTCTTCTTGGATACTCAGACGCAGACTTAGCCGGTTGCAGAGTTGATAGAAAGAGCACCTCGGGTACCTATCAACTAATTGGAGGCGGGGACGGTGTCTTGGTTTTCAAGAAAGCGAGTACGGTAGCTCTCTCAAAGACGAGCGAGTATGTAGCTCTTGGAAGTTGCTGTTCACAAATTTTGTGGATAAAACAACAGCTAAGAGACTTTGGAATTGAAGATTCATGCACAGAGATTAACTGCGACAACACCAGCGCTATCAATCTCACCAAAAATCAAATTCTTCACTCAAGAGCAAAGCATATAGAGATTCGACATCACTTCATTAGAGATCATGTTCAAAATGGAGAAGTTTCGATTCAGTATGTTGATTCAAAAAATCAACTGGCGGATATATTCACAAAGCCTTTGGAGAAAAATCAATTTGAAACCATCCGTTCCAGACTCAACATTTTAAGGTATGAGGAAATCAAAGTCTAAAGACTCTTAGACTCAGATATACAAGACCTTGACTGTAAGTTAGTCTCTCTCTCGAATCTTATCTTGAAAAGGTACGATCGTCGAACCGTGTCTTTTTATTGCTATCTTTAATCGGCGTAATTATTGCAACCTTTCCTTTTCGAAAAAGAAGTTATTTTTTGAAATGACTATTTTCGCGGAAAAAGGACAGTTATTTTGAAAATGCATCTTTTTATTTTCCTTTGTGACGATTCGTATACCTCTCTTTTTAACCAATCGTGTACTGTTGATTCCTCTTCATTTACTCTCAAAAACCCTAGAAATCATCGATCATCCATTCCTGTTTTCTTCCCTTATTTAATCTTCGAAAAAGTTGTTATCTTTCTTGGGAAAGTCAAGCAAGGAATCTTCCAAAAACTGAGAAAGATGTCATATTCAAGAAAGTCATCAAGAATTGCAAGCAGGGGACCATGGTGAATAAGTGAGGGGCCTACGCACTTCGATCTCACCGAAGAAGAAGTGTCTCCAGATCAGCAATAGAGCCCACAACATTCTCGGCAGCGTCATTCTCCACCATCTAGTCCTCAAAATGTTGGTCATCATTAAGAAGAAGAAATCATTGAAGACGAGATCTGTAAGAGTTCAAAGGCCCTCTTTTATTTATAAGCTTTATCTTGCTTTAAAAAGGCGGTACTCCATTGAACTACGTCGATGATTTTCTTAAAGACAAAGGATATGGGAATGAATATATCTTTTTGCGGAAAATGGAAAGTTTGGGAATTGCTCGTAAAGGGGTGGTAGAAGAAACTCTTGCGAATATCCCAAGTGATTCTCGTGATTGGGGAGTTAATCCTGTAGATGGGAATGATGATGACAAACTGTACAGCTAATTTCAATCGAGGATGGGTATTGCGGCGGAAAATCGAGGAAAAAGAGGAGAGTTGTTTAGATCGAAAGAACAGAAGGATCTATACTAAAAACTGCTGAAGCGTGGGGTGATAAACCCTAGGAGTGTAGATTTTGATTTTCTGGATGTTGTGAATGTGAACTTGAGGTAAAAGTTCGGTCATCTTCAACTTGAAAAGTTCTGCTCCGACACTACAGAGGCTTATGCTGAACTAACCGCATATTTCTATTCAAATCTTAGCTTCTTGGATGCGAATAGATTCTCTTTCAGTGTCAAAGATCAAGATTTTGTTGTGGATATGAATATGCTGGTAGATGTGTTAGGAGTTGAGAGAGGAAGATATCAACCGATCAAAGTTTCTATTGCTCGGGCTATACTTTGGGAACCGGTGAAGGACAGGAGAACAGAGGAAAAGATCACCTACTTAAGGATGAGTGCATTCAACATCTTGCTTCACAAGATTGTGATCAATTGCCTCCGACCGAAATCAACTTCCAAGACTGATGTCTCAAGTTCAGAGGCAAAGCTGATGTATGCCATCCTCACTGGGAAAAGGTTTTCTCTTCCTCACACTATCATGTTCCACATGTATAGAGCCATGATGAAGGACAGAGGTCAACTTCCTTACCCAAGCCTTGTGACGAAGTTATTCAGACATCTGAGTATTCAACCTCCGCAAATCTTTTGTGTTCGATCGTGCGATCATATGGTGGTAGGACTGAGAATGGTGACCAAGATGCGTCTGAAGGAGCTAAGCAAGGAGTTGGAGAAATTTAAGGAGAAGACTCCTATAAAGTCTCATCAATTCTCTTCTGCATCAAAAAGGAAAGGGAAGGAGCCCATGGTTGCTCTACCCAAGAAAAGAAGAGCTCTCATCGTGGAAGATGAAGAGGATGACGATCTTACTATTTCGGCAATAACTTTGAAGAAGCTAAGTCGTACTGTTCCAGAGTCGATGGAACATCATGAGACAAAAGGAGAGGAAAGAGAAGGACAAGAGAAAGAAAAAGAAGAGAGAGAAGAAGAAGAAAAGAAGAAGAAGAAAAAAAGAAGAAGAAAGAGCGAGATGGCGAAAAAAGAAGCGAAGAGGAAAGACTTGAAGAAGAAGAAGAGAGAATGAATCAAGAGGAAAGAGAGCCTGAAAAACACTCTTCTCTACCTGAAGGCACAGAGACAGGGGGAGACAATGAGGGAGTTAGCCGCTCTCCAGCCGACCCAGAAGACATTCATGCCTCTCATTTTCCTGAAGAAGAACATGATGCTTCATCGCCAAATCTGCGCGATTATTCTGATATGCCATCATCTGCAGATCGTGCTGAAGCCAGTACGCAGACAGACAGCTCAGCAGATTTTCGCAGAATTATGGATATTCTCTTGGAAATGCGCGGTCAAATCTATGCTCTGAGATGCAAGGTTCAAAGCTTGCAGAATGCAGGTCAAGTTTCTTCAGTTTCATTGAAAAATCATATCCAAGCTCTCTCTGTTCAGATTCAGGCCAATGCAAAGGGTGAGGAGGTTGCACAACTGAAGGAAGACTTGAAAAGGCTGGAAGGGATCGTTCAGTCCATGGGAGATTTCCAGCTTGTCCGCGTTCCCAAACAATCTTGACTTTATTCCATTTTCATCTCAACCTTTTTAATACTGACAAAAAGGGGGAGAGATGCAAGATTTGAACACTTTGACTTTTAATCATTCTACTATTAATCGTGTGGTTTGTTGGATTGTTTGATTGATGTTTGACTTTAATTTTGTGTCTGGATTTCAATTTGGACTTGACTGCTTCTATTAAACTACTATTGATATCTTATAGATGACTTTATCATATTCAAGACTAATCTATTTTCTGTGGTTGCAGATTCTAGTGTTATTCATTTAGCCATTTATCTCTATAAGCATATGTGTTTGAGAAATGTTTTGCAGGTCAAAGTTGTCCAAATCTGCAGGAAAGTTTTGTCACCATAAAAAAGGGGAAGATTGTTGGAGAAATCTTCTTGAAGTGTTTTGAAGCTAACAAAACGTTTCCATCAGTCTAGTCTGAAGGCTTGCAGACTCTCTTTGTTTAAAGTCCGAAGACCTTTGGGCATGCCGGACTCAAGATTCAAAGTCTATCCTTTTTGACAGTTTCTAATCCGTTGAAGAAAGGCGATCCAGAACTGGATGTTTCATTAAGGATATGACCTTATCGACTGGAGAAGATCTCTTGGCTGGATATGACATAACGGAATCCCTTTAAATTGATCGAGATTGATTCGATGATCAAGGATCCGATGATTGGCGAAATATTCGTGAAATGTTCTACTTATGGAAACCGAGATCCTGATTGTATGGGTGAACAGGATTGATGGGCTATCGACACGTTCCTTTAATAGCTCGAATAATCTTCTTAATTGATTCCGTCCAACGGGTAGATTGGAGGAATTCCTTTGATAAGTGCCAACGGGTATGATGTCATGAAGGATTATATAAGGAAGACGTTCTAAGTTGTTCGAGGAGTGCGCGATAGAAGAATTCCAAAGTCTAAAGCTTCCTGTTGTTTAGTCAATTCATTTGAGCGAAAAACTTGTACTCAAAAGAGAGTTTATACTTGTGAGAAACCTTGAGGAAGTGTGATAGAAAATCCACACTTTGTGGAATCAAGGAAGAAGCGTGTCTTTGTAACATCTTTTTTTGTTCATAGTGGAATCCGGCCGATTGGCTGTCAGTGCGGAAGAGTGGACGTAGGCTTAGGATAAGCCGAACCACTATAAACCTTGTGTTTAATCTTCTATTCCCTACTCTTTACTTTACTTTGATCGTAATTCATTTTGGTTAAGCAAAATAGTATTTCCTTTCTATTATCTGCTTAGTATTACAATGGTATCTCGAGAAATTGTTTTTGCACCTATTCACCCCCTCTAAGTGCTTATACTAGCTACATCACAATGTAGAACGGTCGATATTTACATATATAATTATTGGTCGGATAGACTCAATTGACAAAACTGAAAATGTTTAGGACTAAATTGTGATATTTGAAATGTTTAGGATTTCATTGGCACAAGTGCAATAGATTTAAGAATTTTTTTTGGTAATTCTCCTATCTAGCACTAGCTGAGCTGAGCTTATACAGTCCAAAACCTTTATCATATACTCCCTCGAAATTAGGGTTAATGGATACTTTTCTAAATCTGATCAAGGTAGGTTTCACATGGTTCAACATCAATTTTTTTTTTTTAAAGTTCTAAACCTATTGTATTTACACCAATTCAATCATAAATATTTTTAATTGTGTCGATTTAATCCTAGAATTTTTCATGGTGTGTCAATTGAGTCCATTTGGCTAATCTAGGCTGGACATCACTCACATGGATACCAATAATCTAACATGGCATGGTCACCGTTGACACAAATGTCTGGACGAGATTTGAGCCGGGTGAGGGCACTGCAATGCCCTCACCCAATGTTGGCAAGGGTCGACTGACAATCCTTGTTAGCATTCAATCCACCAAAAAAAAAAAAAAATGAAAAAAATTATTAAAAAACGTTATCGTCAATCCTAGTTGTGCCATGTAGGACGATAAGTGTTTACATCAGTAATCATGCTTATAAGATAATGTTGTTTATACTAAATTAAAGGTAGTTCCTATCAACTTAATAGTGATACCAACTTAAGGTTATTGTAGTTTTGTTGAATCATTTTTGCATCTGCTATGGGAGAGAGTACTAGAGCAACGATGGAGCATCACATACTAGTTCGAAATTGCCTGAGCAGGCGGCGGCGTCGTCGTGGGCTGGCGGCGGCGAAGAAGAAGAAAAAAAAAAAGAGAAAAAGAAAAAATAATTATTAAAAATTAAAAATTATATTGTAAAAAATAAAAATTATAAAAATTATATTTTTAAAAAATAAAAATATTAAAAATTATATTTAAAAAAAAAAAAAATTTGATTTTTTAAAAAATATTTTAAAAAGAATTATACAATTTTCCATTAAATTTGTATTGCATAAAAATGTTTTAACAATTTTTTTTATAAAAAAATCATAAAAATGAATTTTTTTAGGTTTAGTTAAAAAAATTTCATGTTACAGTTTTTAGTTATTCAATGTTCACTTAAAATAAGAGAAACATGTGCATAGTCTAATTTTTTTTTATAAATACTTCGCTTTATAGGTTTTTTTAACTTTTTATTTTATTTTATTTACTATTTTAAATTTAATTTGAAGTTTTAATCCAATTAGCATATAGTAGAAATGGATTTTCTTAGAATATTAATAGGTTTTAGCAATACGGGTCAGGTCGGGTATGGATCGAGTATGAGCCACTTGATTTACACTACATGAATATGGGTCAAAACGGGTTAAATAGATCAAATATGGGTCGACCCATTTTCGACCTAATCCAAACTCGATCCGACCCATCCATTTGACGGGTCTAGTCATGGTCAACATTCAACTACATACAACTTCACTCAAAATCTTAAACTTATAAGATATGGGCCAAACTAAAATATATTAATTACTCCAGATGACACGAATTCTTCAACGTAGAATTCTTTCCGACACAATACCATGCAGTGAATCCACACTGCCAAATGATAAAGTCACATTGCCTTGTGACACTAGTTAACAAAAATTTATTACTTAATTAGTAAGCACGCGTTATTTTCTTTGATATGTATCATATTGTGCACAACCAATCAATGTCAAGGAGAAAGAAAAGAAGACCAAAACCGTATGCCACGTATGACGTAAATACCGCAAGGCCAGCGTACGAGTCAAATGGCTCTCGCAGCCATAGCCACCGTCGCTCGCTGCTCTCCTCTTTCCTTCCCCAAATCCAACTTCAGTCCTCTCGCTGTAATCCTTGTCGCCCGGTCGTCGTCGTAGATCAAACCGCATCTCAGGAAGTACAAGGCCATGGATTCTTCACTGTCATCCTCCGAAACGGCAGCCAAGAGTGAGAGAGTCACAGCTCTGGACGGCTCTTTGAAGTCCCCCATCACCGCCGATGTCGTCTCCGGCGCCTCCAAGAGGCTCGATGGCATCTCTGTCGACGGCGACGGCTGCCTCCTCTGGCTCGAGTCCCGTCCTAGCGAATCGGGGTACGTAACTCCACTTACCATTTTTCGTGATACAAAGAATAAACCAGTTAAACTGAGTGTTCGGGCAATATTCAGTTTCTGGGTATTGTGAATTGGTGCTGGAATGATGCTTTCGTGGATGCGAAACGATTGTCGGGTTGTTATCCTTGTGGTTTTGTCATGCGAATGAGTCTCGAGATTTTTCAGGGGTGCACTGACTTATGGATGGTTATTTTGGATATTCGATCGACAGTAAAATATGAATAAGAGTACAAAGAAAGTTGAAATAGCATAAGGTTACTCCATGTTCATTATTACTGGCACGATTTTCTCACACTCTCACCATGTTCATCAAGTTACAACCTTTTCGACTTCATTTTTCAATTCCATATACGCGGAGCATGGGTACCATTTTTCTGTTTTATAAATAGACACAAAATTGTTTTTTTTTTTTTTTTTTTTTGGTATTGGAGATAGACACAAAATTGTTCATGCGACGATAATCCCAAAAAACAAGCGTTGACTTATGGCATCAATGTCACACACGGGTCATTTAAGATTGGACAATACTTGAGGCGAGGATATCCGATTGACTTAGGCCAGGGGTAAAAACCGTCATGGAGGGGATTGAAAATTGATGGTGACGGGACTTTAGGATTAATACTATAAAATATTCTCAATTGTGCTTGTTGTGGTAAAAATATTTCAAATGTTTTTATATCACTAAAAATCCTAAATTTGCCTATTATAACAAAAATACTCCAATTTTTTTTTTGTATAATAAAAAATCCTGAACTTATACTATATTATAGATAAAACTGAAATAGAGAATATATATGTCTCACATATATCAGTTCGAATTTTTTTCATGAAAAAAATGAAAGTTAGAGGTATTTTTGTCATAATAGGTAAGGTTAGGATTTTTGGTCACGTATAAAAAATTTGGGGTTAATATAACGGGTATAGTTTAATTTTTTTTTCTTTTTGGTATTTGCACACAATTTGTCTTTTTATGCCATGTGGGCTGCTCCAAATGGGAAACACTCGCACGCCATAGGCGCTGGCGTTTGGAACAACCCACTATCAGTCTCACCTCCTTAGAAAAATCCACCTTGTACTAGGCCGTACGACTTATAAAGACCGAATGTTTGACATTGTAGCCATCTCCATTCGCTTTTTTTCCTCTATAAATAGGAGACCCTTGAGACCCCTCCTCACGAATAAGGCATTTTTCAGACTTCATCCCAGTCAAAACGGAGGCCTTTCACTCTCCTCTTTCTCCCTTCTGTCCGCATGCAAGTCTGTGCTCACTCGTCGAGCCATGGAGAGCTTGGAAATGGGTGTTGCGACAAGCCAAGAGAGAGTCGGATCCCTCGCTAGCGCAGGGAGGCAGTTGATGGGCTTTCCCAAGAAAGTGACGGCAAAAGTGGTGGAGGTGGCCAAGAAGGTGATGAAGCTCGGGCAAGATGACCCGAGGCGAGTCGTTCATTCACTTAAAGTAGGATTTGCACTTTCCTTAGTGTCGCTGATCTATTACCTCCAGCTGCTCTACGACAGCTTCGGCATCAACGCAATGTGGGCGGTCATGACTGTGGTGGTCGTCTTCGAATTCTTCGTTGGTAAGTTTATGGTAGACCCACAGTCAGATCTTCGTCGGATTTTACCGTATATCCATTCAGTTGTTTCCATTTACTAACTTAAAAAACAATTTCAGGGGCCACTCTAAGTAAAGGGTTGAATAGAGGATTAGCGACGTTGCTTGCCGGTGCACTTGGTGTTGGTGCTACTCACTTGGCGAGTCTCTCAGGAAAAAACGGCGAGCCCATAATGCTTGGTTTCTTCGTCTTTCTTCAAGGTAAAGTTATTGCAATATTAAAAGGAGAAATTAGAAAAGCACTCAAGAATTGAAGAATAACGGGGTATGACTTGATTGAGCTGAATTGCTGACTGACAATAATGTTGCAAAAATGCAGCCGCCGGTACGACGTTCGTGAGGTTCTTCCCCCGAATCAAGGCGAAGTACGACTACGGGATGCTGATGTTCATACTAACGTTCGCGTTGGTGTCGGTGTCCGGTTTTCGGGAAGACAAGATAGTGGAGTTTGCGCACAAGCGGCTCTCCACCGTCGTCATCGGTGGCAGCGCTTGCCTCATCATCTCGATCATCGTGTGTCCCGTCTGGGCCGGCGAAGACCTCCACCTGCTCATCGCTTTCAACATGGAAAAGCTTGCCAACTTCTTGGAAGGTACACACAAATCAATCTACAAAATTTTCCCAAAAAAAAAAAAAATACATAGGAAGGAAAATGTGAAAGAAAATTCTCCAAACCCTAAAAACAATGTCAAAAGAGATAAAACGTATTGTAGTTATAGGAAAAAAGATTGAATGCAACAATTTTTGTTTTCCTTAGGATTTGAGGTTGAATATTTGAGAGAATCAGAAGATGATAACTCGAATCGAGACAAGTCGCTTTTTCGAGAATACAAAAGTGTTCTTGGAACGAAAAGCAAAGAAGAATCTTTGGTGAGTACAAGTTCTTTTGTTTTTTCCTCTAATCTCTAGTTGACACTTATGCATGTGAATTGTCACTTAACTATACTCACATGATAATGACACATGATTATGTCAGGCAAATTTTGCAAGTTGGGAACCATGTCACGGCCAGTTTGGCTTTTGTCATCCATGGAAGCAATACCTAAAAGTTGGAGCTTTGATTCGTCAGTGCGCCTATAGGATTGAAACCCTTGAGAGCTACCTCACCACTAAATTCCAAGTAAGTTAGATGCTTGAGTGCATCAACTATGAGGGACTATTTGGGTGCACCGACCAATGAAGTTTATATATATTTTTAGATCATATGAGTTTCACTCGAATCCTGTCTTATTCAATGATAGATGTGAATTAGGCTCACATGTAATGCATGGAACTAAGAATTTTACATAATACTAGAGAATGTTTGACATTACATAATTTAAATAGGGTAAAATCATGCGCGTTGCTAGAAATTCTCTTTTTGTAACGTAATCACTCACGTCATTTTTAGGCGCCACCACAAGTTCAAACCAGACTCAAGGAGCTCTGCGCAGAGATGGGCATGGAAGCCGCCAGAGCTTTGAGGCAACTCTCATCTTCCCTCAAGACGATGACTACGCCGTCCTCCGCGACTCCCCACCTTGAGAAGTCCCAAACTGCCGCAAAAGCCCTGAAGTCGCTGCTCAAGACAACCTCCTGGAAGGATGCGACTGACCTCCTCGCCGTCGTCCACGCCACCACCGTCACCTCGCTCCTCATTGACGTCACTGACTGCACGGACAAGATTGCAGAGTCTGTCAAAGAGCTTGCCTCCCTTGCCGGCTTCAAGACTGCAGAGAAGGCGAAGAAGCATCTCAAGTGCGATGAAGTCGTGCTGACTGTAACTGCACCTGCGGTGACTGGTCAAATCGCCTCCAGCGCCGGTGTTGTAGATATGTAGGCATCGTATATACGAACGACAACGTACATAATACCTGGACTTTATGGATATTTAAGAAAGTTCAGGTATAATTACGACCAACGAGGAGCTTGACGAGAACGTTGCTAAAATTTTCATATTAGCTTTCATTCTGTCTGTACTTCATAAAAATAATATGGTCGGGCACGTTTTCTATCTTTCTTTTAATTGTTCATCCAAATTAGGGTAGTATCAACAGATATTTTACTTATGAAGTGGCAATGCATATGCAAATTAAAACTTAACAAATTTTTTAGGTTGATTAAGCTTCACTTTCTAACTTGCACATCCCGAAATCATGTAAAAAATCTCATGCATAATTTCAATCAGCGCAAACAACCAAGTTGTAATTTTTAAAGTATCAACATAATTCAGAATATTCATTAAAAGACGTATCATGGTATCTCCGAATTCACTTGAATAATACTTTTGTATTTTACCCATGATTAGCCATGGGTGCACTGTTCATGGTATTACCGGCACATGCTAAATTAAGACTAGTACAAGTCATAGCATACATAGTACTACCAGCAATACGGGATTGAGGACCACCAGACATTGGATTTATCTCATTTATCAATCTGCATTTGCCATGTAGGCCAAGAGACTGGTAACAGTCTTTACATTTTCCATATCAAAACACTCCAAAAACGTTCTTGTCATCCAAGCATATAGAGCAAGGTGGCGGACGTCTGTTGAAGATCCTTTATCGAGCACGGTGCTCTCGCCGGCGTATCTCATACAATCTCCACCGTCGATGCATAAGGGATGCCTTAGCGATTGAGATTGGCCAAGATACAAAGAAATGTACAGTATGTGCTGGATAGAGGATCGATCAACGGCATCCCACTCAAGCACCAAACCAGTTTTGCACGCAGCATGTTGCCCTTCGAACCCCTCGAGTACTAGATACAAGTGACACGGCTGCGGATGTAGCATGATCCAAGACCATCCATGATGCGGCCATGTCTCGCACAAGGGCCTTGCTTGTGGGCAGCCCTAATCAATTCAAGCATGATCCGTCAACAAAGCGTGATCCGTCTATGCACGATGCAAGCAAAGGCCTGTGCACGGCCAGTGACCAACTCATGATCAACGTTCAGCCAGCCCCTGTTCAAACTGCGGTTGTTCAACTACTCTGTGTCAGGCGGCCATGCTGACCTTGATCTTACCTCTTACATGCGCCCATGGGTGTTTCCAAGGCATAGAGCCCTTGAGTGGCTTGATATGTAGACTTGACATGATTCAAACTCCACCGTTGGATCGGAGGGACGAACAATAGCTTGGAAAAGACTTGAACTTGAATAAATAGGGGTTGCTCCCCCTCATTAAGCTCAGCTCGTTCACAGTGAATACACTTGCCCCTTTGTGCCTACGATTCCTGTGAATGTGCGTGTGCGTATAAGGCTGACTTGGGATTATAAATCCTAAGGCCACATGGGTGATTGATCAATCGGAAACAACCGACCCATGACACAAGTCTCATCTTCACGTCGGATGAACTTCACAGTGTGATTTCCATCCAACTCGAGATTAATAAATCATAAATTCGAATAACAAAATTAAAATAATAAAAAGAAAAACATGATGGACTGTGATCTAAGCTACATGTGATTGATAGCGAAGAAAGATCTAGAAAACTATTTGACTATATCGGCCAATTGCACTAGAAAAACTTCATCAAACCAAATGCTTAGAGAATTCAATTCAGTCAAATTTATTATTGATTCGACAAAGAAGATTTTTTCAAACAGCATGAACGAAGCATTCTTTACCACTATAAAAGATAATCGAAGACAGCTTTTCTCGTAAGTTGTCTTATGTCCAGAGAATATTCGATGTTATTCTGATAACTTGTTTCTTGAAAACCCTATAAAATATAGTATCAGCATGATCATGGTCACACAATTATCTATGTCCTAGATCGATAGTTTGTGCCTTGTGCATCAATCGAGAATGTAGATCTACGTAGTGTTCCTGAAATTTCCAGAGTGTCTCTCATGTTTTAGTAGATAAATAGCTCGACAATTCAAGTTTGGATGACCGCATAGAACCATAATAAGTTCATTCTCTTATATGTTCATTAAGTGGCAGATGCACCACCAAAAAGCCGCCTGATGAACTCCCGAGAGTTCTTTTGTCATGAACACTTCAGCCACGGCCATTGGATAGAGCTGATTAATTTGACAAAGAATCTCTCTCCTTTCTAGCAATTGTTGTTAAAAATAAGTTGACGAATTGTGAACACGCACGAAGAATTCTTCATTCTTCTGCAGCAAGTCCACCAACACCGCACAAAATGAAACATGAGTAGGTGGTGAACACAGAAAGCAAATCAACAAAGGGACAACTTGGTGGGACTCTGAGTTGTTTTCCACCACATATATCTTCCTCACGGTGTCCTTGATGGTGATATTAACCTTTTTAATTTGTCTGGTGCTCCCGACAATGTAGAACTCGACAACACCTTTTGAAAAGAAAAATCGCACAAAGCATATATCACTTTTATAAACGACACTACTTATCGACGGTAGTTGTAGAGTCCCACGGAATACATTAATAAATCCAAAACTCTTCTATGGTTCCATCTTCTGTGGGCTTATCAAGAATATATATATATTCGTTTTCTTTTGGCTGCGGAAGGACGTTTTTACATGATAACCTTGTATTTTCTCTCTCTTTTCAACATACCCATGATAAAGCCCCTAGGGTTTCTAAAAAACATTAGGCTATGCCATTGTCATCCTTTTTTGGAGCGCCTTAATTTAAAAAGAAAACAAATCAAAAGAAAAGTAGAAAGAAAGAATGAATATCGACGCTATATCAACGAAATGCATCTTGATTCTTGACTACTACCACAACCATTACGATCGCGTAGGCCGACTGCTCAATTACTTCTCAAATTTCTAGCCTTCATTATAGAACAGAATAGAGCAACTGCAAAAAAAGATAAAAGAAAAAAATAGAAGCACAAGCAAATTGCATGGTGGCCAGCTGTAGATCATCATTCTTATCGCACCACTTTGACACGAAGTTGTTTTTACCGGCAACAAACGTAAGTATGAACATAAAAGAAAAAGTGGGAGGTGAAGTCTCTTGGTCTGGGAAATTATTCCATCCTTAGATCTCGACATACAAGGCATAGCCATCAGTGGATTTACAACATGCAACTAAAAAGAAAAATATTAAAATATAGATTCAGATCAAAGTTCCACTTTAATATCATTTTTTTGTTAGTGGGGCGCTCGTGTGTTGGTGTAAAGGAGAAGGTAATATTCTTGGATCAAGCAAAAAAGAAACTAATCAAAAATAGAAAACAAAGAAGTGTAGAAGTTGGATACTGCTGTTGACATTGTTAAGTGCTGACACTGCAGGGTTAAAATAAAAGTTAATGGATTAATAAAACATTAAAAAAAGGATTAACAAGACTTGACGAAGTTCTGACGTCGACAAAGTCTAAAAAACTTATCATCTCTCACATGCTGATTGCAATAAAAGTTTCCAGATAATTCAAAAAATTATAGAAAACACTCTCTACACTTGAAAATCAAATGATAGTCAATTTAGGCTGCGTTTATTTTTATTTCTTTTTTCTGTTTCTAAACACTTTTTCTTTTTTTTGTTCCTGGGAACAAAAAAAGCAATGTAAACGCGTTTGTTTACGTTTTTGTTCCAAAATTATTTTTTTGTTCCCAGAAACACATTTGGAACAAAAACAAGTAACAACAAAAAGTTGTTTCTTATTTCTGGAACAAAATTTAGAAACACTTTTCATTTTCTTCTCTCTTTTTCTTCTTCTTTTCTTCTTCTTTTTTTCTTTCTTTTTTGCCAGGGGTGCCGTCGAGGGCCGGTGAGGGCCGGCAACCTCGCCGGAGCGTCGCTAGCCCCCGGCGAGGTCGAGCATCGCCGGCCCTCGGAGAAGATCGGCCTCGCCTTGGCCGGGCGAGCTCGAGCTCGCCCAGATTTGGCGAGGCCGAGCTTGAGCTCACCCAGATCCGGCGAGGCCGAGCTCGCCCGGCCAAGGCGAGGCCGACCTCGCGCCGGGCTAGGCGAGCTCGATCTCGCCCCAGATCCGGCGAGGCCGAGCTCGCCCGGCCGGCCGACGCTTGGCCTCGCCGGCCACCGCAGTCGGCATCGCCTAGCGATGGCCCGACGACGCCGAGCCTCACCGACCGCCGGGCGAGCTCGGCCTCGTCGGATTTGAGCGAGCTCGAGCTCGCCTAGCCAAGGCGAGGCCGAGCCTCGCCGGATTTGGGCGATCTCGTCGGCCGATCGCCGGCCATGGCCGAGGCGGCGACCGGCCAAAAGAAGAAAAAAAAAAAAAAAGCAAAAATAAAAAAGCAAAAATAAAAAAGCAAAAAGCAAAAAAGCAAAAATAAACAAGAAAATAAGAAAGAAAATAGAAAAAATAAAAAAAATTATTCAAAAATAAAAGAAATAAAAAAAATTATACAAATTTACCAAACGTGTTTTGTTCATTTTTTATTCCCGGAACAAGTTTACCAAACACGTTTTTGTTCAAAATTGTTCTTCGGAATGAAACACTTTTTTCTATTTCTGTTTTCTGGAACAATTTTTAAACGGAAACGTTACCAAACGCATCCTTAGAGTCTTAAAAAGCACGTGATTGATCACCACTCCAGTTTGGGTTCCTGAAGTTGATATTGCTAGCATATATATCATTTTGATTTTGATCGTTCAACTTACATTAAACCAATTGAATTTATTCAATGCTTAATGAGCTAGTCAGATTAATAACTATGTAACCTTTATTTTGTGCCAACACATGCACAAAAGTTTGAATCAGTGTAGAAGAATTATATTTGTGAATTTGCAATCTAAAAATTGATTATGCTTTCGTTGTAAGTAAGCTTACCTCTTTTGATGTGAAATAATAAATTAAAGAAAAATTATGTTAGGCAACTTTGCATGCTCGCGACGTGCAACTTGCGTGTGGAAATTTAGTATTTTATTTTTTCTAGATTCATTCTCTTATGTTAGGAGCGAATTAGGTCATTAGAATTTACTAAAGGGGTTGAATGTGCCATCCATTTAAAAAATACAAGGTGCAGTTATGCCATCTAATTTAGAAAAATAAATTGAAAATCTCAATTCAATCTCTAAATAGAGAAGATTTTGAATTCCAATTGAAAACCAAAAGAAGGAGAGATCATAAATGTTTGGGGGTATTCGCAAACCCCGAAGCTTGAGAGATAAATCAATTACTAGTGACCATGATTTTATCTATAAGAAATTCATAGCCATAATGAAAGATGGAGAATGTTTGAGATTTAGGGTTTATGTGGAGCATAGTTTTAACCATTGTTGTCTATTGGGCCGAGGCATGGTTCATCGGTCAAAATTCCTCAGAATAGGAGAAGCCCATAAAGCTGCAACGAGACCGGACAAATTATGTGAAAGAATGAGCTTGAATTAGACTATTAAGGGTGCGTATGATAATCCTTATAAATTTGTTCCAAAATTATTTCTAGAACAAAAATCCATTTGGTATCGTAAATTTATTCTTTTATTTATAGAACAAATTTTTAGCCAAGAAATATATTTGGAACAGAAATAAGAAGTAATTTTTTTTTTATTTTTCTATTTCTAAAACAAAAATGAGAAATAAAAACTCTTATTATCGTTCATCCTCATTACTAGCTAGCCTACCCATCCACTGTTGCCGCACGCCGTCCGTCATCACCAGTCACCACCGGCTACCCCGTGTTGTCTATCACTGCTTGAGATGGAGAAATCTTGTGTTGTTATCAAATTTTTTTATTTTTTTATTTTATGAATAAAAATTTTGTGTCATTATTAAAAACATGTTTTTGCTCAGAAACTCATCTAAGAATAACAATATAAAAATCTATTTCTGTTTCAGAAATGAATTTCTGATCGAAATGGTTATCATTCACGTCTTAAAATTTATCTATTGCCTTCTCTTGTTGTTTGAAAGAAAGGAAGAAGCAAACTCATTCTCACTTTGCATTCAATTAGTCCAAGCTTTTGTGAAACTCTAGCCAAAAGTTGGTTGCGTTGGTTCAATTTTAGGGAAATGAAAAGCCATTTTCACAAATGTCTTTTACTCCATGTGTATTTAGTGATAAAAAATAATGTTTCAATAATTGATTTTTGGTGTATTTTTGGTTAAGTAATTTTGAAGGAAATAATTAAAGGAAAAAAAAGAGATTGAAGCAACAGGAGCTGGAACTGGAAGCTTTACAAAGAAGAAGCAACAAAAGTAAGTTTCAAGCAAGGGCCGTCGTGAGCCCAAGCGAGAGCTTTGAGGTTGCACGGCCTAGGTGCAGTGAGCAGGGGAAACGAACTTCTTTAATACAAAATACCATCACTGGAAAAGTTGAACAGATTAAAAACATCAGGTCGCCTACTTCTTTTTGTAAGATTTTTTGGAATTGTTGCCGACTCTAAAAGCCTAAGTCGTTAGATGGAAGCATTGTTTCATATTTAAATACTTTTTTACTCCGTCTCGCGCGTAATTTGTGTTGAAAAGATATGATTTCGAATTAATAAAGCAATTAAGTCGGACTTTGAGACGTAATATAACTTTCTTTAAGAATTTATTTCCTTTATAAAGTTGCTAATGGTCAGCGATAAATATCTTTTAGGATATAACAAAGTCTCAAAATGAGAATACTATATATCAATTTTAGTATTTCTCTATGATTTCTCTAGAAAATAATTGAAATGATGGTTGTAGTTTTGGAAATAAAACTTGAAATGATCTCATATTCGTTCATCTAGAATACTGAAATATATAAATCAATCTTAAAAAACATATATAACTCTTCGTGAAAGATTGCAAAATGAACAAATGTATTGTTTCGAAAGAAGTTGCAAAATGAACAAAAGTGTCCATTCGGAAGAAGTTAAAAATGAACAAATGCAATCATTCGGGAAAGATTGCAAATTGAACAAGTATCATTTCCAAAAGTTGTCTTGAAAAGACACAAATATAAAAATTTAGAATAATAAAAATAATAAAAATATTTTTAATAAATAAAATTTCGAATTTTCATAAATTTTAAAAATTCTCAATATACGAAAACAATAAATGGGTTAGTGCTAATTAAATCGCAGGCATGCAAGTGTGTAAAGTGTTAAAGTGTGTCTAATGATTGTGCCAAAATTACACTTTTATTCGCACACTTGTATGTGAGTATGGAGGGTCTATCTTAGACTCAATCTTTTCTTTAGATATACTAAAGAAGCTCTATATTTATTAACTGGCTCACCTCCTTCCATTTTTGTAATGTGGGATAAGGAAACACTCACTTAATTTGTTTGTAAAACAAACTTCCAACAATCCCTTACTTTGTTTGTAAAACAAAAATTTTAAAAATAAAAATTTTAAAATCGTACATCTAAAATTTCAGTTAGATTAATATACATAAATAAATATCTCTTTCGAATTAAATATTTACTAAGTACAAATATTTCAAAACTCTATCAAAGTGACAAGTAATGGGGTTTAAATTTGTACTTTTAAATAATAGAATCGGACGTTCTGCACATATGCTAGTCCCTTTCTCCCTTTCTCCCTCTCTTCCTCTGTGAGAATTTGCAGTGGCTTTAGAGCTCATCGCTTTGCTGAGAAGCTCTCTGTGGGCGGCGAGAATGGAGCAAATTATGGCCATGTACAAGCTCGAAGCCTTCGGCATCATTTGAGCTTTCTGGGTTCTCTCTCTTTCCCGATCTCCTCCCCTTCTCTCTCTCTCTCTCTCTCTCTCTCTCTCTCTCTCTCTCTCAAAACTTATCGCCGGAGATGGCCTGCCGGAGCATGATGTCGGGGAACTTGGAGCCGGAGAGGAAGAGGAACGGTGGGCTGAGGACTAAGCAGGCGGGACGAGGATCGTGCCGCGGCAGTTAGGCCCGGCGCCCCGCGAGTGCCCTCTTGAAATTCCCTTCCCCCCCTCCTTGTCTGCTCGTGCATGCTTGGTCCCCGCGCGCCCGCGCTGCTCTGTTGTGACGCGCCCGTTTTTTGCTGTCCGGAGCTTCGTCGGAGCTCGGAGCGATATGGGGTACTTGCTGAAAGAAGCGCTCAAGACGATCTGCGGCGTGAATCAGTGGTCGTACGCCGTGTTCTGGAAGTTTGGCTGCCAAAATCCGAAGTAAGCCCGTCCTCTTCGCTTTCGTCCTTTCCCTTCTGGTTTCACCGACCGTTTGGTTGCAGAGGATTCTTTGCGGTCTCGTAATCACCGGGAAAATTCGAACTTTTTTCTTGGTTCTTCATTATCTCCCCCATATGCATGGATCGAACTCTTGCTGCGAGTTCTGTTTCGGCTGTTTTTCCAAGAGAACTGGACGAAAGAGAGAGTTTCAAGTTTTTTCCTCAGTTGGGAAATATATATATAAAAAGGCAGTACTTTGCCAATTTTCTGGAACGAAAACATTTAACAAATCGAAATGTTTGCATTTTCTGATGAATTTTCCTGTTTTCATTCGGAAGAAAAATTAGACGACTGAAGAGATTTCTATACACGAAAGTGAATTTCGTTGTCGGTGTTGAGCCCCTTGAGCGTTGAAGATGGAGTCGAACTGTCAAAGTGGCCGCGTCAGGCCTGTCTTGTTTTCTAGTTTGTGTCGCTGCGGTTTTCCTTTCTCTCTCTTTTTGGGTCGATGGGTAGTGTAGGAAATTTCAGACCTTTCGTTGCTTGTCGTCGTGGGTATGCTGGAAAAGTCAAAGAAATCGACGCAGCAGTCCAATAAACCGAATCCTAAAAAAAATTTCTTACTTTTAAAAGAGGATCTGTTATGCATGTGCAGCTTAAAGTCTTCTTAGTCTATGGTTCGTTTAATTTACTTTATCTTTGATAATAGGGATAAGTGTTCCGAAGTCTTAAAACTTGTCACGAAAATGCATTTCGATCTTAAAACTTGCAAAAAGTGCGAAATAAGTCCTAAAACTTGTCAAAATAGTTTAATTGAGTCCTAAAGCTAACACCGTCAACATTTTCTGTTAAAAATGCTGACGTGGCATTTTAAATTATTTTTTGTTCAATTTTTAAAAAATATATATATTTAAAAACTAAAATTCAATTTTTAAAAACTGTTAGAAAAAGAAAAAGAAAAGAAAAGGGAAGAAGAGGCAACCGCCATCGCCGAAGGGCCGGCGACCGCCGGCCCCTTCGGCCGCCACCTGACCGGGCGAGGCCTCGCCGGCCCCGGCGACCCTCGCCGGGCGTGGGCGAGGGCTCGTCGGCCCCGGGCGAGGGCCGGCGATCCTCGCCCGACATGGGCGAGGGTGCCCAGATCTAGGCATGCCGGCCCTCGCTTGGGGGCCGACGATCGTCGCCCGGCGTTGGGCGAGGCCTCGGTGGCCGTCGCCAGGGTCGGCGAGGCTCGCCCATTTGGCCGGGCACGAGAGACGCGGAAATCGCTTGGTCGCGGGCGGAGGTCGCCGACGAGGGGACTCGGAACGGCGGTGGATCGGGCGGCCGGCAAGTAGCTCGGATCTGGCGGCGTCGAGCACGGGGAAGCACGGGAGCGGGCCACTCGCGCGGCCCTCATGCTTCGCGGCAACGCCCGGATCCGGGCGAGCCCCGTCGGCCCGAGCCAAGGGCCACCGAGGCCTCGCCTAGGGGCTGGCGACGGTCGCCGGCCCCCGGGCGAGGGCCGGCGTGCCCAGATCCGGGCGCCCTCGTCTGCGTCGGGCGAGGGTCGTCGGCCCTGCCTAGGGCCGGCGAGGCCTCGCCCGGTCGGGCGGCGGTCGGCGACCATCGCCGGCCCCTCGGCAATGGGCGGCTGCCTCTTCTTCTTTTTTTTTTTTTTTTTTCTATTTTTAACAGTTTTTAAAAGTTGAATTTTAGTTTTTAAATATAACTTTTTAAAAATTGAATAAAAAATTATTTTAAAAAACCAGCTGGAAAATAAAAAATTATTTAAAATACTACGTCGGCGCCACGTCAGCATTTTCCGTCAATAAAGCGCGGCGTCGATTTTAGGACTCAAATGAAACATTTTGACAAGTTTTAGGACTTATTTGCACTTTTTGCAAGTTTTAGGACTGAAATGCATTTTTGCGATAAGTTTTAGGACTTCTGGAACACTTATCCTTGATAATATTTCGCATTAACTTTGTTGTGGGACATGGTAATATTGTCGTTGCTTTTCCTTTAAAATTTTGTGGTTTGGATGAAGATCCAATCAAATAGGTGAAAAATTAAGTTTTTCGTGCTTTCACTGCGCGCAGTAAGTGCTCTGACCTGTTATAATCTGCACTTGCCGTAGACAATTATTATGTACTGGCCATTTGGTTCCTTCTGTAAAACTAATTGCTAAAATAAAAAAAAAAAAAGTTGTTACATCCAAGTAGATGCGGCTGGTTGCAAATTTCCTTAGAAGCTTGTTTGTAGCAGTGAAAGGTCTATGACATACCGTGACATGAAATTAATTCTCAAACTGTGTGAATTTGTCATATGACGAGGTAAATGATTCCTTAGTTGTATAGACCATGTGATTATGATAACCAAGCTCAGGAATTAATTATTAGGAAGGATTCACCAGGCAGGTTTGAATTTGGTTATAGAATATTTGACAAAATTGTCAATAATGAATCATTGGATTTGCCCACCAGGCACCCATTTGACTTTCGGCTGTTCAGACTTCAGAGCAAAGAACTTATTCTAAAAGCTGATTCAAGATTCATTAGGAAAAAAACTTGTTCCAAGCATTGTGCATGTCGTGAACTTGTAGTTCTGGGATGGGAGATGGAACTGATATCAAGTTTCTGAGATGAGCCTCAGGCACCTTTTTCCCTTCAGCATTTTTTGTCTGCATTAACTCTAGCCCGAAAACCGAATTTCGTTGTCAAACATTTTTAAAAATTCTTAACACGAGCTCGAGACGTGTCATCAATCCCTTTGTTGAATTTGAGAAATGTACATATCCATTGCAGGCTGTTAATATGGGAAGAATGTTACTATGAGCCTCTACGATGGTGTGTTTCAAGTTTAAACGAATGCTCCCTTTTTCAATCATCAGTCTGAACTCATTCCTACTTCTTATGAGAGGATCTCCTCCTTTGTTCGTTAAGAGCTGTCTTTTTCACTTTTGCAACTTTTTGCAGGCAAATCGAGATGTGACGAGGATGGAAATATTCAGATGGTCCAGCCCTGTATTGCTGCTGCAATACCCAAGATTGTGCAGTGACCACCTGCTTTATATTATCCTTGGTCTGGCTAAGTGTTGAGAGCGAGCTTGGTTCTTGCTTGCAATGACTAACATGGACTCCAGCCCAATTCTGTATATCTGTTTTTACGTGGCTTAACTTTCTAGTATCTCCCGCAAAAAGATGATCCATGTCCTCACAGCACACCGCTCAATGGTCGACCCGTGTGAATGTTGTGGGAGGGCTTTTCTAGGATGATTGATCTGCTCCTCTGGCACAATGGTTCGATATGGGATAGGCGGAGAAAATCTGCAATTCATTTGTTGATTTTTGTTGCAGTTGTTCCTGAGGGAACTTAACATTGCTGGGCTGGACATATCAAATTGTCTACTCGGGATTGGCTGTCTTTAAAATGTTTTGCCTGTTATCTTCGTGGAACTCCTTGTAATCTCTCACGTGGACTCTTGTAATTTGTATTCTTTTCACTAATCTTGTTTGTCCGAGGATTTGAACATTCTCAAATGGCCGCTCTCTCTCTCTCTCTCTCTCTCTCTCTCTCTCTCAAGGGAAAGAATATGAGAAAGCAAAATCTCTACGTCATGTTAAACAACTTGTTATTTTCCTTGAGATCTTATGTTGCTTCCTCAAGGATCTACATTTTACTTGAGAAGCAAAAGGTTTTGAGGCAATGGGGGATAAAAAGAACTCTTTGCGAATTCTACAAACGATTTTTTTGAATGGACACTAGAAATGCTAATACAAAACGGGCTCCTCGAAGTTCTTTCACATTTTTAAATGGGTCGTACAGGAGCCCCATGTGCCTAGCAGAAAAGGCGAAAGGATGATCTCGTGGCCACCGTCGAACTTGGAGGTATATGCTCCGAATTTGGGTATAAAAAATGATAAGTTATACTCCAAGTGGATGTCATGATCAAGCCAACATCGACATATTCTCTATTTTCTTAAGCATTGAAAGGGGGTGTGGTCGAGTCTATGATGGCCTAACCTGCTTATCACAATCGAAAGGGAAAACAAAGTGTTCAACATTGAAATTATAATGCCGGGGGCTTCAAGATTCCCCACTGAAGCCTCCGTCTTCACTTTAAGAAAATACAGATGCACTAATCATTAAAAAAACTCATTTGGAGTGGGAAAAAAAGGGTTTCTTTAAAAATTCATGTAGGAGAGCTGGTTTTTTAGAAATTTAAAGTAGAGATTTCGGAAAGTCTTATGATGTAAGGTGGTTTAAGTATATATAGTCTGCTTTTGGACTTTGAAAAGCACTTAGTGATGCTTCCTATAGTTGGAAGGACTTGATTCTAACTTAAAAGCTTTGTCACATCTATGTTGAAGTGCTAAGTGTGTAGATGGTAATTCGATGTTGTGTGGCCTGATAATTGGCATCCAATAGTTTTTTGCTTGGAAGATTTCTTCTCAGGATGTTGCATAATGTTGCTTCGCCTGAGTACAATGATTCCATTATCATCTATCTCCAGCATATAGTTGGAATTGGCATCTTCCCAAGTTCGATTAATAGGTGCAAGCACAAACCCTAACCAAGTTTGATATCGCAATTCTTAAGACTGAATGCTTTGGTCATTGCAGCTCAGATAATGAAGTTTTCAGTAGTTAGGTGACTGAGATGCTATTTTAGTTTCATGCCAATAAACGATCGGAACAAACTAATGTGGTTTACCCTAAGTAACACCTAAGTTTTTGTCATATTGTGCGGTGTTGCTTGTGCTTAATTATATGCTTGAGATAATACCCAAAAGCTGGAATTTATGTTGCTTCTACTAATACGCACAAAATATGCCTTGGGGACAGATGAAGACCTATGTATCTTTTGGTTTCGATGGAGCAGTAGGGTATTTACTACTTCCTGTTTGTTTCTCTATGTTATTTGGTGTGTGCTTGTACGTATAGCTTGCTGTCTTTTTTCCTCGATGAGCAGACTGAAGAGGAGAGAATGACGGAGATTTTAGGGCTCTTATTGGTGAAATACACATGAACGGCACAGCCAAGTGCTTAAACAGCGCAGCACGCCAACTCCAAAGAGCCTAGTCTTAGGAATTGCAAAACTGGGGTTATAAGCGACTTCAACCCTCTAATGCAAGTGGAAAAGATAGAAAAGAAGCCGAACTAACAACGATATGATGCTTTGGAATCTACCATGTCGTGAGCTCATGATTGCCCTTATCATCATGCGATCATCACCATTCTCGTGAACAAGTACCGAATGGGAGTAATGTAATCGAATGTGCATAAACGAATCAGAGTGACCAAACCTCATTTCAATCACACAAGAACATGATTCCAAAAGGAGAAAATATTCAGTGAATGTGAGGTGCTGCGTTCCCAAGCTCTCCAGTCCATCAATCCGAAAGCTGGGTCAAGGAACTCATCTTCAACCATATTTCAACATCCATTTGGGATATTAATCTTATTTCATTTTGGACAGCTACCCGATATGAAAAGATTAAAAAGGAATTATACCTATGAATGAAATTATTCTTCGGAAAGTACTGAAGTGTTTAGCCTAAAATTAGACATGCTCGATGTGGATTTGATTTCTTAAGATATGGTCTTTCTTATGTGCTCCAATGCTTTTGAGTCGGATGCATTTGACCATTGCTTTCTGCCCTTTTGTTTTTGGTGAAAAAAAGAAGGGTTGAGAATTGTTCGTATTTTGAAATTATAATGACAAAGCCTTTATTCTCAATATAAAAATAGAAAGCATATTCCCTTCATACCCTGCCAAGTTGGAACAATGAATTTAATCTTTATATATATTGTGTACAATGCGGATTAGATGCATCATTTTTGTTACATTTTGTTGTCCCGGAGATAAGGGGAGTTGATACTTTGACGATTTCTGGATTGCTTGTAAAATAGTATATAAGATTATTGAAACAGTAGTCCTTTTTCGAAGTCTAATTTGTTTATTGACTACTCTAATTCTCCAAAGCATTTTGAATTAACCTCGATCGGACCCTTCGCTTATCAGAATCTTCCATGTTATAGTAAGCTTATCCAGTCCATAACTCTTGTCATATATTACCTCGAAATCAGTGTTGATGGGCACTTTTCTAAATTCGATCAGGGTGGATTTCACATGGTTCAATATTGAAAATTAAAAACAAAAGTTCTAAACTTATTGCATTTACATCAATTCAATCCCAAATATTTCAATTATGCCAATTTAATCCTAAAATTTTTCATGATGTGCTAATTGAGTCCATTTGGCTAATTTAGATTGGACATCATTGATATGAATGTCGGCGGTTTAACGTGACACAGGCATTGTTGCCATGGATGCCTTGACAAGAATTGGGCTAGGTGAAGGCATTGTGACGCCCTCCCCAAGGGTCAGATGGCAACCCTTGTCAGCATTCGATCCATAAAAAAAATGAAAAAAATAAAAAAAATAAAAAAGTAAAAAATTATTAAAAATGTTATCGTTAGTGCCAGTTACGCCATGTAAAATGGTTGATGTCTACATCTATAATTATTGGTTGGATAGACTCAATTGGTAAAAGTAAAAATATTTATGATTAAATTGCGATATTTGAAATGTTTAGGACTTTATTGGCATAAGTACAATAGGTTTAAGAATTTTTTTTAGTAATTTTCTTGTCTAGAACTAGCTGAGCTGAGCTTATATAGTCCAGAACCTTTATCATATACTCCCTTGAAATTAGCGTTAATGGATACTTTTCTAAATTTGATCAAGGTATATTTCACATGGTTCAATATCAAAAATTAAAAGCAAAAGTTCTAAATCTATTGTATATACACCAATTCAATCATAAATATTTTAATTGTGTCAATTTAATACTAAAATTTTTCATGGTGTGTCAATTGAGTCAATTTGGCTAATCTAGGTTGGACATCATTGACATGGATACTAATAGTCTAACGTGGCATGGCCACTGTTGACACAAATGTCTTGATGAGATTTGAGCCAGGTGAGGGCACCACCATGCTCTCGCCCAATGTTGGCGAGGGTCAGCCGACAATCCTTGTTAGCATTCAGTCCACCAAAAAAATTTTAAAAATAAAATGAAAAGAAATATAAAAAATGAAAAAAAATAGTAAAAAATTGTTAAAAAAAGTTATCATTAATGCTAGTTGTGCCACGTAGGATGATTAATGTTTACATCAATAATTATTAGCTGGATAGACTTAATTGATAAAACATGAAAATGCTTAGGACTAAATTAGTATAGTTGAAAGGTTTATGATTAAATTGACACAAGCGCAATAAGCTTAAGAATTTTTTTTTGGTAATTTTCCCTTCTAGCACTAGCTGCGATGATTCCAAACTAGATGATTTGATTGAGTGTGGGTGAGTTAATTCCAAAACACATATATCTCTCTTTGCACAATCAAAGAGAGATAAATGTGTGTTGGGATTAAAGCGTAGAAATATGTAATAGGGGAGGCAACTAGAGGGCTTGAAAATATTTGAATTCATAACCTTCCACTTCAATATAATGTAAGATTTTACTGGATCACCATCAATTTTCTTAAAAGTTTAAGCCTTTAGATAAATGTGCGATTTAATATTTAAATATTCTAACGTGTTTTTCCACACATATTATCTTGAAATTACATGAAAAATAAATTTGTCCACTTCATGATAAAAAAAAAGCGCACTATATTGTCATAAATTTTTTGGAAAAATTACTAATAAAGTCTTAAACTTATTACAATTGTGCTAATTTTGTCATTGTCGCGACCTCTTTTTTTTGGCGCCCGCAGTCGGGTACGAGCGCCTAAGGAGGCTAATGGCTCGGCTGAAATTGGTGTAAGCCCGGACTCTCCCAAGTCCACCAATTCACGACTTAATGGTTCAAGTTTTTTAACCTGTAAATCAGTTTTTAAAATGGAGTCGCCACTAATCGATTTGGGGTGGGTTGATTAGAAACCCAAGTGAAGTATCGGGAGAAATACTCACTCTGCGCAACCAGAGAAATTAGGATCGGGGACTTGATTACACTAGTTAATCACTAATGCCCTTTCGGTACCTAATCTTGTTTAAACCCCGAGGTTTTTGGATGCTCGAGGATTTTCCATGCATTTTTGGGAGGAAAAATATTTTTTTTGAGTCACTTTCTATTTTTTTGGACATAAAAGGGATTTTTGGACCTTTTTTGGTATTTTGGAAAATACAAGTCTTTTTGGCTTTTTCATGAAATTTTGACTTTTTTGGATTTTTTTGAAAATAAAATATTTTTTAATATTTTTGGAAAATAAATTATTTTTTTATTTATTTATTTTTCGATTTTTTGGAAAATAAAACATTTTTAACATTTTTTAAACATTTTTCGATTTTTCTGGAAATTAAAACATTTCTTAATATTTTTTGAAAATAAAATATTTATTAATTATTTATTAAAATATTATTTAAAATAAAAAGCTTAAAAAAAAAAAAAAAAAAAACCGACCCGGTCGGATCCGTGGGTTGGGTCCGACCGGGCCAGCCCGAACGCGAGACGGGCCCGCTACGCGGCCCGACTTTTTTTTTTTTTTTTTTTTTTAAATGAAAACGACGCCGTGGCCGGGCGTTTGGGGACGCCCGGCCCGGCCCGGCCCGACTACCCGGTTCCTTCCGGAACCCTACCCGACTCGCCGACCCGCTCCCGGCGAAACCCTACCCGGATCCGACCCGCTCCCGACCCGACTCGCAGCCCGCCGCCGAGATTCGCGAAACCCTACCCGGTTCCGAGATCCGGATCCGACTCGGTGACCCGGGAAATCGCGAACCCTAGGGTTCGCGAATCCACGGCGCCGAGGGGAGGAGAAAC
The DNA here is from genome assembly GCA_014182725.1 of Eucalyptus brandiana. Lineage (NCBI taxonomy): Eukaryota > Viridiplantae > Streptophyta > Magnoliopsida > Myrtales > Myrtaceae > Eucalyptus > Eucalyptus brandiana. Next base: position 9,044,469 of record CM024677.1, on the reverse strand, counting down.
CGAGGCTTTGCGGCGGCCACGACGACGACGGCAACGGTGGAGACGACGGACTACGGCGGATATGGTGAACGGTGAAGGTGACGGCGGCGACCTTTTTACCTCAAACAGGGACGATGAACGTACGCGGCGAACGGCGACGGCAACGCAGGCTCCTGGACAGTCAGATCTGGCCGGACCCTCGTCGGATTTCCCTCTCTCTCTCACTCGGGATCGTCCGGCGAACTCCCCGAAGTCTCTCGGGGACCCCTCCGAACTCACCACGCCACGGCCGACCCTATGCTCGAACTCCCCGAAGTCTCTCAGGGGACCTCGAGCTTCAGCCGACCTCCCTCTCTCTCGAATCTCTCTGCGTGTGCCTCTGCTTTCGGTCCCCCCCCCTTCGTCGACGGTGAAGGCCTATTTATAGGCGCGGGAGTGGCCGGTCGGCGAGGCTTCGAGCCGCCGGTTGGACCGCCGTCCCATCCGCCATCATCACCTCCTCCGGTCGTGTCCCGTCGACGCCTCGCTCTTTCGCTTCGCACGCAACCCTCTCGCTCCAGCTTCTCCGGTGTCGCGCTCGCCGCGCGTGCTCCTCGGTGACGCGAGGAAGAAGATGACGCGGAGGGGGCCGGGCTTGAGGCGAATGGGCCGAAGGCCCATGCGGAGGCCACTTCCTTCTTTCCGTTTTCTCTTTTTTCGCTTTTCTCGCTTTTTCTTTTCCTTTTTCGTTTCTTTTTTCTTTTATTATCCGAAAATCAAATAAAAAAACAAAATAAAACCTAATTTTAGGCGTCAACAGTCATAAACTTATATTTTTAGCCAATTGAGTTCTAAATCTTTTGTAATTATGCAAACTTTGTTCATCTGATTGAATTTGGCCGGCTAGCATTGATGTTGATAATTTTTTAACAATATTTTTTATTTTCAATTTCTTTTATTTCTTTTCTCTTTTTCTTTTTCCTCCTTTCTCCTTGTTCTTCTAGTCGGTCGCTGAACGAGGTGATTGCGTCAGATTTGGCGAGGGCTCACCTCACCAATGGCTTGGCGAGAGCTCACTTTTGCCCAGCGATGGCGAGGTGAGCCTCGCCACTAGTTGGCAAGATTGCCTTAGTTTGGTGATTGGCCCTCACCTCTAATAAGTCGCCTCAATCGCTAGACTGACCAAAGGAGGAAGGAGGAAGGAGGGGAAAAAAAAAAGAGAAAAAAAGAAAAAAGAAAAAAGAAAAGAAAAAAAATTAAAACTACGAATAAAATAAAATATTATTACGAAATTATCCACGTTAACATTAGTTAGACGGCGAATGCCTATATCAATGTTGGCTGGCCAAATTTGATCGAGTGAACTGAATTGACACAATTGCAAAATATTTATGATTCAATTGGCTAAAAGAATACGTTTAGAACTTAATTGACACAATTGCAATAAGTCTATAACTCTTTTGATAATTCTCCCTAACTTTCTTTCTCTATTATATAAAACTTTTCGAGTTGGAGTGCAACAATTTAAATTAAATCAACAAAGTTTAGAAAGTTCCCTACAATGGATTTGTCATTTATGATGAAGGTTGGATATTCGATCGACAGTAAAATATGAATAAGAGTACAAAGAAAGTTGAAATAGCATAAGGTTACTCGATGTCCATTATTACTGGCACGATTTTCTCACATTCTCTCACCATGTTCATCAAGTTACAACCTTTTCGACTTCATTTTTCAATTCCATATACGCGGAGCATGGGTACCATTTCTGTTTTATAAACAGACACAAAATTGCTCATGCGACGATAATCCCAAAAGACAAGCTTTAACTTATGGCATCAATGTCACACATGGATCGTTTAAGTTTGGACAATACTCGAGGCGAGAATATCCGATTGACTTGGGCCAGGGGGAAAAACAGTCATGGAGGTGATTGAAAATTGATGGTGACGGGACTTTAGGATTAATACCATATAAAATTTTCAATTGTGCTCATTGTGATAAAATATTTTTAATTTTTTTATATCACTAAAAATCCTAAATTTACCTATTATAACACAAATACTCCAAACTTTTTTTTTTGGTATAATAAAAAAACCTTAAACTTATATCATATTATAAATAGAATTGAAATGGAGTGTATACATGTCTAACATATATAAGTTTGAATTTTTTCATGAAAAAAATGAAAGTTAGAAGTATTTGTGTCATAAATTGTAAGGTTAGGATTTTTGGTGACACATAAAAATTTTTTGGGGTTAATACGATGGGTATAGTTTAATTTTTTTTTCTTTTTGGTATTTGCACACAATTTGTCTTTTTCTGCCATGTGGGCTGCTCCAAATGGGAAACCACGCGCACGCCATTAGCGCTGGCGTTTGGAACAACCCACTATAAGTGCCACCTTCTTAGAAAAATCCACCTTGTACTCGCACCGTACGACTTATAAAGACCAAATGTTTGACATTGTGGCCATCTCCACTCGCTTTTTCTCCTTTATAAATAGGAGACCCCTTGATACCCCTCCTCACGAATAAGGCATTTTTCAGACTTCATCCCAGTCAAAACGGAGGCCTCTCATACTCCTCTTTCTCCCTTCTGTCCGCATGCAAGTCTGTGCTCACTCGTTGAGCCATGGAGAGCTTGGAAATGGGTGTTGCGACAAGCCAAGAGAGAGTCGGATCCCTCGCTAGCGCAGGGAGGCAGTTGATGGGCTTTTCCAAGAAAGTGACGGCAAAAGTGGTGGAGGTGGCCAAGAAGGTGATGAAGCTCGGGCAAGATGACCCGCGGCGAGTCGTTCATTCACTTAAAGTAGGATTTGCACTTTCCTTAGTGTCGCTGATCTATTACCTCCAGCCGCTCTACAACAGCTTCGGCATCAACGCAATGTGGGCGGTCATGACTGTGGTGGTCGTCTTCGAATTCCACGTTGGTAAGTTTATGGTAGACCCACAGTCAGTTCTTCGTCGGATTTTACCGTATATGCATTCAGTCGTTTCCATTTACTAACTTAAAAAACATTTTCAGGGGCCACTCTAGGTAAAGGGTTGAATAGAGGATTAGCGACGTTGCTTGCCGGTGCACTTGGTGTTGGTGCTACTCACTTGGCGAGTCTCGCAGGAAAAACCGGCGAGCCCATAATGCTTGGTTTCTTCGTCTTTCTTCAAGGTAAAGTTATTGCAATATTAAAAGGAGAAATTAGAAAAGCACTCAAGAATTGAAGAATAGCGGGGTTTGACTTGATTGAGCTGAATTGGTGACTGACATAATGTTGCAAAATGCAGCCGCCGGTACGACGTTCGTGAGGTTCTTCCCCCGAATCAAGGCGAAATACGACTACGGGATGCTGATATTCATACTAACGTTCGCGTTGGTGTCGGTGTCAGGTTTTCGGGAAGACAAGATAGTGGAGCTTGCGCACAAGCGGCTCTCCACCGTCGTCATCGGTGGCAGCGCTTGCCTCATCATCTCGATCATCGTGTGTCCCGTCTGGGCCGGCGAAGACCTCCACCGGCTCATCGCTTCCAACATGGAAAAGCTTGCCAACTTCTTGGAAGGTACACGCAAATCAATCTACAAAATTTTCCCAAAAAAAAAAAAAAAAAAAAAAAAACATAGGAAGGAGAATGCGAAAGAAAATTCACCAAACCCTAAGAACAATGTCAAAAGAGATAAAACGTATTGTAATTATAGGAAAAAAGATTGAATGCAACAATTTTTTTTTTCCTTAGGATTTGAGGTTGAATATTTGAGAGAATCAGAAGATGGTACCTCGAATCGAGACAAGTCGCTTTTTCGAGAATATAAAAGTGTTCTTGGAACGAAAAGCAAAGAAGAATCTTTGGTGAGTACAAGTTCTTTTGTTTTTTCCTATAATATCTAGTTGACACTTATGCATGTCACTCAACTATATTCACATGATAATGACATATGATTATGTCAGGCAAATTTTGCAAGTTGGGAACCATGTCACGGCCAATTTGGCTTTCGTCATCCGTGGAAGCAATACCTAAAAGTTGGAGCTTTGATTCGTCAGTGCGCCTATAGGATTGAAGCCCTTGAGGGCTACCTCACCACTAAATTCCAAGTAAGTTAGATGCTTGAGCGCATTAACTATAAGGGACTATTTGGGTGCACCGACCAATGAAGTTTATATATATATATATATTTCTAAATCATATGAGTTTCACTCGAACCCCGTCTTATTCAATGATAGATGTGAATTAGGCTCACATGCAATGCATGGAACTAAGAATTTTTCATAATACTAGAGAATGCTTGACATTACATAATTTAAACATGGTAAAATCATGTGCGTTGCTAGAAATTCTCTTTTTGTAACGTAATCACTCAGTCTCGTCATTTTTAGGCGCCACCACAAGTTCAAACCAGACTCAAGGAGCTCTGCGCAGAGATGGGCATGGAAGCCGCCAGAGCTTTGAGGCAACTCTCATCTTCCCTCGAGACGATGACTACGCCGTCCTCCGCGACTCCCCACCTCGAGAAGTCCCGAACTGCCGCAAAAGCCCTGAAGTCGCTGCTCAAGACAACCTCCTGGAAGGAAGCGACCGACCTCCTCGCCGTCGTCCACGCCACCACCGTCACCTCGCTCCTCATTGACGTCACTGACTTCTCGGACAAGATTGCAGATTCTGTCGACGAGCTTGTCTCCCTTGCCGGCTTCAAGACTGCAGAGAAGGCGAAGAAGCATCTCAAGTGCGATGAAGTCGTGCTGACTGTAACTACACCTGAGGTGACAGTCTCGTCGGAAAATGGGAGTCCTCTGGTCAAATCGCCTCCAGCGCCGGTGTTGTAGATATGTAGGCATCGTATATACGAACGACAACGTACATAATACCTGGACTTTATGGATATTTGAGAAAGTTCAGGTATAATGGAGGAGTTTTATGAGAATAATTACGACCAACGAGGAGCTTGACGAGAACGATGCTAAAATTTTCATATTAGCTTTCATTCTGTCTGTACTTCATAAAAATAATATGGTCGGGCACGTTTTCTATCTTTCTTTTAATTGTTCATCCAAATTAGGCTAGTATCAACAGATATTTTACTTATGAAGTGGCAATGTATATGCAAATTAAAACTTAACAAATTTTTTAGGTTGATTAAGCTTCACTTTCTAACTTGCACATCCCGAAATCATGTAAAAAATCTCATGCATAATTTTAATCAGTGCAAAAAACCAAGTTGTAATTTTTAAAGTATCAACATAATTCAGAATATTCATTAAAAGACGTATCATGATATCTCCGAATTCACTTGAATAATACTTTTGTATTTTACCCATGATTAGCCATGGGTGCACTGTTCATGGTATTACCGGCACATGCTAAATTAAGACTAGTACAAGTCATAGCATACATAGTACTACCAGCAATACGGGATTGAGGACCACCAGACATTGGATTTATCTCATTTATCAATCTGCATTTGCGATGTAGGCCAAGAGACTGGTAACAGTCTTTACATTTTCCATATCAAAACACTCCAAAAACGTTCTTGTCATCCAAGTATATAGAGCAAGGTGGCGGACGTCTGTTGAAGATCCTTTATCGAGCACAGTGCTCTCGCTGGCGTATCTCATACAATCTCTACCGTCGATGCATAAGGGATGCCTTAGCGACTGAGATTGGCCAAGATACAAAGAAATGTACAGTATGTGCTGGATAGAGGATCGATCAATGGCATCCCACTCAAGCACCAAACCAGTTTTGCACGCAGCATGTTGCCCTTCGAACCCCTCGAGTACTAGATACAAGTGACACGGCCGCGGATGTAGCATGATCCAAGACCGTCCATGATGCGGTCATGTCACGCACAAGAGCCTTGCTTGTGGGCAGTCCTAATCGATTCAAGCATGATCCGTCAACCATGCGTGATCTGTCTATGCGCGATGCAAGCAAAGGCTCGTGCATGGCCAGTGACCAACTCATGATCAATGTTCAGCCAGCCCCTGTTCAAACTGTGGTTGTTCAACTACTCTATGTCAGGCGGCCATATTGACCCTGATCTTACTTCTTACATGCGCCCATGGGTGTTTCCAAGGCATAGAGCCCTTAAGTGGCCTGATATGTAGACTTGACATGATTCAAACTCCACCGTTGGATCAGAGAGACGAACAATAGCTTGGAAAAGACTTGAACTTGTATAAATAGGGGTTGCTCCCCCTCATTAAGCTCAGCTCATTCATAGTGAATACACTTGTCCCTTTGTGCCTACGATCCCTGTGAACGGGCGTGTGCGTATAAGGCTGACTTGGGATCGTAAATCCTAAGGCCACATAGGTGATTGATCAATCAGAAACAATCGACCCATGACACAAGTCTCATCTTCACTTCGGATGAACTTCATGGTGTGATTTCAATCCAACTCGAGATTAATAAATCACAAATTCGAATCACAAAATTAAAATAATAAAAAGAAAAACATGATGGACTGTGATCTAAGCTACATGTGACTGATAGCGAAGGAAGATCTAGAAAACTGTTTGACTATATCGGCCAATTGCACTAGAAAAACTTCATCAAACCAAATGCTTAGAGAATTCAATTCAGTCAAATTTATTATTGATTCGACAAAGAAGATTTTTCAAACAGCACGAACGAAGCATTCTTTACCACTATAAAAGATAATCGAAGACAGCTTTTCTCGTAAATCGTCTTATGTCCAGAGAATATTCGATGTTATTCTGATAACTTGTTTCTTGAAAACCCTATAAAATATAGTATCAGCATGATCATGGTCACACAATTATCTATGTCCTAGATCGATAGTTTGTGCCTTGTGCATCAATCGAGAATGCAGATCTACGTAGTGTTCCTGAAATTTCCAGAGTGTCTCTCATGTTTTAGTAGAGAAATAGCTCGACAATTCAAGTTTGGATGACCGCATAGAACCATAATAAGTTCATTCTCTTATATGTTCATTAAGTGGCAGAAGCACCACCAAAAAGCCGCCTGATGAACTCCCGAGAGTTCTTTTGTCATGAACCTTTCAGCCACGGCCATTGGATAGAGCTGATTAATTTGACAAAGAATCTCTCTCCTTTCTAGCAACTGTTGTTAAAAATAAGTTGACGAATTGTGAACACGCACGAAGAATTCTTCGTTCTTCTGCAGCAAGTCCACCAACACCGCACAAAATGAATCATGAGTAAGTGGTGAACACAGAAAGCAAATCAACAAAGGGACAACTTAGTGGGACTCTGAGTTGTTTTCCACCACATAAATTTTCCTCACGATGTCCTTGATGGTGATATTAACCTTTTTAATTTGTCTGGTGCTCCCGACAATGTAGAACTCGACAACACCTTTTGAAAAGATAAATCGCACAAAGCATATATCACTTTTATAAACGACACTACTTATCGACGGTAGTTGTAGAGTCCCACGGAATACATTAGTAAATCCAAAACTCTTCTATGGTTCCATCTTCTGTGGGCTTATCAAGAATATATATATTCGTTTTCTTTTGGCTGCGGAAGGACGTTTTTACATGATAACCTTGTATTTTCTCTCTCTTTTCAACATACCCATGATAAAGTCCCTAGGGTTTCTAAAAAACATTAGGCTATGCCATAGTCATCCTTTTTTGGAGTGCCTTAATTTAAAAAGAAAACAAATCAAAAGAAAAGTAGAAAGAAAGAATGAATATCGACGCTATATCAACGAAATGCATCTTGATTCTTGACTACTACCACAACCATTACGATCGCGTAGGCCGCCTGCTCAATTACTTCTCAAATTTCTAGCCTTCTTTATAGAACAGAATAGAGCAACTGCAAAAAAAAGATAAAAGAAAAAAAAAATAGAAGCACAAGCAAATTGCATGGTGACTAGCTGTAGATAATCATTCTTATTCGCACCACTTTGACACAAAGTTGTTTTTACCGGCAACATACGTAAGTATGAACATAAAAGAAAAAGTGGGAGGTGAAGTCTCTTGGTCTGGGAAATTATTCCATCCTTAGATCTTGACATACAAGGCATAGCCATCAGTGGATTTACAACACGCAACTGAAAAGCAAAATATTAAAATATAGATTCAGATCATAGTTCCACTTTAATATCATTTTTTTGTTAGTGGGGCGCTCGTGTGTTGGTGTAAAGGAGAAGGTAATATTCTTGGATCAAGCAAACAAGAAACTAATCAAATATAGAAAACAAAGGAGAGTACAAGTTGGATACTGCTGTTGACATTGTTAAGTGCTTACACTGCAGGGTTAAAGTAAAAGTTAATGGATTAATAAAACATTAAAAAAGGATTAACAAGACTTGACGAAGTTCTGACGTCGACAAAGTCTAAAGAACTCATCATCTCTCACATGCTAATTGCAATAAAAGTTTCCAGATAATTCAAAAAATTATAGAAAACACTCTTTACAAGTGAAAATCAAATGATAGTCAATTTAGAGTCCTGAAAAGCACGTGATTGATCACCACTCGAGTTTGGCTTCCTGAAGTTGATATTGCTAGCATATATATCATTATGATTTTGATCGTTCAACTTACATTAAACCAATTGAATTTATTCGATGCTTAATGAGCTAGTCAGATTAATAACTATGTAACCTTTATTTTGTGCCAACACATGCACAAAAGTTTGAATCAGTCTAGAAGAATTATACTTGTGAATTTGCAATCTAAAAATTGATTATGCTTTTGTTGTAAGTAAGCTTACCTCTTTTGATCCGAAATAATAAATCAAAGAAAAATTATGTTAGGCAACTTTGCATGCTCGCGACGTGTAACTTGTGTGTGGAAATTTAGTATTTTATTTTTTTCTAGATTCATGGTATGGCCAGTATCTGTTATGTTAGGAGAGAATTAGGTCATTAGAATTTACTAAAGGGGTTGAATGTGCCATCCATTTAAAAAATACAAGGTGCAGTTATGCCATCCAATTTAGAAAAGCAAATTGAACATCTCAATTCAATCTCTAAATAGAGAAGATTTTGAATTCCAATTGAAAACCAAAAGAAGGGGAGATTATAAATGTTTGGGGGTATTCGCAAACCTCGAAGCTTGAGAGATAAATCAAATACTAGCGACCATGATTTTATTTATAAGAAATTCATAGCCATTGTTAAAATATATCTCGAGTTTGAGTCCAATGTGAAATTTCGAATATTCCGAATTGGATATGTTGTGGACGTTCGAAATTGAGCAAAGAAGATCCGAAGATCAACTTCCCAAAATTCGAATTTGCGTTGGAGAATTTGGCCGCTAAAATAGGAAATTCCAACTTTCACTTGGATTTGGATTTTGTTTATAACATACAGAGATATGTTTCGGATAAAATCATTTAAAATAGGAAACATAATCCTATGAGAAGTCAACAAAAGAATAAGGGTTTCACTTATATATATATATACTTTGTGGCCGTAGGTGGTAGGAGGTTGATCATGAAGAATTAGTCTTGAAGCGCCGTCTTGTCGTTGAGTGCTTGGGAGGGATTTTCTTTGTTGTTATTGTTCGTGAATTACATCCAAGAAAGATTTAGTATTTAAGTCAATTAAATCTTGTAGTAAGATTTGCGTGTAATTCCTTCGTGAGATTGAGGGAGTATTTCTTGAGGAATTTCGAGGAATTTCAGGGCTAAACACTGCGTGCGTTATTGGATGTAATTAGGGCTTGGGAAACATCAAGGGAGTGTTTGAGTGACTTGAGTGTGTAATCTCCTTGTATCACTTGATCTATAGTGAAATTCATTACTGCTCTCCTCGTGGACGTAGGTCTTTATGACCGAACCAAGTAAATTTGGTATCCGATTTATTTTCTTCTTCTGTCTATATTATTGTTTGATCACTCGCCTTATCACAACAATTGGTATCAGAGCTAGACTTGGCTAAGTTGAAGCGAATTGATGGCAACAGAAGAAGTAAAAGTGAGAATCAACAGATTTGATGGGAATGATTTTAGTTTCTGGAAGATGCAGATTGAGGATTATCTTTACCAGATGAAACTATACTTGCCCTTATCTAGGGAGAAACTAGAGTTGGTGAAGCAAGTTGATTGGGATTTGCTGGATAGACGAGCTATGGGTGTTATTCGGTCGACGTTGGCTTGTAACGTTGCGCTTATCATCTTGAAGGAGAAGACCGTTGTTGATTTGATGCAAGCTCTATTGGATATGTACGAGAAGCCCTCCGCGATCAACAATGTCTATTTGATGCGATGTTTGTTTAATTTGAAGATCAGCGAATGTGTGTTAGTTGCATATTATATCAATGAATTTAATGTGATTGTTAGTCAATTGAGTTTAGTTGAGATTGACTTTAAAGATGAGGTACGTGCTTTAATTCTATTATCCTCATTACCTGATAGTTGGAATACTACTGTCACTGTCGTTAGTAATTCCTCTGGAGCAACAAGTTTGACATTTGATGGGGTTTGGGATTTGATTGAGTGAGGACATCCGTAGAAGAGAACTTAGAATCAAATCTAGTGAACCTGTATCTGCTACTTTAGTAGGTGAAAATAGAGAAAGATCTAAAACACGTGTTAGTAAAAGTAGTACTAATATAAACAGGCATAGTCAGTTTAGGACTAGTGATGTCTGTTGGAGCTGTGCCAAGAGGGGCATCTTAGAAGGAATTGCCTTAAGCTGAAGAATGAGAAGGGTAAGTGAATTATAGTTGATTCTGTAGATAATATTGTAGCTGTAACAGATAATGCCGATTATGTCTTGTCTGTCACTAATAATTCATCGTTTGATGGATGGATTATGGATTCTAATTGTTCTTTTCATGTTACACCAAATAGAAACTAGTTTATTACTTAGCAGTGCACGGATGGTAGTAAAGTACAATTGGGAAACAACACTGAATGCAATGTCATTAGTGTTAGTAATGTTAGAATCAGAATGCATGATAGTATCGTGAGGACATTGACTGGAGTAAGGCATTTTCCAGAGTTGAAAATGAACTTAATTTCCTTGAGTGCCCTGGATTTAGCTGGGTATCGATATATTTCAGAATGTGCTATTCTAAAAATTGTTCAAGGTGCTTTGATAATATTGAAAGGAATCAAGCATAATAGCCTGTATGAGCTTTAAGGTGAGACAATGACAAATTTCGCTGTGGAGACGTTGGATGCATCTGTTCGAGAGTCTGAATTGTGGCATATGCGTTTGGGGCATATTGGCGAGAGAAGCTTAAAGGTTTTAAGTGAAAGAAATCTGCTATGTGGTTATGTTTCTAACGAACTGAATGTATACATGTGTTGTGATTTAGATCAACGGCAGAAAATGCAGTTCAATACAACTATCAAAGAAACCATGGAAATTGCAGAGTTAATTTACTTGAATGTTCGCAGGTTGTCGCGGTTTCTGTTGAGGAAGAGTGCTAGATATATGCTAACAGTTGTTGATGACTACTCGATGAAGACGTGAGTATTTGTGCTTAGACACAAGTTTGATGCTATTGTTAGGATCAAGCAAGCATTTGATAGCTTTGATCGAAAAGGAGACTAGTAAAATGATCAAGCAGGTGTGGACTGACAGTAGCATGGAGTTTTGCTCGAAGCTGTTAAACGAATTCTACATGAAGGAAGGTATAGTGAAACACCGCACTAATACTGATGAACCACAATATGTTGCGGAATTGATGAGCAAAACATTGTTAGAGACAGCCCATAAAATGCTCTCTAGTGCTGGTATGTCTAGAAGATTCCTAGCGGATGCGCTAAGTACGACGTGCTACTTGATGAATAGATCCCCATCGACTGCGATTAAATATCAGACTCTTGAAGAAGTGGTTAGGTAACTTTGCTGATTATCCTGTTCTTAGAATATTTGGTTGCTCATGTGATATTCGAGCGAGTGATGGTAAGCTTGATGGAAGGGTAAGAAAGTGCATATTCTTAGGCTATGCACGAGATGAGAGTGGTTATCGATTGTGGTGCCTGGATTTAAATTCACATATTATCAGCAGATAAGTTACGTTTGATGAGTCTCCAGTACTTTTGGCTAGGAGTGATTATAACAGTGTTCAAACGGATCTGAACGATGTTCAGTTTGAGGTGGAGTTGCGACCAGAAACTCCTAAGGTAGCAACTACGAGTATTAGCAAAGTAATGGACACAGATGGTGCTTGTAGCAAGGTGGAGCCTATAGAGCCAATGGTTGCTATAATTGCTGAAATTAATAAGGTACATATTTGATCTCCTGATAGATATGGATGTAACAATGGTTTTGCTTTATCTGTGGTTGAGGAGGTTGCGTCAGAAAATCCTTGCAGAGCAGTTAAAGGTGCATGTGGAGTTGGTATTATGATAAGGTCCTCGGTTATGGCAAAGTTCAAGCGAGGTTTAAATTTGGATAATATCTGTGGCGGTTGAGGCCATCGGGGGCTATGGGAAAGTAAAGACAGAGTTTGAATTTTTGCGAAGCAATTGCGATTTGGCTCAAACGTCGAGCTAAGGTGGAGATTGTTAAAATATGTCTCAAGTTTGTGTCAAATGTGAAATTCCGAATATTCCAAATTGGATATGTTGCGGACGTTCGAAATTGAGCAAAGAAGATCCGAAGATCAACTTCCAAAAATTTGAATTTGTGTTGGAGAATTTGACCGCTAAAATAGGAAAGTCCAACTTTCACTTGGATTTGGATTTTGTTTAAAATATACAGAGATATGTTTTGGATAAAATCGTTTAAGATATGAAACAAAATCCTATGAGAAGTCGACAAAAGAATAAGGGTTTCACTTATATATATAGATTTCTGGCCGTGGGTGGTAGGAGGTTGATCATGAAGAATTGGTTTTGAAGTGCCGTTTTGTCGTCGAGTGCTTAGGAGGGATTTTCTTTGTCGTTATTGTTCGTGAATTACATCCAAGAAAGATTTAGTGTTCAGGCCATTTAAATCATGTAGTAAAATTTACGTGTAATTCTTTTGTGAGATTGAGAGATTATTTCTTGAGAAATTTCGAGAAATTTCGGGGCTAAACACTACATGCGTTATTGGATATAATTGGGGCTTGGGAAATACCAAGAGAGTGTTTGAGTGACTCGAGTATGTAATATCCTTGTATCGCTTGATCTATAATGAAATTCATTGCTGCTCTCTCCGTGGATGTAGGTTTTTACGACCGAACCACGTAAATCCGGTGTTCGATTTATTTTTTTCTTTTGTCTATATTATTGTTCGATCGCTCGTCTTATCGCAACAACCGTAATGAAATATGGAGAATGTATGAGATTTAGGGTTTATGTGGAGCATAGTCTTAACCATTGTTGTCTATTGGCCGAGGCATCGTTCATCGGTTAAAATCCCTCAGAATAGGAGAAGCCCATAAAGCTGCAACGAGACTAGACACATTATGTGAAAGAATGAGTTGAATTGGACTACTAGAGGCGCATATGATAACCGTTCTAAATTTGTTCCAAAACTATATATATTGTTTTAGAATTATTTATGGAATAGAAATCTGTTTGGTATCGTAATTTTATTCTTTTATTTTTAGAACAAAGTTTTAGTCAAGAAATATATTTGGAATAAAAATAAGAAGTAAAATTTTTTTATTTCTCTATTTTGAAAATAAAAATGAGAAATAAGAACTCTTATTATCGCTCATCCTTACTACTAGCCGGCCCGCCCACCCACTGTTGCCACAAGCCATCGCCAGTCACCACCGGTGATGCGGGAGCATCCAATGTAGCTCCATCGACCAACTCAGAACCATCGATGCTTATCCAAGCCAAGAAAGAAATTGGGATTATATGCTTCGATGGATTATTTTGAATGAATAATGTTAATTACTTATCGGTACTTTGTGGTATATCGATAACTATCAATGGGAGGCCATTTTAGATGTCTTGTATGACCAATTGATGAAGTTTCAGGAGGATTATTTTTTGGTCAAGGGAGGAGCTCGAATTTTGGGAAGGCTAAGGGTTCACGAATGCGGTTCAAGAATATGAAAAGCCAAAGGTTCAAGAATACAAAAAGCTAAAGGTTCAAGAATGCGGAAAACTGAAGATCAAAGGCATTTAGTTCCCGTGTTAATAAAGGCTTTTCTTAAGTTACTATGTGTCTTTACTTTTATGTAGCGCAAGAGTCAAAAGGTTCGTTATTATAAAGGCTTTTCTTAAGTTACTAGGTGTCTTTATTTTTATGTTGCTCAAGAGTCGAAGGTTTAAGTTCCTAGGTCTTTAAAGTCTGTTTTTTATATTTCCTAAGGCTAAAATCCTCCTATAAATAGGGGAAAACTATCCAATGTATGGGAGATGTGAATTTTATGAATGAAAATGGTGAGATTTCCTCTGCTTGAGTGAACTCTTTTGGAGAGTGGATAACTCCTTTCGGTTTCTTTATCCTTGGAGCGTAGATCACTCCTTGGTGGTGAGCCAAGAAGCCCTTTATCCTTGGCTGGTGGAATCTTTTAGGCCTTGGTGGTGAGTTTCTCTTATTCCGAAGTCCTTTATCCTTGGCTGGTGGAAGCTTTAGGCCTTGGTGGTGAACTTCGTAGATCTCGATCCTCATCCTCTGTTGGTGGCGTGGCCTTTATACTTTGGAAGGAGATCGTTCTATTTTTTATTATTCCTTTTCGTTTCTTCCCCATACACTACTCCATACACTTAACCACACAAATCTCCTCTGAAAAAATTTCCGTTCTCGAATCACTCACCCCATCACACATCAAAATATTGGTATCAGAGCTCAAGGTTCAACTCATTTGAGTGATTCCTTTCTTTCTTCTATTACAAATTCCTTATGGATGATCAAGTTCCAAGAGGCTTGACTTTGGAGCAAGCGCACAACGAAAGGCGAGATTGTGCAATCCAAAATCTTCAACAACAAATGGAGCAAGTTCTCAATCTTCTAGAGAATCTGGCGAGACAAGGACAACCAGCAAGGCATCCCAACGAACGCCATCGGCGAGATGATTTCGAATCTCGTCAAAATTCTGATGGCGATTCCAAGTCCACTGGAGACAACCGAACGATTGTGCACTCTAGTGATTCTGAATCTCCATTTCTAAGACGAAGACGAAGAGAGAGGCATAAGGAGGATGAAAGAGACATTAAAGTGGAGGTCCCTGAGTTTGACGGTAATCTCAATCTCGACAACTTTGTGGATTGGCTACACACAACCGAAAGAATTTTTGACTTCAAATCCTATTCGGATGAGAAGAAATGTAAGGTTGCTATTTTAAAGCTCACAAAATATGATTCTCTATGGTGGGAGAATCTAAAGCATCAACGAGCAAGGGAAGGAAAATGACGAATCAAGTCTTGGGAAAAACTCAAGAAGTTGATGAAGAAGAGGTTCTTGCCCGACAACTATAAGCAAGATCTCTTCCTCAAACTGAATTCCCTAAGACAACAAGGGATGAGTGTTGAAGAATACATTCATGAGTTTGAACAACTCAAAATGAGGAGTGAAGTTCCAGAAGTTCCTAAGCAAACCATTGCTCGTTTCCTTGGCGACATGAATCGAGAAATTGCTGATATGGTTGAACTTCAACCGTATTGGTCCTTTGAAGATGTATGCAAATTAGCCATAAAAGTCGAAAAGCAATTGAAGAGCAAGAGGTTTTCCTCCAGAACCTCAACAAAGGCGACATCCTATTTTAAGGGTGCTTCCTCAAGCAAGGGCGAAAGTACATCGACAAAAGACAAAGGCAAGGGAAAATTTGCAGAGCCTTCCAAAGAAGTCCAAAAGAAGTTTGAAGGCGATGCAAGGAAATGCTTTAAGTGCCATGGTTTTGGGCATTTACAAGCAAATTGTCCAAATCGGAGAGTTATGACTCTTCAAGAAATTGAGGAGATCAATTCGGCGCTTCAATAGGCTGAGAGCAATCAAGACCAAAATATTGCTGAATCAGATGGGGAAGAAGAAGTTGTGGAGAAAGTCGATGATGGTGAGCTGTTGATCATCCGAAGAGCATTGCATGTTGATTCTCCTAGTAAAGAGCAAAGGGAGAATATATTTCACATGCGTTGCACTATTAATGGAAAGGTGTGTTCGGTGATCATCGATGGTGGGAGTTGCACAAATGTTGCTTCGACAACTCTTGTCGACAAGCTGAAGCTTCCAACAACAAAACATCATCAACCATACAAGCTCCAATGGCTCAATCAAGGGAATGAACTCAAGGTAACCAAACGCGTTCTTATATCATTTTCGATTGGGAAGAACTATCGAGATGAGGTTGTGTGTGATGTGATTCCTATGGAGGCATGCCACTTGTTATTGGGTAGACCGTGGGAATTTGATATAAATGCTATGCATGATGGTCGGAAAAACACATACTCTTTCCATAAGGAACAAAAATGCATTACTCTTTTACCATTGAGTCCTTCTTGGATACATAATAATCAACTTGGGGAGGGAAATGCTTGTAAGGAAAATCTGTTCTTGAGTGAGACACGAGTTGAGAGAGTCATTAGCAAACAAAAGAATGTATTTACTTTGCTTGTGGTCGAGAAAAAGAGTGAGATAGAGCGACTCATACATCCAAAAATGCATTGCTTGTTGAAAGAATTTGCAGATGTGTTCCCGGAGGATTTACCACATGGATTACCTCCCATAAGAGGTATTGAGCATCAAATTGATTTGATCCCC
This sequence comes from Eucalyptus brandiana, assembly GCA_014182725.1. Lineage (NCBI taxonomy): Eukaryota > Viridiplantae > Streptophyta > Magnoliopsida > Myrtales > Myrtaceae > Eucalyptus > Eucalyptus brandiana. Next base: position 9,027,924 of record CM024677.1, on the reverse strand, counting down.
GGTGCTCCACTACCAAACAAGCCAGCTTATCGATGCAATCCAGAGGAAACAAAGGAGTTGCAAAGACAAGTTGATGAACTTATCGTCAAAGGATACGCTTGAGAAAGCATGAGTCCCTGTTCTGTTCCGGCTCTACTTGTACCTAAGAAGGATGGTACATATCGAATGCGTGTTGATAGTCGGGCCATTAACAACATCACCATTAAGTATAGGTATCCTATACCTAGACTTGATGATATGCTTGACGAATTATATGGTTCTTCTGTGTTTTCAAAGATAGATTTGCGGAGTGGTTATCATCAAATCAGAATGCGAGAAGGTGATGAATGGAAGATGGCTTTCAAGACCAAGGGAGGCCTTTATGAGTGGTTGGTTATGCCATTCAGTTTATCTAATGCTCTGAGTACGTTCATGAGACTTATGAATGAGGTTCTTCGTTCATTTACTAGTCGATTTGTCGTTGTTTATTTCGACGATATTCTTGTTTATAACAGGAACGAGAAGGAGCATATCTCTCATTTAAAACAGGTCTTCAATGTCCTGAGAGATCAAAAACTGTATGCTAAAATGGAGAAATGTGAGTTCTTCTCTCCAAGCATTGTGTTTCTTGGTTATGTGGTTTCCAAATATGGAATCTATGTTGATCAAACCAAGGTGGAAGCTATGAAGACTTGGCCGGTTCTGAAGTCTATTTTTGATGTAAGAAGTTTTCATGGACTTGTTTCTTTCTATCAACGTTTTGTCAAAAATTTTAGTATTGTCATGGTTCCTATAACTGAATGCATGAAGAATGGTGCTTTTGAATGGACAAAGACTGCTCAAAACGCCTTTGAGGTAATCAAGCAGAAACTTTGTGAGTCCCCTATTCTTGCACTTCTTGATTTTGATAAAGTATTTGAAGTTAAGTGTGATGCAAGCGTAGTTGGTGTTGATGTTGTTCTGGTGCAAGCACAAAAACCATTGGCATATTTCAGCGAAAAGTTATCCGATTCCAAGAGGAATTATTCAATTTATGACAAAGAGTTCTATGCCATTGTCCGAGCTCTTGATCGTTGAAGTCATTATTTGAGGCCAAAACAATTTGTCATTCATTCTGATCATGAGGTGCTTAAGTTTATTAGCGGGTTGAATTTCTAGACATGCAAAATGGGTTGAATTTCTTCAATCATTTTCTTTTGTCTCAAAATATAAACCTGGGCACACTAATGTTGTAGCAGATGCTTTAGCAAGAAGAAATTCTATGCTTGCTGTTCTGGACTCTAGGATTCTTGGATTTCAATCAATGAAAGAACTTTATTTTGAAGATGCGGAGTTCTCATCCATCATCAACAATTGCAAGCAAGGCGTTCAAGGTATATATTCTTGGCAAGATGGGTTTCTTTTTAAAGGAAATCAATTATGTATCCCGAAGAGTTCTTTTCGCGAATTGCTTATTCGAGAGGCGCATGGTGGAGGATTGGCTGGTCATTTTGGTATTAACAAAACTCTTGAGGTTCTTCAAGAGCATTTCTATTGGCCAAAGATGAGTGAAGATGTGTATGCTATCATCTCAAGGTGTGCAACTTGTCAAAGATCAAAAAGCCATTTCCATCAAGGTTTGTATACTCCACTTCCGGTACCATTACAGCCTTGGGAAGATGTTAGCATGGATTTTGTTGTGGCTCTACTGAGAACTCAAAGAGGAAAAGATGCTATCATGGTGGTCGTCGATCGATTCTCTAAAATGGCTCATTTCGTGCCATGTCACAAGACCAATGATACATCTCATATTGCTGAATTATATTTCAAAGAGATTATTCGCATTCATGGAGTACCAAAGACCATTGTATCGGATCGTGATTCCAAGTTCTTAAGCTACTTCTGGAGGACTCTATGGAGAATGCTTGGTACAAGACTCTTATTCAGCACAGCTTGTCATCCCCAAACGGATGGCCAAACGGAGGTAACAAATCGTACTCTAACCACTCTTCTTCGTGGTATGGTGAGTAAATCGTTAAAAGATTGGGATTTAAAACTCACGCATGCTGAATTTGCTTATAATCGATCACCAAGCTATACTACTGGTCGATCGCCATTTGAAGTTGTGTATGGAATTAATCCTCTTACACCCATTGATTTGATTCCAATTTCGTTTAACTCTCAAGTGAGCTTTGATGTCAAGAAAAGAGCTGAATCAATGAAGAAGCTCCATGAGCAGATTCGATCCAACATTGAAAAGGCCAACAAATCTTACAAGAAGAAAGCTAATCAACATCGCAAGAAGACTCAATTTCAACTGGGCGATCTTGTATGGCTTCACTTGAGGAAGGAGAGATTCCCATTTCGTCGAAAGAACAAGCTCATGCCTAGAGTTGATGGTCCCTTTAAAGTTATTGAGCGAATTGGTGACAATGCTTACAAGATTGACCTTCCGGGAGAGTTTGAAGTTTCATCAACATTCAACGTGGGAGACCTTTCTCCTTACTTGGAGGATGAAAACCTTCTAGATTTGAGGACAAATCTCAAACAACCTGGGGAGGATGATGCGGGAGCATCCAATGTAGTTCCATCGACCAACTCAGAACCATCGATGCTTATCCAAGCCAAGAAAGAAATTGGGCATTATGTGCTTCGATGGATAATTTTGAATGAATAATGTTAATTACTTATCAGTATTTTGTGGTATATCGATAACTATCAATGGGAGGCCATTTTAGATGTCTTGTATGACCAATTGATGAAGTTTCAGGAGGATTATTTTCTGGTCAAGGGAGAAGCTCGAATTTTGGGAAGGCTAAAGGTTCACGAATGCGGTTCAAGAATATGGAAAGCCAAAGGTTCAAGAATACGGAAAGCTAAAGGTTCAAGAATGCGGAAAGTTGAAGATCAAAGGCATTGTGTTCCGTGTTAATAAAGGCTTTTCTTAAGTTACTATGTGTCTTTACTTTTATGTGGCGCAAGAGTCGAAAGGTTCGTATTAATAAAGGCTTTTCTTAAGTTACTAGGTGTCTTTATTTTTATGTAGCTCAAGAGTCGAAGGTTTAAGTTCCTAGGTCTTTAAAATCTGTTTTTTTTTTTTTTTTTTTTTTATATTTCCTAAGGCTAAAATCCTCCTATAAATAAGGGAAAACTATTCAATGTATGGGAGATATGAATTTTATGAATGAAAATGGTGAGATTTCCTCTGCTTGAGTGAACTCCTTTGGAGAGTGGATAACTCATTTCGGTTTCTTTATCCTTGGAGCGTAGATCACTCCTTGGTGGTGAACCAAAAAGCCCTTTATCCTTGGCTGGTGGAATCTTTTAGGCCTTGGTGGTGAGCTTCTCCTATCTTGAAGTCCTTTATCCTTGGCCAGTGGAAGCTTTAGGCCTTGGTGGTGAACTTCGTAGATCTTGATCCTCATCCCCGGTTGGTGGCGTAGCCTTTATACTTTGGAAGGAGATCGTTTTATCTTTTATTATTCATTTTCGTTTCTTCCCCATATACACTACTCCATACACTTAACCACAAAAATCCCCTCTGAAAAAATTTCCGTTCTTGAATCACTCACCCTATCACGCATCAATCAGCTACCCCACGTTGTCTATTACCGCCTAGGAGGCAGAAATTTTGTGTTTTTATCAAACAAATTTCTATTATAAGAATATAAATTTTGTGTCTTTATTAAACGTGCATTTTTGCTCAGAAACTCATCCAGGAATAGAAATATAAAAATCTATTTCTGGTTCAGAAATGAATTTCTGATCAGAATGGTTATCATTCGCGTCTTAAAATTTGTCTATCACCTTCTCTTGTTGTTTGAAAGAAAGGAAGAAGCAAATTCATTCTCACTTTGCATTCAATTGGTGCAAGCTTTTGTGAAACTCTGGCCAAAAGTTGATTGCATTGGTTCGATTTTAGGGAAATGAAAAGAAATTTTTGCAAATGTCTTTTACTCCATGTGCATTTAATGATAACAAATAGTGTTTTGATAATTGATTTTTGGTTAAGTAATTTTGAAAGAAATAATTAAAAGAAAAAAAAAAGAGATTGAAGCAACAAGAGTTGGAACTGGAAGCTTTACAAAGAAGAAGCAACAAAAGTAAGTTTCAAGTGAGGGCTGTCGCGAGCCCAAGCGAGAGCTTTGAGGTTGCACGACCTAGGTGCAGTGAGTGGGGGAAACAAACTTCTTTAATAAAAAAATACTATCACTGGAAAAAGTTGAATAGATTAAAAACATCACATCGTCTACTTCTTTTTGTAAGATTTTTTGGAATTGTTGTCAACTCTAAAAGCTTAAGTCGTTAGACGTAAGCATGTTTCATATTTAAATACTTTTTTACTTCGCCTCGCGAGTAGTTTGTGTTGGAAAAATATGGCTTCGAATCAATAGAGTAATTAAGTCGGACTTTGATGCGTAATATCACTTTTTTAAAGAATTTATTTACCCCACAAAATTGCTAATGGTCACCGGCAAATATCTTCTAGGATAAAATAAAGTCTCAAAATGAGAATACCAGATATCAATTTTAGTATTTCTCAATGATTTCTCTAGGAAACAATTGAAAAGATGGTTGTAGTTTTGGAAATAAGACTTGAAATGATCTCATATTTGTTCATCTAGAATAATGACATATATAAATCGATCTTAAAGAACATAGACAACTCTTCGTGAAAAATTGCAAAGTGAACAGATGCATCCTTTCGAAAGAAGTTGCAAAATGAACAAAAGTGTCCATTTTGAAGAAGTTGAAAAATGAACAAATGCAACACTTTGAGAATTGTTACAAATTGAACGAGTATCATTTCCAAAAGTTGTCTTGAAAAGACACAAATATAAAAATTTAGAATAATAAACTAATTTTCATAAATTTTAAAAATTCTCAATAAACAAAAACAACATTTGACATAATAAAAGTTAATAAGATAACCGTATATAATAAAATAAAAAATAAAGGGGTTAGTGCTATTTAAACCGTGAGTGCACAAGCGTGCAAAGTTCTAAATGGACACCGGGACCCCTGGAGTGCCAAAAGTTGGTATAAATGGACACTTAAGTGCCAAAAGTTACGAAAGTGACACTTAAGTGCCAAAATTGGAGCAAAATTGATCACTTAAGTGCCATTCCGGCCAAAATCCGATCACAATGCCGACGTAGCGATTTTCCGGTGAAGCAAATGTAAAATGGCATTGTTTTGGTGCCGACGTGGTAAAACAATAATATAAAAATTAATTAAATTTAAAATATTTAAAAATAAAAAATTTTAATATTAAAAAAAAAGAAAAGAAAAGGGAGGAGGTGGCCGAGGGCTCAGTCGCCGCCGCCGCCTCCCTACCGTTGCCTGGAAGGGCTAGCGACGGAGGGGGGAGGGTTGGTCGAGGGCCTACGAGCCCTTGCCAAATTTGGGCCATGGCTCGCGGCCCTCGCCTAGATCTAGTGAGGTTTGGCAACCCTCGCTTGGTCGGGCCAAGGGTCGCCGCTCACCGGGGGTTGCCTCGGTGGGCAGTGGCCCTTGGCTTGGCCGGGCGAGGGTCGTCGATCCTCGCTGGATCTAGGTGAGGGCTGTAGCCCTCGTTGCCGATTGGCCAACCCCTCTCCGTCGCCGGCCCTTCCCGGTGGCGGCGGCGGTGGCGGTTGAGGGCCGAGCCCTCGGCCCGTCTCCCCCTTTTTTTTTAAAATTTTTTTTTTTTTTAACATTAAAAAAATTTATTTTTAAATATTTTAAATAAATTTAATTTAATTAATTTTTTTATTTTTTACCATGTTAGCACCAAAACGATACCGTTTTTACATTATTTAGTCACGTCAGCGTGCAAAACGGCGTCATTTTGCACTTACTTCACCGGAAATTGCACATGTCAACATTTTGGCCGGAGTGATACTTAAGTGATCAATTTGTGCCAAGTTATGGCACTTGAAGCGATCTTTTGTCGTTCTAAGTGTGTCTAATAATCGTGCCAAAATCGTGTAATTATTTGCACACTTGCATGCGAGTATGGTGGGGTCTAACTTTCACCAAATCTTTTCTTTAGATACACTAAAGAAGTTCCATACTTATTAACTAGCCCACATTCTCTAATTTTTTCTATGCGAGATAAGGAAACATATACTTAGTTTATTTTACAAACAAATGTCCAACAATCCCTCATTTTGTTTGTAAAACAAAGTAAAATCATACAGCAAAAATTTCAGTAAGATTAATATATATACATAAAAGTCTCTTTCTAGTTAAACCTTTACTTAATATAAGTATTTCAAAACTCTATCAAAGTGACAGGTAGCTTAGCTTTAAACTTGTACTTTTAAATAATAGAATCGGACATACTACACATATACTAACTTCTTGTTTTTGTAAGAAGTTCTATATTATTTCACATTATTATGGCTTTGTGTTTGATCCTATTTCGTGAGCTCTCTATAAAGTAATCTTAATTTTCGTATGAAGCGGTACCACTTCTAAACTCATATAAGTGAAGTATTTACTATGTGTTTCTGTTACTATTAACACATTACGAGTTTGTACTATATCTCATTAAGAATTTAATTCAACTTACAAAGCGTAACAGACGATTTTGACTTCTTATATCAGGGTTACGTTAGTATCAAATAATCATATTCAGTAACTTGTCCTTACCAATTAAACTTTGTAGCTAGTGATGTAATAGAAAAAAAAAAGGGGCAAGTTATCATTACTGGTGATTTCAATTTAAGGGTTTCAGCCTCATTTCTTCTGAGGTTATTATTACCATGTCTTTTAGTAAAGCTTTCGTCAAGGTATCGGCAAGATTATTACTTGATCTTATGTAGGCAATTGTTGTGGTACAATTTTTGATCAATTGTCTCACATATTCATATATTAAACTAATATGTCTAGATTTACCATTATAAATGCTACTATAAGCTCTTGCCAACGTGGCTCGACTATCACAGTTAATAAAAATAAGAGGCATATGACTATGCCATAATTTGATATCCAATAACAAATCCCTAATCCATTTGGCCTCTTTCCCAATTGACGCTAAAGCAACGAATTCATATTCCATTATTGAGTGAGTTATACATGTTTGGTTTTTTTTTTTTTGGTTAGATACATGTTTGTTTCTTACTTGCCCAAGATACATCACCTCCACCTAGTGTGAAAATCCATCCATAAGTGAAATGCCCATCTCCCACACTTATAATTCAACTAGTACCAGTGTATCCTTATAATACAGTCGGACAATTATTATAAAACAATCATAAATTTTTAGTTCTCTTAAGGTAACAAAAAATTTTGGTAATAGCTCTCCAATATTCTATACTTGGATTACTAGTATACATACTTAACTTGCATACAGAATAAGCAATATCATGTCTAGTATAATCCATTACATACATTACGGATTTATAGCACTCACATATTCAAGTTGTGCTACCATTCTACTAGTATTATAATTTAATTTAATGCTAGAATCAAATGAAGTACTTATTTCCTTGAGACCAATATATTGAAATTTATTTAATAATTTTTTAACATAACTACATTAGCTTAAACAATAATCTCCATTATGTTTCTTAAATTTAATACTTAAGATAGTATTTGCTTTATCCAAATTCTTTATTTTAAACATGGAAGTTCATACTTCTTCATTTCAATAATTGCAATCATATTCGTTCCAAAGATAACCGTGTCATAAACATACAAGCATACTAAGACACTATAGTCTCTAGTGAATTTAGAGTATTTACACTTATTAGCACTACTATGGATGAAATTATTAGATAATATGATCGAATCAGATTTTTCATGCCACTGCTTAGGAGCTTGCTTAAGCCTATAAAGAGACTTAATTAGCTTACATATTTTTCTTTAATTTCTAGGAAGAATGAAGCCCTCTGATTGTTTTATGTAAATCTCCTCATTTAAGTCTTAATTCAAGAAAGCAGTCTTGACATTCATTTGATGAATATAAAGATTATAAATGGAAGCTAGAGCAAAAAGAATGCAAATTGAAGTTATACGTGTAATAAGAGTATACGTATCAAAATAATCTATTACTTCTTTTTATGTACATCTCTTGATCACAAGTCTAGTTTTAAAAACTTAGATAGAATCATTAGAATGATATTTTCTTATAAAAACCCATTTGCACCGAATATGTTTGGATCGTTTTGGTTAATCTACTAATATCCAAGTATTATTGGACATAATTGACTCAATTTCATCATTTACAGCTTCTTTCCAAAAAGAAACATCTCTAGAAGATATAACATCATTAAAGTTTTTAGAATCGTATTTTAAATTTAATAGTAAATGGTATTTATCTACTGCGTTATTATCTCTATCTCATTCAACAAGAAAAATATAAATAATAAAATCAGGACCTAAGTCTTTTAGTTTCCTAACTCTAGGTGCTTCTCTTTGGTTTAATCATGTCTTTAGAATCATTAGTTTCTTTCTCTTGAGAATCTACGTGAGTTTTCATAGGTTTTGAATTATTTTCAATAATTTTAGAACCTGTAGAATATTTATTCTCAAAGAATTCAACATCTCTCGATTCTACAATAATATTGGACTTTAAATCAAGAAGCCTATAAGCTTTACTATTTTCAGTATATCCAACGAAAACACTTTTGATAACTCTAGGGCTAAGCTTTGTTCTCTTGGAATCTAGTACTTGATAATATGCCAAACACCCCATAATTTAAGGTATGATAAATTTGGTTTTCTACCTTTCCATACTTCATAAGGGGTTATGTTATTTTTCTTGGAAGGTATTCTATTATAAATATAACATGTATTAAGCAATACTTCTCCTCATAGATTATTGGTAGCTTTGAATTTGAAAGTATACGATTAACCATTTTTCCAAGGGATCGATTTTTCCTTTCAGCAAAACCATTTTGTTGTGGAGTATACGGTGCCGAAACTTAATGAATAATACCATGTTCGAAGAGAATTCATTTAAAAAATATTCTTTACCTCTATCTTAATGTAAAACTTTGATTTCTCTTTCGAATTGATTTTCTACTTCAGCTTTATATTTCTTAAACATGGTGAAAGCTTCATCTTTTGATCTCATAGGATAAACATATAAAAACCTATTGTAATCACCTACAAATGTAATAAAATACCTTTTACCACCTTGTGTTAGCATGCCATTGAATCCACATATGTCACTATGAACCAAATCTAATATATTCGAATTTCTTTTAATACTACGAAATTGTTTCTTAGTAAGTTTGGACTTAGCACATATTTTACATTTATCAAATTTGCCATAGAAATTTGTCAAGTCTAACTTCTTCATATTCTTCAAATAACAAATATTTATATGTGCCATAAAAATGAAGACTCAATAATATAAGCAAAATTAGCAATATTATTATTGATACTCAATTGATACATGTCATTATTGGCATAACCATTTTTCTACAAACAGCCCATTATTCAATAGGATAACCTCGTCAGATTCAAATAAAACCCGAAACCCCCTCTTACAAAGTAAATCAATAGAAATTAGGTTCTTCCTAATTTCGGATATAAATAACAAATTAAGAAGAGTAATCTTTTTTCAAGAAGTGAAGTCTATCTTTATCGTGCCTTTTCCAACAACCTTTGCAAGAGTATCATTCATCATCAAGACCTCTTGAGCATTTGAGTCGACAGTCTCTTCAAATTGCTTGAACATATATTTGTCTTTACACACATGAACTGTTGTTCCAGAATCTAACCAACAATCGGATTGGATAGTGGTATAGTTGATTTCAGAAATCATAGCCATCGCATCATTAATTTCAGAAATTTTCATGTTTGAAAAGGTGGTTGAAATCATTGCTACATAATTTTCTTCAACCAAATTAGCATTTGCCTTCACTGTTGGAATGTTCTTGTCCTTTGAAATGCTTTTGCGGTGAATACAATCCTCGGCATAGTGTCCCTGTTTGCCACAAACAAAATAGCAACCATTTTTCTCCTTTTGTGTTCTCTTAAATTTATGTATGTTCTTTATTTTGAAGTTCTTGTCGATTATCTATTTTCTTTCCACGGCATTCACCTTGGAATTGTGCAAAACAAAATTATCACGTAAACGTGACTCTTCCTCAATGCGAAGATGTTTCCGTATTTGCTCTAAGGTGAAGTCCTTTGACTTGTGCATCAGCCTTTTATCATAGTCTTTCCAACTTTGAGGCAATTTCGCAATAATTGTTCTAACTTGAAAAACTTCTAGAATATCAATTTTGAGGATACGAATTTTATTCACTAGTACTTGCAATTCATGGACTTGTTCCAACAAGGGTTTGGTATCAATAAACTTGAAATCAAAATACTTTGCAATTATATATTTGTTGGTACCTTGCTCTTCCACTTTGTACTTGAATTCTACTGCGTTCCAAATTTCTTTAGTTGACTGCATTTTAATGAATAATTCATACAAATGATTGGGCAGTGTATTTAGAATGTGTCATTGACAAAGTAATTTGTCCTCCGCACGTTTTTTTTTTCTCTTTATTAACCCTTTCAATGGCTTCCGCACTAGGCTATCCTCCTTTGGTAGTAGGTTTCAGATCTTCTATAGGTTTCAAGTTAGGATTCAGTACATAGGAAATCTTCAAGGCAGTGAGTAGGAACATCATATTGTCCCTCTAATGAGCGAAGTTGTTCCCATCGAACCTGTCCAGTTTAACCATGTCTTGATTCGTGACTTTGATTGTCTCTGACTCCATTGTTGTCAAGTCGGACTTTTAAGCGTGATATTATTCTCTTTAAGGATTTATTTGCCCCTTAAAATTGCTAATAGTCATCGGTAAATATCTTTCAGAGTACAACAAAGTCTCAAAATAATAATACTAGATAACAACTCTAGTATTTCTCCAAGGTTTCTCTAGAAAACAATTGAAAAGATGGCTGTAATTTTGGAAAGAAGACTTGAAATGATGTCATATTCGTTCGTCTATAAAAGTGACATATATAAATCAACTTTAAGAACATAGTCAACTCTTCGTGAAAGATTACGAAGTGAATGAATGTATCCTTTCAAAAGAAGTTGCAAAATGAATAAATGTGTCCATTCAGAAGAAGTTGAAAAATGAACAAATGTAACCCTTTGGGAAATGTTGTAAACTGAACTTGTATCATTTCAAATGTTGTCTTGAAAGGACACAAATATAAAAATTCGGAATAATAAAAATAATAAAAATATTTTTTAATATATAAAATTTCGAATTTTCATAAATTCTAAAAATTCTCAATAAACAAAAACAACCTTTGACCTAATAAAAATTAATAAGATAACCGTATGAAATAAGAAGAAGAAGAAGAAGAAGGGTTAGTGCTAATTAAACCGCAAGCGTGTAAAATGCTAATTGCGCCTAATAATAGTGCCAAAATCGTGCAATTATTCGTGTATCCGTATGGAGGTCTAGCTCACACCCAATATTTTCTTTACATACACTAAAGAAACCTCACACTTATGAATTGACCAATCTCTTCCTACTTTTCCTATGTGGGACAATGAAACACATACTTATTTGTTTTACAAACAAACTTCTAACAGTTTGAACTTTGGTCGAGAATGAAGCGTGGGAATATTTAATAAGGGATGCAAATATGGGGTATAGAAATATTTAAATTCAAGATGTCCTATTTTGATATCATATAAGATTTTGTAGGACCACTTATCAATTTTCCTAAAAATTTAAGAGATTGATAAATGTGTGAATTAATATGTAAATATTTTAACTTTTTCCCCACATATATTATCTTGAAAGGTTGAATGCAAAAATAAATTTGGCTACTTCATGAAAATAGAAAGAGCCCTATATTGTCATGACTTTCTTTCTACATTGGATAAAAATATTTAAGTTGGAACACATCAATTTAAAATAAATCAACAAATTTCATAAGTTTCCTATGGCCAATTTATCATTCACGATGAAACTAAAATATGTATAAGATAAAAAGAAAGTTGAAATAACATAAGGTTACGCGATATTCATTAATACACGCACAATTTTCTCCCATTCTCACACCATGTTTATCAGGTTACTCCTTTTCGACTTTATTTTTCAGCTCTATAAAATGTAAATTTTAAGCTTTGGCCTTATAAACAATGTTATTTTTGAATTTTAAATTTGTTCAATGTAATCCCTAAATTTGAACATAATATTCAATGTCATTCTTAAACTCTTAATTTGTTCAATATGATTGCTAGATTTTTAGCACATGTTAATTTAATCCATGGATTAAATGAAAAATGATGTTGTCCTGGAAATTTAGCCTAGGGAGTCAATTGAACATGTTATACTAGTTCAAAGATCATATTGAATAAATTAAAAGTTCAGAGATGACAATGTATATTTAATTAAAAGGTAGGGATCACATGAAATAAATTTAAAATTGAGGAATCACATTATAAATTTGGCCAAAGTTAAATGATGATTTCTATTATTTACCTTTCCCTTTTTATAAATAGAAGACCCTTGAGACCCCATTTATGTCCAAGGCCTCTCACCACTCCTCTTGCTCCCGGCTGCGTGCAAGTTTGTGCTCACTCATTGAGCCATGGAGAGTTTGGAAATGGGTGTTTGCGACAAGCCAAGGGAGAGTTGGAGCCCTTGCTCGCGCATGGAGGGGGTTAGTGGGCTTGCCCAAGAGCTTTAAGGCAAAAGTGGTGAAGGTGGCCAAGAAGGCAATGAAGCTTAGGCAAAAGATGATTTGAGGCGAGTCATTATTAACACTTAAATTTTGATGATTTGATCATGTATTTATTGCATTAAAATGAGAAATTAATTTTCAACCTCTAGACAGAGATATTAGAATTAAATTGCATAACATATAATTTTAGGTGCACTTATTATTTAGTATATATTTTTATTGATTGCATTAGTATTGAATCGGCGGTGGATGGTTTTGAACTTAAAATTGAGCGAATCGAGCCCACAAAAGGGGCCAAAAATCAGCTAGCACTCGAGGAGCATAGTGGCCAAAATTTACTTGAAGGACGGGCCAAATAAAGATTAGTTTAATTAAATTTCAGCTCATATGATTTTATTAATAAAATGTCATAAGTTAACATAGCCTATCACTTTAATAAGGTCTAAAGTAAGCCCATGATATCAAAGGTTAAACCTATGTACACACTATATATCAAGATTAATTGTGCTTCACAAATTGGAGGTTGGCAAAATTACAATTTTCAAAGCACATAAAAAGAAAACACGAGAGAAGAAGAGAGAGGATTGAGTCACGACCAAACCCCTCCGTGGCCACAATATTATTTTGGACAAAGAACTCATCTTCAACAATATTTCAACATCCATTTAGGATTTTTATTATTATTTTGGACCACTACCCGATATGAAAATTAAAAGTAAAAATTATACTTATGAGGGACTGGGAATAGAATTATTCTTGGGAAAGTACTAAAATGTGCAGCTCAAAATTAGACACATTCAATGTCGATTTGATATGCTATGATATAATCTCTCTTGAGTGCTCCACTGCTTTTGATCCGGATGCATTTGATCATTGCTTTCTGCTTTTTTGTTTGCGAAAAATAGGAAAAAAATGAGAATAGTTCAAATTTTCAAGCTATAATTAGAATGCCTTAATGCTCGATAGAAAAATAGAAAGCATACAAACTTGAGCAATGAGTTTAATCTTCTTCTTCTTCTTTCTTTTTTTCTTCGCCAATAACTAGGTAGAAAGAGGGAGTTGGCACTTTAACTATTTTTACGATTGCTGTCGGTCCATATTCATTGTGTCATTATATTTAGATTATTCAAATAGTGGTCCTATTTCCAATGTCTGATGTGTTTATTAACTACTCTCATTGTCTCTACTCTTATGAATTAACGACCACCGCATCCTTTGCCCATCAGAATCTTCCATGTTGTACTGAGCTTATATAATTAGAAAAAATTATTTCCATGTTGTACTGAGCTTATATAATCTGAAAAAATTATTATACACTCCCTCAAAATCAATACGATTGCATCATTTTCTAGATCCAATCGAGATGGATTTCACATGGTCTCACACCACCTCACACGACCTACGATGATTCCTAAACACAAGATCTGCACAAATCAAATTAATCATAACTATTAATGATAGTGAAGTTCACATGATCCATCACAAATTGTTATGATTCTAAATTAAACCATCCGATCCAACTTGAACTTAGTTAATTCAACAGGTTAATACTCTTTGAAATTCATGTGTTTCGTCTACAGAAGACCCGTAATATAGATATAATTTCATTCTTATGTAATTATGTAATGTATTAGCATTTATGTTAGGTTAACATATGATTGGTAAGATCAATAAGGGAGCCGTTGGATCAGTAACGATCAACTAATAGCATTGCCATTGCCACCAATTAATGATTTTAGTACTTGGCGTGGTCCTCAATTCGAGGTACGGACCAACTCTTGCAAATAAAGCAAAATTCGATACGTTTCCCGGCGGCCGCCCACCCCCCCACGCGGGTCCCGTAGCCACACTATTAAATGCACGACCTTGAATTCGCGGACAATGTCGAGGCAAATGACAGAACTTGTCCATCGCCATTCATTAACAAAAGCTTTTCCGCTCTTAATTGTGCACGGCTTTTCTTGGATAATTAATATTTGCGACGCCGATTTTGGTACTTCAATTAGCAATTTTATTTCGAATGTGGAGGCTATCAGCCCGACGGACAGATCGTTCGGAGGTCGAGCGAATAAAACACGCATGGACCTTGTTCTCGCTCGTCCGATCCCATCTAAGAAAGCATTAATCTCTAGAGTTTCGATCTCCAATTATGCCCTTAAATGATACAAATCAAGAAATAAGCTTAATCTAAGTCAAAATATTTGTTCAATAAACAATTATTATTATTATTATTATTATTATTATTATTATTATTATTATTATTATTATTATTATTATTATTAGCACCCTCTTTTTTTTTTTTTTTATGTATGGAGGGAAGCAGGTATGATTTACTGCAAGCGTTCTAGACTCCCTTCTCAATTTTTGGGTACATTAAAATTAGACTAGAAATAATCTATGATCGGGTGGGGAGGGATAATTACAAAAAAGGTTTTATGTCAATTCAATCCTAAATTTTTTAATTTGATCGATATAGTCATATACTTTTTAATGATTTGTTAATATAATCAATTCGGTTAATTTTGGTAGGTACTCAATGATGTGAATGTCAATCATCCTAAATGATATGGTCGGTGCTGACATGGATACTTTTTTTTTTTTCTGAATTTTTCTTTATTTTCCATTGTATCAAGGTTCATGGGGGCTCACCAAATGCTGGTGAGCTCTGGTGATCCTCCTCGACCATAATTACAAAGAAAAGAAAAGAAAAAAAAAAAAACTTTGGAATTTTTTTTTAAAAAAAAAAAAAGTAAAAATTGCCATGTTAACACATGACTAGTGTCTACATTAACGATTTTCAATCAAAATTGGTTGAAAGGACTACATTGAAAATTATTTTAAAAGTTTTAGGATTAAATTAAAAAAATTGAAAATTTTATGACCGAACCGAAATTCGCACAATAGATTCATGATTTTTTTTGGTAAATTTCCTTAGAGTGAAACAAACTTCTTTCAATAAAAAAAAAATACCATCATAGTAAAAAAAGAGATATTAAAACACCACTTAGCTTACTTCTTTTTGTAAAATTTTGTAAAACGGTTGTCAATTGTTCTAAAAACTTAAGTTGGTTGATGGAAGCATTGTTTCATATTTAAATATGTTAATCTTGCCTCTCACATGTAGTTTGAAGTTTGGTTGAGATTGAGTCGTGGAAATACGTAAGAGGGATTTGGAAATATTTGAACTTAAGATCTCCTGATATAATATCATGATGATTTGGTGGGACCATCATCAATTTTCCTAAAAATTTAAGCAGTTAAATATAATGTGTGATTTTTTTTAATATGTAAATATTCTAACATTTTTTCTCACATATATTATCTTGAAAGTTTGAAAGCGAAATTAAATTTGGCCACTTCATGAAAATAGAAAGATCACTATATTGTCATAACTATCTTTCTCTATTATTATAAAAATATTTGAGTTGGAACACATCCATTTAGAATAAATCGATGAAGTTTAAAACTTTCCTACAACCGATTTGTCATTCACAATCATGAAAATAGAAAGATCACTATATTGTCATAACTATCTTTCTCTATTATTATAAAAATATTTGAGTTGGAACACATCCATTTAGAATAAATCGATGAAGTTTAAAACTTTCCTACAACCGATTTGTCATTCACAATGAAAGTTGTATATTCGATTGAAAGTAAGATACATATAAGAGTAAGAAGAAAGTTGAAATAACATAAGGTGACACGATATTCATTATTATGTGCATTATTTTCTCCCATTCTTTCACCATGTTTCTCAAATTACTCCTTTTCAACTTCATTTTTCGATTGGTGGAAAATTGTACTAATTTAGTTATAGATCTTTCAATTATATCAATTTAGAATTATTAAAAAATTGCAAAAACTATCTACGTTCGCCACAGCTTTCAATTATGCA
This sequence comes from Eucalyptus brandiana, assembly GCA_014182725.1. Classification (NCBI taxonomy): domain Eukaryota; kingdom Viridiplantae; phylum Streptophyta; class Magnoliopsida; order Myrtales; family Myrtaceae; genus Eucalyptus; species Eucalyptus brandiana. The sequence goes on along the minus strand of CM024677.1, from coordinate 9,011,429 downwards.
ATTTATAATAAAAATTACAAAAATTATTCATGTTACTATCAGTCGGATTATGTAAGATGAATGACATTCACATCCACATCAACGAATTTCGGCCAAAATTTACTAGAATGATTATATTAGCAAATCATTAAATAATTTATAGCTAAATTGGTACAATGGAAAATTTGTAACTGAATTGGCCGTCATATAGTAATCTAAATTTTTTTTGGATGATTATCTGAAAAAACAGCCATGGAGGTAATTGAAAATTGATGGTGATCGGAGTTCATTAAACCTTTTTATTCAGTCAGAGGGGACCCTTATTAAACCTTAATTTGTCTTCTTCCGATGCTCTCACGAGGAAACACTCACTCGCCATATGGATGGTTTGAAACTACCTCCTTGCAGATTTCCACCACGTACTTCCACCGTACAACTTCTTCTTCTTTTTATCGAAATTTCCACCGTACAACTCGTAGGACGAATTTTTTAACATTATTGCCATCTCGGTAAGCTTTTTCTCCTTTATAAATTAGGAGATCCTTGGGACCCCCATTCACGTATAAGGCATTTCCAGACTTCAACCCATCGCAACAGAGGCCTCACCACCTCTCCTCTTGCTCCCTACTGTCTGCATGCAAGTCTGTGCTCACTCGTTCAGTCATGGAGAGCTTGGAAATGGTTGCTGCGACAAGCCAAGAGAGATCTGGAGCCCTCGCTCGCGTGTGGAGGCGGTTGATGGGCTTGCGCAAGAGCTCAATGGCGAAAGCGGCTGAGCTGGCCAAGAAGGCAGTGAAGCTCGGGCAAGATGACCCGAGACGAGTCACTCATTCACTTAAAGTCGGGTTAGCACTTTCCTTAGTGTCGCTGTTCTATTACCTCCAGCCGCTCTACGAAGGCTTCGGCGTCAACGCAATGTGGGCCGTCATGACCGTGGTGGTCATCTTCGAATTCCACGTCGGTAGGTTTTTAAAAAATCCATAGGCTGTGGCTTCGTAGGTCTCTATTTCTTGAACCGTGTGACAGAAACTTAGGGGAAATTGTAATTCTGTCTCGTTGTATTTCCTTGTACATGTATACATCTTCTCCAACACTCCCCCTCAAGCTGGCGGCTTATATAGGTCGAAGACGCGCAGCTTGTTTAGTAGATAAGTATGTTGTCTTTGGCATAAAGGCTTAGTGAAAAGATCCGCAGGTTGCTCCACCGTTCTAATTCCTCGAGTTGTGATGATTCCTTTTTGAATTTTTTCTCGAGTAAAGTGACAATCAACCTCTATATGTTTTGTCCTTTCATGAAAGACCGGATTTGCTGCTAATTTAAGTGCAGCATCATTATCACAGAATAATTCAGTTGCTCCATCAACTTCTACTCCAAGATCCAAAAGTAGGCCTCGTATCCAAATTATTTCACAGACCGTTTTTGCCATAGCCCGATATTCTGATTCGGCTGATGATAAGGAAACGGTTGATTGCTTTTTAGTTTTCCATGAAATCAGGGACCTCCCTAAATTGATACAGAAGCCTGTGACAGACCTTCTAGTCATTGGACAAGTTGCATAATCAGTATCGCAATAAGCCTTCATCTTCATGTCGCAATCTCGGGATAACAATATTCCAAGTCCTGGGCGGCCCTTCAAGTATTTTACAACTTTCAGAGCTGCATTCATGTGAGACTGCTTCGGATTATGCATAAATTGACTAAGTATTTGAACTGCATAGCATATATCAGGTCTGGTCATAGTAAGATAAATCAATTTCCCAACGAGTCGCTGGTAACCTGATGGATCTTGAAGCAACAGGTCTTCATCAGATGATGAGGTAGCCTTGTCATATTCAAATGTTGTAAGCTTGACATTCTGTTCAATAGGAATGACAGCTGGCCTGCATCCTGATAGCCCTGTTTCTGATATAATTTCCAAGACAAATTTCCGCTGACTGAGACATATCCCTTTATCAGATCTAGCTATTTCAATACCAAGAAAATATTTTGGAGGCCCCAAGTCTTTGATATGGAAATTGAAATGCAAATACTCTTTAAATTTTCTAATGGCAGAGTCATCATTTCCCATAATGAGTATATCATCAACATATATTAGCAAATAAATTGATGAAGTACATTTAGTCCATGTGAACAATGCATAATCATGTTTAGAGTGCTGAAATCCTGCACTTGTGAGTGCATTAGTAAACTTTGCATACCACTGCCGAGAAGCCTGCTTGAGTCCATATAGGGACTTGCGTAGACGACATACCCAAGACTCCCCCTGTCTGCGAAGTCCTTGTGGAAGTTCCATGTAGATTTCTTCGTCAAGATCTCCATGAAGGAAAGCATTATGAACATCCATCTGATGTAAGTCCCAATTGCGAATTGCAGCAACAGAGAGGAAGGAACGAACAGTGACCTCCTTGGCAACAGGGGAAAAAGTCTCATGATAATCAAAACCTTCCCGTTGAGTGAATCCTTTGGCAACTAGTCGAGCTTTGTAGCGTTCGACAGAGCCATCTGCCTTATATTTGATTTTATATACCCATTTGCACCCAATCGGTTTTCTATACTTAGGTAGTGAGACTACATCCCAGGTATGATTATCCATAAGTGCATGTAACTCAGATTCCATGGCCTGCTGCCATCTTAGATCACACGCTGCTTCTTCATAGGAGGAGGGTTCATGTTCCTCTGATATGCGACTAATGCAACACATATGGTCTTGGGATAGTCGATTAAAAGATACATAAGAAGATATAGGATAATGTGTACCTTGGGAATACAAGGTAGAGCATATGTAGTCCTTGGTCCATGTAGGTGGACGGGTATGACGCCCTGATCTTCTTGGTGGCTCCACAATTTGTTGTTCAGATGAAGTCACTTCAATATGTTGCTGTGGTGATGACTCATCTTCTTCATGAGATAACATTGGTGACTCGATTATGGAGTTCGAGTATTCTGGAGCTGCTGGTATGTTGTTCGCTGGGATGAACAAGTATTGAGTATTCATAGACAAATCTTCTTCAGATAAGAACGGACGATGATTTGACATTGCTTCAGTCGTCTGAGTATTATATGTCGATTCCTGAAATGGAAATATATCCTCATGGAAGACAACATCTCGGCTAACGGAAAAACGACCAGTCGATAGTTCCATGACCCTATATCCTTTCTGTAAAAGAGAATATCCCATGAAGACACATCGAAGAGCACGAGGATCCATTTTGTCCCGAGGTCCCACAATTGTGGCATAGCATAGAGAACCAAAAACTCTTAGATGTTCTATGTCCGGTGACTTTCCAAAGAGCATTTCAAATGGAGATCGCCCTTCAAGAACTCTAGTTGGCATTCGATTAATCAAATAAGCCGCTGTGACCACACAATCTCCCCAATAGGATTCAGGAATGGATGCTTGATATTTAAGGGCCCGGGCTACTTCTAAAAGATGACGATGTTTACGCTCTACGACGCCATTTTGTTGAGGAGTGTATGTGCATGAAGTTTCATGAAGTATTCCATGGGAGGCAAAGAGAGAGCTACATTCCCTGGTGAAAAATTCTCGTCCATTGTCTGTGCGAATTTTTCGAATAGAAGCATCAAATTGATTTTTAATCAAGGAAAGAAAATTCACAATATTTGAGAATGTTTGGCTCTTGGATTGCATAAGAAAGACCCATGTGGCACGAGTGTAGTCATCAACAATAGTCAGGAAGAATCGAGAGCCATCACGATGAGGGGTATGATAGGGGCCCCATATGTCAACATGAATTAAAGAGAAAGCACTAGTGGCTCGAGACGTGCTTGTAGGAAATGGAGACCGAGATTGTTTTGCTAAGGGACAAATCGAGCAATTTGGATAAGGGAAACGAGCACTATGACCCAATCGTTGATGATAAAGGAAATTTTTATTGCTAGTTGCTACATTACAAGAAATGCTTTTATGTAGCAACGAAAAATCAAAATTCCTTGGAAAGCTGATCCAAAAATAAAGCCCTTGTGCAACACTACCCAAGCCCATCATTTTGCCAGTCGAACGGTCCTGAAATGAACAATTTTTGGAATTGAATTCAACATGACAATGGTTGTCTTCACAGACTTTGGACACTGATATAAGATTGAATTCAAAATTAGGAATGTATAAGACATTCTTAAGAATAATGTGCTCACTAAGATGGACAGTTCCAACTTTGGAGACATGAGTAGTGGTGCCATTAGGAAGTCTAACAGACACAAAAGGGTGGATTTTTCGATTGTAGGAAAATAAATCCTCATTACATATTATGTGATCACTAGCGCCTGAATCGATTATCCATGCATCAACTGAAATACTACTATTTTGGGAAATGGAAATACCTGAGAATCCCGCAGTCTTGTCTGTAGATTTCAATTGATGCAATGCCCTTATGATGTTCTGGTATTGATCATCAGAAATTGGTTGATTTGCCTTCTCATTACCCTGAGTCATAACCTGATAGGCAGAATAATCCCTTTCTCTTTTCTCCTTATCAGTCGGTTTTCCATGTAATTTCCAACAGGTATCTATAGTGTGATGTGGCCTTTTACAATAATCACAGTATTTACCTTTAATTTTGGAATTTTGCCCAATTCCCCTTGATGACGTGGCACTTCGTGGAGCATAGGATTGTTTAAAATTGAGGGCTGATGTGGCTGAATGAGGAGCGTTCGATTCAGCTGTACGGATCGCCAAATCTCCACCGTTAGATCCATACTTGTAATATGAGCCGTCGGATCCCCCTTTGTAATCTCCACCGTCCATTTTAGGGTTTGTTTCTTCTTCCTCCCAGCTGCCATTTCTCCCTGTTCGTGCCTCTCTCACCCCAGCAGGCTGCCCGAGGGTCTTCGACGTTCGCAGCAGAGGCCTGGACCAGGCGGCAGCTGCTCGCTGTGATGGCCCCGCCGGAACCGCGAGTGTCACGGCCTCCCCCATCTTCACGTATTCTGCTGTCGCAAGCCTTTGATTCTCTTCTTGAACTGCTAGTTGGTAGATCCGGCCGAGAGAGGGAACCGGATCCATCGCGAGGATCTGGGATCGGAAGGATGAAAAGCTTTCATTCAAGATCAAGAGGAACCGGGTAACTTTCTCTCTTTCTCTGATTTTTCTATACTGTGCAAGTGTGGTTTCGGGCCCCTCGAGCTCCTCCTCGGCCGACTCGAGCTCATTCCACAGAAACGAGAGCCGGTTGAAGCAAGCGGTAACCGAGAGGTTCCCTTGCTTCAACTCGGTCATTGCTTGAGTGAGCGAGAAGAGTTTCGCCCGATCCAACTTCCCATACATTTCACGTATGTCCTCCCACATCTTCTTCGGGTCTTCAGTTGGTGGCAAGCCGGCGGCGACATCGGGGGCTATGCAATTCCCGATCCAAGTGCGAACGAATTGGTTGCACTTGCGCCAAATTTGTCGCATTCGGTCGTCGGTCGGAAGGGGGACGGTACCATCAATAAAACCGTCCTTCTCTTTGGTCACAAGAGCTCGCCGGAAATCCCGAGCCCATGCATTGTAGTTGTCGGGGCCAGTGAGCTGCAAGGAAATAAGACGGAGTTCCGGTCCGTCGGCCGTCGAAGTGTACAGCGGATCTCCGGGTTCTAAACGGGAGCTGGTAGCTGGAATCGCCCACGGGTGGAGACCGGGTTGCAATCCCGGGTAGGGATTTCCCCCTTGACCCGCCGAGCTTGTTTCGGGTTGGTGCCATCCGGTTCCACTGGGTTGGAATCCGGTGCTGGAATTCTCTCCTGATTGGTTGTGTTGCGTCCATTGCTGATTTTGTCCAACGACCCATGGATTTTGAACAGGGATCCATTGCACTGGTGGCCACTGAGTTGGACCGGATTGATGGACTGTAGTTGGAATCAGTGGGTGTTGATTATGAGCGTGTTCATCTTGCGATAGATCAGTCTGCTCTGGGGCTTGATTTTGTGGTAAGTTCTCCATTGTAGGTAGGTTCCTTTGCTGGGGCTTGATTTCTTGCTGTTTGAACTGATGAATTCCTAAACGGTGTCTCAATTTGTTTTGCAGAAAGAAATCTGCAACAACAATTGAAAAGGGACTACCGAAGGCAATTCGTGGTGTTTGCGGAAGCTAGGTCAGAACGAAAGGCTCTGATACCATGACAGAAACTTAGGGGAAATTGTAATTCTGTCTCGTTGTATTTCCTTGTACATGTATACATCTTCTCCAACACCGTGAATGACTGAACTCTGTACATTTTTAGTATATTTTACTGTATATACGCTCAGCTCTTCTCATTAACTAACTTAAGAAACATTTTCAGGGGCCACTTTTAGTAAAGGGTTGAATAGAGTACTAGCTACAGTGCTTGGCGGTGCAAGTGGTCTTGGTGCTCATTACTTAGCAAGTCTCTCGGGAAAAACCGGCCAGCCCATAATGCTTAGTTTCTTCGTCTTTCTTCAAGGTAAAGTTACTAAAATATCAAAGAGAGAATTAGAAAAGCGCTCAAGAAATGAAGAATAACAGGGCTTAAATTGATTGAGCTGAATTGATGATTGACATAATGTTGCAAAATGCAGCCGCTGGTATGACGTTTATGAGGTTCTTCCCGCGAATCAAGGCAAAGTACGACTACGGGATGCTGATATTCATACTGACGTTCGCGCTGGTGTCGGTGTCGGGCTTCCGGGAAGACAAGATATTTGAGTTTGCACACAAGCGGCTCTCCACCGTCGTCATTGGCAGCTCTGCCTGCCTGATCGTCTCCGTCATTGTGTGTCCCGTCTGGGCTGGCGAAGACCTCCATCGCCTCATCGCTCTCAACGTGGAAAAGCTTGCCAACTTCTTGGAAGGTTCACACAAATCCTTCCAAAATAAAGACAATATATGAAGGAGAATGCGAAAGAAAATTCACTAACCCTAACAAGCAATGTCAAAATAGATACAACATTTTGTAATAATTAGAGGGATGAATATTTGAGAAAATTAGAAGACAGTGACTTGAATCAAGACAAATCGCTTTTTCGAGAGTACAAAAGTGTTCTCAAAATGAAAAGCAAAGAAGAATCTCTGGTGGGTACAACTGCTTTCTCAAATTTTTAGTCAACATTTACACGTGAATTTCACTTAATTGTGTTCGTATGATAATGGCACATGATTTACGATGATAATGTCAGGCGATTTTTGCGAGCTGGGAACCACGTCATGGTCGGTTCGGCTATCGTCATCCATGGAAGCAATACCTGAAGATTGGAGCTTTGATTCGTCAATGTGCCTATAGAATTGAAGCCCTTGATAGCTACCTCACAATTAAATTCCACGTAAGTTGACGTTTGATTGCATTAACTAGAAAATAAGTATTGAGTTCACCCTGCTTACAGCTCACATCCACTGTTAAATCAAGTGAGTTTCACTGGCTCTCATTTCATCCAATGGCGCACGTCGGGTGGATAGCAACGTTTTTCTGTATTTTTCTGTATTTCACTAGGTAATTTTAATTTCTTGATTGTCATATATGTTGGCTCTGATTGCACGGTAAGTAAAAAATATTTCGTGTTTAAGATAAAGTATTATATACTATTTGGTCGTACTCTTACTTGGATTTCATGCAAATCACTTAATATCTTTTAAAAAAAAGGTAATGTTAAACATATTGGTTGTGTCCTATTGGCATACTGAGTAATTGCCATGATAAGACTTTTCTTAAATAATGAATATGACTTGACATGAATACCCTTTTGCAATTTTTATATAAAATCTACTCATGATTTGCTACATCGGTTTACTGAGGCATCACCTTAAAAAATCATGTGCTTAACCGTCTAATCTGCTAGATTTTTTTTTTTTGGGGTTAAGTCTCTTAAAGGATCTCTCTCATGATGATGATGTTACGCTGCACTTGGAACCAACCTCGAAGTAATTAAATCAATAGTAATAACGTAATCACACTTAGAGGTGTCAAAATAGGTCATTGACCCATTTTTGGACTCATTTTATTTGCATGGGTCGTATATGGGTCAAAAATGGGTCAAAAAAAGTGAATCTGATTTAAATGGGTCAAAACTTGTAACTCATTTTCGACCCATTTAAAATATCAAGTGGGTTAGAATTTTAGAACTCATTTCTAAATTTCCAACCCAAGCACCACACAATCTTTCCCTATGTACCTTTATGAAAATGTTTTCTTATAAAAAATCAAAATTATAATTACTTTTCATATTTCAATTTTCTTTTCTTTTCCCTTTTCTTTTTTTCTTTCATTTTCCTCATTCCTTAGTTGGTGGTCGACACGGTGACGGCCTAGACAAGGCTTGAGCCTCACCGGATCTGGTGAGACTCGTTGGGCGAGTTCGAGTCTTGCCAGATCCGCCGAGGCCGAGCTTGCCCAATGACTAGCGAGGCTCAATCTTGTTGATCTGGCGAGGCCTAGGCCCCACCGGCGTTGAGCAAGGCTCGAGCAGCGAACTTGAGCTCGCCTGTGGCCAGTCGTTGGCCGTTGTTGTGGCCAGCAATCAATCAAAGAAGAAGAAAAAGAAAAGAGAAAAAGAAAAATTATATTTTAAAAAATAAAAATTATAAAAAAGTATATTTAAAAAATTAATGAAAATTGAATTTTTTAAAAATATTTTAAAAAGAATTGTAAAAATTTTTCATTAAATTTGTGTTGCATAAAAGTGTTTTAGTAATATTTTTTTAATAAAAAATATCATAAAAATGAGCTTTCTTAAGTTTAGTTAAAGATTTTTTATGTTACAGCTTTTGGTTATTCAATAGTACGTTCACTTCAAATAAGAGAAACATGTGCATGGTCTAATTCTTTATAAATATTTCAATATATAATTTTTTTAACACATTTTATTTTATTTACTATTTTTAATTTAATTTGAAGTTTTAATCCAATTAGCATATAGTAGATGTGGATTTTCCTAGAATAATAATAGATTTTAGAAATATGAGTTGGGTCGGATATTTGTCACTAGATTTACACTACATGAATATGAATTAAAATGGATAAGATGGGTCAAATATAGGTCAATCCATTTTCAACTCAACCCAAGTCCGACTCGATCCATCCATTTGACGGGTCTTATTCACACTCTTTCAGGCACCACTGCAAGTTCAAACCAGACTCGAGGAGCTCTGTGCAGAGATGGGCATGGAAGCCGCAAGAGCTTCGAAGCAACTCTCATCTTCCCTCAAGACAATGACCACGCCATCCTCTGCGACTCCCCACCTTGAGAAGGCCCGAACCGCTGCAAAAGCCCTCAAGTCGCTGCTCAAGACGACCTCCTGGAATCATGCGACCGACCTCCTTGCCGTCGTCCACGCCATCACCGTCACGTCGCTCCTCATTGACGTCATCGATTGCACGGATAAGATTGCCGAGTCTGTCAACGAGCTCGCGTCCCTTGCCGGCTTCAAGACTGTGGAAAAGCATCTCAAGTGCGACGAAGTTGTGTTGACTGTAACTGCACTCGAGGTGACAGTCTTGCCAGAAAGTGGGAGTCCTCTGGGCAGATCGGACTCGGCGCCGGTGTTGTAGATATGCAGGCGTCGTACATACGAATGATAACATACATAATGTTTGGACTTTTAATTGGGAAGTTCGGGAATAATGATGGGAATTAATTCCTATACCCTGATATATTATTAAAATAAGGACTTTGCTAGCATAATAGTATTTGAGTTACAATGAAAATAATGACTTATTATGAGTTACAAATTTTTAAAGAGTGGGTTTCATAATAATTTTATAATTATTTGTTATTTAAGTTTTTGTGATTTAGAATATACTGTTATTTTTACAATAGATCAAAGATTATCACTCAATTATTTCTTTTAGAATAATTACAACAATTGAGGAGCTCGATAGGGATGTTGCTAAAGTCCTCAAATTAGCTTCATGCTAAGCTCACTAAATCTATCTATTTGATTACTTCCGTAAAAATAATAGATAAAAAGTAACCAAATTAGTTTCCTTTTATTTTTTTTCCTAAATTTGGGTAGGTATCATCATATTTAAGTTATAAAGTGGCAATGTATAATGCCAATTAATATTCTAATAATCAACATGCAGTGAGTCAACTTACATGATCTATCGTTGGTTGATCATCGCTCACTTTTTTATTTTTATTTTTGGGGTTTGGTCATATATTATATCGATTTTACAAGCCACTATATGTATTATATGTCGTGTGCAGGTTGCAAATCCCTATCCTCTCACTCATGCATCCCTGAGGAGATGGGGTATCGAATTCCACCTTTCCCTTCTCAAGTGAGAAGGCTGATTATTAGGGCAACCTCCAATGATTTGTTACATTGCTTGATCTAATATCAATCAAACGTTCTCAGGATCTTGACTAGGGACCACTTGAGTAGGTCGTCTCCTGAGATGGCGGTCCAACTTGGTTATCATCAACCATTAGATTCGTTACTATTGCTTCTGCTATAGGTTATTGACCATATTGCCCCCTAGGCAGAGTCGGTGGTCTACCTTGGTTGTTGATAACGACATTGGGCCTATATGAGAAAAATTATCAAAACAATCCTAAATTTATTGCAATTGCATCAATTCAATCCTAAACATTTTATATTTGTGTTAATTCAGTCTATCCGATTAATTTTGGCCGGAAATAATTAACATGGACTTGAGTGTTCTATATGACACAACGGGTGCCAATGTAAATACTTTTTAATAATATTTTAATATTTTCTCGATTTCTTTTCTTTTCTTTTTTCTCTTCTTTCTCTTTCTCTTTTTCTTCCCTTCTTCCAAAGGCAAGGGCCGATCGGCAAGCAAGGTAGACCTCGCTGGCTCTCGCCTCTAACAATCAACTACAACAAGAAGGGAAGAAAGAAAAATAAAGAGAAAGAAAATATATATTTTTAAAATATTAGTAAAATTGTTCATGTTAGTGCTAGCTATGCAATGTAGGACAGCTAGCATCTATGTTAACGATTTCCAATCAAAATTAATTGAATGAACCGAATTGGCACAAACACAAAAGGTTTATGACTTAATTAGTAAAAAAAAAAGTTTAAGATCAAATTGGCATAATTGTAATAGGTTTAGGATTTTTTTTGATAATTTCCTTGGAATATATGAGGCAAGTGTTATGTTAAGCTAATGTATATCTTGATTGTTCTAGCATTTTCAATCGGGGGTGCTGAGCCAACTGACAGTATGTTTTCCCCATTTAGCAATGGCATATTTTGTTGGGCATTTTGATTTATTAAATTACCATTATTGTTATCACTTAGGTTAACTTGAACTAGATAGACAGATTACTTCCACCGCCAGGTATTGCTCCAGTGGTCTGGGTCACACCAACAATTTCACCCGCTTGTAAAATTCTAATTGGTAGTGGAGGCGTTCCAATTTGTGTGGTAACTTGAGCAGCAGTAAATGAAGAACATAGACAGAAGGTGTTGGGTAAGTAGGATTTGCCCGCATCTGAATTGAATGGTTTGATGCCCTTGGTCTGCACATGACTTCATGGAAGGTATTGACAATCAAGGGCTTGACCATGCCGATGAGGTATTTCATCATGTGGTAAGTCGTTTTCTTCTGGTGTTCATTGAGAATTCTCCTCATGATAACTAACATCACAAGATTTGGCTCCAACTACCTTCTTTGCTCATCGGTAACTTGTCTTGAGATGTCAACATCTCCACCTTATTCTTGTTCGGCCATTGATTGTGCAGTCGATGACTCTAGACGTCCCACTTTGTCATTACTAGGTTGTGGTGACAAGTTGCTACTGCTAGCATTGCCATGATCAATTCGATTCCTTGCTCTTGCTGTTGTATTTCGTCAAATAAGCCACACTGGTCCCATCAAGTGTGCCAAAAAGATGTTTTGTTAGAATTGTTTCCTCAACAAAATGTTTTTATCATTAAGCAAAAGTTGTTTTTCTGTTTTTAATTAAAGGAGACAAGTTCTGGAGTGAGTCCAAATAGGAAATATCACAAGCGAATAAGGAAATCAAAAGCTTCACTTCAAAAGAAACTGTACAAACACGAACTATGTTAGAATTCAATTGACAACAAAGCTTGGAGAATACACTCATTACAATGGAACCAAATATAAACAAATTGTATTGGAATTTAATCGATGATAAAACTCAAGAATGCATATATGTTATGTCGGAATTTAATTGACAACAAAACATGCCTGATAGAGATATATGCTAAAATTTGATTGACAACGCAAGTTTGGAAGCTAAAAAATGTCGTGCTAAAAAGTAAAGATAATCGAAAGATTGTTTTGTTGTTTGTTTGTGCAAAGGGGGGGCCTTTCAATAGATGAGCAATAGTATATATGATGGTTGAGCCTTAACCATCCCTAAGTAGTTCTCCAATGATTGTGGCCATATTCCTCCATCTCCAAAAGCTTTGTATCCATATTCTTGTGATACCATGATGTTGTTTTCAAGCGGTTGTTCTTTTAAAATTGCATGTTACTTGACTCTCTTGTGATTTCAAATTCGTGACTGCTCCCTAATACCCTATATGCATTCAACTTTCTCTCGATGCCTTAACCAGTAATGTGTTGTCCTCACTATCCCCATCAATTATCGTTAAACATCTGTCGCCATATATCAAAAATTGATTAATAGTGGTCACCAACGTATGCTAATATTGATAATGATTCTTGTGGTCATCGACAGTCGATCACGTGATCAATGATACACCACACTTCAGTCACTCGCTTATCTATGTCGATGATTTGGTGAATTCTTTTGGTGCAAACAGCTGCTAAAGGAGAGCATTATATGACAATCTTGTATTTCCTTTTTCTTTTCAATATACCCACGTTAAGGGCTCTATTGATTCTCAAAAGTCAAAAACAATGGGCTATGCCATTGTCATCTCTTGTGCAGCTTCATATAGTATTGAAACTAAATGGCGCACTTAAACTTAGCATTCCGTTTAGCCCACCTCTCTTTTCTTGAGTGCTTTCATTTGGAAACCGAAAAAAAATCAAAAGAGAACTTATGAGAAAGAAATGCTATATCAAAGAAAAGCATCCTGATTCTTGACTACGACCAAAGCTATTTACTATGACGTAGGCCACCTGCTGCCACCTGCTTTATTACTTCTCAATCTTTTTTTTTTTTTTTGGTAAATATTACTTCTCAATCTTCTACCCTTCTTTGTAGAACAAAATAGAGCAATTGCAGAAAAGCACAAACAAGATCCATGGTGGCTAGCTTTAGATAAGTATGAACACAGAGTTGTTTTTACCGGCAACATACATAAATATGAACATAAAAGAAAAGTTGGGAGGTGGGGTCTCGTGGTCTGAGAAATTAATTTTAAACTTAGATCTTGACTTACAAGGCATAGTCATCATCGGAATTACGACGTGCAACTGAAGAGATGAATATTAAAATGTAAGTTGAGACCAAAGTTCTATTTTAATATCATAATTTTGTTAGTGGGTCGCTCGTGTGTCAGTATGAAAAGATATATTATTCTCGGATGAAGCAAAAAATAATTATTCCAAAAATAAAAACAAAGGAGAGTACAAGTGTGATACGACCTTTGACATTGTTAAATGTTGATATCGCACGATTAAACTAAATATTAATAGATTAATAAAACATAAAAAAGAAGGATTAACAAGACCTGACGAAGATCTGACGTCGACAAATTCTCGGATGAAGCAAAAAAGAATTAGTCCAAAAAAAGGAAAAAAAAAAAGGAGAGTAGAAGCGTGATACTACCTTTGACATTGTTAAATGTTGATAGCGCACGATTAAACTAAAAATTAATAAATTAATTTTTTTCTTAGATTCATGGTATCACTAGTTTCTGTCATGTCAGGAGTTATTTAGATTTATTAGAATTCATTAAACCAAGTTGAAACATGCTGTCAAGTGCCTCTTGCTAAACAAATCAGGCCCACATATGAATTAAATCAGATTAAACCGAAGATCCCTTAACTATAAAACAAATTGCACTCGTTAAACCTGAGTAAGCCCATTATTACCATTAATCACACTAATCTACCTTTAGCCCAACTAAGGACCTGTTTGGTTTGGCTTTTGGGGAATGCATTTGCAAAAATGCAAATAGCGTTTGGTGAATTGTAATTGTAAAGTGTATTGAAAGATAACTTTGGCCAAAATACCGTTTAGTAAAATTTGCATTTGTAAATGACTTTTATTAAATTAAAAAAAAATATTTGTATCTTTTTTTTAAAGTTCGGCCACCAGATCTAATGGTCTGGTGGCCGGATGGCCAGATTTGGCCCCTAGACAGTCGCCGGGGTTGGGCAACCCCAGGCGATGGCTGTGTGGGGTCGCCCGACCTCGGCGATCGTCGCCTGAGGTCGCACAACCTTAGGCGGCCGCCTAGGTCGCGCGATTCAGGCCATCAATCACCTGAGTCACGTGACTCAAGCGTCGCCTGAGGTCCAGCAATGGTCGCCGGGGTCGGGTGACCCTCAGGTAGTAGTTGTTGGCGCGTGTGACCCCTTGACTGGCGGTCATCGGCCTCCAATCGGCTTCTCCATGTGGTGGTTTTGGAGAAGATGAACAGTAATCAGAACTTGCATTCCGAAAATGCAAGTTCCCAAAGGACCTCACTAAGGGGCCTTAGAGTCCTTTGGAAATGTAATTGCATTTTGCCAAAGTCGCCCAAAAAATCGAACCAAACGCGTTTGCATTTGGCTAAGGGACTTTAGAGTCCCAAAGCCCATTCCCAAAGCCGAACCAAATGGGGCGTAAACCCATTTCCGACCCAAACTTCATTTTTATAACGATTCACCCATCAACAATACATTGTCAATGATCAAGATATCCAAGCCTTAGACTGAACATTGCCATCATCCTGTTGGAATTTTGTTTGTTAAAACAAAGTGAGTGCTTTTTACTTTGTCCCACATAGAAAAGGTGGGAGCAAGTGGGTCAGTTTAAAAATGTGGGTTTTTCCTTTTGTAGTTAAAGGAATAATTGGGTGGGGCTAGACCCCACCATACCCGCGTGCGCGAATAAGTGCGCGATTTTGGCGCACTTAGCACGCTTGCACGCCCGTGGTTTAATTAGCATCAATCCCTTGCTATTTATTTAATTTTTTTAATTTTTATTTTAATTCAAAGGTTGCCTTTTAATTTGAGAATTTTCGGAAATGAAATATAAAATAAAAATTCGAAATTCTATTTAAAATATATATATATATATATATATATATATATATATATATATATATATATATTATTCCGAATTTTATTTGTGTCTTTTCGGTTTTGCAAAAATTACTTATTCGGTTTTGCAACAATTTCCGAAAGGTTGCAATTGTTCGATTTTTCGAATTCTTCCGAAAAGTCGCGGTTGTTTATACGAACAATTTTCTAAAGGTCGTGTTTGTTCATTATTTGGCAGTTTTTCACGAATAGTTGCAAGACTGTTTCATATATATATATACTTATCAATTTTCGGAAGAAGTGTGGTGGTCATTTTTCGAGTCTTCTTTCTGAAAAACTGCAGCCAACTTTTCGATTGTTTTCCTAAAGAGACCCTGGAGAAATACTAGAATTGCTATCTAGTATTCTCATCCGAGACTTTGTTGTATCCTGGAGGATTTTTGCCGGTGACCATTAGCAACATTGTGGGGCAAATAAATCCTTAAAGAAAGTGATATCACGCCTCAAAGTCTGAGTTGTTTTACTCGATCCGATTTCATTGTTCAACCCATTTCGAAGTCATATTTTCCAACAATTTTAAGGATTTATTTTTTGCTACAATGGAGTCGGAGACAATCAAAGTTATGAATCAAGATATGGTCAAACTAGACCGGTTCGATGGGAACAATTTTGCTCATTTGGAGGGACAAGATGATGTTCTTACTCACCTCTCCGAAGATCTCCTACATACTGGATCCTAACTTGGCGCCAATAGAAGATCCTAAGCCTACTTTTGATGGAGGACAGCCAAGTGCGGAAGCCGTTGAGAGGGTTAATAAGGAAAAGAAGAAACGTGCGGAGGATGAATTACATCGTTGAGGACACATTCTGAACACACTCTCCGATCGTCTGTACGACTTATTCACTGAAATAAAGTCGGCCAGAGAAATTTGGAATGCACTGGAATTCAAGTACAAAGCGGAGGAGCAAGGTACCAACAAATATCTAATCGCAAAGTATTTTGATTTCAAGTTTATTGATACTAAACCCTTGCTGGAACAAGTCCATGAATTGCAAGTAATTGTGAATAAGATTCGCACTTTCAAGATTGATATTCCAGAAGCTTTTCAAGTTGGAGCAATTATTGTAAAATTGCCTCCAAGTTGGAAAGACTATGGAAAAATGCTGATTCACAAGTCGGAGGACTTTACTTTGGAGCAAATACAGAAACATCTTCGCATTGAGGAAGAGTCACGTTTACGTGATAATTCTGTTTTGTACAATTCCAAGGTGAATTTTGTGGATAAAAAACGGAAACTCGGCCATAACTTCAAAGTAAAAAGCGGGGGGCATAAATTCAAGAGAACACAAAAGAAGCAAAAGGGTTGCTATTTTGTTTGTGGCAAACAGGGACATTACGCCAAGGATTGCATTCATTGCAAGAGCATTTCAAAGGACAAGAACATTCTGGTGGTGAAAGCAAATGCAAATCTGGTTGAAGAAAATTATGTAGTCATGATTTCGAACATGTTTTCGAATATGGAAATTTCTGAAATCAATGATGCAATGGCTATGGTTTCTGAAATTAATTCTACCACTGTCCAATCCGGTTGTTGGATAGATTCTGGAGCAACAGTTCATGTGTGCAAGGACAAGTACATGTTCAAGCAATTTGAAGAGATTGTTGACTCAAATGTTCAAGAGGTCCTGATGGCGAATAATGCTCTTGCAAAGGTTGCTGGAAAAGGCATGGTGGAGATAGACTTCACTTCTGGAAAGAAGATAACTCTTCTTAATGTGTTATTTATATCCGAAATTAGGAAGAACCTAGTTTCTATTGATTTACTTTGTAAGAGGGGGTTTTGGGTTTTGTTTGAATCCGACAAGGTTATCCTGTCGAAAAATGGGCTGTTTGTTGGGAAGGGTTATGCCAATGATGGCATGTATCAATTGAGTATCAATAATAATATTTCTAGTTTTGCTTATATTGTCGAGTCTTCAATTTTATGGCATAGTAGGTTGGCACATATAAATATTCGTTATTTGAAGAATATGAGAAAATTAGACTTGATAAATTTTAATAGCGAATTTGACAAATGTGAAATATGTGCTAAGTCAAAACTTACTAAGAAGCCATTTCCTAGTGTTAAAAGAAATTCGAATTTATTGGATTTGGTTCATAGTGATATATGTGAATTTAATGGTATGCTGACATGTGGAGGTAAAAGGTATTTTATTACTTTTGTGGATGATTGTAGTAGGTTCTTATATGTTTATCTTATGAGATCAAAAGATGAAGCATTTACCATGTTTAAGAAATATAAGGCTGAAGTAGAGAATCAATTAGAAAGGAAAATTAAGGTTCTACGATCAGATAGAGGTGGGGAATATTTCTTAAATGAATTCTCTTCATTTTGTGAAGAACATGGTATTATTCATCAAGCTTCAGCACCATATACTCCACAACAAAATGGTTTAGCTGAAAGGAAAAATCGATCTCTTGGAGAAATGGTTAATTGTATGCTTTCAAATTCAAAGCTACCAATTAATCTTTGGGGAGAAGTATTACTTACTGCATGCTATATTCATAACAGAATACCTTCCAAGAAAAATGACATAACCCCTTATGAAATATGGAAAGGTAGAAAGCCAAATTTGTCATATCTTAAAGTGTGGGGGTGTTTGGCATACTACCGAGCTCCAGATCCTAAGAGAACAAAGCTTGGTCCTAAAGCTATTAAAAGTGTTTTCGTAGGGTATGCAGAAAATAGTAAAGCTTATAGGCTTCTTGATTTAGAGTCCAATGTCATAATAGAATCGAGAGACGTTGAATTCTTTGAGAATAAATGTTTTACAAGTTCTGAAATTATTGAAAATAATTCAAGACATATGGAAACTCAAAGTGATTCTCAAGAGAAAGAAACGAATGATTCTAAAGATATGATTGAACCAAGGAGAAGTACTAGAGCTAGGAAAATAAAAGACTTAGGTCCTGATTTTATCACTCATGTTTTTCTTATTGAAGGAGATGGAGATAATAATGTGGTAAATAAATACCTTTTAGTATTAAATTTAGAAGATGATCCTAAAAGCTTTGATGTTGCTATGTCTTCTAGAGATGCTTCCTTTTGGAAAGAAGCTGTGAATGATGAAATGGACTCAATTGTGTCCAATAATACTTGGGTATTAGTAGATTTACCAAAAGGATCAAAACCTATTGGGTGCAAATGGGTTTTTAGAAGAAAATATCATTCTGATGGTTCCATTCAAATTTTTAAAGCTAGGCTTGTAGCTAAGGGATATAGGCAAAAAGAAGGAATATATTATTTTGATACATATGCTCATGTTGCACGTATAACTTCTATTCGAGTTCTTTTTGCTCTAGCTTCCATTTATGATCTTTGTGTTCATCAAATGGATGTTAAAACTGCTTTCTTAAATGGAGACTTGAATGAGGAGATTTACATGGAGCAACCGGAGGGTTTTGTTCTTCCTGGAAATGAAAGAAAAGTATGTAAATTGATTAAGTCTCTTTATGGACTTAAGCAAGCTCCTAACGATGGCATGAAAAGTTTAATTCGGTCATATTGTCAAATGGTTTCATCAATAGTAGTGCCGATAGGTGTATATACTCTAAATTCACTAAAGACTATGGTGTCTTAGTGTGCTTGTATGTTGATGATATGCTTATCTTTGGAACGAATATGACTGGAATTAATGAGACTAAGAAGTATCTAACTTCCATGTTCAAAATGAAGGATTTGGGTGAAGTAGATACTATCTTAGGTATTAAAGTTAAGAAAAATAGTGGGGGTTATTCTTTAAGCCAATGTAGTTATGTTGAAAAAATATTAAATAAATTTCAACATCTTGGTTTTAAAGAAATAAGTACTCCATTTGATTCTAGTATTAAATTAAATTATAATACTAGTAGAGCGGTGGTACAACTAGAATATGCAAGTGCTATAGGATCTTTAATGTATGCGATGCATTGTACTAGACCCGATATTGCTTATTCTGTATGCAAGTCGAGTAGGTATACTAGTAATCCAAGTATTGAGCATTGGAGAGCTATTACTAGAATTTTTGGTTATCTTAAGAGAACTAAAAATTTAGGATTGTTCTACAATAATTTTCCGGCTGTATTAGAAGGATACACCGATGCTAGTTGGATTACAAGTGTGGGAGATGAGCGTTCCACTTCTGGATGGATCTTCACACTAGCTGGAGGTGTTGTATCTTGGGCGAGCAAGAAACAGACATGTATAACTCACTCAACAATGGAATCTGAATTTATTGCTCTGGCGGCAGCTGGGAAAGAGGCTGAATGGATTAGAAATTTGTTGTTAGATATCAAATTATGGCATAGTCCTATGCCTCCTATTTCTGTCCACTGTGATAGTCAGGCCACTTTGGCAAGAGCCTATAGTAACACCTATAATGGTAAGTCTAGACACATTAGTCTAAGACATGAATATGTGAGACAATTGATTAAAGATGGTACCATAACAATTGTCTATGTGAGGTCAAGTAAAAATCTTGCCGATCCTTTGACGAAGGCTTTACCAAGACATATGGTAATAACGACCTCACAAGAAATGGGGCTGAAACCCTTTAATTGAAATCACCAATAATGGTAACCCGACCTTTTTCTAGAACATCACTAGTTACAAGATTTAATGGGTAAGAACAAGTTATTGAATGTGATTGTTTGATACTGATGTAACCCCGATATGAGAAGTCGTATCGCCTGCATTACGTTTTGAAGGCTGGATTGAATTCTTAATGAAGTATGATACAAGTTTGTAGTGTGTTGATAGTAACGGAAACACATGGTAGATACTTCACCTATATGAGCTTAGAAGTGGTGCCGCTTCTTACGAAAGTTGGGGTTGCTTTCTAGAGAGCTCATGAAACAGGATCAAGCACAAGGCCATAATAGTGCGGAGTAATATAGAAATTTTCGCTGAAACAAGAGGTTAGTGTATGTGTGGTATGTCCGGTTCTATTACATAAAAGTACAAGTTTAAAGCCGAGCTACTTGTCACTTTGATAGAGCTTTGATATACTTACACTAAGTAAATGTTTAACTCGAAAGAGACCTTTATGTATGTATATTAATCTTACTGAAACTTTGGCTGTATGTTTATTTTGAAATCTTTGTTTTATAAACAAAGTGGGGGATTATTGGAATTTTGTTTGTTAAAACAAAGTGAGTGCTTTTTACTTTGTCCCACATAGAAAAGGTGGGAGCAAGTGGGTCAGTTTAAAAATGTGGGTTTTTCCTTTTGTAGTTAAAGGAATAATTGGGTGGGGCTAGACCCCACCATACCTGCGTGCGGGTGCGCGAATAATTGTGCGATTATTTGGCGGACTTAGCACTTTGCGCGCCCGCGGTTTAATTAGCATCAATCCCTTGCTATTTATTTAATTTTTTTAATTTTTATTTTAATTCAAAGGTTGCCTTTTAATTTGAGAATTTTCGGAAATGAAATATAAAATAAAAATTCGAAATTCTATTTTATATATATATATATATATATATATATATATATATATATATATATATATATATATTATTCCGAATTTTATTTGTGTCTTTTCGGTTTTGCAAAAATTACTTATTCGGTTTTGCAACAATTTCCGAAAGGTTGCAATTGTTCGGTTTTTCGAATTCTTCCGAAAAGTCGCGGTTGTTTATACGAACAATTTTCTAAAGGTTGTGTTTGTTCATTATTTGGCAGTTTTTCACGAATAGTTGCAAGATCTGTTTCATATATATATATATACTTATCAATTTTCGGAAGAAGTGTGGTGGTCATTTTTCAAGTCTTCTTTCTGAAAAACTGCAGCCAACTTTTCGATTGTTTTCCTAGAGAGACCCTGGAGAAATACTAGAATTGCTATCTAGTATTCTCATCCGAGGCTTTGTTGTATCCTGGAGGATTTTTGCCGGTGACCATTAGCAACATTGTGGGGCAAATAAATCCTTAAAGAAAGTGATATCACGCCTCAAAGTCCGAGTTGTTTTACTCGATCCGATTTCATTGTTCAACCCATTTCGAAGTCATATTTTCCAACACATCCATCTCCAGTCACAGGACCACCACCATTGTCTCCGCCGGCTACAAACTCACAGAACCAGACTGTCTCCCTCTGGCGACCAATTTTGAACGCAGCCGTCATTCATAAACAGAACATAATTTTGAAGCGAACGTACACAATGCGGAGAAATTCTTGACATGTTTAATGGATCTTCAATACTACTCATTCACGAGAGAAAGTCGTGCGGTAATCAATGCACCATAACACGAGCAAGGAACTAAAAGATCTACTCCAACAGAGAGAGGGCATAGCAAGTTTAGTTGGCAAACAGATGGACGTGAGAATCAATATGACTCCACTGGAATTTGGTGAAATTATTTTATCAATGGTTCAGTTTCAAACACGATTCAATTACATCTAACATTCAACAAAGCTAAACTCACGAGCAATACCGAAACAGACGATTCTGGTTTAACTTTAGGTGAGAGTCTTGGAGGACAGTCCTATATGCAATGCTAGGGCATTGTTTCGATTCAACAGTATCACATCAGCAAACATTTAGACCAAGGACTGGGGGCGGGTCACAGCGGGTGCTAGCAGTGCATGAGGGGTTGCTAGGCATGGGCGTGGTCTTGGTGTCCGCTGGACGTGACTTGAGACTCGCTGGTGGTCGGCTGAGGAGCGCCATATCTGCTGAGTGTAACGGTGTCGAGGAGGTGCGGGGATTAACCGGAGTGGTGCGGCAGCGAGCGTGAGATGCGACAGCTGCGTGAGAGCAAAGCATGGTGATGACAGTTGATGGGGCGGCAGTAACTCCCACGGAGAAAGGGAGCTCGTTCTTCGTATCTCTTGTATTTGCGCCCCTACTTTTATTTTTCTACGGGGAGCTCCCTTTTATTTGCCTTCTTTGGCCTCTGCTTTCTTTTCATGCGTGGCATGCGCCCGTGACTCTGCTCTCTACGCCCGTTCCCTGTTCTTTGTTCTCTTCACTCAACATTCTGCATTCACGGTTTTGTCCATAATCAGGAAGATACTGTATGGGAACAAGTTGATCTTACGCTTCCTAGGGGCCAAAATTTCACCTCCAAGCACAGGTTCTTCGCTTTTGTTCTATCCGCGAGCGGAGTTGAAAAGTTGGGGAAACAAAAGCTGGCTCTTTGTTGCCTTTGCAAGTACGTAAGGAACGTCCTTGTTCGCTCCCACCAATAACTGAAGCATTTTTTTGGTAGGAGAACAAGCTCCGATTTATTTATCCGGACGGCTTGAATAGTTTCATCTTCTTCTTCTAATATCAGCTTGGCCCGGCAGTCTCTTCATTATAAATTCAAAGGCCATCTTTCCATTAGCTCTACTTATCTTCCAAAAGCTGTCCACCACATACAATCTGTCGTATGTGAAGGTTGTTAGATATTTATTATAATATGGGCTTACATTAATTAATTTTTTATTTTAAATAATTGGATTAATGAATATTTCAATATTTGTTAAACCCAAGAGTGATTTTATTAAATTGGGTATTGTCATTTATTAATAACAGGCTTAGTTGAGCAGTAAAATGTAGGCAATTGTGTTTAATTGAAACCCGTAATGAAAATGGCCCAGTTGACATGCTATTAATTAGGATTTGCTAGGTCCCCTCTTTAACCTATAAAATGGTAGGTTATATTTATCAGTTGCTTGAGTTCCATTGTGATATAGCTAGTACGATTACCTAGAGGGGGGTGAATAGGTATAAAAGATTTTTCTTTTGATAATTACACACTACTTAGATAGATAAACGATTAGCAAAAAAAAAAAAACCAATCGTAAGACTGAGTAAGAGAGAATTTGACACGCGGTTTATAGTGGTTCGGCTTGTTTCAAGCCTACGTCCACTCTTTCGCACCGACGTGCCAATTGGCTGGATTCCACGATGAACAAAGAGATGTTACGGTGATGATCTTCCTTGACTTCTTGGTGTAGACGATCTTCCACACTCTCAAGGTATCACTAAGAATGAACACTCTCTGTGTATACAATTTCGCTCAAATAGTATCGACTAATAATCAAGGATCTTCAGACTCTGGAATTTTTCTATCGATCACCCTC
Source organism: Eucalyptus brandiana (assembly GCA_014182725.1). Taxonomy (NCBI): domain Eukaryota; kingdom Viridiplantae; phylum Streptophyta; class Magnoliopsida; order Myrtales; family Myrtaceae; genus Eucalyptus; species Eucalyptus brandiana. The sequence continues at coordinate 8,988,236 of CM024677.1, read as the reverse complement.
TTTAAAACAACTTGAATGTCTTCCTTTTGTACTCCTTTATGCCATCATAGCCGTTGGCACTTACCAAAGGAATTCCTCCAATCTACCCGTTGGACGGAATCAATCACGAAGATCATTCGAGCTATTTAAGGAACTTGGCGATAGCCCATCAATCTGTTCGCCCATACAATCGGGATCTTGGTTTCCAAGAATAGAACATTCCAAGAATACTTCGACGACCATCGGATCTTCAATCGATCTAGATAAGAACAAACAAAGAATCGAGATGTTTATCCAACCAAGGGATCTTTTCCGAGAGGATAGGATCAAATCCTCAACCATAAGCTTCGGCTCTGGATTTCCTTTACTACTGGAATAGAAAGACTGTCAGTGAGAATAGTCTTGAGTCTTGAGTCTTGAGTCTTGAGTCTTGAGTCTTGAGTCTTGAAATAATAAAGTCTTGAGACTTTAATCTTCGGTCTCCGAATATCCAGACTTAGACTGATAGAAACGTTTTGTCGGCTTCAAAATACTCGGAAAGATTTCTCCAACAATCTCCCCCTTTTTGATGGTGACAAAACTTCCTTGTAGATTTGAACAACTTTGACCGCAAAAACATTTCTCAAGCAATATGGCTAACTCATAGAGAATAATAAAACAACCAGATTCGCATCCACAAAGAACTTGGTTAGTCTTTCATGAGTAATACCATAAAACAACACTTGATATGAACGCAACCAGTCAAGCATTTAAATCCACAGTCAAGTGTACTCAAGTCAAACTCAAAAATATAAAAACATAGCCACAAATTCAAAGATTAAAAGATAAGATGTTGAAAGTTGATGAAGTTGATTGTTCAAATTGATTCTCCCCTTTTTGTCATCATGAAAAAATGAGAAAGGGATCAGGTCTGCTTGGGAATGCGAACGATTTGGAAATCTCCCATAGACTGTACTAAGCCTTCTAGCCTCTTCAAGTCTTCCCTTAGTTTAGCTACCTCCTCTCCTTTTGCATTGGCTTGAAGTTGTTGAGCGAGGTCTTTCATTTTGTCCTCCAGGGTAACCGAAGACGCTTGGCCAGCATTCTTGATGGATTGAATCTCACGTCTAGAGCATATATCTCGTCCCCGCATTTCCATAAGTATATCAACAATACGACGAAAATCTGCCGAGATATCCGTCCGAGTACTTGCATCGGCTTTTCGGATGGAGTGAATGCGGACGTTGGTGCTTCGTGAAATCTTGCAGATTTGGGGTCGACGTATCGTGTCCTTCTTCGGGCAATTTAGAAACCCGAACTTCTTCCCGGGTCCGCTGGAGATGGTCTTGGACCTTCACTATTGGCAGCATGTGGTGAACACTTTTCTTGCTCGCCAACTCCCCCTGTCTCTAGGACATCACAAGGGGAAGAGTGATGATCATGTTCTTGATCTCCCTTGTCTCCAGAGTCTGATGTAGACTGTTCTTTCTCTCCTTCTCTCTCCTTTTCTCCTTCTTTCTCCTTCTCTCTTTGCTGTTCTTCTTCTCTGATCTTGGCTTGCTCCTCTTCCTCTCTCTGTTTCTGCTGAAGTTCTGTTGACTGATGCACAGAACGTCTGGTTCTTGTTAAAGCAACGATTGTGGGATCTTCATCCTCTTCATCTTCATCCTCTAAGATGAGAGTCCTTTTCTTCTTCCTCGATGGGGCTCCAATGACTTCTTTTCCTTTTCTTTTTGAAGCAGATGGGGACCGGAGTCTTTACTCGAATTTCTCCATTGCCTTGGAAAGCTCTTGTAGACGCATCTTCGTCGGCATCTTCAAACCTACCACCATCTTATCGCACGGTCGAACACAAAGTGAATGGGGCGGTTCAATATTCATGTGTCTAAAGATCTTGGTCACGGACCAGGATAAGGCAATTGTCCCTTGTCTTTTGACACTATTCTCGTACATATGAAAAGAATCGTGTGCGGGAGAGAGAACTTCCGTCCGAGTTGATTGCATACATCAACTTTGCTTGAGAATAAGACACGGAAGTCTTTGACGTAGACTTTGGTCTAAGACAGTTGATTACGATCTTATGAAGCACAATGTTGATGGCATTCATCCCTGGAATAGGTAACTCTCTTCTCTCGTGTCCCTATCCTTGACAAGATCCAGTAGTACGTGCGGGTGAGACTTTGATTGGTAGATAACGCCCTCGTTCAACTCCAACAATGTCCGCCAACATATTCACATCTACTACGTAGACTTTGTCTCGAACACTGAATGAAATTCTATTCGCATCCAAAAAGCTGAGATTTGAATAGAAATAAGCGGTTAAATGTGCGTACCCGTCCGTAGAGTTAGAGCAAAATTTCTCAAGTTGAAGCAAGTTCAACTTTTCTCTCAAGTTCATGTTGATGGCGTCCAGAAATTCAAAATCAACACTTTGAGGGTTTATCACCCCTCTTTTCAACGGTTGCCATACACATTCTCCTGTTCCTTGGATTTGAACAAATCCATTCGATTTCCTTTGATCTTCGCTGCCACACCCATTCTCGGTTGAAACTCAAGGAACATTCGATCATCATCATTCCCTTCAATTAAGTTTTGCCCGGTACACGAGGATCACTTGGAATATTTGCAAGTGCATCCTCTCGCTTTTCCTCTTGGAGCAATTCCTAACTCCTCCATTCTCCGAGAAAAGATATTCATTTCCATAGTTCTTATCCTTAAGGAAATCGTCTATGTAATTCAATGGTGTAAAGTGCTTTTCTACGCACGATAAAGCTTATAGATATAGGAGGGTTTTGGACTCTTACGGGGTCGGCTTCCTCGATTATCTCTTCTTTAAGAAGATGACTTTCACCATGTGGGGTAGGAGGCGATGAATGACGTGGATGAGAACGAATCGGACTTTGTTGCTGACTTGAAAAGTCTTCCTCCTCAGTAAGATCGAAGTGTATTGGTCCCTTCTCCATTCTTTGTGGTCCCCTGCTTGCTATTCTCGATGATTTCCTCGAAGAAGACATTCTTCTTTGTCGATTTGAGAGATTCCTTCGCTTGCTTCCCAAGGAAAAATGACCACTTTCTCGACGATGAACAAGAGATTGAAACAGGTTCGGGAGAAGAGTACTTTTTAGGGTTTTAACGATTGAGGAAAAAGCGTATATATATATATATATATATATATATATATATATATATATATATATATATATTTAACTCACTTTTGAAAAAGGAAGTTCAATCGACACGGGGAAAGTGTACGAACATTTCTTCTCAAAATCAATAAGCGCCAAAATTAATCTTTTTGAAAAGACAAGTTTTTGATTTTCACACGATAATAAGCGAACAACAAAATCGTACCTTTTCGAGTTCGAATAAAATAGCCACTTACAGTCTATAGCCATGAATGTCCGAGTCCGAAGATCTCGAGAGGCGAGAGATTAGAGTCTAAGGATTGTTGAGTCTTTAGACTTTAACTTCTTCAAGCTTCAAAATGTTGAGTCTTGAACGGATAGCGTCGAATTGATTTTTCTCCAAAGGCTTTGTGAAAATATCTGCTAGTTGACTTTTTGAATCAACAAATTGAATCGAGATTTCTCCATTTTGAATATGATCTCTAATGAAGTGGTGTCGAATCTCAATATGCTTTGCTCTTGAATGAAGAATTAGATTTTTGGTAAGATTGATCGCGCTTTGGTGTTGTCACATCGATTTCGTGCATGAGTCTTCAATGCCAAAGTCTTGTAGCTGTTGTTTGATCCATAGAATTTGCGAACAGCAACTTCCAAGAGCTACATACTCGCTTCGTTGTTGAAAGAGCCACGGTACTTTGTTTCCTTGAAAACCAAGATATGTTCTATTTCAAGCGGTGACAAGTTCCAGAAGTGCTCTTTCTATCGACTCTGCAACCGGCCAGATCTGCATCTGAGTACCCTAGAAGATCAAAGTCTCCTTTCTTTGGATACCAAAGACCGATGCTTGAAGATGAGGTAATGTATTTGATAATTCGTTTCACGGCACTGAGATGTGATTCTCTAGGATCTGATTGAAACCTAGCACAGCACACAAACACTTAACAAAATATCGAGGTCTAGAAGCAAAGTAAGATAAAGAAGTGAACCAATCATGCTCTGTATAGCTTTTGATCTACTTTCTTCCCTTCTTCATTCTTGTCTATTTTTTCGAGAACATGACATTGGTATGTCGTCTTTTTGCATTTTTCTAATCCAAATCTTTTGACAAGATCATTTGCATATTTTTCTTGATGAATAAAAGTTCCTTCCTTCATTTGCTTTACTTGGAGTCCAAGAAAGAATGTTAATTCTCCCATCATACTCATTTCAAACTCATCCTGCATAGACTTAGAAAATTTCTTGCATAGGCTTTCATTAGGGGATCCAAATATAATATCGTCTACATATATTTGAACAAGTAAAAAGCTTTTGATTTCTTTTTTGATAAATAAGGTAGTATCTACTTTACCTTTGACAAAACCGTTCTGTATTAGGAACTTACTTAGCCTATCATACCAAGCTCGAGGTGCTTGCTTTAAACCATACAAGGCCTTTTCGTCTAAAGATCGAATCTCGCTTCTTTGGGTCTTCAAATCCAGGTGGTTGTTCCACATAAACTTCCTCATGGATGAATCCATTTAGAAACGCACTTTTGACGTCTATTTGGAATAACCTGAAATTTTTATAGCAAGCAAACGCAAGTAATAGACGAATAGCTTCTAACCTTGCTACTGGTGCGTAGGTCTCATCATAGTCTATTCCTTCCTCTTGCATGTATCCTTTGGCCACGAGTCTGGCTTTGTTCCGTACGACTTTTCCATCCTCGTTCATCTTGTTCCTAAATACCCATTTGGTTCCAATAATGTTTTACCTTTTGGTTTAGATGTCAAATCCCGGACATCATTGATGTTAAACGTCGAGTTCTTCTTGCATAGCTTCAATCCAGCTTTCATCGATAAAGCTTCTTCTATGCTTTTTGGTTGAATTTCGGAGATTAGAGCCACAAAGCACTAGATTCTTCACGTCTTTTTGATCTCAGTGCGGATTCCTTCATTGATTTCACCGATAATGAGATCTTTGGGATGACTGGATTTGTGCTTCCGATTCTTGGTTGATTTTCTGGTTGATGATCTCTTTCTTTATTTGAATCTTCAAGAACATCTTGATGTTGGACTTCCAGACCGAGATGATTCTTGAGTTGTAAGCCTTGAAAGGTGGAGTAGGTTCGGACTCTTCATATTGAGTCGATTTGGATTCGGCTTGCGTTGAGTCTTGGAATTTGACATTCATTGATTCCTCCACCGATTGGCTTTTCTTGTTAAAGACTCGTAAGCCTTGCTTGAAGTAGAATATCCAAGGAAGATGCCTTCATCCGATCTTTCTTCAAACTTACCAACTCGATCATTTGCATTTTTAAAATAAAGCATTTGCAACCGAAAACATGAAAATATGAAACAATAGGCTTCTTACCTTTGAACAATTCATAGGGGTTTTCTCTAAAATGGGTCTTAGAAAAACTTTATTTATGATGTAACATCTTTGTTGAAAAAATGACTTCAGCCCAAAATCGAGAAGAAATTTTACTTTCAATTAAAAGTGTTCTAGCCATTTCTTGAAGAGATCTATTCTTTCTTTCCACAACTCCATTTTGTTCGGAGTATATGGAGAGGAAAATACATGATTAAAACCAGATTTATCACAAAACTTTGTAAAGTTTTGATTTTCAAATTCACTACCATGATCTGTTCTTATACTTGAAATAGCACATCCTTTTTCATTTTGAACCTTTTTAGCAAACTTTTCAAAGTACGAAAAGGTTTCGACTTACTTGCAAGAAAATATACCTGTAAAACGAGAGTAATCATCCACAATTACTAGACAATATTTCTTACCTCCAATGCTCTGGGTTCTTGTTGGTCCGAAGAGATCCATATGCAGCAACTGTAGAACATGTTTAGTAGAGATATGTTTTATAGGCTTAAATGAATTTCTAACCTGTTTTCCCATAATACATGGTGTGCATGAGTCAGACTTTTGATAAGGTAATTTTGGTAGACCTTGAACAAGCTTCTTTGATGAGATTTTGGCTAATTGCTTCATGTTGACATGGCCAAGCTTTCTATGCCATAAGACCGCTTCATCTTGAATTAAGATGAGACATTGCGTTTCATTTGGTCTTACATCAAGAAGGTAGATATTTCCATGCCTTCGACCCATGAAAGACTGAGTTGAGTCTTTACTTATTCCGAACATATGCCTTCTTGAAAAGAGATCTTGAACCCAAGTATCACACGGTTGGCTAATGCTGAGAAGATTATAGTTGAGTCCTTCCACTAGAGAAACATTGCTTATTGTGAGATTTCCAATTTTCACAGTTCCAAATCCCACAATACTTCCTTTGCTGTTTCCACCAAATGAAACTTTTCCACCATTTACTTGAACAAACTTTATAAAGCAATTTGAGTCTCTGTCATGTGTCTTGAGCATCCATTTGTCAAGATACCACTTTACCTTCTTTTTGAGAGACTGTAATCAAAAGAGAGTCTCAAGCTTTCTTTGGTACCCAAATTTTCTTGGGTCCTTTGGTGTTAGTAGGATAAGCATTATTAGGCCATACCCTTTTAACGAGGCTTCCGGACCATAGGACACTCTTTTTCAAAGTGATCTTGACTGTTACACTTTGAACACCTTAGAGCATTTCGACCTACGAGACTTTACAAAGACCTTTTGAAATGATTTTTGTATGCTTCTCTCGATGGTCTTTTCTTAATTCTTTCTTTTACTTTCGGAAAATCAATCAAAGGGATTGTTTTTTGCTGTCATACCTAAACCGGACTTATTGAAGTAAGGTCTTTGAACCGAAAGAACTTTCTCGAGTTTTCGGACCCTATTGAAAATTTCTTTGAAATATTTGATAAGTCGGTTTTCAAAAAGCATTTTCTTTTGAAAGTTTATTTTCATTTTCTTTAAGAGTAGAAACATTCAAGTCTAGACTTTTCACTCTTTCTTCTAAAATATTTTTCTTTTGTTTTAGAGCTGAGTTTTCCTTTTTCAGTTCGGAAATCCTTTTGAGAGAAGTCTTAAGACTAAAACATAATTCATCAATATATTTAGAGACTTTGACAGGAATTTTAAAATCACTTACCTCAAATTCACTGTCTGATCCAGAGTCTGAGTCTGATTGTGCCATTAGACACAGATTGGCATATTCCTCATCACTTTCTTCACACTCGTATCGCTCTAGGTTTCGGCTTTGAGAGCTTTTCGAGACTTTTCGGTTTTTCCTCTCTTCTTCTTGAAGAGGACGGTTGGGTCCGATGTGTCCCTTTTTCTTACATTCGAAGCGAGACTACATCTTTGTTTGGTTCTTCATCAACAAACTTGGTTTCTTTGTTTCGAAAACTTTGTTTTCTTGAGTTGAACCTTCTTCCTTTTCTATTCAGCTTTCGAATCTTCTTATCATAAGAGCAAGCTCCTCATCATCCAGATCTTCTTGAATCTGTATCATCGAATCATCATTAGATCTTAATGCAATGGATTTCTTACCTCTTGGATCTTCGTCTTCATTGATTCGCTCCACTTCGTAAGATTGAAGAGTTCCAATCAGCTCATCTACAGATAATGTCATAATTCTTTGCGTCTCTCGTGTTGAAGTCTTTATATGATTCCAATCCTTAGAGAGTCCTCGCAGCAACTTGTTCACCTTCATAGGATCAGTAATTTTCTGTCCTTGATTCTCAAGTCCATTGATAATATCTGTAAAACGGCTAAACATGTCAGTTATAGATTCTCCTGGTTTCATTTTGAAGGCTTCGTATTGACCAAGGAGAATATTAATTCTGGTCTCCTTCACTCAGTATGTCCCTTCATAGGTGATATGTAGTCTATCCCAGACTTCTTTTGCTGTGACACAAGAAGATATTCTGTTATATTCAGTTGGTGACAAAGCACAATATAAAGAATAAATTGCTTTTGCATCGAGTGCTTGTCTCTTGTTTATCTCATCTTGAGACATTCCGCTGGTCTCAACAGTTTCTTTCCCTCTTTCAGATACTGATGCAACAGTAGGAGTGATTCCTTTTTCCACAACGTCCCATTCCAGAGGATCCTTTGATCGTAGGAAAGCTTTCATCTTGTTCTTCCAGATGTTGTAATCCTTTCCATCGAAGTAGGGTGGTCTGCAGTATTGCTTTGACCTTCCACCAGCCCCGATGCTAGCATACTAGCCATGGATCTTTTACTCAAGTAAAACACTTCAAATAAAGTAAGAACACAGGCTCTGATACCAATTGATATAGCTAGTACGATTACCTAGAGGGGGGTGAATAGGTATAAAAGATTTTTCTTTTGATAATTACACACTACTTAGATAGATAAACGATTAGCAAAAAAAAAAAAAAAAAAAACAATCGTAAGACGAGTAAGAGAGAATTTGACACGCGGTTTATAGTGGTTCGGCTTGTTTCAAGCCTATGTCCACTCTTCTTCACTGACAGCCAATTGGCTGGATTCCACTATGAACAAAGAGATGTTACAGTGATGATCTTCCTTGACTTCTTGGTGTAGACGATCTTCCATACTCTCAAGGTATCACTAAGAATGAACACTCTCTGTGTATACAATTTCGCTCAAATAGTATCGACTAATAATCAAGGATCTTCGACTACTGGAATTTTTCTATCGATCACCCTCTTTAAAACAACTTGAATGTCTTCCTTTTATACTCCTTTATGCCATCATAGCCGTTGGCACTTACCAAAGGAATTCCTCCAATCTACCCGTTGGACGGAATCAATCACGAAGATCATTCGAGCTATTTAAGGAACTTGGCGATAGCCCATCAATCTGTTCGCCCATACAATCGGGATCTTGGTTTCCAAGAATAGAACATTCCAAGAATACTTCGACGACCATCGGATCTTCAATCGATCTAGATAAGAACAAACAAAGAATCCGAGATGTTTATCCAACCAAGGGATCTTTTCCGGATGATAGGATCGAATCCTCAACCATAAGCTTCGGCTCTGGATTTCCTTTACTACTTTGGAATAGAAAGCATCGGTGAGAATAGTCTTGAGTCTTGAGTCTTGAGTCTTGAGTCTTGAGTCTTGAAATAATAAAGTCTTGAGACTTTAATCTTCGGTCTCCGAATATCCAGGACTTAGGCCCGATAGAAACGTTTTGTCAGCTTCAAAATACTCTGGAAAGATTTCTCCAACACATTGAAAGTTGTTATATCGAAATAGGTTATGAAAGGAAGATCTGGCATTCCAAAAAATCCTTTATCATAGTGATCTAATTTTTTTCAAGTGAAGTAATGGCTCAAATGGGTACGCTTTAATTCCACTATATTTATTGATCTCGGTATTTTACAGTCATATATGGATCCGTTTCTTCTTAATTGATTAGTTGTTTATGTGAATAAATTTTATACAAAGGTGTCATCCCAATCCTAGCGGATTCCTCTTCATCCTGTTCACTAGAGCTAAATTCCCTCGGGTAAGCTTATGATCTTCAACCTTCTTGTTGTGACTAGGCTCATCAGAATTTGTTAGATCATCTGCATAATCCCAGGAAGCGACAACACTTGTGGCTAGGATGTCCGGGTGAGGTCCCATGTAATCAATGCCGCTTTGGAGAGGACGATGGAGCCCAACAATAGCCAGTTCCATCCTGTAGTGGAACTTGTCCCCCACCTCTACCCCTGGAACGTCTCTGAGGAATTGCCTGGCACCGTGCACGTATCTGGCTCTTTTTTTCACCTCTTTTGCTGCATGAAAATCTATTCTTCTAATACATGTGCTATATTTACGTGCTTTCGATTTTTCCCGATCAAGCTCATGCCAAATATCTCGATAGAGCCTTAAAGTTGCAATCACTCTCTCTCAGGCTAAATCATGGAAGGTGATACTCAGAGACATCATCGACCTGAACAAACTCACAAAATCCGAAAAAATCATGAATCTTGATACCCCGGAACAGCATCGACCTGACGAAACCCACAAAATCCTAATAATCAATCATGAAACAAAAACCATTTCCACTAGCTTTTGCTTTGACACTCCCAATTGCAGCGTCTTGCCCATATTAACCGGCTGTCCCTTTTTTGTTTGATTTTTTCCTTCTCTCCATGTTGTCCCGGCATTCTTCTCTTTGTTCTCTCTCCTCAGCCACTTATTGATGAGGATATAACTCGCCAAACAATCACAATCAAAGGGCCATCTCGGAGTACAGGTAGAAATGAGAATGTATCGCCACAGCCGGCTGAAGATGGATGATGATAGTCACCTTTATGTTGTTAAACACATACCATAGCACAGATCTGTGTCTAAAATTGGAATAAAAACTACTGCTCAACCATCACATGCTAAGTATGTCAACTATCCTTCCCTATGAATTTCTTGCCTCGGAGATCTATCTGTGTCACCACAATCTCATTCTCCTCTACTTAGGTTTTATTCTTGGAAATCAAAAGCATCCACTCGTTTGGTTTCACAAGATTTTTAGATGTTGTGACAATCAGATGTGTGTTAGCCTGCTGCCAACACAAGTGCGTCATAAATGTTGGATTCAAGATGTTCTTAAGGTAAAGAGACAATATCATTCAGCTCACCAGTCGTAGATGGGTTGTGGAACGAGACAAGGTCTAGAGTTCAAACCCCTAAGATGTTAAAACCTAACTGAGCAAACAAAAAATACCTTCTTCAACTTAAAAAACCACGCATACAGTCGATAAGGCCAGTACATTAACTCATTTTATTAAATTTTTAATTTATGTCGATGATGGTGAGGATTATTGGTGCATACTCAATCCACTGTATGTAAATCACAATTAACAAAATATGCATCAACTTAAAGAAACATGCATACAGTCGAAAAGGTGTATTCACGAATTAGTCATGGTATGTTGAAAGAGATGAAAAAGTACTCATAAAAATGGAACATTCATAAAAACTAGAAATATTATAAGTTGCAGGCAGAAGGCATATATAGGCAAACACATCCTACTGGTGAGTAGTGCCATACTTCGAGCACCAGAAGGCAGAGACATCATCATCAACAGCTTCGCAGTTCAACTCTCAGATGGCAGCTTGTTCTTCTCCTTCAACGAATAGGTTTGACATGTTCTGGTACAGTGGGATGTTGAACCCCAATGTGGGTTCGGGTGTGTTTGAGACTGGCTCTGACCTGGGCTTCTTGGACGTGCTCAAGAAGCAATCAGGGAACCCTGACATGGTCTGAAACATGGTCTCAATCCTCAAGCGAGGACCCATCTCTCCCTTCCTCTCCTGGCACAATGCAACGGCTGCTCTCATCTCTCAACTCCTCTCTTTTCACTCTACAGGTACTTCTTATGATTCTCTAGGTACCGTTTTCTGTTTTCTTGTTTTTCATTGTTGTATGAAAAAGCTTGATTGAGTTGGAATATATATCGAGAGAACAGTGGTTTGGTGGATAAAGGCTGCATTTGATTGTGGGTGTGCTCTAGGTAGAGAGAGATTGTGGTCTCTACTTGGTTTTGCATAGTATTGGAGAATTGGAAGTGCAAGCTTAGATTTTGGTTTGGTGTTGAAGTCTATAAAATTGTGAAGTACAGTTGAGGCTTGGTGTCATTTGATAATGAACTAGAAGGAACTTCTTACTTGTAAGAAAATTGTATCCTTAGCCACTCAAGAGAACTGATTGCCTGAGTAAACAATGGCTCTCTGAATATGTTTGTTTTAGCATTTAACTTGTTAAACACAATACCGTGGGGTTAGCAGTGCAAAATGTCTTCTCTTAGAACTTTTGTTGTAGGGCTTGGAGTTTTTATGATTAACTTGTGAAGCTGTGGAATGTGTTCCTTCTACACAGCTGCAATATGTAGGTATTAAGTAGAATGTGGGCAACCACCTCAAGTTGGATGTGATTTTCATCTCCGACTTTCCAGAATACTTAACAGAACTAGTGGAAGCCGATAGGGAAAGTTCTTTGCTGTGGAACTTTCTTGAACCCTTGTTCATGGGACACCGTGCTTCTTGCTGCCGATAACACACTGTCTGCTATGAAGTACATACTCAATAGTAAGGGGTAGATTGGATATGCATTAGTTACGCCACCTGGTCATCATGCTCAGCCTTCTCAAGCAAATGGGTATTGCTTGCTAAACAATGCCGGTATAGCAGTTCGATTGGCATTAGACTCTTGGTGCAAAAGTGTTGTCATTATTGATATAGATCGTGTTGGAGAAAACTTCCTTATTTGTTTTGAAGCTGATAAAACATTTCCATCAGTCTAGTCTAAAAACTTGCAGAATCTTTCATTAAAGTCTGAAGACCGCCAGACCGCTAGACTCAAAATTTAAAATGTGCCCTTATTGACAGTTTCTAGACCAACGAAGAAGACTTATCTAGATGCAAGTATTTCTTTAAGGATTTGATTCGAGCGGCTAAAGAAGTTCTCACGGCTGGAGATAGCATCTTAAGACTTATCTAGATGCGAGTATTTCTTTAAGACTTATTCGTTGATTGGCGAAGTATACATGAAAGGTTTTACTTATGGAAACCTAGATCTTGAATGTATGGTCGAGCAGGATTGGTGGGCTATCTTCACATTCTTTAAGTAACTCGAGATCTCCCTAATTGATACTGTCTACCAGGTAGATTGGAAGAACTCCTTTGGAAGGTGCTAACGATTATGAAGGCATGGAGGAGTATATAAGGAATACGCTCTAGCTATTTGAGTGTGTGTGCTATAGATAAATTCCAAAGTCTGAAGTTCCTTATGCTTTGCTAATTCAATTGTTGAGCGAAATTTGTACTCAAAAGAAAGTTTAGACATTTGTGAGGCCTTGAGAAAGTGTAGCAGAGTCTCTACACTGTGGAATCAATGACGTAATACTGTAACAACTCTTTTGATTCATAGTGAAATCCAGCTGGTGGGTTGTTAGTGTGGGAGAATGGACGTAGGCTTGGATTAAGCCGAATCACTATAAATCTTGTGTTCTTATTCTCTTCCATGAACTCTTTTACTTTGTTCTTAACTCTATTTAATTGTTAGAGTCTAATTTCCTCTGCAAAGTCTATTGTTAACCAAACTCAGTTAAAAAGTAAAAGTTTTACCCTATATTTTGCAAAATCTGTTTTTGCACCTATTCACCCTCCTCTAGGTACTCGTACTAGCTCTTTCAGATTGCACTATGGAAATGGAACATCGGAGGAGTTTTAGCAGTCTAATGACGTTGTTACCATCTCTCTCCACATGAATCACTGGTCGTGTGGTCCATCTCATCCGCAAAGTGGATGTGTTGATCAGCTTGGTGAAGGCGAACAACATGGGATATAACATGAACATACCGTTGCCAAATGGAACAGGATATGGTATATAAATATGCCATGACTGAGCTAGTTGTGCCAGCTGTGGAGAGTTTCAAACCCAAAATGGTTGTTCTTGTTGTTGGCCAAAACTCTAGTGTGGTAAGTAGGTCCTCTTTAGTACACTACTCATATTTTATGCTGGTACACTTTCTCTAGTAATTGACGTTGAATTGAAATTGCTAGGGTGGTGTACGCTATTGTACAAGTCTATAGAAATACACTGTTGGGAGTCATAGGACTACTAACACTAGTCGGTCACATGTAAGTTGAATGTTTGCTTAACTATTTATATGAGCTACACGTTTGATAGAGTGGCACTTTACGAGAATCTAATCTACTTTTATCTAGCTTGATTCCTTTCTTGTTAAAGAATCTCTTTCTATTTGCTCAAGAAAGCTAGGAGATTCTCTAAAACTGAAAGTGTGGGATTTCTACTTCTGGGGCAACATGCTGTGGGTTTTGCCTTGCTTACAGGATAGAAGTACTTGATTATGAGAAATAATCATTCACGTATAATAATCTCATAGTACTGTCAATCTCGTACGATGGCTGAGCTATATTTTTCATTTAAGGACGAAAGCTTCCCATAACCAAATTGATGAAGGCTATGACATTACTCTAGAATCCCTAGAAAGCTGTTTTTGAAGAAAATTAGTCTTAATTGGAGCACAAATGTGGAATTACTGTTGTTATTGTAAAATGGCCATTTGATCTTGGGATTTGGGATATGGTATAATTGTACAAGATGTTAATCAGGAGAATGGTACCTCAATCAGTTCAAAGTAATTTCTTCCTGAAGCGGAGACCATTTCTCAGATAAAGATGAGCTTGCCTCTCTCATTCAAGTTGAAATGCTTGCATAGTCTGATGGGAGTTTAGGTTCTATGGGACTGCGAAATAAGCATCCTCTAATTTTCAAGAAAACCGTAGCAGTCGGTTAAGTTCTAGTGGAAGCATAATAAGGCAATGATACTTTAAATGCATCAGTAAACTCTACATCGTCCTAATAGCGAGAAGTTGATGCATACAAATGCCAAACTTGGTAATTATTTTTGTTTGTAATCATTGGAGCTCATTTTTCACCCATCTTCTCACTAGACGCACAACCCACGAATTATGAAGGTGTAAAACTAAGGAGCAAGATGTGCATATTGGAGTTCATCCTCTGCCCCAAAGTCGAATATAAAAACCGTTCTTGGTTAAGTTTTATTAAATAGCTACCCGAACTAAGGCATTTGCCTTTAGAATTTAAAAGGACATTTGTCCATACGATAATCTTTTACATGCCATGGTTTTACCAGACTCTATTATATGTTGATAATTATTGTCTTCCCCATTGTAGTTCGATCCAAATGGAAGGCAGCGCTTGACAATGGATGGATATTGGGCGATGGGTTGAACAATTCGCAGCCTCGCAGATAGGCAGAGTGGAGGCCGCATTCTCATTGTCCAAGAAGGTGGGTATCATATTACCTAGTCAGCTTATTGCCTTCGCGCCACAGCTAGAAGGCTTTCTTGATCTTCCAGATCCATTATCAGCTGATCCAGTCGCTTATTACTCAGAAGATGAGGCTTTTCCTGGTACCTTGTAGATAAGGTAAATTCTTTTCATGGAATATTGATAGGAGATGATGCACTTTAACTTCACTTTACTGGTACAGCGTCACCAATTCTACTTTGGACATTTTGTCCTGGTAGGACTTGATTTTCAGATTTTCTTTTCTAGGTGAGAATTTGTGCATATCAAAACTAATGAGATTTTCCTTTCGAAGGGAGGCTAAAATTGCTTATACGATATGACAGAGCCTCCTCAAATATCTTTCACATTGTTAAATGAGTTGGACAAGAGTACCATGTGCCTGGCCAAAAAAGGCAAAATGATGGTGTTCGTGGCGCTTGTCAAACCTGGAGGCATATGCTTTGGATTAAGATATTATAAATCATAAAGAAACTCATAAATAAAAAGAAAGAATTGATGAAGAAAAAAATGAGTTATACTCTGTGGATGCCATGATCAAGCCCCCATAATCAGATTCTGTATTTTCTTAAGCATTGAGAGGGGGTGTAGTCGAGTTATGATGGCCTAACCTGCTTATTACGATTTAAAGGGAAAGCGAAGTATTCAACATTGGAATTATAATGGTCGAGCTTCAAGATTCGGCACTGAAAGCCTCTGCTTCCACAAATTATAGATATACTAGTCACACGCACACGCACACGCACACGCACACGCACACGCACACGCTTACACTTTTTAAAAGACACACACACACACACACACTCCCACTTTTAAATGGTATCTTTACAAAAGTAATTATACACACTTTTTAAAAGTGGGACAAAACACACACACACACACTTACACTTTTTAAAAGTGGGACAAAATGGTATCTTTACAAAAGTAATTATAATTTAAAAGTGCATGTAGGAGAGATGGTTAAAGACGATTTGAAGTAGAGAGATTTCGGAAAGCTTTATAAAGTAAGGTGGGTTAAGGATATAGGAGTCTTTGGACCTTTAGAAGCACCTAGTGATGCTTCCTCCGGTTGGAAGAACTTATTCTAACTTTGAAGCATTATTACATCTATGTTGAAGCGTTGTTATATCTATGTTGAAGCCATAAGTTTGGAGATGGTAATTTAATGTTGTGTGGCATGATAACTAGCATCTAATTTTTTTTTTCACTTGGAAGATTTCTTCTAAGGATTTTGCACAATGATGCTTCCCATGATGATTCATTGAGAAAATCGTCAAAAAATTCTTAAATATATTGCACTTTTGTTAATTTAGTAATCAACCTTTCAAATTTTGGCAATTGAGTCCAAACATTTTCACATTTTGTTAATTAAATTCATTCGGTTAATTTTGTCCAGAAATTATTGACGTTGACAATTTTAATAGTATTTTAGTAGTATTTTAATTTTAATTTTAATTTTCTTTATCCATTTTTTTTTTCTTTTCTTTCTATTTTGTATTCCTTTCTTCCTCCTCCAACCAATCCTTGAGACTCGTTCACCAACTAGAGGCAAGGGTTGGTGAGGTCATTGGCGAGGGTGAGCCTCACTTGTCCTTGGCAAGGTCGAGCCTTGTCGAGTGAGTGACAACAAAGTCAACCTCCCTCGGTAGTAGGTTTCGGATCTTCTATAGGTGCCAAGTTAGGATTCATTAGGTAGGAAATCTTCAGAGCAGTAAGTAGGAACATCATCTTGTCCCTCTAGCGAGCAAAGTTGTTCCTATTGAACTAGTCTAGTTTGATCATGTCTTGATTCATGACTTTGATTGTCTCTAACTACATTGTTGAACAAAATAAATTCTTTAAATTGTTGGAAAAATATGGCTTCGAATCAATAAAGCAATCAAATCAGACTTTAAGGCGTGATATCATTTTCGTTAAGGTTTTATTTATCCCATAAAGTTTCTAATGGTCATTGGCAAATATCTTTTAGGATACAACAAAGTCTCAAAATAAGAATACTAGATAACAATTCTAGTATTTCTTTAAGGTCTCTCTAGGAAACAATTGAAAATATGGCTGTAGTTTTGGAAAGAAGACTTGAAATGATCTCATATTCGTTTGTCTAAAAAACAGACACATATAAATTGGCCTTAAATAATAAAGGCAACTCTTCTTGAAAGATTACAAAGTGAACAAATGTATTCTTTTGAAAGAAGTTGCAAAATGAACAAATGTGTCCATTTAGAAGAAGTTGAAAAATGAACAAATGCAACCCTTTGGAAAAGGTTACAAATTGAACAAGTATCATTTTAAAAGTTATCTTGGAAAGACACAAATATAAAAATTCGTAACAATAAATTTTTTTTTTTTAATAAATAAAATTTCAAATTTTCATAAATTTTAAAAATTCTCAATAAACAACAACAACCTTTGACTTTATAAAAGTTAATAAGATAACCATACAGAATAAAATAAAAAATAAAGGGGTTAGTGTTAATTAAACTGCAGATGCGTAAAGTGCTAAGTGCACCTAATAAAGGGGTTAGCGCTAAAATCGCACAATTATTCGTGCATCAGCATACAGATATAATGAGATCTAGCTCACATCCAATCTTTTCTTTACATATACTAAAGAAACCCCACACTTATTAACTGATCCACCTCCTCGTACTTGTCCTATGTGGGACAATGAAACACATACTTAGTTTGTTTTACAAACAAACTTCCGATAGTTTGAACTTTTGTCGAGAATGAAGCGTGAAAATATGTAATAAGGGAGGCAAATATGGGGTTTAGAAATATTTAAATTCATATTTTGATGTCATATAAACTTTTGTAGGATCATTATCAATTTTCCTAAAAATTTAAGAGATTGATAAATGTTTGAATTAATATGTAAATATTCTAACTTTTTCCCCACATATATTATCTTGAAAGTTTGAATGCGAAAATATATTTGGCTACTTCATGAAAATAGAAAGAGCACTATATTGTCATGACTTTTCTTTCTACATTAGATAAAAATATTTAAGTCGGAACACAAAAATTTAAAATAAGTCAACAAATTTCAGAAGTTTCCTATGGCCAATTTATCATTCACGATGAAACTAAAATATGTATAAGATAAAAAGAAAGTCGAAATAACATAAGGTTACGCGATATTCATTATTACGCGCACGATTTTCTCCAATTCTTACACCATGTTTATCAAGTTACTCCTTTTTTACTTCATTTTTCAACTCCATGAAATGTGATTTTTAAGCTTTGGCCTTATGTACAATATGATTTTTGAATTTTAAATTTGTTCAATGTGGTCCATGAATATGAGCATAATATTCAATATCGTTTTTGAACTCTTAATTTGTTCAATATGGTCTAGGGACTCAATTGAACATGTTACCAATCCGGAGATCACATTAAATAAATTAAAAGTTTAGAGACGACAATATATATTTAATTAAAATGTAGGGATCATATTAAATAAATTTAAAATTGAGGAATCACATTATAAATTTGTCCAAAGTTAAATGATTTGTATTATTTACCTTTCCCTTTTTATAAATAGAAGACCCCTGAGACCCCATTTATGTCCAAGGCCTCTCACCACTCCTCTTGCTCCCGGCTGTGTGCAAGTTTGGGCTCACTCATTGAGCCATGGAGAGTTTGGAAATGGGTGTTTGCGACAAGCCGAGGGAGAGTTGAGCCCTTGCTCGCGCATGGAGAGGGTTAATGGGCTTGCCCAAGAGCTTGAAGGCAAAAGTGGTGAAGGTGGCCAAGAAGGCAATGAAGCTTGGGCAAAAGATGATTTGAGGCGAGTCATTATTAACACTTAAATTTTGATGATTTGATTATTTATTTATTGCATTAAAATGAGAAATTAATTTTCAATCCCTAGACAGAGATATTAGAATTTAATTGCATAACATATAATTTTAGGTGCACTTATTATTTAGTATATATTTTTATTGATTGCATTAGTATTGAATTAGCGGTGGATGGTTTTGAACTTAAAATTGAGCGAATCGAGCCCACAAAAGGGGCCAAAAATCAGCTAGCACTCGAGGAGCATAGTGGCCGAAATTTACATGGAGGACGGGCCAAATTAAGATTAGTTTAATTAAATTTCAGCTCGTATGATTTTATTAATAAAATGTCATAAGTTAACATAGCCCATCACTTTAATAAGGTTTAAAGTGAGCCCATGATATCAAGGTTAAACCTATGTTAACACTATATATCAAGATTAAATTGTGCTTCACAAATTGGAGGTTGGCAAAATTACAATTTTCAAAGCACATAAAAAGAAAACACGAGAGAAGAAGAGAGAGGATTGAGTCACGACCAAACCCCTCCGTGGCCACAATATTATTTTGGACAAAGAACTCATCTTCAACAATATTTCAACATCCATTTAGGATTTTTATTATTATTTTGGACCACTACCCGATATGAAAATTAAAAGTAAAAATTATACTTATGAGGGACTGGGAATAGAATTATTCTTGGGAAAGTACTAAAATGTGTAGCTCAAAATTAGACACATTCAATGTCGATTTGATATGCTATGATATAATCTCTCTTGAGTGCTCCACTACTTTTGATCCGGATGCATTTGATCATTGCTTTCTGCTTTTTTGTTTGCGAAAAATAGGAAAAAATGAGAATAGTTCAAATTTTCAAGCTATAATTAGAATGCCTTAATGCTCTATAGAAAAATAGAAAGCATACAAACTTGAGCAATGAGTTTAATCTTCTTCTTCTTCTTCTTTCTTTTTTTTTTTTTTTAGCCAATAACCAGGTAGAAAGAGGGAGTTGGCACTTTAACTATTTTTACGATTGCTATTAGTCCATATTCATCATGTCATTATGTTTAGATTATTCAAATAGTGGTCCTATTTCCAATGTCTAATGTGTTTATTGACTACTCTCATTGTCCGTACTCTTATGAATTAACGACCACCGCATCCTTCGCTTATCAAAATCTTCCATGTTGTACTGAGCTTATATAATCAGAAAAAATTATTTCCATGTTGACTTGGCTTATATAATCAGAAAAAATTATCATACACTCCCTCAAAATCAGGACGATTGCATCATTTTCTAGATCCAATCGAGTTGGATTTCACATGGTCTCACACCACCTACAATAATTCCTAACCACAATCTGCACAAATTAAATTAATCATAATTGTTAATGACAGTGAAGTTCACATGGTCCATTATAAATTGTTATGATTTTAAATTAAACCATCCGATCCAACTTGAACTTAGTTAATTCAACAGGTTAATACTCTTTGAAATTCATGTGTTTTGTCTACAAAAGACCCGTAATACAGATATAGTTTCATTCTTATGTAATTATGTAATGTATTAGCATTTATGTTAGGTTAACGTATGATTGGTAAGATCAATAAGGGAGCCGTTGCCATCAACTAATAGCATTGCCATTGCCACCAATTAATGATTTTAGTACTTTTTTTTTTTTTTTTTTTGTCAGTCCTACTCTATTCCTACTCTACACTCACTTGCGGACTTGTGCCCGCCTCTTGCGGGCGTGGGAGTCGCAACCCACTCTCAAACTTACGCGTCCCCTACCCCCCATCCTCCCGAGAAGGTGGGGATTTGAACCTCACCTCCCCCTTCCATGTTGGAAGGGTGGCCACTGGGGCGAACCCCCAGTGGTTGATTTTAGTACTTGGCGTGGTCCTCAATTCGAGGATTTTTATTATTATTTTGGACCACTACCCGATATGAAAAATAAAAGTAAAAATTATACTTACGAGGGATTGGGAATAGAATTATTCTTGGGAAAGTAATAAAATGTGTAGCTCAAAATTACACACATTCAATGTCGATTTGATATGCTATGATATATTCTCTCTTGAGTGCTCCACTGCTTTTGATCCGGATGCATTTGATCATTGCTTTCTGCTTTTTGGTTTGCGAAAAATAGGAAAAATGAGAATAGTTCAAATTTTCAAGCTATAATTAGAATGCCTTAATGCTCGATAGAAAAATAGAAAGCATACAAACTTGAGCAATGAGTTTAAACTTCTTCTTCTTCTTTTTTCTTTTTTTCGCCAATAACCACGTAGAAAGAGGGAGTTGGCACTTTAACTATTTTTATGATTGCTGTCAATCCATATTCATCGTGTCATTATGTTTAGATTATCCAAATAGTGGTCCTATTTCCAATGTCTAATGTGTTTATTGACTACTCTCATTGTCCGTACTCTTATGAATTAACTATCACCGCATCCTTCGCTTATTAGAATCTTCCATGTTGTACTGAGCTTATATAATCAGAAAAAATTATTTCCATGTTGTACTTTGCTTATATAATCAGAAAAAATTATCATACACTCCCTCAAAATCAGGACGATTGCATCATTTTCTAGATCCAATCGAGTTGGATTTCACATGGTCTCACACCACCTACAAGGGAGTTGGACCAATTAATGACTTTATTACTTGCGTGGTCCTCAATTCGAGGTACTGACCAACTCTTGCAAATAAAGCAAAATTCGATACGTTTCCACCCCCACCCCCCAAAAAAAAAATTACGTTAGGTTAACGTATGATTGGTAAGATCAATAAGGGAGTTGGACCAATTAATGACTTTAGTACTTGGCGTGGTCCTCAATTCGAGGTACTGACCAACTCTTGCAAATAAAGCAAAATTCGATACGTTTCCCGTCCCACCCCCTCGGTCCCGCAGCCAGACTATTAAATGCACGACCTTGAATTCGCGGACAATGTCGAGGCAAATGACAGAACTTGTCCATCGCCATTCATTAACAAAAGCTTTTCCGCTCTTAATTGTGCACGGCTTTTCTTGGATAATTAATATTTGCGACGCCGATTTTGGTACTTCAATTAGCAATTTTATTTCGAATATGGAGGCTATCAGCCCGACGGACAGATCGTTTGGAGGTCGTGCGAATAAGACACGCATGCACCTTGTTCTCGCTCGTCCTATCCCATCTAAGAAAGCATTAATCTCTAGAGTTTCGATCTCCGATTATGCCCTTAAATGATACAAATCAAGAAATAAGCTTAATCTAAGTCAAAATATTTGTTCAATAAACAATTATTATTATTATTATTATTATTATTATTATTATTATTATTATTATTATTATTATTATTATTAGCACTTTTTTTTTTGAACGTATGGAGGGAAGCAGGTATGATTTACTACGAGCGCTCTAGACTCCCTTCTCAATTTTTGGGTACATTAAAATTAGACTAGAAATAATCTATGATCGGGTGGGGAGGGATAATTACAAAAAATGTTTTGTGGCAATTCAATCCTAATTTTTTTAATTTGATCGATATAGTCATATACTTTTTAATGATTTGTCAATATAATCACTTCGGTTAATTTTGATAGGGACTCAATGATGGGAATGTCAATCATCATAAGTGACATGATCGGTGCTAACGTGGATAATTTTTTTTTCAATTCTTAAAATTTTTTTAGAATTTTTCTTTATTTTCCATTGTATCAAGGTTCATGGGGGCTCACCGAATGTTGGTGAGCTCTAGTGATCCTCCTCAACCATAATTAAAAAGAAAAGAAAATACAAAAAAAACTTTGGATTTTTTTTTATAAAATAGTAAAAATTGCCATGTTAACACATGACTGTCATCTACATTAACGATTTTCGATCAAAATTGTTGAAAGGAATACATTGAAATTTTTTAAAAGTTTTAGGATTAAATTAAAAAAAAATTGAAAATTTTATGACTTAACTGACATTCGCACAATAGATTCATGATTTTTTCTGGTAAATTTCCTTAGAGTGAAACAAACTTCTTTCAATAAAAAAAATACCATCATAGTAAAAAAAGAGATATTAAAACACCACCTGGCTTACTTCTTTTTGTAAAATTTTGTAAAACAACTGTTAATTGTTCTAAAAACTTAAGCTAGTTGATGGAAGCATGGTTTCATATTTAAATATGTTAATCTTGCCTCTCACATGTATTTTGAAGTTTGGTTGAGATTGAGTCGTGGAAATACGTAAGAATGATTTGGAAATATTTGAACTTAAGATCACCTCGATATAATATCATGATGATTTGGTGGGACCATCATCAATTTTCCTAAAAATTTAAGCAGTTAAATATAATGTGTTTTTTTTTTAATACGTAAATATTCTAACATTTTTCTCACATATATTATCTTGAAAGTTTGAAAGCGAAATTAAATTTGGCCACTTCTTGAAAATAGAAAGATCACTATATTGTCATAACTATCTTTCTCTATTATTATAAAAATATTTGAGGTGGAACACATCGATTTAGAATAAATCGATGAAGTTTAAAACTTTCCTACAACCGATTTGTCATTCACAATGCAAGTTGTATATTCGATTGAAAGTAAGATACATAAAAGAGTAAAAAGAAAGTTGAAATAACATAAGGTGACATGATATTCATTATTATGAGCATAATTTTCTCCCATTCTTTCACCATGTTTCTCAAATTACTCCTTTTCAACTTCATTTTTCGATTGGTGGAAAATTGTACTAATTCAGTTATAGATCTTTCGATTATATCAATTTAGAATTATTAAAAAATTGCAAAAACTATCTACATTTGCCACAGCTTTCAATTATGCAATTTATAATAAAAATTACAAAAATTATTCATGTTAGTATCGGTCGGATTATGTAAGATGAACGACATCCACATCCACATCAGCGAAATTCGGCCAAAATTTACTGGAATGATTATATTAGCAAATCATTAAATAATTTATAACTAAATTGGTACAATGGAAAATTTGTAACCGAATTAGCCGTCATATGGTAATCTAAAATTTTTTTGGATGATTATCTGAAAAAACAGCCATGGAGGTAATTGAAAATTGATGGTGATCGGAGTTTTTTTTTTTTTTTTTGGTCGATCTCTACTTACGCCTATTCTATACTCACTGCTCAGGACTTCGCGCCCGCCTCTTGCAGGGCGTGGGAGTTCATTAAACCTTTTTATTCAGTCAGCGGGGACCCTTATTAAACCTTAATTTGTCTTCTTCCGATGCTCTCACGAGGAAACACTCACTCACCATATGGATGGTTTGAAGCTACCTCCTTGCAGATTTCCACCACGTACTTCCACCGCACAACTTCTTCTTTTTCTTTTTTATCGAAATTTCCACCGTACAGCTCGTAGGACGAATTTTTTAACATTTCTGCCATCTCGGTAAGCTTTTTCTCCTTTATAAATAGGAGACCCTTGGGACCCCCCTTCACGTATAAGGCATTTCCAGACTTCAACCCATCACAACAGAGGCCTCACCACCTCTCCTCTTGCTCCCTACTGTCTGCATGCAAGTCTGTGCTCACTCGTTCAGCCATGGAGAGCTTGGAAATGGGTGCTGCGACAAGCCCAGAGAGATCTGGAGCCCTCGCTCGCGCATGGAGGCGGTTGATGGGCTTGCGCAAGAGCTCAATGGCGAAAGCGGCTGAGCTGGCCAAGAAGGCAGTGAAGTTCGGGCAAGATGACCCGAGACGAGTCACTCATTCACTTAAAGTCGGGTTAGCACTTTCCTTAGTGTCGCTGTTCTATTACCTCCAGCCGCTCTACGAAGGCTTCGGCGTCAACGCAATGTGGGCCGTCATGACCGTGGTGCTCATCTTCGAATTCCACATCGGTAGGTTTTTAAAAAATCCATAGGCTGTGGCTTCGTAGGTCTCTATTTCTTGAACCGTGAATGACTGAACTCTGTACATTTTTAGTATATTTTACTGTATATACGCTTAGCTCTTCTCATTAACTAACTTAAGAAACATTTTCAGGGGCCACTTTTAGTAGAGGGTTGAATAGACTACTAGCTACAGTGCTTGGCGTTGCAATTGGTCTTGGTACTCATCACTTAGCAAGTCTCTCGGGAAAAACCGGTCAGCCCATAATGCTTAGTTTCTTCATCTTTCTTCAAGGTAAAGTTACTAAAATATCAAAGAGAGAATTAGAAAAGCGCTCAAGAAATGAAGAATAACAGGGCTTAAATTGATTGAGCTGAATTGATGATTGACATAATGTTGCAAAATGCAGCCGCTGGTATTACGTTTATAAGGTTGTTCCCGCGAATCAAGGCAAATTACGACTACGGGATGATGATACTCATACTGACGTTCGCGCTGGTGTCGGTGTCGGGCTTCCGGGAAGACAAGATATTTGAGTTTGCACACCAGCGGCTCTCCACCGTCGTCATTGGCAGCTCTGCCTGCCTGATCGTCTCCGTCATTGTGTGTCCCGTTTGGGCTGGCGAAGACCTCCACCGCCTCATCGCTCTCAACGTGGAAAAGCTTGCCAACTTCTTGGAAGGTTCACACAAATCCTTCCAAAATAAAGACAATATATGAAGGAGAATGCGAAAGAAAATTCACTAAACCCTAAAAGCAATGTCAAAATAGATACAACATTTTGTAATTAGGGGGAAAAAGACTGAATGACATTTTTTTTTTTTTTTTTTTTTTAGGATTTGGGGATGAATATTTGAGAAAATTAGAAGACAGTGACTTGAATCTAGACAAGTCGCTTTTTCGAGAGTACAAAAGTGTTCTCAAAACGAAAAGCGAAGAGGAATTTCTGGTGGGTACAACTACTTTCTCAAATTTTTAGTCAACATTTTACACATGTGAATTTCACTTAATTTTGTTCACGTGATAATGGCACATGATTTATGATGATAATGTCAGGCAATTTTTGCGAGTTGGGAACCACGTCATGGTCGGTTCGGCTTTCGTCATCCATGGAAGCAATACCTAAAGATTGGAGCTTTGATTCATCAATGTGCCTATAGAATTGAAGCTCTTGATGGCTACCTCACAACTAAATTCCACGTAAGTTGACGTTTGATTGCATTAACTAGAAAATGAGTATTGAGTTCACCCTGCTTACAACTCACATCCACTGTTAAATCAAGTGAGTTTCACTGGCTCTCATTTCATCCAATGGCGCACGTCGGGTGGATAGCAACGTTTTTCTGTATTTTTCTGTATTTCACTAGGTAATTTTAATTTCTTGATTGTCATGTCTGTTGGCTCTGATTGCACGGTAAGTAAAAAATATTTCGTGTTTAAGATAGAATATTATATACTATTTGGTCGTACTCTTACTTGGATGTCATGCAAATCACTTAATATCTTTTAAAAAAGGTAACGTTAAACATATTGGTTGTGTCCTATTGGCATACTGAGTAATTGCCATGATAAGACTTTTCTTAAATAATGAATATGACTTCTTCTTTTTTTGACGAATAATGAATATGACTTGACATGAACACCCTTTTGCAATTTTTATATAAAATCTACTCATGATTTGCTACATCGGTTTACCGAGGCATCACCTTAAAAAATCATGTGCTTAACCGTCTAATTTGCTAGAAATGTTTCTTTTTTTTTTTTTTGGGGGGGGTTAAGTCTCTTAAAGGATCTCTCTCATGATGATGATGTTACGCTGCACTCAGAACCAACCTCTAAGTAATTAAATCAATAGCAATAACGTAATCACACTTAGAGGTGTCAAAATAGGCCATTGACTCATTTTTGGACTCATTTTATTTACATGAGTCATATATGGGTCATAGATTTTTAAAAACCCAACTAAAAATGGGTCAAAAAAGTGAGTCCGATTTAAATGGGTCGAAAATGGGTCAAAACTTGTAAACCATTTTCGACCCATTTAAAATATCAAGTGGGTTAGAACCTAAGAATCCATTTCTAAATTTTCAACCCAAGCACCACACAATCTCTTTCCCTATGTTTTCTTATTAAAAATCAAAATTATAATTACTTTTCATATTTCAATTTTCTTTTCTTTTCTCTTTTATTTTTTTATTTTTTCTTTCTTTTTCCTCATTCCTTAGTCGGTGGTCGACATAGCGACGGCCTAGGCAAGGCTTGAGCCTCACCGGATTTGGTGAAACTCGAGGTCGCCGGCATTGGGCAAGGCATCGACCTTGCCAGATCGGTGAGATCGAGTCTCACCTGACATCTAGTGAGGCTCGATCTCGCCAGATTCGGCAAGGCTAAGCTCGTCCAACGATTGGCAAGGCTCAATCTCATTGATCGGCGAGGTCGAGGCCCCGTTGGCATTGCGCCGCTTGATAGAAAAAAAAAAAAAAATAATTAAAAATTTGATTTCTTTAGAAAAATATTTTAAAAAGAATTGTAAAAATTTCCCATTAAATTTTTGTTGCATAAAAGTGTTCTAGAAATATTTTTTTTTAATAAAAAATATCATAAATTGAGCTTTCTTAAGTTTAGTTAAAGATTTTTTATGTTACAGTTTTTAGTTACTCAATAGTATGTTCACTTCAAACAGGAGAAACATGCGCATGGTCTAATTCTTTATAAATATTTCAATATATAGGTTTTTTTTTAACACATTTTATTTTATTTACTATTTTTAATTTAATTTGAAGTTTTAATTCAATTAGCATATAGTAGGTGTGGATTTTCCTAGAATATTAATATATTTTAGTAATATTGGTCAGGTTGGGTATTTGTCACTAAATTTACATTACATGAATATGAATTAAAATGAATTAAATGTGTTAAGTATAGGTCAATCCATTTTTGACCCAACCCAAATTCGACTCGACCCATCCATTTGACAGGTCTTATTTACACTCTTTCAGGCGCCACCGCAAGTTCAAACCGGACTCGAGGAGCTCTGTGCAGAGATGAGCATGGAAGCCGCAAGAGCTTTGAAGCAACTCTCATCTTCCCTCAAGACAATGACCACGCCATCCTGCGCGACTCCCCACCTTGAGAAGGCCCGAACCGCTGCAAAAGCCCTCAAGTCGCTGCTCAAGACGACCTCCTGGAATCATGCGACCGACCTCCTCGCCGTCGTCCACGCCATCACCGTCACGTCGCTCCTCATTGACGTCATCGATTGCACGGATAAGATTGCCGAGTCTGTCAACGAGCTCGCGTCCCTTGCCGGCTTCAAGACTGTGGAAAAGCATCTCAAGTGCGACGAAGTTGTGTTGACTGTAACTGCACTCGAGGTGACAGTCTTGCCAGAAAGTGGGAGTCCTCTGGGCAGATCGGACTCGGCGCCGGTGTTGTAGATATGCAGGCGTCGTACATACGAATGATAACATACATAATGCTTGGATTTTAATTGGGAAGTTCGGAAATAATGATGGGAATTAATTCCTATATCCTGATATATTATTAAAATAAGGACTTTGCCAGCATAATAGTATTTGAGTTACAATGAAAATAATGACTTATTATGAGTTACAAATTTTTAAAGAGTGGTTTCACAGTAATTTTATAATTATTTGTTATTTAAGTTTTTGTGATTTAGAATATATTGTTATTTTTATAATAGATCAAAGATTATCACTCAATTATTTCTTTTAGAATAATTACAACAATTGAGGAGCTCGATAGGGATGTTGCTGAAGTCCTCAAATTAGCTTCATGCTAAGCTCACTAAATCTATCTATTTGATTACTTCCGTAAAAATAATAGATAAAAAGTAACCAAATTAGTTTCCTTTTATTTTTTTTCCTAAATTTGGGTAGGTATCATCATATATTTGAGTTATAAAGTGGCAATGTATAATGCCAATTAATATTCTAATAATCAACATGTAGTGAGTCAACTTAGATGATCTATCGTTGGTTGATCATCGCTCACTTTTTTATTTTTATTTTTGGGGTTTGGTCATATATTATATCTATTTTACAAGCCACGTATTATATGTCGTGTGCAAGTTGCGAAACCCTATCCTCTCACTCATGCGTCCCTGAGGAGATGGGGACTCGAATTCCACCTTTCCCTTCTCAGGTGGGAAGGCTAGTTATTGGGGCAACCTCCAATGATTCGTTACATTGCTTGATCTAATATCAATCAAATGTTCTTACGATCTTGACTAGGGACCATTTGAGTGGGGCGTCTCCAAAGATGGTGGTCCAACTTGGTTATCATCAACCACTGGATTCGTTACTATCGCTTCTGCTATAGGTTATTGACCATACATTGGGCCTATATGAGCAAAATTATCAAAACAGTCCTAAATTTATTACAATTTCATCAATTCAATCCTAAACATTTTATATTTGTGTCAATTCAGCCTATCCGATTAATTTTGGTCGGAAATAACTAACATGGACTCAAGTGTTCTATGTGACACAACGAGTGCCAATGTAAATACTTTTTAATAATATTTTAATATTTTCTCGATTTCTTTTCTTTTTCCTTTTTTTTTTCTCTTCTTTCTCTTTCTCTTTTTTTCTTCCCTTCTTCTAGAGGCAAGGGCTGACCAGCAAGCAAGGTAGACCTTGCTGGCTCTCGCCTTCGACAATTGACTACAGCAAGAAGGGAAGAAAGAAAAATAAAGAGAAAGAATATATTAGTAAAATTGTTCATGTTAGTGCTAGCTAGGCAATGTAAAACAGCTAGCATCTATGTTAACGATTTCCAACCAAAATTAATTGGATTGATTGAATTGGCACAAACACAAAAGGTTTATGACTTAATTAGTAAAAAAAAAAGTTTAAGATCAAATTGGCATAATTGTAATAGGTTTAGGATTTTTTTGATAATTTTCTTCGAATATATGAGGCAAGTGTTATGTTAAGCTGAGGTATTATCTTGATTGGCCTAGCATTTTCAATCGGAGGTGCTGAGCCAACTGACAGTATGTTTTCCCCATTTAGCAATGTCACATATTGTTGGGCATTTTGATTTATTAAATTTCCATTATTGTTATCACTTAGGTTAACTTGAACTAGATAGACAGACTACTTCCACCGGCAGGTATTGCTCCAGTGGTCTGGGTCACACCAACCATTTCACCCGCTTGTAAAATTCTAATAGGTAGTGGAGGCGTTCCAATTTGTGTGGTAACTTGAGCAGCAGTAAATGAAGAACATATCCAGAAGGTGTTGGGTAAATAGGATTTGCCCGCATCTGAATTGAATGGTTTGATGCCCTTGGTCTGCACATGACTTCATGGAAGGTATTGACAATCAAGGGCTTGACCATGCCGATGAGGTATTTCATCATGTGGTAAGTCGTTTTCTTCTGGTGTTCATTGAGAATTCTCCTCATGATAACTAACACCACAAGATTTGGCTCCAACTGCCTTCATTGCTCATCGGTAACTTGTCTCAAGATGTCAACATCTCCCCCTTATTCTTGTTCAGCCATTGATTGTGCAGTCGATGACTCTAAACGTCCTACTCTGTCATTACTAGGTTGTGGTGACAAGTTGCTACCGCTAGCATTGCCATGAGCAATTTGATTCCTTGCTCTTCCTATTGTATTTCGTCAAATAAGCCACACTAGTCCTATCGAGTGTGCCAAAAAGATGTTTTGTCAGAATTGTTTCCTCAATGAAATGTTTTTATCGTTAAGCAAAAGTTGTTTTTCAGTTTTTAATTAAAGGAGACAAGTTCTGAAGTGACTCCAAATAGGAAACATCACAAGCGAATAAGGAAATCAAAAGCTTCACTTCAAAAGAAACTGTACAAACACGAACTATGTCGAAATTCAATTGACAACAAAGCTCGAAGAATACAGTCATTACAATGGAATCGAATGTAAACAAATTGTATTGGAATTTAATTGATGATAAAACTCGAGAATGCATATATGTTATGTCAGAATTTAATTGACAACATAACACGCTTGATAGAGATATACGCTAAAATTTGATTGACAATGCGAGTTTGGAAGCTAAAAATGTCGTGCTAGTAAGTAAAGATAATCGAAAGATTGCATTTTTGTTTGTTTGTGCGAGGGGGGCCCTTTCAATAGATGAGCAATAGTATATATAATGGTTGAGCTTTAACCATCCCTAAGTAGTTCTCTAATGATTGTGGCCATGTTCCTCCATCTCCAAAAGCTTTGTATCCATATTCTCATGATACCATAATATTGTTTTCAAGCGATTGTTCTTTTAAAATTACATGTTACTTGACTCTCTTGTGATTTCAAATTCATGACTACGCCCCGATACCCTATATGCATTCAACTTTCTCTCGATGCCTTAACCAGTAACGTGTTGTCCTCACTATCCTCATCAATTATCGTTAAACATCTGTCGTCATATATCAAAAATTGATTAACAGTGGTCACCAATGTATGCTAATATTGAAAATGATTCTTGCGGTCATCGACAGTCGATCACGTGATCAACGATACACCACACTTCAGTCACTCGCTTATCTATGTCAATGATTTGGTGAATTTTTTTGGTGCAAACAGCTGCTAAAGGAGAGCATTATATGACAATCTTGTATTTCCTTTTTCTTTTCAATATACCCACGTTAAGGGCTCTATTGATTCTCAAAAGTCAAAAACAATGGGCTATGCCATTGTCATCTCTTGTGCAGCTTCATATAGTATTGAAACTAAATGGCGCACTTAAACTAAGCATTCCGTTTAGCCCACCTCTCTTTTCTTGAGTGCTTTCATTTGGAAACGAAAGAAAATCAAAAGAGAACTTATGAGAAAGAAATGCTATATCAAAGAAAAGCCCTGATTCTTGACTACGACCAAAGCTATTTACTATGACGTAGGCCACCTGCTGCCACCTGCTTTATTACTTCTCAATATTTTTTTTTTTTTTTTTAGGTAAATATTACTTCTCAATCTTCTACCCTTCTTTGTAGAACAAAATAGAGCAATTGCAGAAAGCACAAACAAGATCCATGGTGGCTAGCTTTAGATAAGTATGAACACAGAGTTGTTTTTGCCGGCAACATACATAAATATGAACATAAAAGAAAAGTTGGGAGGTGGGATCTCGTGGTCTGAGAAATTAATTTTAAACTAAGATCTTGACTTACAAGGCATAGTCATCATCGGAATTACGACGTGCAACTGAAGAGATGAATATTAAAATGTAAGTTGAGACCAAAGTTCTATTTTAATATCATAATTTTGTTAGTGGGTCGCTCGTGTGTCAGTATGAAAAGATATATTATTCTCGGATGAAGCAAAAAATAATTATTCCAAATATAAAAACAAAGGAGAGTACAAGTGTGATACGACCTTTGACATTGTTAATTGTTGATATCGCACGATTAAAATAAATATTAATAGATTAATAAAACATAAAAAATAAGGATTAACAAGACCTGACGAAGATCTTACGTCGACAAATTCTCGGATGAAGCAAAAAAGAATTAGTCCAAAAAAAAAAAAAAAAAAAAGAGAGTAGATGCGTGATACTACCTTTGACATTGTTAAATGTTGATCGCGCACGATTAAACTAAAAATTAATAGATTAATTTTTTTTTCTTAGATTCATGGTATCGCTAGTTTCTGTCATGTCAGGAGTTATTTAGATTTATTAGAATTCATTAAACCAAGTCGAAACTTGCTGTCAAGTGCCTCTTGCTAAACAAATCAGGCCCACATATGAATTAAATCAGATTAAACCGAAGATCCCTTAACTATAAAACAAATCGCACTCGTTAAACCTGAGTAAGCCCATTATTACCATTAATCACACTAATCTATCTTTAGCCCAACTAAGGACCTGTTTGGTTCGGCTTTTGGGGAATGCATTTGCAAAAATGCAAATAGTGTTTGATAAATTGTAATTGTAAAGTGTATTGAGAGACAACTTTGGCCAAAATACCGTTTAGTAAAATTTGCATTTGTAAATGATGTTTATTAAATTAAAAAAACAAAAAAAATATTTGTATTTTTTTTTTTGAAGTCCAACCACCAAACTGTCGGATCGGTGATTGGATGGCTAGATTTGGCCCCTCGGATGGTCGCCGAGGTTGGGCAACCCCGGGTGATGGCCACATGGGGTCGCCCGACCTCGGCGACCGTTGCTTGAGGTCGCACAACCTTAGGCAGCTGCCTAGGTCGTGCAATTCAGGCCATTAGTCGCCTGAGTCACGCGACCCAGGCATCACCTGAGGTCCGGCAACGGTCGCCGGGGTCGGGCGACCCTCAGGTAGCGGTTGCTGGCGCATGTGACCCCTTGGCTGGCAGTTGTCGGTCTCCGATCAGCTTCTCCGTGCGGTGGTTTTGAAGAAGATGAACAGTAATCGGAACTTGCATTCCCAAAATGCAAGTTCCCAAAGGACCTGAGCCTTAGAGTCCTTTGAAGATACAATTGCATTTTGCCAAAGTTGCCCAAAAAATCGAACCAAATGCGTTTGCATTTGGCCAAGAAACTTTAGAGTCCCAAAGCCCATTCCCAAAGCCGAACCAAACGGGGCCTAAACCCATTTCCGACCCAAACTTCATTTTTATACCGATTCACCCATCAACAATACATTGTCAATGATCAAGATATCCAAGCCTTAGACTGAACATTGCCATCATCCATCTCCAGTCACAGGACCACCACCATTGCCTCCGCCGGCTAAACTCAGAGAACCAGACTGTCTCCCTCTGGCGACCAATTTTGAACGCAGCCGTCGTTCATAAACAGAACATAATTTTGAAGCGAACGTATACAATGCGGAGAAATTCTTGACATGTTTAATGGATCTTCAATACTACTCATTCACGAGAGAAAGTCGTGCGGTAATCATTGCACCATAACACGAGCAAGGAACTAAAAGATCTACTCCAACACCGAGAGGGCATAGCAAGTTTAGTTGGCAAACAGATGGACATGAGAATCAATATGACTCCACTGGAATTTGGCGAAATTATTTTATCAATGGCTCAGTTTCAAACACGATTCAACTACATCTAACATTCAACAAGGCTAAACACACGAGCAATACCGAAACAGACGATTCTGGTTTAACTTTAGGTGAGAGTCTTGGAGGACAGTCCTAGATGCAATGCTAGGGCATAGTTTCGATTCAACAGTATCACATCAGCAAACATTTAGATCAAGGACTGCGGGTGGGTCACAGCCGGTGCTAGTAGTGCGTGAGGGATTGCTAGGCATGGGCGTGGTCTTGGTGTCCACTGAACGTGACTTGAGACCCGCTGGTGGTCGGCTGAGGAGCGCCATATCTGCTGAGTGTAAAATTGTCGAGGAGGTGCTGGGATTAACTGGAGTGGTGCGGCAGCGACCGCGAGATGCAGCAGCTGCGTGAGAGCAAAGCAAGGTGATGACAGTTGATGGGGCGGCAGTAACTCCCACGGAGAAAGGGAGCTGGTTCTTCGTATCTCTCGTATTTGCGACCCTACTTTTCTTGTTCTACCGGGAGCTCCCTTTTATTTGCCTCCTTTTGCCTCTGCTTTCTTTTCACGCGTGGCATGCGCCCGTGACTCTGCTCTCTACTCCCGTTCCCTGTTCTTTCGTCTCTTCACTCAACATTATGCATTCACGGTTTCGTCCATAATCGGGAAGATACTGTATGGGAACAAGTTGATCTTAAGCTTCCTAGGAGCCTAAGTTTTCACCTCCAAGCACAGGTTCTTCGCTTTTGTTCTATCCCCGAGCGGAGGTGAAAAGTTGGGGAAACAAAAGCTGGCTCTTTGTGGCCTTTGCAAGTACGTAAGGATCGTCCTTGTTCGCTCCCACCAATAACTGAGCAAGTACGTAAGGAGACTGAAGCATTTTTGGGTAGGAGAACAAGCTCCGATTTATTTATCCGGACGGCTCGAGTACTTTCATCTTCTTCTAATCTCAGCTTGGCCCGGTCTCTTCATTATAAATTCAAAGACCATCTTTCTATTAGCTCTACTTACCTTCCGGAGCCTGTCTACCACATACAATCCGTCGTATGTGAAGTTGTCATCCCAATCCTTGCGGATCATTCTCACTGGCTTGTTCCTCTTCATGCTGTTCACTAGAACTAAATTCCCTCGGGTAAGCTTCTGATCTTCAGCCTTCTTGTTGCGACTAGGCATTCCGCCGCCCTGGCCCAAATAAACCAGCTCATCAGAATTTGTTAGATCATCTGCATAATCCCAGGAAGCGACAACACTTGTGGCTAGGATGTTCGGGTGAGGTCCCATGTAATCAATGCCGCTCTGGGGAGGACGATGGAGCCCAACAATAGCCAGTTCCATCCTGTAGTGGAACTTGTCCCCCACCTCTACTCCTGGAACGTCTCCGAGGAATTGCCAGGCACCGTGCACGTATCCGGCTCTTTTTTTCACCTCTTTTGTTGCGTCAAAATCTATCCTTCTAATACACGTGCTATCTTTATGTGCTTTCGATTTTTCCTGATCAAGCTCATGACAAATATCTTGGTAGAGCCTTAAAGTTGCAATCACTCTCTCTCGGGCCAAATCATGTCTGTCATTGCGTATAACATTCGCACTTCTAAGCTTAGAAAAGGAAGACTTTGCTCTCTCAATATCTGACCTGCCAAGATACTTTCTCTTAAAACCTTTTCCTTCATGATAGGGGACGTAGGAACATTGAACTCTCTTCTCCGCCTCTTTAATTATTATTTGGCAAGAATCTCCAGTCATATTCTTGATCAAAATATTGCTCTTAGACCAATCAAAAGGTGATTGCCCTTGCAATATGACACTGTCTGCATTCATAGAATTTTTGACTGAAGCATTGGGAGATTTATCAGGGATGAATTCCCCTTCTTTTATGCTTTCTGTCTCCTTTTTGTCCTCCACATTTTCCATCATACTAGAATGGTCTTGCTTCAATTAGCTTGTCGAGCCACCAGAATGTGATTGATACTGCAAAATGTATGTGTAACTAGACGAACATCTCGAAGCTGGAAAAATAGTTCTGACGGAAGAGACATTCCTAGGCATGGCCTTCTTTGACAATTCCAAAGTCTTGTGATTCATCTCTCTTTATGCCATGTGCTTGACTGCTGGCGAATACCCCTGTTGAAAAATATAATTAATAGAAAGTTAGCTTGTTAGAATTTAAATGTGCGGGGAAGCATGGTTTTGGTATTGATGATAGTTTTTGATTAGTGATGTTATGTGCAAGTGTATGATATAATTTGTAGTGGATGGAGAAGGGATAAACTAGGATGATTGAAGGACAAAGATCATGGGATATGGGAAATAGTTTCATTAGTTGGATAAAATAATTTTACATTAGTTGAAGGAGGTGTTGGTGGAGGAGCTTCATGATATGGAGTATTATCTCATGCTCCTCTCACTCTATTACATCAACGGGTGGCCTTTTTATAGGCATTTCCCAACTAGGTACATTCTAGACTTTTCTTCAATGCTGGATTTTTCTGGACTTCTCTTACATGCTGGACATTTTCCTCTTTCTTCCAGAAACTTCATCTAGGGAATTCTAGATTCTAGTTTAGCAACTCTAGGAAATTCTAGAAAATGGATCACCATTTCCAACACAGCTCAATAGCTTTGTGAGATATTTCAACCTGACAAGCCGGCATTGATATCAATAAGAATAATAAGTTTTCTCTGAAACTCGTCATGGCCCTTCCATGTGAAATTTTGCTAAAAGGTAGGTTCTAAATCATGGAAGGTGATACTCAGAGACATCATCGACCTGAACAAACTCACAAAATCCGAAAAAATCATGAATCTTGATACCTGGGAACAGCATCGACCTGATGAAACCCACAAAATCCTAATAATCAATCATGAAACAAAAACCATTTCCACTATTGATGGAAGTTTCGCTAGAGAAGTTCCTCACCGTTGGAAGCACGGAACTAACACCTGAGCCGAGAAATAAGATGAAGGCCGAGGATTTGAAACTCAAAAAGGACATTCACATGCTAAACAGCCATGGTTGTGGAGCTGCAAGGTATATGGAACCAACATGACAACCATGGTTGAGAGCGAAGAAGCTTCCTCCAATCGTGCTCCGCTGAAGTCTGGAAATGGTATGAGCTTCTCTCACACCTGTCATGCAGAGATTTGTTACAATCTACAGCTGTGTAAGTGCAAAGGGAACCGCACAAATCCCATTTTCTATGCATCTAAAAAAGGGTCGCGCTATTTTTATCCCAGCTTTTGCTTTGACACTCCCAATTGCAGTGTCTTGCCCATATTAACCTGCTGTCCCTTTTTTGTTTGATTTTTTCCTTTTCTCTCCCTGTTGTTCCGGCATTCTTCTCTTTGTTCTCTCTCCTCAGCCACTTCTTGATGAGGATATTACTTGCCAAACAATCACCATCAAAGGGCCATCTCGGAGTACGAGTAGAAATGAGAATGTATCGCCACAGCCGGCCGAAGATGGATGATGATAGTCGCCTTTATGTTGTTAAACACATACCATAGCATAGATCTGTGTCTAAAATTGGAATAAAAACTACTGCTCAACCATCACATGCTGAGTATGTTAACTATCCTTCCCTACGAATTTCTTGCCTCAGAGATCTATCAGTGTCACCACAATCTCATTCTCCTCTACTTAGGTTTTATTCTTAGAAATCAAAAGCATCCACTCGTTTGGTTTCACAAGATTTTTAGATGCTGTGACAATCAGATGTGTGTTAGGCTGCTGCCAACACAAGTGCATCATAAATGTTGGATTCAAGATGGTCCTAAGGTAAAGAGACAATATCATTCAGCTCACCGGTCGTAGATGGGTTGTGGAACGGGACAAGGTCTAGAGTTCAAACCCCTAAGATGTTAAAACCTAACTGAGCAAACAAAAAATACCTTCTTCCACTTAAAAAACAACGCATACAGTTGATAAGGCCAATACATTAACTCATTTTCTTAAATTTTTAATTTATGTTGACGATGGTGAGGATTATTGGTGCATACTCAATCCACTGTATGTAAATCACAATTAACAAAATATGCATCAACTTAAAGAAACATGCATACAGTCGAAAAGGCGTATTCACGGATTAGTAATGGTATGTTGAAAGAGATGAAAAAGTACTCATAAAAATGGAACATTCATAAGAACTAGAAAGATTATAAGTTGCAGGCAGAAGGCATATATAGGCAAACACATCCTACTGGTGAGTAGTGCCATACTTCGAGCACCAGAAGGCAGAGACATCATCATCAACAGCTTCGCAGTTCAACTCTCAGATGGCAGCATGTTCTTCTCCTTCAACGAACAGGTTCGAGGTGTTCTGGCACAATGGGATGCTGAACCCCAATGTGGGTTCGGGTGTGTTTGAGACTGGCTCCGACCTGGGCTTCTTGGACGTGCTCAAGAAGCAATCAGGGAACCCTGACAAGGTCTGAAACATGGTCTTGATCCTCAAGCGAGGACCCATCTCTCCCTTCATCTCCTGGCACAATGCAACGCCTGCTCTCATCTCTCAACTCCTCTCTTTTCACTTTACAGGTACTTCTTATGACTCTCTCTAGGTACGGTTTTCTGTTTTCTTGCTTTTCATTGTTGTATGAAAAAGCTTGATTGAGTTGGAATATATATCGAGAGAACAATGGTTTGGTGGATAAAGGCTGCATTTGATTGTGGGTGTGCTCTAGGTAGAGAGAGATTGTGGTCTCTGCTTGGTTTTGTATAGTATTGGAGAATTGGAAGTGCAAGCTTAGATTTTGGTTTGGTGTTGAAGTCTATAAATTTGTGAAGTACGGTGGAGGCTTGGTGTCATTTGATAATGAACTGGAAGGAACTTCTTACTTGTAAGAAAATTGTATTCTTAGCCACTCGAGAACTGATTGCCTGATTAGAAAATGGCTCTCTGAATATGTTTGTTTCAGCATTTAACTTGTTGAACACAATACCGTGGGGTTAGCAGTGCAAAATGTCTTCTCTTAGAACTTTTGTTGTAGGGCTTGGAGTTTTTATGATTAACTTGTGAAGCTGTGGAATGTGTTCCTTCTACACAGCTACAATATGTAGGCATTAAGTAGAATGTGGACAACCACCTCAAGTTGGATGTGATTTTCATCTCTGATCTTCCAGAATACTTAACAGAACTAGTGGAAGCCGATAGGGAAAG
This sequence comes from Eucalyptus brandiana, assembly GCA_014182725.1. NCBI lineage: Eukaryota > Viridiplantae > Streptophyta > Magnoliopsida > Myrtales > Myrtaceae > Eucalyptus > Eucalyptus brandiana. The sequence goes on along the minus strand of CM024677.1, from coordinate 8,949,665 downwards.
TTCTTTGCCGTGGAACTTTCTTGAACCCTCATTCATGGGACACCGTGCTTCTTGCTGCTAGTAACACATTGTCTGCTATGAAGTACATCAATAGTAAGGGGTAGATTGGATATGCATTAGTGAGGCCACCTGGTCATCATGCTCAGCCTTCTCAAGCCAATGGGTATTGCTTGCTAAACAATGCCGGTCTAGCAGTTCGATTGGCATTAGACTCTTGGCGCAAAAGAGTTGTCATTATTGATATAGATCGCACTATGGAAATGGAACGGTGGAGGAGTTTTAGCAGTCTAATGATGTTGTTACCATCTCTCTCCACATGAATCACTGGTCGTGTGGTCCATCTCATCCGCAAAGTGGATGTGTTGATCAGCTTGGTGAAGGCGAACAACATGGGATATAACATGAACATACCGTTGCCAAATGGAACAGGATATGGTATATAAATTGTTGAGACCTTCCTGAGGGTGAATTACCTAAAGAAGGCTAATGGATTACTAAGTCCGAAGACTTGGCACGGACCCTCCCAAGTCCTACCAATCGCGACTTGATGTTAAGAAATTAATCTATTTAAACATGCAATTATATTCAATTTGGAGCCGCCACTAATCAATTAGGGTTGGTTAGAAACCCAAGTAAAGTATGGGAGAATATTTTACTTTTGCAAACCAAAGATTCAGTAGGTCCGGGGACATAGTTACGCTAGATTAGTCTAACGCCATTTCGGTACCTTTTATTTTAATTTTAAAAATATTTTGCAGGCAATATTGATTAATTTAAATTTAAGCTACTAACATGCAAATGGTGGTCATGCGGGTACGCAATCAATAACATTAAAAAAATGCTAATAAAAATGCATGTCCTAAACATGATTTCTAAATGACATGACACCTAATTTTTCTTTTTCTTTTAAAAATGTTAATTATATACAATCTTAATTTAACTTAATATGCATGGATTTTACTTTAATGATATGTGAGATGCAATTCATATGGTATGACTTAAACTTATCACTATATGTATGCAATCTAATTTATAAAATCCTAAATATGCATGTGCTACGTGATATGGGATGAATGACATAGTATTTCTACATGCATGCTCTTTCATGATTTTTTTTTTTTTATGATGATTCATTTTTTAATGCATATATGCAACCTACGCTAAATAATGATGATATGAGATTAATTATGAATTAACCTATTAACTAACCAAGGAAATGGTTTTTTTTTCTTTTTTTTAATGACATAATGTTTTTTATTGAAAAGAAAGCAACTTAATGGTGCAATGATCATCTTTTAGCATTTTCTTTTTTATTAAAAAAACTATAACTCATATGGCATGCATAACATTTTTCGTTTCTCTTTTTGTTTTATTAAATGAAAATTGACTTAATCTAAAAACATCTGGGTGTGTTGCTTTAATATGAAATGTGCATGGACCTAAATACCTAAGTTCTAGATATGACCATATTTTACTAATAAACAAATTCTAATTAAACCTATTATGCAAATTAATTAATATGTACCTAATATTTTTTTGATTCTTTTTATTGAAATTCGGAATTAAAAAAAAAAAAAAACTAATTAGACTAACTAAAGTGAATGATATTCTAATTTATTTTAGGAACCGATTTAACTTAAACTATATCTTATCTTAAAAGCTATATAAAAAAATTCAGGACATGCCAACATTATTTAAAATTAGCCCTAACAAAAATCACCCATCTAAAAGTATAATCTAAAAATTATAACCCTATAAATGCAATTCTAATTTACTAACCCTAAAAATACAGTCCTAATTTACTAAATCTAAATGCTCTAATGCAATATTTAGATTTTTATGTACTTTTTGATTTTTTTAATTTTTTTTAATCTTTCCAAACAAGTAATTATTTTAAAAGAATGAAGATAAGAATTAAAATAACCGAAAAATAATCCGTTGTCTCACGGATTAAATTAACAATTATTTTAACTCTATAATGATTTAACGATTGAAATACTATCAAAATTCCTAAAAATTAAAGTAATTAAAAAAAATGACCCAACGTCTTACGGGTCAAATTAATAACTACCTTAATTTGGGATAAAACTCCTAATGTCTACAAGGTATACAAATATTGACATACAATACTACAATTCAAATAATTAAACTTAAAAAATAAGCTAACATAACATGAAATAAGTAAAAAATAAAAAAATAAAAATATACTACATAATTTTCCTTCTTTCTTTTATTTTCACGCAAAGCTTGCTTGTGCAAAGCTAGTCACCGAAGCAGTGGATCTCCTAGGGAAGCTGGCTTATCAGTCAAACAAAGGGGATCCGGCAAGGGCGGCTGCAGGTGACGCAAGGACGCAGAGCGCGGCTACTGGGCGTCGCGGACGGGGCACCTGGTCGTTGAGTCACCGATCTGCTGCTCGTGGAGATTCGAGCAGCAGGGCGAGTGGAGCAGATGGTGAGATCAGGTACGGCAGGGCAGTCTCGGATGGCGACCAGCGGGGCAGAGCTTCGGGCGGAAGAGCAATGGCAGGCGAGCAGATGCAAGCGCTGGGTGCTCCAGCAGCAACAAGGGGACGATCGGCATCGACACCAGGGCTCGGGATTTGCAATGCAGGCGCAGCAATAGCGGCTTCTAGCGTTACAGAGGGCTTAGGTGTGGCTGCTGGCGACTGATTGGAAGGTGGAAACACAGCAAGGGAAACCCGCGACAGCTGCGACGTCAGGGGATTAGAGGCGCGCGGTGGTAGCTCGTGAAGACGCTGCAGAGGTAGATCGGCAGGCGCACAAGTGCTCGTAGAGGCGCGGCAGAGGCGGGTCGGTGATGCGGTGTCCGGCAAGCAGGGGAATCAAGTCGCGGCACGGGCTTCTGTGGGTCACGGATCGCAGGCGAAGGGGAGCAGATGTAGGTCGATGCTGCTTCGGCGTCGGGCTTCACGAACGGCGACCGGCGGAACAGTGGCGGTGGTTGCGCGCGAGGCCTGCAGCGCAGCGGCGCGGTCACGATGGTCGGCACAGGCGTACACGGACGGAAGCCGGCGGTGGGTGAGGACACCTGCGAAGGAGATGGCTCTTTGTAGCTTTTTACTCTTTTTTTTTACTTTCCCTCTCACCTGTTGCTCTCTCTGCCGTCTCTCTCTCCCTTTGCTGCTGTCAGCACTTTTCCTCTCTCTTTTTACCTTTTGACTTTTCTTCCTTTTTTTTTTTTTTTTTGTGAAGAGAAGCCCCCCGAGAGAACTCTCCTTCCTTTCTAACTTTTCTTCGACGAAAACAGAGAGGCCCTCTAGACGTCTTCCTCTCCTTTTTGACTGTTTTACCTTTTTTGTGTTTTTCTTCGACAAAGAGAAAAACCCCCCTCCCAAACGGCAGAAATTTTTTCGAATTCATCCCCCCTTTTGGTTATGAAAACTCGCCCTCTTTTATAGAGGGAAGACTCGAAATTGTTGAAGATTTTCCCGATATTCACTCATCTTCTCAACAAAAAATGGCTCCAAAAATCATACGGTTGTTGAGTTTTTTTTTTTTTTAAATTCAAAATGAGGAGATTTGTTCAACAATCAAATGTTTTATTATTCAAAAGAATATTCAAAATTTCCCTCCAAAAACCAAATGCTCTATTTTTTAATTTCTAAAAAATTAAATTAGGTGTCAACAGCTGCCCCTCTTTGAAGGGAAGCTCGTAGAGGTTTCTTTCAAAGATAATGACACCTAAATTTAAACCATGCAAAATGAATATGCAAATGCTAATTGTAATGACTTTTTTTTTATTAAAAAATGGACTCAAATAAATGCAAGGTCATGCAATAAAGAATGCCATGTAAATGCAATGATTTGGTCAAGAACATATATTTCTATGTGTCCATGCTTAATGAAATGCAAATGTAAAGAAGAACACGCACCTGTCATACTTATCTGGAGATTCAGAAAAGTATTATTAGGTGTGAAATGATTCCTATGAGACCTGACTAACATATGGAAATCTCTTCAAATAATTGAAAGGCTCAAAGTCTTCAGGGATCTTGAACTCTCATCAGATCCTAAGCACCTGGAAATCACATCAGATGTTTGAACAGACAAATACTTAGAAGTCACATCAAGCATTTAAAGATTCAAATATCTGGAATTCATGCTGGACATTTGAAACATTTACTAAACATCTGGAAATCACATCAGACGTTTGGAAGGACAAACACTTGGAAGTCACATCAAGCATTTAAGGGTTCAAATATCCGGAGTTCACATTAGACATTTGAAAATATTTTACTAAACATCTGGAAATCACATCAGATGTTTGAAAAGACAAACACTTGGAAATCACATTAAGCGTTTAAGGGTTCAAATATCTGGAACTCAAACTAGACATTTGAAAAGATTTTATAAATGGGTACTTGGAATTCTCATCAAGCACCAAGATGACTGAACAAACTCAGGGCTTTAAAGACAATTTTTTGGTCTCTGAGGAAAAATTCAATGAAGGTCCATGCATGATGGCTTTATCAAGCTTCTACCGGAAAAATTATCACAAGGACAATTTTTAGTTATAGCGTGAATCTCTTGAACATGCTAAATGAGACACTTTGGTGTGAAAAGGCTTTTTCACTCACTCTCATTTAAGAGGGATTATTTGTCCCGACCATTGATGCGGGAATATATCACTCAATCTTATCATCATCTTGTCGACAAGAGTTTGAATTTTCTTGTAAACAGTATGACCTTACCAATCTGAGAGGTCTTTAACAGATACTGTAATGTGGGCTTGGTCAATGGCTTAACAAAGGGATTCTTTGAGTCAAGGCTATTGAAAGAACAATTCTGTAATCATCTCCGGGTTTACAAGTCAAGAACCCTGCAAAATGAGAAAGAAATAATCTTGCTCGCACTTCTTCGAGCAATGCTTAAAACATATGAATTCCTATGTTAATTCAAGTGCCATAATCTGAAGAGACTTTGTAAGGGACGTAACATAAGCTTGGTTCTTGGCTTTGAGAAACGAAAGGATCGTTAGGCTCAAAGATGTGTGTAAATGGTAAGAGTTGGTAATCATCTTGACATTACCACCAGTTTTCTTCGCCACGGATTGTCTTCTTGACAAATTTCTTTATTGGCTCAAGAGCTTATCACTGATGCCAATGATTATTCAACTAGAGATCTTTTCTCAACATTTTTTTCTTTTAAAATCATTTTCTTTGATGATGGGCATCGATCAAGCACACTACTTTTTTTTTTTTTTATGCCCCCCAATTCATCATTCATTTCTCTTTTCTTTTCACGGGCATTGGCCTTACTTTTACCAGGCACACTACTTTTTCATGCCTCTTAGTTTTTGCACTTATTTTCTTTGGACTCACTCAGTCTTCTTTCATCAGCATTTTAGACCATGCTACTCGAATGATTTTCTTTGCCCTGCCCCAGTGTGGGGGATGATCACCAACTGGGTTTTTAAAAAATGAAATTACAGGCTCAAGTGGGCTACGCAAATGATATAAGTGTGTAGGATAGTGAAAGAAATGCTCTTCATCATCCTAAAGCACTTAAATTACCACATGAACTCAATGTAATAACATAACTTGAAGATTGATGCAAGTGAGAGCAAGAAAATTTCTATCCATTTCACTCTCCTTCAATGTCAACTTACCTCCATTTGCCCCGATGTGGGGTGGTCCTTGACAGGGGAAGTATGAAAGAAATTCTTCAAGTATTTTGGCTCAAAGAAGGGTTAGACAAGGGTTCATCGGTAGTGAAAAGAGCTGCCCCTCGTCATTTTAGTTGTCGTACTTCTTGCAAGAAAACTCTTCACCTTGAAACACAAAACATTTCCATACTCACCTCACAATGTATAGACAAGGGATTGTGTATGAGATAAGGCTTGCCTTTTACGCCTCATTTAGCATCATTTAGCATGTTCAAGTAACTCAACATCTTGCACTGAATTATTCATTTTTATAAATTTCAAGTGGAATTGGTGAATTACACATCATTTGAAAACATTCTGAAATGATAAAAAGGCCATGCTCTATCATAAAGTTAAAGCTATTAAGTGTCTGTGTCTTGCCCCTCTCTTTGTAAGGGAGCTCATAGAGGTTCCTTAAATGTGTGCAGGGCTACACCTGAAACATAAAGCAGATAATTAAATGAAACAAACAGGGTAAATTAGATGCATGCTGTAAAATTATTTTATTTTGAAAATTTTTTTCAAGGGAACATGAAAAAGCCTAGCTTTCAGAATTAGCTCATTGCCATTTTCTTTTGGGTAAGATTTCATCACAGGGCTAGTTTGGTGTACTTCAACATGCTCTTAAAACACGAAAATCTCCATGTATTTTATTGGATGAAAAACAAATTACATTATTGAAATAAGGGAAATCCTATAATTGAAAATGCAAATATGCAAATATGGAAAGCAATAAAGACTCCTGTGCAGAGGAGTGTGCAAATAATTAAAATTTTCCTCCTCTCGAGCTTTGTCAATGGCAAACACTAAATTCTCTTCGAATAATTCAGTCATTCCTTCAAGTGTGTCATCAGAGCTCTCAATCTTTAAAGGTGCAGGATCATCTATGCCACCCCATCCATCTGGGATGATATCCCGTGGGTCAAAGTAGGAGCTGGGAGGAGCCGAATACTTTACATAGTAATCGAATTTGCCACTTGGTTTCCCCAGGGTGTCCATCACTTCTACTTCCTCATGCATTATCTGAAACATGGTGGGCTCAGCATCAAAACTAAAAATGGCATTCACAGCTTCGAGGTGGTCAGGGAGCGGGTTATTCTGGATGTTCGGTTGTGCATCGCGGAATGAGACCACCTTGGCATCCAAAAGATTTTGGATTTTGTGTTGCAACATATAGCAATCGTCAACAGAATGCCTAACCTCTCCCATATGATAAGCACATGTCTTGGACGGATCATAGTTGGGGAATCGCTCGGGATTAGGTCGCTTAGGCTCCTTAGCGAGTAATCCTTTCTTTTGAAGGGTTGGCAAGATCTTGGACAAGGGCTTAGGAAGTGGCGTAAATTGACGCCTAGAAGAGTTTTTCTGCTGGCCAAAGAATGGTCGTGCTCCTCCCTGTTGAGTGTTCGAGACAAGGCGAGGTGGTTGAACATAAGCTACATTAACCTCTGCTACAGGCTCCTTATCTTTCTTGGCTAAGACTCTCCTATATGAGCTAGTTTGATCAAACGCCTATCCATCACGCAATGCTACTTCAATTCGCTCGCCAACAGGGATTAGCTGATTGAATGACTCGGCAGTCGATCCCAACATTCGATTTCGATACTCAGGCGGGTGTGTCTTCATGAACAAATCCATCAGCTCCTTTTCTGTCGGCTCTGGAGTAATTTGAGCGGCTACAGTCCTCCATCTCGTGACATATGCTTGAAAGATTCCGTCCTCTTCTTCTCAGTGCGAAGTAAATCTTCTCGAGATGGAGTGACATCAATATTATACTTATATTGCTTGAAGAAGGCATCCGTCAAATCCTCCTAAGTCTCCGGTAGATTAATCTTCTTCATGATGTACCATTGTAGTGCCGGTCCTGTCAGGCTTGCTTGAAATTGTTGAATCATCAAAGGGATGTTATCAACATATTGGGTCATCCTGACCACATAAGTCTGCAGATGGATCTTCGGGCAAGAGGTGCCATCATACTTTTCAAAGTCTAGCATTTTAAACTTCTTTGGCATCTTGATTTTTGCATAATGGGACAGATCAGTTGGGTCTTGGCTAAATGAACCCTGCAGCTACTTAAGTTTCTCCTCGATTTTTATCAAGCGTTTTCCTGCTCAGTTTTTGGTACAGTTGAAGGTATCACTTGTACCTCATCATCAACAACAATTTGAGGCGTGTCAGTAATTTTAACCCTGGAGGCATCATCAGAGGATGATGGCCCAACTGTGGATGTATTCTTGCCTTTATCCCTTGGATCAGCCATGGGAGCATGTTGTGGTAACACCACTTCAACTTGCGGAGCTGGTGGGGCAGTGTTTGCTTGGAGAGAGTCAATTTGCTTAGAGAGCTGCTCAAGAACATTCATGACTTGCTTCATCTCCGATTCGAGGGGGGCGATACGAGTTTGTTCAGCAACACGCACTTGTTCGATGTCATCAACCATTATTGCTCTAGAACGAGTACGGATTGGCGATCTTAGGTGAGTCGTGTTGTTACATGTCAATGTAAAATAATACAGTAAGTATCATAACAAATGAGATTGGTCCATGACAACGGTCAATCGCTTATTTTATTAAGTGAAATCAAATTCCAAAGACATCAACTTAAAATGTTAAAATAACTCCCTAGGAAATTAAATTCCTAAAACATCAATCTAAGAAATTGAAATAACATCATAAAGTCCAGAATTAAACTCCTAAATCTAGTGACTCTTTTCTATATACAATTGGGAGATCACAGTCTTTCGAAGCTTCTTGTTCTGTCGAACCAACTCAGAAATACGAGCTTTTTTCCTTTCCACCGTTTCCTCAAGATTTTCAATTTGTGCTTTACGAGTGGGCTTCATGGTCACTTCAAGTATCACGGGAAGTAGAGCTTGAGGGATCTCGTGATGGTGGATATAATAATCCGAGGCATGAAAAATCCTCTCATTTCCTTTCAATCTTCTAGGCACCACAATCTTTTCTAGATGGCATTCCTTCCATGCATTTTCAAGACGCTCGATCTCATCGAGGTATTTGTGATCCTTGCGCACGAAGCGGACTTGAAACAAATCTACTCAGAGAGGAGGTGGGATATCTTGGAGCACACGATACTGGCGGGCCACTCTATAAGGATAGTAAGATGTTGCACCAGTAATTCCCTTCAGTGGAATTAGATTATCTGTCTTGTGAGAGAAACGAGCTACGCTAACATGGAACCATTTAGCATACCATAGGAAGCCCTTGAGATCTGGATCTTTAAGAAATGTCACCCAATTGGAAAATGATTTTCTGGTATATTTTTTTTCTAAGATTGAAAATCTTTTTATTGGGTGATCAATTTCACCTCGACGCATGAAATGACCAAACTCCTTCATGTGAGAAAGAAACCAAATCTATAAAAGCTCAGGAGAGGCATTCATGATTTTTTCTCCATTTTGTTTAAAACTGTTGAGGGACAAAAATGTCTCAGCCAAAATCATGTTTATAAAGTTCATGCCAGCGCATGCTTGTCTAACCACCCATGCAATCGAGGGATCAATAGCATTTTTTCGATGAGGAAATATTATAAGTCCAAAGAATGCTAAGATAAATATCCTACCCTTTTGGCGCATTGAAGACTGATTTAAAAAATGATTAGCCAAAAAGGAGAAAGGGCATGCATTACAATTAGCTTTCAAAACTTTCTTAACCTCATCAGTTTTAATTCTTAGAAATTGAGATAAAATTGATGTGGGTTCCATACCAAGAGGTGGCCTAACAAGCTCAGTCTCAAGGGGCATTCCTATGATAATGCTATACTCTTCCAGTGTTGGAGTTAGCTCATTCTTACCAAAAATAAATGTAGCCGTCTCGGGACACCAAAAGTGCGATATAGCTTGCAAAACACCACTATGGACTCCGATATCCAAAAGGGGAATGAGCCGTCCCAGTATCGACTCCACATAATCTTGACCTTCTTTACTTAATTTTTTCCACCACCCTCTGGGCTCAATCTTGGGAGTTGGAATGAATTGAACATCGAATCTCCCCATTTCATAAAATAAGACCGACGACGAAACCTAATGTCATGGACCAACGAAATTGCAAGTAAGTAAATTGCAATAGTGATAATTTAAACAACTTACTTTCACTGGTAATGGATGACAATCACATAGACACACACATGAAATGTGGGGCTCGATTTCTATCTAGATGGCTTAACAAAGTGGAGCTAAAGGGGATGATCTGACCGTTGCAGTCTCGCATTAACGTGTCAGGTCCCCCTAACTCCGGCTCAGTCGAATAGAATATCCAATAATCACGCAGTCTCGCGGATATGGACAAACACATTCGACACCATGAAGAACTTTCGGGGAAGAGAAGGTCAACCTCTATATAGCAGTCTCGCTGTAGAGGAAGTATCTTTCTCAACACCATCCTAAGAATCCTATCGCAGCCCAGGTCCGGTAGCAGGTTGTGTGTGCAATAGTGTAGTGCTAAAAACAATAAAACATGTACAACAGTTTAATTGCAAACAACACTTCTATAGTTTAAATTCAACCATTCATTCTTAACTCCAACCTACAAAATAAGGGTTAGCAAAGACTACTCTCCTTATACCTCCCATCTGCAAAAACATTTAACACATTATGTTAGGAGCGTACCTTGTTTCCATGCTGCCAAACAAAATATTTTTCTTAAAAAAATAAAACAGGCCTATGTCCACTATGAGTTTTAACTCTGTCCCCAGCGGAGTCGCCAAGCTGTTGAGACCTTCCTGAGGGTGAATTACCTAAAGAAGGCTAATGGATTACTAAGTCCGAAGACTTGGCACGGACCCTCCCAAGTCCTACCAATCGCGACTTGATGTTAAGAAATTAATCTATTTAAACATGCAATTATATTCAATTTGGAGCCGCCACTAACCAATTAGGGTTGGTTAGAAACCCAAGTAAAGTATGGGAGAATACTTTACTTTTGCGAACCAAAGATTCAGTAGGTTCGGGGACATGGTTACGCTAGATTAATCTAATGCCCTTTCGGTACCTTTTATTTTAATTTTAAAAATATTTTGCAGGCAATATTGATTAATTTAAACTTAAGCTACTAACATGCAAATGGTGGTCATGCGGGTGTGTAATCAATAACATTAAAAAAAATGCTAATAAAAATGCATGTCCTAAACATGATTTATAAATGACATGACACCTAATTTTTCTTTTTCTTTTAAAAATGTTAATTATATGCAATCTTAATTTAACTTAGTATGCATGGATTTTACTTTAATGATATGTGAGATGCAATTCATATGGTATGACTTAAACTTATCACTATATGTATGTAATCTAATTTATAAAATCCTAAATATGCATGTGCTACGTGATATGGGATGAATGACATGGTATTTCTACATGCATGCTCTTTCATGATTTTTTTTTTTTATGATGATTCATTTTTTAATGCATATATGCAACATATGCTAAATAATGATGATATTAGATTAATTATGAATTAACCTATTAACTAACCAAGGAAATGATTTTTTTTTTTTTTTTTTAATGACATAATGTTTTTTATTGAAAAGAAAGCAACTTAATGGTGCAATGATCATCTTTTAGCATTTTCTTTTTATTAAAAAAACTATAACTCATATGGCATACATAACATTTTTCGTTCCTCTTTTTGTTTTATTAAATGAAAATTGACTTAATCTAAAAACATCTAGGTGTGTTACTTTAATATGAAATGTGCATGGACCTAAATACCTAAGTTCTAGATATGACAATATTTTACTAATAAACAAATTCTAATTAAACCTATTATGCAAATTAATTAATACATACCTAATATTTTTTTATTCTTTTTATTGAAATTCGGAATTAAAAAAAAACTAATTAGACTAACTAAAGTGAATGATATTCTAATTTATTTTAGGAACCGATTTAACTTAAACTATATCTTATCTTAAAAGCTATATAAAAAAATTCAGGACATACCAACATTATTTAAAATTAGCCCTAACAAAAATCACCCATCTAAAAGTATAATCTAAAAATTATAATCCTATAAATGCAATTCTAATTTACTAACCCTAAAAATACAGTCCTAATTTACTAAACCTAAATGCTCTAATGCAATATTTAGATTTTTATGTACTTTTTGATTTTTTTTTAATTTTTTTAATCTTTCCAAACAAGTAATTATTTTAAAAGAATGAAGATAAGAATTAAAATAACCGAAAAATAATCCGTTGTCTCACGGATTAAATTAACAATTATTTTAACTCTATAACGATTTAACGATTGAAATACTATCGAATTCCTAAAAATTAAAGTAATTAAAAAAATGACCCGCGTCTTACGGGTCAAATTAATAATTACCTTAATTTGGGATAAAACTCCTAATGTCTACAAGGTCTACAAATATTGACATACAATACTACAATTCAAATAATTAAACTTAAAAAATAAGCTAACATAACATGAAATAAGTAAAAAATAAAAAATAAAAATATACTACCTAATTTTCCTTCTTTCTTTTATTTTCACGCAAAGCTTGCTCGTGCAAGGCTAGTCACCGAAGCAGTGGATCTCCAAGGGAAGCTGGCTTATCAGTCCAACAAAGGGGATCCGGCAAGGGTGGCTGCAGGTGAAGCAGGGACGCGGAGCGCGGCTACTGGGCGTCGCGGACGGGGCACCTGGTTGTCGAGTCACCGATTTGCTGCTTGTAGAGATTCGAGCAGCAGGGGGAGCGGAGCAGATGGTGAGATCGGTGCACGGCGGGGCGCGTCTCGGATGGCGACCGGCGGGGGGCGAGCTTCGGGCGGAAGAGCAACGGCAGGCGAGCAGATGCAGGCGCTGGGTGCTCCAGCAACAGCAGGGGGACGATCGGCGTTGACACCAGGGCTCGGGATTTGCAGTGCAGGCGCAGCAACAGCGGCTTCTGGCGTCACAGAGGGCTTAGGTGTGGCTGCTGGCGACTGATCGGAAGGTGGAAACGCAGCAAGGGAAACCCGCGACTGTTGCGACGTCAGGGGATTAGAGGCGCGCGGTGGTAGCTCGTGAAGACGCTGCAGAGGTAGATCGGCAGGCGCACAGGTGCTCGTAGAGGCGCGGCAGAGGCGGGTCGGTGATGCGGTGTCCAGCAAGCAGGGGAATTAAGTCGCGGCACGGGCTTCTGTGGGTCACGGATCGCAGGCGAAGGGGAGCAGATGTAGGTCGATGCTGCTCCGGCGTCGGGCTTCACGAACGGCGACCGACGGAACAGCGGCGGTGGTTGCGCGCGAGGCCTGTAGCGCGGCGGCGCAGTCACGATGGTTGGCACAGGCGTACACGGACGGAAGCCGACGGTGGGTGAGGACACCTGCGAAGGAGATGGCTCTCTGTAGCTTTTTACTCTTTTTTTTTACTGTCCCTCTCACCTGTTGCTCTCTCTGCCGTCTCTCTCTCCCTCCGCCTTGTCGGCACTTTTCCTCTCTCTTTTTACCTTTTGACTTTTCTTCCTCTTTTTTTTTTTTTGTGAAGAGAAGCCCTCCAGAGAACTCTCCTTCCTTTTTGACTTTTCTTCGACGAAAACAGAGAGGCCCTCTGGACGTCTTCCTCTCCTTTATGACTGTTTTACCTTTTTTGTGTTTTTTTTTTTGACGAAGAGAAAAACCCCCCTCCCAAACGACAGAAATTTTTTGCTCTGAATTTTTTTCGAATTCGTCCCCCCTTTTGGTTATGAAAACTCGCCCTCTTTTATAGAGGGAAGACTCGAAATTGTTGAAGATTTTCCTGATATTCACTCATCTTCTCAACAAAAAATGGCTCCAAAAATCATACAGTTGTTGAGTTTTTTTTTAAATTCAAAATGAGGAGATTTGTTCAACAATCAAATGTTTTATTATTCAAAAGAATATTCAAAATTTCCCTCCAAAAACCAAATGCTCTATTTTTTAATTTCTAAAAAATTAAATTAGGTGTCAACATAAATATGCCATGACTGAGCTGGTTGTGCCAGCTGTGGAGAGTTTCAAACCCAAAATGGTTGTTCTTGTTGTTGGCCAAAACTCTAGTGTGGTAAGTAGGTCCTCTTTAGTACACTACTCATATTTTATGCTGGTACACTTTCTCCAGTAATTGACGTTGATTTGAAATTGCTAGGTTGGTGTACACTACTATACAAGTGCATAGAAATACACTGTTGGGAGTCATAGGACTACTAACACTAGTCGGTCACATGTAAGTTGAATGTTTGCTTAACTATTTATACGAGCTACACGTTTGATAGAGTGGCACTTTACGAGAACCTAATCTCCTTTTATCTAGTTTGATTCCTTTCTGGTTAAAGAATCTCTTTCTATTTGCTCAAGAAAGCTAGGAGATTCTCTAAAACTGAAAGTGTGGAATTTCTGCTTCAGGGGCAACGTGCTGTGGGTTTTGCCTTGCTTACAGGATAGAAGTACTTGATTCTGAGAAATAATCATTCACGTATAATAATCTCATAGTACTGTCAATCTCGTATGATGGCCGAGCTATATTTCTCATTTAAGGACGAAAGCTTCCCATAACCAAATTGATGAAAGCTATGACATTACTCTAGAATCCCTAGAAAGCTGTTTTTGAAGAAAATTAGCCTTAATTGGAGCACAAATGTGGAATTACCGTTGTTATTGTAAAATGGCCATTTGATCTTGGGATTCGGGATATGGTATAATTGTACAAGCTGTTAATCAGGAGAATGGTACCTTAATCAGTTCAAAGTAATTTCTTCCTGAAGCGGAGACCATTTCTCAGATAAAGATGAGCTTGCCTCTCTCATTCAAGTCGAAATGCTTGCATAGCGTGATGGGAGTTTAGGTTCTACGGGACTGCGAAATAAGCATCCTCTGATTTTCAAGAAAACCGTAGCAGTCGGTTAAGTTCTAGTGGAAGCATAATAAGGCAATGATACTTTAAATGCATCAGCACACGCTACATCGTCCTAATAGCGAGAAGTTGATGCGTACAAATGCCAAACTTGGTAATTATTTTTGTTTGTAATCGTTGGAGCTCATTTTTCACCCATCTTCTCACTAGACGCACAACCCACGAATTATGGTGTAAAACTAAGGAGTAAGATGTGCATATTGGAGTTCATCCTCTGCCCCAAAGTCGAATATAAAAACCTTTCTTGATTAAGTTTTATTAAATAGCTACCCGAACTAAGGCATTTGCCTTTAGAATTTAAAAGGACATTTGTCCATACGATAATCTTTTACATGCCATGGTTTTACCAGAAACTATTGCATGTTGATAATTATTGTCTTCCCCACTGTAGTTCGATCCAAATGGAAGGCGGCGCTTGACAATGGATGGATATTGGGCGATGGGTTGAACAATTCGCAGCCTCGCAGATAGGCAGAGTGGAGGCCGCATTCTCATTGTCCAAGAAGGTGGGTATCATATTACCTACTCAGCTTATTGCCTTCGCGCCAGAGCTGGAAGGCTTTCTTGATCTTCCAGATCCATTATCAGCTGATCCAGTCACTTATTACCCAGAAGATGAGGCTTTTCCTGGTACCTTGTAGATAAGGTAAATTCTTTTCAAGGAATATCGATAGGAGATGATGCACTTTAACTTCACTTTACTGGTACAGTGTCTCCAAATCTACTTTGGACATTTTGTCCTGGTAGGACTTGATTTTGAGATTTTCTTTTCTGGGTGAGAATTTGTGAATATGAGAACTAATGAGATTTTCCTTTCGAAGGGAGGCTAAAATTGCTTATACGATATGACAGAGCCTCCTCAAATATCTTTCACATTGTTAAATGAGCTGTACAGGAGCACCATGTGCCTGGCCAAAAAAGGCAAAATGATGGTGTTCGTGGCGCTTGTCAAACCTGGAGGCATATGCTTTGGATTAAGATATTATAAATCATAGAGAAACTCATATATAAAAAGAAAGAATTGATGAAGAAAAAGATGAGTTATACTCGGTGGATGCCATGATCAAGCCCCCATCATCAGATTCTGTATTTTCTTAAGCATTGAGAGGGGGGGTGTAGTCGAGTTATGATGGCCTAACCTGCTTATCACGATTCAAAGGGAAAGCGAAGTATTCAACATTGGAATTATAATGGTCGAGCTTCAAGATTCGGCACTGAAAGCCTCCGCTTCCACTTTAAGAAATTATAGATATACTAGTCATTAAAAAAAGAAAAACGCACACACACACATTTTTAAAAGTGGGACAAAATGGTATCTTTACAAAAGTAATTATAATTCAAAAGTGCGTGTAGGAGAGATGGTTAAACACGATTTGAAGTAGAGAGATTTCGGAAAGCTTTATAAAGTAAGGTGGGTTAAGGATATAGGAGTCTTTGGACCTTTAGAAGCACCTAGTGATGCTTCCTCCAGTTGGAAGAACTTATTCTAACTTTGAAGCATTATTACATCTATGTTGAAGCGTTGTTATATCTATGTCGAAGCCATAAGTTTGGACATGGTAATTCGATGTTGTGTGGCATGATAACTAGCATCTAATTGTTTTTCACTTGGAAGATTTCTTCTAAGGATTTTGCAGAATGATGCTTCCCATGATGATTCATTGAGAAAATCGTCAAAAAATTCTTAAATATATTGCACTTTTGTTAATTTAGTAATCAACCTTTCAAATTTTGGCAATTGTGTTCAAATATTTTCACATTTTGTCAATTAAATTCATCTGGTTAATTTTATCTAGAAATTATTGACGTTGACAATTTTAATAGTATTTTAATTTTTTAATTTTTTAATTTATTTTTCTTTATCCATTTTTTTCTTTTTCTTTTCTGTCTATTTTGTCTTCCTTTCTTCCTCCTCCAACCAGTCCTTGAGACTCAGTCACCAACTAGAGGCAAGGGTTGGTGAGGTCATTGGCGAGGGTGAGCCTCACTTGTCCTCGGCAAGGTTGAGCCTCGTCCAGTGATGGCAAAGTCAACCTCCTTTGGCAAGGTTCTCGCCCAATCATTGGCAAGGCTCACCCTCACTAAACCATTGACAAGGCTCGCTTGAGGCGAGCAAGGTCAACTTGTCAATGCTTGCCTTTGGTTGAAAATCGGGTGTTGCCAAGGCTGATGTTCGGTTAGAGGAGGAAAAAGGGGAAAAAAGGCAAAAGAATGAAATAGACAAGAGTAAATAAATAAATAAATTTAGAAAATTATTAAATTATTATTGAATATTATCCATGTTGGCACTAGACGTGCCATGAAGAATGGCTAGTATTTGTGTTAACGATTTTTGGATGGATTTATTTGACAAAATATGAAAATGTTTAGGATTCAATTAGCAAAATTGAAATATAAGACTGAATTGGTAAAAGTATAATAGGTTTATGATTTTCTAGACAAATTTTTCATGATTCAATTATTGTTGTCTATCTCAAACATAAAATTGGAATTTGCATCTTGCCAAGTCCGACTACCAGGTGCAATCACAAACCTTGAGTGAGTTTTATGCTTTAGCGTAATCATGATTCTCGAGAGCAATTTTTAATGTGTCCGTGGCTTAATCAGGGCTTAAGTAGGTAAGTGATTGAGATGCCTATTTAGTCATATGTCAATAAATGACCTTACAAGATAATCTGGTTTAGCCCAACTATAACCCAAGTTTTTGTTCTCTCTTTTTTGCGTGGTTGCTTGTGCTTAAGTATATTGTCGAGATAGAACCTGAAAAATGGAATCTATGTTGCTTCAATTGATGGTCCTCTCCTCTCTTCCATGTAAGGTATGCCTTGAGGACAGATAAAGATGTATACTATCTTCTGGGCTCAGATGAAGCGGTAGGAAATTCACTCCTTCCTGTCTGTTTATCAAGTTATGGTGTGTGCTTGTACATATCAATTGCTGTCTTTTTCCCTTGATGAATAGACTGATTAGGAGAGCTTATTAGTCAAATACACACGAACGGCACATAATAGCCGAAGTGCTCATGCAGCCCAGCAAGCCAGCTCCAAAAGGCAAGTCTTTGGAATTGCGAAGCGAGAGTTATAGGCAACTTGAACGTCTCATTTACATAACATACATGCAAGTGGGAGAGGAAGAAAAGAAGCCAAACCATTCTGCACCATCCAATTGATTTATCAATCTTTAACTTCATAAATCCATCGCCTTAATGTAAAAAGGTATTACAAAGCAACTTTAATTTAAATATTGTTTGGAAATGATTGAATTTCTGAAGGATTTTTGCTTTTTCTTTTTTCAAAAAAAAAAAAAAACCTCAAACCATCACCAACGAATCAAATCTAGCACCAATCATCCTTGTGACCTCAGGTAATCTTGCCTGAGGTCACTAGTCACCAGATCTTGCCTCGCCAGCAAAGTCGCATGATGAGGGCATTTTGGAAATTCTGAAAGTCCAGTGAGGGCAAATTTAGAAGAACAGAACACATTAGCATTCGGGAAATATTAAAGTCCAAAGCTCCTACGGACTTGCCTAGGGCTAAATGAGAACTTTGAAAATGCAAGCACTTTCCCAAAATACTCTTAAAGAATTTGCCAAATGGCTTGACTTTTGCCTATAGTCTTTTAGAGCCCCAGAGACCTTTGGCTAAGTGGTTGTGAAACGCAGCTTGATCTAGTAGTGGCACCATAAACGAATCTAAGTGATCAAACATAGTTCAGTCGACATGAGAACATGATTCCAAAGGGTTTGTGTTGCATGTGGGCGGTGCTTGGTTCACTAACTCTCCTATCCATCAAGATAAAAAAAGCTGCGACAAAACTTATCATCACCAATAGTTCAACATCAACATGGGATTTTTATTTTGGATTGCTAGCTGATGTACTTTTGGGAGTTAATATACGATTTCTCCAAGGACCGATAAGATGAAATTTACTCATAAGAGACCGGGCATGAAATTATTCTTGGGAAAGTACTGAAGTGAATAGCTTAAAATTAGACAACATCTATGTTGATTTGATTTGATATGATATGATCTCTCTCGTGTGCTCCAATGCTTTATCTTCGGATGCATTTGATCCCTTGCTTTCTGCTTTTCCTTGGCGAAAGAAAGAAAGGTCGAGAACAGTTCATATTTTAAGAATACAAATGGAAAGCCTTTAAGCTCTGTAGAAAGATAGAGAGCATATTCCCTTCAAATCCCGCCAAGTCTGAGCAATGATTTTGAATTTTTTTATTAATTTCCAATATGAGTCAAATACATTATTTATTTATTTTATTCTTACAAAAAAAAAGGGAATTTTTTTTTTTTTTTTTTTTTTTTTTTTTTTGGTCAGTCCTACTCTATTCCTACTCTACACTCACTCGCAGACTTGTGCCCTGCCGCTTGCAGGGCGTGGGAGTCGCAACCCACTCTCAAACTTACGCGTCCCTGCCCCCATCCCCCCTGAGAAGGTGGGGATTTGAACCCCTCACCTCCCCCTTTGACTATTTTGACGATTGCTGTCGGTCCAATTCATTGTACAATAACGCTCTTCTCACTCTTAATGAACCCATATCCTTCCCAATTAGAAACTTCTATATTGTACTAAGCCAATGGACTTCAAAGCTCTTATCATGTACTTCAAAATCTACTTTCATATGGAGTACTTATCTAAATCCAATCCAACACGAACCGAGTCAATTATAACCATTTACATCGGTGGATTTGACATGGTCTAGCACCGGACAGGATTAGTTCTGAACCACATGATCTGATCCATCATGGACCAAGTCGATTCAATGGGTTAATACTCTTGAAACTCATGCATCATGTAGATAAGAACTTCACAATCCTGAAAATTGGTCCTAGTGGTTCGAGGGTGTATGGGGCAAAAATCGAAAGTTCAGCTTCAATGAATAATTTGAGGTGCTGACCATTCCTAGCTCAGCAAATCAGATTGCAAGATATGTTTCATGTTCCCTGGTCCACAATGCGATGTGCACTAATTGAAATGCATGACCCTTGAATTTGCGTACAATGTCAAGGCGAACGACTACAATTTCAATCATCATGCGTTAACAAAGCCTTTCGTTCTCGTAACCGGGCATGGTTTTTCTTGGATCATTAAGGTTTGCCACGTCGATTTTGGTACTTTCGCTAGCAATTTTTATTCGAATGTGTCCCTTATGGCCATTAAACTACATTGCATGTGAGCCCCGATGGACAGAACGTTTGGAAGGTCATGTTGATGAGGACACACACGTAGATTGTTCTCACTCGTTTAGTCGCATCTAGAAAGAGTGAATTTCTAGAATTTCGATCTCCAATCAAGCCTTTTGATGTTTTAAAACAAATACGAGCTTATTTTAAGTTAAAAAAATATTTCGTGAAGAACATTACTGTTATCCATAGCACCCTCTTGTTGATATATTGGGGGGGAGCAGGTATTATTTACGCGTGAAAGTTCTAGATTCGTTACCCAAATTTTTTTGGTGCATTATGGTTAGACTAGAAATCATTTATTATAGGGTGGAAGGGTTTATTATTAAAAATATTATAAGGGTTGAAATTGAAAATATTAAAAGCACCAACTATCTCAAAATCATTTAACGTGAAAATAAAATCCGGTCACTTCACAAAAATGAAAGACTGCTGGACTGTCGTAACTCTCTTTTTCCACAATATAGATAATTTTAGTTTGAGCGCATCAACTTGGAATAAACCAACAAGTTTTGAAAGTCTCCCACGACCAACGTTTTATTATTCGCTACGAAAATTATTGGGTTGTGGTTCATATTGCCCATTAATAGGATGACATGGGAATCCTCTACTAGACGTAACCATAATTTAAACGCAAACTGAGATAAAAACTTCGTGTCTCAATTTATTTTCTCACTTTTATTCTTGATTTCCTTGTGATTGTGTATCGAATCTTAACAAAAATCAGGTTTTCAACTGAAATTAAAGTTCATATTAAGAGTTAAAAAGAAAGTCATAAACAATATAAGGTTACTCGCGCTCATTATCTCAACGAATGTATATAATATTATCTTTTTTTGCTTCATTTTTTTTTTTTAATTCCAAGAACACGAGGCGTGTGTACCATTTCCGATATCTTGTGAACGGACACAAAATTGCCCATGTGACAATAATCCCAAGAAAGAACCTTAACTTATGTACATAGTCATAGCTTATGGTATCAATGTCGCACTTGTCCCACTATAAATTAGGACAATATACGCGGCAAGAAAGTCCCCGGTTGCTCTGGGACAGGGAAGAAACAGCCATGGAGGGGATTAAAAATTGATGGTGATGGAATCTTATTAGACTTTTTTGTTCAGCTTGACGGCCTTAAGCTCCATTTATTTAATGAAAAATAAATAATACGAAAAATGTTTTCTAAAAACGAGCATTTGTATCATTTGAAATAATTAATTGACAATTTTTTTTTTACTATAGATAATAATTTTTATCTAAATATTTTCATGAATAATAAAAATTATTTTTCATTTATTCATTTTTATAAGTTATGAAATATGTTTTTATTAATAAACCCTAATTTGTCTTCTTTCGAGCAACTGTGGGCTGCTCTTAATGGGAAACACTCAGCATAGCTCGGATTTTAAAAATAACCCACCAAGTCCCACCTCCTCAGAAATTTGCTCGTTGTACTTTTTTCTTTTTTAGGTCGGACCTCGTTGTACTTCCAACGTGCAACTTATAAGACCAAAGTGACAGTATTGCCATCTCGATATGCTTTCCTTCTCTATAAATAGAAGATCCCGTAGACCCCCCCTCTTCACGTCCAAGGCATTTTCAGACTTCACCCCCATCACAAGAGCAACCTCTCTTTCTCCTCTTGCTCTCTACTCTTCCAGAAAAGGGGAGAAGATCACCTCTCTTTTTTACATGCAAGTTTGTGTTCATCCATTGAGCCATGGAGTGCTTGGAAATGGGTGTTACCCCAAGCCGGGAGAGAGCCGGAGTCCCTGCTCACGCATGGAGGCGGGTGACGGGCTTGCCCAGGAGCTTGATGGTGAAAGCCGCAGAGCTGGCCAAGAAGATGAAGCTCGGGAAAGATGACCGGAGACGAATCATTCATTCACTCAAAGTAGGGTTTGCGCTTTCCTTAGTGTCGTTGATCTATTACTACCAGCCGCTCTACAACAGCTTCGGCGTCTCCGCAATGTGGGCCGTAATGACTGTGGTGGTTGTCTTTGAATTCTCCGTCGGTAAATTTCTAGTATCTCAGTCGGTCTCTCCGTTTCTTGAGCCACGATTGGCTGAATTCGGTGTAAATTCTACCATATATACATTTCTTTTTGCTTTTATTTACTGAGAGAACATTTTCAGGGGCCACTCTAAGCAAAGGGTTGAATAGAGGACTTGCTACATTGTTTGCCGGTGCACTTGGTGTTGGCGCTCATCACTTGGCAAGTCTCTCAGGAAAAACCGGCGAGCCCATAATGCTTGGTTTCTTCGTCTTTCTTCAAGGTAAAAATTTACTAAAATGTCAAAAAGAGAATTAGAAAAGCACTCAACAAATGAGGAATAACAGGGTTTGATCCGATTGAGCTGAAGCAGTGATTGATATGTTGTTCCAAAATGCAGCCACCAGTTCGACGTTCATGAGGTTCTTCCCGCGAGTCAAGGCGAAGTACGACTACGGGATGCTGATATTCATACTGACCTTCGCGCTGGTGTCAGTGTCGGGCTTCCGGGAGGACAAGATACTGGTGTTTGCGCAAAAGCGGCTCTCCACCATCGTCATCGGCGGCTCCGCCTGCCTGATCATCTCCGTCATCGTGTGTCCTGTCTGGGCCGGCGAAGACCTCCACCGCCTCATTGCTCTCAACATGGAAAAGCTTGCCAACTTCTTGGAAGGTACACAGAAATCATTCTACAAAAGAAAAATATATAAAAAAAATTCATATGAAGGAGAATGCAAAAGAAAATCCACCAAACCCTAAAAAACAATGTTAAAAAAAGATACAATATGATTGAATGCAATATATGTTTTTGTTTTCAGGATTTGGCAATGAATACTTGAGAGAATCAGAAGACAGTAACTCAAATCAGAACAAGTCACTTTTGTGGGAATACAAAAGTGTTCTCGGAACGAAGAGCAATGAAGAATCTTTGGTGTGTATAAGTTATCTTCTTCTTTTCTTTAATTTTAAGTCGACACTCACGCATGTAAAGTGTCACTTAACTATGTTCACATAATAATGACACATGATTTGTGATGATCACGTCAGGCAAATTTTGCAAGTTGGGAACCACGTCACGGCCGGTTTGGCTTTCGTCATCCGTGGAAGCAATACCTAAAGATCGGAGCTTTGATTCGTCAATGTGCCTATAGAATTGAAACCCTTGATAGCCAGCTCACCACTAAATTCCATGTATGTTGACGTTTAATTGCATTAATTAGGAATCACTATTTGGGCACACCGGACCACCTAATTTATATATGTTGTTAGATCATGTAGGTCTCACGTGAATCTCATCTCATTTAATAGTGCATGAGAGTTAGGCTTATATGTAACAGGCGTGACTGAGAATTTTTCATTAACTAGAGAATGTTTGCCATGACATATCTATTTGGACATAGTTATAACATGTGCTTTGGTCCTTATGTTGCTAAATTTTTTTATTTAACTCTCAAAATAACGTAGCCACTCACTCTCGTCATTTTCAGGCCCCACCACAAGTTCAAACCAGACTCAAGGAGCTCTGCCTAGATATGAGCATGGAAGCCGCAATCGCTCTGAAGCAACTCGCATCTTCCCACAGGACGATGACCGTGCCGTCCTCCGCGACTCCCCACCTTGAGAAGTCCCGAACCGCCGCAAAAGCCCTCAAGTCGATACTCAAGACGACCTCCTGGAAGGACGAGACCGATTTCCTTACCGTCATCCATGCCGCCACCGTCACCTCGCTCCTCCTCGATGTCATCGACTGCACAGACAAGATTGCTGAGTCCGTCAACGAGCTCGCCTCCCTCGCCCGCTTCAAGACTGCAGAGAAGGCGGAAAAGCATGTCAAGTGCGATGAGGTTGTGCTGACTGAGAGTGTGCTCGAGGCAACCGTCTCGCCAGAAAATGGGACTCCTCCGGTGAGACCGGATCCAGCGCTGGTGATGTAGATACGCAGGCGTTGTGCATATGAAAGATAACGTACGCAATAATTAACATTATTTGATATTTAAGAAAGTTTCTATCTAATTACTTTGATAAAAATAATTTTGTCGGTCACATTGTCTGGTTTTCTTTCTTTCGTTTGATTGCTTTTTTAATAATGGGTACAAATCAACATAAATTATACTTATGGAGTGGCAATGAATATTCCAATCGAAACATTATGTTGATTTGTTTCACTAACAAAACAAATTGTTGGGTTGCCTAAGCTAGTATCATCTTCTAACTCGCGCATCCACTGATCACGTTAGGAAAAAGAGAACAATTTTTTTTCTTTACCAAAAAAAAAAAAAAAAAAAAAGAAAAGAAAAAGAGAACATATTCCGCAGAGATTTTTCATTTATCAAAATCTCAAGGATAGTCTGAATCAATATAACCAACCCAATTGCAACTTTCATCAAGGTATCACGGCATCTCCAAATTCCCTTGAATAATGTTTTCCGACTTTTAACCATGATTAGCCATGCATGTGTTGAGAGCAAGATGGGAACGTCAGCCGAATATCCTTTATCAAGCAGGGTGCTCTTGTTGGTGTGTATCATTCAATCTCGAGTAATACCTCAGCGACTGTGATTGATCGTGATACGAAGGAGAGTACAATAAGTGCAGGACAGAGGCACGATCCGCGGCACCCCGCTCGAGCATAGAACGATTTGTGCAGGCAGCAGGTCGTCCTCAGAAAGCCTCGTGTTCTGGAAACAAGTTTCATCCCCATGCCCGACAAATTTCGCGGCCCGATTTTAATCCCGTTCAAGACCAATATTAACAGGTTCGAATCGCAAGTTAGCAAAACTTGACGGACTGTGATCTGAACTGTATGCGGATGATGGTGAAGAAGCTCGGAAACCCTATGAACCTTGACCATATTGGCATGCTTAGAGAATTCAAGTCGGTCAAATTTATCATTGATTAGACAAGAAACACTTTCAACACTACAAGCAAAGCCGCCTTCACCACTATAAGAGATATTCGAATGAAGCCTTCTTAGGTACGGACCATATGTCTAGATAATAATCGGTATGACTCTGATCACTTTCTTCTTGAAAAACCCGGGAACATTGTGTCAGCGTGATCATAGTTATAATACTTATTTGTCCTAGATTGATTAATTCGTGCTTCGGGCAGTAGTCAAGAATGTAGATCTACAGTGTCCTAGTCTTAAAGTTCCATGGTGTCTCTCTTTTATGAAGACAGAAATAGCTCTTCAACTCAAACATCAATGTAGATTCAATAAAAGTACAACATTAAACACCACCGACCGCGGTGGCATGGCTGGATAGGCCTTGGACCTCCACGAAGGAGGACCAAGTTCGAAACCCCTGCGAAGCAGGGGGCAGTCTTTGTTTCCTGGTGACTTAAGTGTGACGTCGGGGTGGTGGTTTCCCCGCCAGCGTCGCCTGGGGGTTTACGGTCTCGGCTGCCGGCCTAGTAGCGGTTCCTCCAGCACCAAAAAAAAAAAAAAAAAAAAAACTCCACGTGCATCAATTTGGATAACCGTATAAGTTTATAGTAGAGATGGCAAAATGAGTCATATATGGGTCAAGTGAAAGTTAAATAAAGGGTCACAAATGGGTTTTAGAAAGCAAAGCAAGAAAAGAAATGTGTCTGATGGGTTATTAGGAAACCCACTTTGAACCCATGGCCTTCCTCCTCTGCGGCAGAGGCTCTGCTTCAATTTTCTCTTCCTTCCATGACTACAAATCTTTGGATGAGTAGAGCACCTCCTTTCCTTTCCGATCCCAATTGATTGTAGCCACCGCCTACCCCGCTGTCACGCTGCCATCTTTGTCGCCAATCTCGAGCTCGTCAGCCTCAGGCGAATCGCGAGCTCGCTGGCCTTGGTTGAGCTCAGGCTCGCTCGGATCTAGCGAGCCGCGAGCTCGCCAACCTTGATAGAGCTCAGGCTCACTTGGATCGGCCAAGCCGCAAGCTCGCTGGCCATGGCCAAGCCCGGGCTCGCCTGGATTTGGCGAGTTGCAAGCTTGCTGGCTACGACAGAGCTTGGGTTCACTTGGATCGGCTAAGCTCACCGGCTGTGATGGAGCTCGGCAGCTCGGGCTCACCTAGATGGGCGGAGCCTTGATCTCGCCGGACTGCGGCTTGGTCGGTCACTGTCAACGGAGTAACAAGGGAGAAGGAGGAGGAAATAGAAAGAAAAGAGAAAAGAAGAAACGAAGAAAATAAATAAATAATTTCAAAAAAATTAAAATAATAAAAAATTTGATTTTTTTTTAATGATATTTGGTAGATAGATATCCATATACATACTCGAAAAGTACTTTAGACAAAGCTTGATGCTGTTTAGATTGATAAATAGAAATTTTAAATATCATAATGTAATTTTTAACTTGGTGAACTAAAATCAAGAAATCAACCAAAATTAAAAACAATTATAATTAAGAAACTATGCATTCCCGCATTCAAGAAGATCTGTTATAAGCAAACATTATTTTCATGTCAATTATTAGCTCATCAAACTTTTTCTTATCAAGAGTTCTTCAAAAGTATTTCAATTTAAAGGTTTTTCATATTTTTTTTATTTTATTTACTTTTTAAACTTGGTGTGAAGTTTTTATTTAAGTAACTAAATTGAGAAAAAAGATAAATGTGTTTCGATAATATGGGTTGGGTCAGGTATGGATCATCAAATTTACATTACATGAAAATATGTCAAAACGAGTTAAATTGGTCAATATAGGTCGGATCATTTTCGACTCGATCCAAGCCCAACCCGATCCACCCATTTACGGTCCTAGTTTATAGTAATTTCATTCTCTTAAACGTTCATTAGGTTTGAGAAGCAGCATGATGACTTGCAGCTGTTACCCGAATTCCCGCAAGTGTGTCCACACGCACCTGATGAACTACAGAGAGTTTCTTTCTGTCAGGACCACTTCAGCCACGTGCTTCGAGTACAGCCGGTTACCATTGAGACAATCTTTCAACCCAAAAAAAAAAAACAAACATTGACGTTAGAATAAGTTGACTAACGGAACGTGCGCAAGAGTTCTTCATTTTTCTGCAACAAGTCCACTAACATCACACAAAATGAAGCATTGAGCCAGTGGCGAGCACAGAAAGCCACTCGATAAAAAGGCAAATGGGTGGGCACTGAGTTGTTTCCCACTAGACATCCTCCTCGCGATGCCTACGATGATGATAATAACCTTTCGATCTGTTCGGTGCTCCCAAGATAGATCGGCCAAAACATATATAACTTTTTATAAATTACCCCACTTATCAAGAGCAGCTACAGTGTCCTACCTAATTCATTAACAAATCCAAAACTTTTCTAGGTTTTGACCTCCTATGCGCTTATCAAGAATTTGGTCCTGCTGACGGACCGCATTACATGACAACTTTGTATTGTCTCTCTCTTTTCAACGTACCCATGTTAAAGTCCCTAGCATTTCTCAAAAACATTAGGCTATGTCATTGACATCTAAATTTCTTTTCTTTTTTACCCGGTGTAGCCTCATAGTTTAGTCAAGAATTATATGGCCAACTTAAACTCTGCATTTATTGTACCCCACCTGTCTTTCTTTTGAGTAAAAAATAAAAGAAAACTAGAAAGAAAGAATGACTATAGACGCTATATCAACGAAAAGCATCTTGATTCTTAACTACTACCACATAGGCCACCTGCTTTATTGCTTCTCAAGGCCTTCTTTGTAGAACAGAATGGAGAAAATGCAAATAGATATATAAATAAGAAAATGAAAGCACAAGGAAGATGCATGGCGGCTCGCTTTATGTTATCATTCTTATTCAGAGGAAGAATAACTAAAAAAAGTCTTAAACCTATTGTAATTTTTCCAATTCAATCTTAAATCATTTTTTTTTTTGCCAATTCAATTATAAATCTTTTGCAATTATATCAATTTAGTCTATTTGGCCAATTTTGGGCTGGCCAAAGATTGACATGGATAATTTTTAATAATATTTTATTTTATTCGTTTTTTATTTTATTTTTTTCCGTAATTCATTTTCTCTTTCTCTTTCTCTTCTTCCTTCTTTTTCCTTTTTTCCTCATACTTGCCGACAAGGCTCACCGATCCTAGATGAGGCTTGGGGGCTGCAGGGCTGCAAGCAAGGAGGCTTCTCCTAGTTTGGGCAAGGCTAACTTGGCTAAGGCGTCATCACGAGTGAGGCCCACTTTGCTTGCACCGAGGCTGGCCTTACCTATATCTAGGCGAAACTGCCTTGCCCGTGGTCCCCAAACCTTGCCTAGACCTAAGCAAAGCTAGGCAAGGGCTATGATCCTCATCAGTAGCCAGCAAGGAATTTGCGGCCCTCGTTGGCCATTGTGGGGGAAAAAATGAAAAATAAGGAAGAAGAGAAAGAGAAAAAGAAATTAAAAATATAAATATAAATATAAATATAAAAAATATTAAAAATTATTCACGTTACCGCAAGTTGAATGGATTGAATTGACAAAATTGCAATAGGTTTAGGATTTTTTAAATAATTTTCCTCTTAGTTGGACCACTTTATCACAAGTTGTTTTTTGTGCAACATACATAAGTACAAACACATAAAAGAAAAGTTAGGAGATTAGGTACAATCACCTAAAAGAAAAGTTGGGAGATTAGGTCTCTTCATTTGAGAAATTATCCTATATTTAGATCTTGACGTACTAGACATAGCCATCATTGGAATTAGAACATGCAACAAAAACGCTGAATTTTAAAATATAAATTCAAATCAAAGTTCTACTTTAATATCATAGTTTTGTTAGTGGGGCGCTCGTGTGTTGGCATGATAGAGAATATAATATTCTCGGATCAAGCAAATAAGAGTTAGTCAAAAAATAGAAACAAAGGAGAGTATAAGTACGATACTACCATTGACATTATTAAATGTTGATAGTGCCCAAATGGAATAAAAATCAATAGATTTATAAAACAAAAACAGAAGATTAACAAGACATGATGAAGTGCTGATGTCGACAAAATTTAAAGAAACCATTTTCTCTTACATGCTAATTGCAATAGAAATTTTCCAGATTATTCGGAAAATTATACGAAACAATTTTTATCATTGAAAATAAAATGATAGTCAATCTAAGTTCCTCGAAAGGACTTGATTGACCACCCCTCGACTTTGGGTTCCTAAATTTGATATTGCCAGCATACACATTATTTTGATGTTTATTGTTCGACCTATATTAAACCAATTGAATTTATCTGAAGCTTAATGAGTTAGTCGGATATATAACTATGTAGTCATTATTTTATGCCTACACATGCACAAAATTATGAATTAGTCTAGGAGAATTGCATTTGTGAATTTGTGATCTGACACCTAAGAAGGGCAATACATTTGATTAAGTTACTGATGCACAAAAGAATATTAAACAATGATACATAGAATAAGAATATTCAGCAATGCACAAAACTACTACCGCCAATTAAATCATAAACCTTTTGATGATTTACCATTGTAGTTCTTCTTACTGATTTTGGTTGGGAATTAATGATGTGAACTCTATCTATCCTACGTGGCAAGGACGTGGGACGACCAGTATTGAAGTGAATAATTTTCGCAACGTTTTTGTGAATATTTTTTCCTTTCCAACTCTGGGCTGTCAACCCTTATCAGCCTACATTGGAAAAGGTAAAAGAAAAGAAAATAAAAAAGTATTAAAAAATTAGGAAAATTTAAAAATATTACTAAAATTATCCACGTCAATACCGGTGTCCTTATACTACATAGGATAGCTAGCATCCATGTCATTGAACTCCTACCAAAATTGATCAGAAAGATTTCATTAGCAAATTGTCAAAAAACTTAGGATTAAATAGGTCAAGTTGAAGAGTTTATGACTAAATTAGCCATCATATAATAGATTTAGGACTTTTTTTTGGTAATTATCTCAATGTAATCTTCATTTATGAAACCGTCATATAATAGATTTAGGACTTTTTTTTTAATAATTATCTCAACTTAATCATCATTTATGAAATAAAGCAACATCTTCAATCAATCCCCTTTTTCGATCAGCACGCAGTAGTTGCAAGTTTCGTCCAAAAATGTGGACGCAATTGCAAACAGAATTGTGAATTATATTCCTCTCTGTAGGGTTTTTTAAAATTTCGAATTATATCTTAACATCTTAGGTGCTTCTATTAAATTTTAGTAGTTACTGAATTCAGCAGATTAGCTTATCTTTTTTTCATTCAGATTCCTTGTATGTACTTTTAGTTTCCTTGGATTTGTTAGGGTTTGAAAACTAAAAATTGTTTATGTTTTCATTGCAATTTGGCTAAGATCTTTGGATGTGAAATAATGAACTGAAGTTCTTTTTTTCTCAGTTATTATGCAAGTCTGTGCGTTCGCGATGTACAACTTGTTCTTGGAAATCTAGTAATTTTTTACATTTTCGCTCTAGATTCGTGTTGTCATGAGTGATTTAAATTATTACAGTTTGAAAAAGATAACTAATGTGCCATCCATTTAGAAAATATGTGTCCATCTCCCATCTAATTGAGAAAGGGAAATTGGAAATAGTAGATTCACTCTCCAAATAGAGAGGATCTTGAATTCCAACTGAAAAACAAAAAGAATGGGACATCTAACCCTATGTTTGAGGTATTCGCAAACCCCAAAGCTTAAGAAATATATCAATTACCCTTGTAGTAACAAATAGCCGATTCTATTTCATATATTTTCTTTGTATTTGTAATGTTAAGCTTTACTAGATGTGGTGAGAGTCCTGGTCATCATCTGACAATTAATGTATCTATAAGAAATTCATTATCATAATGAAGGAGCTATTTTGTATGAGATTTTGGGTTTATGACATACCATTCTTAGGCTCGGTCTTGACCATTGTTGTCTATTGGGCCGAGGAATAGTTCATTGATAAAAAAAAATCCCGAAAACAGGACAAGCCCACTAAAATGGCGACCGGAAAACAACAGGTGCCTCCGAAAAGAGGAAAAACAGAGCTCTTGGTCCGAAATGCTGCTGCGGAGCCGGACAAATAGTGTCAAAGAATGAGCTGGGTCCTATCCTATCACCTTCTCTTGCCATCTGAAAGACAGGACCAAAGCAAAACTCACTCACTTTGCATTCACTCTGGTGTAGGCTTTTATGAAACCCTCTGGCCAAAAGCAGTCTTTAACTGTCCAATGGAAAGTATAGCAATAAATACATGGATTAATGGCCAGATTTGGGGGGAAAATCTTACATTTATGTTAGTTCCTTCCAAATTTCAATATCCATCTCTATATAATAGTGTGGCGAATTGAATATGACATACAAACTCCTCCACGATACGAGTCGTTATCATGTTTTAGCTTTCATATTTCCTGCATTGATCTGAGTTTGATCTATCAAGAGGCTAAGCATAGAGGAGATTGATTACATTTACATGTGATAGGACATTCCAATTGTTAATTGTAGTTTCATCTAGATTAAGTTTGGTCAACACCTTCTAAGTAAACAGTGATGATATTTGGCCAGGCTTCTTCAAAATCTATAAATGCATGCCTCTTTTTGCTATTACACCGCCCCTAAAACTACTTAGCTATCAACATATGATCTTGCCTCTTTTGCAAATCTATAGAGGTAGGATCTGACCTCTTTTACCGTCACGCTATGAGAAGGCGGGGCCTTTCATAAGGGCGTGCATGTCTGTCAAGGCTTTGCCTACGAAAGTATGCGTGAAAATGATTTCTATCAAAAATGAGAGTGAAGGAACTAGAGCAGGACCATCCTAGAAAAACCATTCATTCCTTAAAAGTGGGATTGGCTCTAAAACTTGTTACATCGCTCTACTACTTTTGACCTCTCTACAATGGTTTCGGCGCTAACGCCATTTGGGCAGTATTAATGATTGTGGTCGTGTTCGAGTTCTCTGTTGGTAATAAGCTTCGATAGTTCACTAACTATCCCAATGTGTCATGATAGGACTTCACAAACTTCGTTGTTGTTCAACTTTCTTGCAAGAGCAACATTAGGGAAAGGATTGAATAGGATGTTAGCAACAAGTGTAACTGCTGCTATGGGAATTGGAGCTCACAAAGTCGTGATTCTTTCGGGAACAACCATGGAGCCAATATTGTTAGCTTTCTTTGTCTTCATAATAGGTTTGTCCTACCTAAAGAAGAAATTGGGCCCGTCTACCACTTACTATTGAATTTAACTAATGTTTTTGGTGTTATGAAGTTGCTGTGGTGACATTTAAAAGATTTCCTCTTGAAATGAAGGCGAGGCACAATTGTGGGCTCATAGTGTTCGATCTGACCTTTTGCTTGGTATCCGTATTCGGTATCGAGAGAATCAGGCAATCATAATAGCTTGCCAAAGAGTGTCGACCATCGTTCTCAGTATTTGCACCGCCATCGTCTTGTGCATCTTCATTTGCCCAATTTAGAGCAGTGAGCAACTTCAAGATCTAATCACCGCAAACATGGACAAACTCGGGCTTTTCCTAAAAGGTTTTGGTTGAATTCGAAAAATTACTCAGAAATCAGCTTTATTGAGGAACATAGATGGATTGACAAAGCCTTTACCTTGCAAGATTTGGAGGTAAGTACTTCATGTCACGCCCCGATCCTTGGGCACGCACACATCCTTCTCTTGGTCGATTTTAATAAGCGATATCCTAGGACTATATATCGCCGACCCTTTCATTCATTAAGCACATGCGGAAGCAATTATAAATCCCCAGACAATAAAACAATGGGATAGAAAAGTAGGCTATATTTTTCATATTGAAATTTACAACCAAACCTTTATACATGGCATTAGACAGAGCACTTCATAAACTATGCGCAACTTCAGAATCTCACTCTATCTACACATATACAAAAGGGTTCACAAAGAGATGGGATTTCAATTCTCGTCTAAGTCATACTCGAGATCATCCTGGTCCTCTTCTGATTCCTCTTCACTCAGATCATTCTCTTCCTCAATTTCACCTGCGAGTTCTCATTCACAAATTCCTCCTCCTCGGCTCCTCGTCGGGATCCGAAATGTTTTCCCCAAACCGGGATGAGACTACGTCTCGGCGAGTTCTACCCCACTAAGCCCGATTAGTAAACTATTATACTAAAGGCTGCCTAAACACGCATAGGTCGAAGACGTACCTTAGCATTAGATCCCACCCGCAAGTCGGTACAATTTACAATAGACACTCAAAGCAATCATACTACCAATGGAAGCATCGATCAAATCGACCTAGTCGATTAAATGCCAACAAGACCACTTACGGTCATTTCTAATCGATCAATCAATCCACGACATCAAATCAAAGCAATGAATCACATCAAGTCACACTCAGATCGAATCAT
The DNA here is from genome assembly GCA_014182725.1 of Eucalyptus brandiana. Taxonomy (NCBI): domain Eukaryota; kingdom Viridiplantae; phylum Streptophyta; class Magnoliopsida; order Myrtales; family Myrtaceae; genus Eucalyptus; species Eucalyptus brandiana. The sequence goes on along the minus strand of CM024677.1, from coordinate 8,916,658 downwards.
CGATCAGTCGACCTAGTCGATTACAAGTCAATTGGACCATTTATAGGTCATCTCACTCCACACCATATAATCCCCAATAGTACATTCAGTCACAGAGCTACAATAATGCTCTCGGGCGTCTATTCGCCAATGTGATGTACAATGAACACTTTATGTGCATACTCGTAGGCATTCCACTTTCCTTCAGCCACATGGGCACGATACTCGATACACAGAAATACAGCCACGCAGGCACAATCTACGCCACACAGGCATGATCAACTATCGCCATCGCCACACAGGCATGATCAATATCCAACAATTTACGTGCATTCTCTAAGGCATCCTACATGCCAAAGCGATGTAATAATCGCTGAGCCACATCACACATCACTTCTTCACACAAAGCATTTCTTTTCATATTTTATCATCATTGATAAAATATCGTGCATTAGCACACTATTGGCCCTAGCCAAAATATAATGATTTCGATTCCACAAATCCCACCATTATTAGCGTCCACCAAAACACTTTTGGTGCTGTCAACCGACACCCGGTTATCTTCCAATTAATTTTCCAAATTAATTCACCCAGAAAATAATCTTATAATCACAATTAATTCACTTCAGCACAAAATAAAGCTCAATTAAATAAATGAACTGCGCCACGATGATCAGCACGAAATTTCGGTCGTCGGCCATCAAATTCTTAATTTCCGAAAAATAAATAAATAATTAATTAATTTCGAAAATTAATTAATAATTATTAAAAATTCCATTTAACTCAAAATAAAGCTAATTTGAATAAACGGGCTACACCATGATTATCAGCATAATATTCCGGTTCAGGACCATCTCCCTTGAATTTTCGAAAAATAAATAATTTAAATAATTAAATAATAAATCTCGAAAATTAAACAATTAACATTAAAATTCAATTTAGCTCAAATTAAAGCCCGATTAAATAAACGGACTTCACCACGGTCATCAGCATAATTTTCTGGTTCCGGACCATCTCCCTTGAATTTTCGCAAAATAAATAATTATTTAATTTAATTCCGAAAATTAATATTTAAATGCCAAAAATCCCACTTAGGCCCGAATCACCAAATTGAAGCCCGATTAGGGGTCGGAAAATTCCCGAGATGCTTCCAATAATTAGTAGACCACGTCTACTTGTTAATTGCACAATCAATTTATCTAAATCGCATCACAATTGACTAATAATTGCTAATTTATTCTAATCTGACAACATAAACACAATTAATTAAAACTAAACCAACCTAAAGCATAATTAGCCAACTAATCCAAGATTAGTGAGATTACTCACCAAATCGCGCGCAAATCGGATCAATCCGACGGCGGCGACGCGAGGAACGATTGTTCCCAAAGCACGGCTCGGGTTCGGGGGCGGAAACGGCCCAAAACGAGCCCGAAAGAGCTGGATACCCACTCCGTGGGTATGCTGGTCGCGGCCGAACGGGGCGGCTCCGGCGGCTAGGGCGGCGGGGAAGGCCGGCGGAGGGCGAGGGGGTCGCGGGGAGGTCCGGCGGAGCTAGGCGGTGGCCCACGGTGGCCGGAGGTGGGCTGGTCGGTGCGGACGGGGGCCGGGTCGGGCTGGATCGCGCGGAGGAGTAGCGGACGGCACGACGGCGACGGGCGTGCGGGCGCGCGCGCAGCGCGGGCGGCGGTGCGGCGGCGGGACAAGCGGCGAGCGGGCGGCGACGGAGCTGCGGCCCGGTCTTCTTCGGCTCTGGTTCGCTCGCACGAAGAAGAAAGAAGAAGAAGAAGAAAGAGAGAGAGAGAGAGAGAGAGAGAGAGAGAGAAAGAGAGAGAGGGAAGGGATAGGCATTTGACTAGTCAAAGAAAAGAGAGAGGGAGAGAAAGTGGGCGGTGGGGGGAGAATCGCACGAGGGGAAGGGGGAGAGGAGAGAGGAGAGAGAAAGAAAAGAGAGAAAAAGAAAGAAAAGAAAAGAGAGGGAGAGAGAGGAAAAAGAAAAGGGAAATACATAATTCTTTTATGCAAATTTTCCTTTTCTCATTTCCTTTTCCTTTCTATTTTCTTTTGGTCTTCGATTTTTCCTCCGATAATTTCTTTCTTGAAATTTCGGACTCGACAATAAATTAATAGTCGATGAGACGGTCCTAAAAATGAATTGTGACATGCCCGAATATTCGATTCCCAAAACCAAATTAAATTTCATGATTAAAATCGACCGGACGTGATTTTAGTCCAATCTAACCAATTAGGTAGCTTTTAGGGATTTTACCGCGGTTATATCCCTTAACGGCTTCACCCAATAAGTTAGCTAACTCGTGAGTGATCGGCTCGAGAGAAAAGGACCATAGGCGCGCCGACGATATGCACATTTCACTTTATCGAAACGGGGTCAAATTTCAGGATGTCACAACTCTTCCCCTCTTATAAAAATTTCGTCCTCGAAATTTAAACCCTTACACACTTTGCTCAAAAAGGTGGGGGTACAATTGTCTCATCGACTCTTCAGTCTCCCAAGTCACTCCTTCAGTACCGTGGTGTTGTCAGACCACTTTGACCAACGGAATAGTCTTTATACGTAGAACTTGCTCTTTGCGATCAACAATCTGAATCGGGCTTTCAACGTATGACACACAGTCATCCACGTCCAATTCCTCGAAATTGAGCACGTGGGTCGGGTCAGGCTCATACTTCCTTAACATCGACACGTGAAAGACGTCATGCACTTGCGCCAATCTTGGCGGCAACGCAAAACGATACGCTAGGTTTCCGATTCTTTCAATAATCTCAAACGGACCTACGTACCTCGGACTCAGTTTGCCTTTCTTACCAAAGCGCGAAGTTCTCCTCATTGGTGACACTTTTAGAAAAACGTGATCACCAACTTGGAATTCCAAAGACCTTCGGCGCTTATCTGCATAACTTTTCTGCCTGCTCTGCGCTGTCTTCAATCTGTCTCCGATCACTGCCACGGCATCTACAGATTGCTGAATCAACTCTGGGCCTGCCTTCTTCCTTTCTCTGACTTCATCCCAACACACTGGAGTTCTGCATGCTCTGCCATACAACGCTTCAAATGGAGCCATCTTGATGCTTTGCTGATAACTGTTGTTGTAGGCAAATTCCACCAGATGAAGCTGATCTTCCCAACTTCCTTTGAAGTCTATTACACGCGCTCTCAGCATGTCTTCAAGAGTCTGAATCGTCATTTCAGACTGGCCATCCGTCTGAGGATGATATGCCGTCTTATCGAAGCTTTGTACCTAAAGCACTCGCAAGCTCTTCCAAAAAGCAGCAGTAAATCTCGAGTCTCTATCAGATGTTATCATAACCGGCACTCCATGCATACGAACCACCTAATGCACATACAGGTCTGCGTGTCTATCCAGACTCAGGTCCTTTCGAACTGCAATGAAGCGAGCCGACTTTGTCAGCCTGTCGACTACTACCCAAATTGAATCATTTCCCCTTTGACTCCTTGGTAGTCCAGTGACGAAGTCCATCGTGATATGCTCCCATTTCCACTCTGGGATCGCGAGAGGTTGCAGAAATCCTCCCGGCTTGCAATGCTGGGCTTTTACTTGATGACAAGTCAAACACTTGGCCACATGCTTTGCGATGCCCGCCTTCATACCTGACCACCAGTATTGTTGACACGAATTATGATACATCTTGGTACTTCCAGGACGAACGCTATAACTACCATGATGCAATTCAGGCAAAACATCATCTCTAGGCTCTACATCATTAAGCACAACTAAACGTCTATGGAACCTTAGTGTCCCATCGTCAGAAATCAGAAAGTCAGCTTTTCCTTAACCCAACCTTTTTATATAGGACATCAAGTTACACACAACAAAATATTCAGGTACCACTCTAGTCAGTAATTCTCCTCTTTACAACTTCATTTTCACAAACTGAAATTCTATAAACTTAACCAAAATTTCATTTTGCTACTTCCATAAAGTCACTAAAAAAACGTTCTTCCTCTGATTGGTGCATAGTCGATTCCTTCATGTCCCCTTCACTATTCTAGTGATGCTCTATCTGCGGTGCTTTCCCTTTGTCCTGTCCATTAGTGATGGCATATGTCCGTCCTTGAGCTGGAGGTCCAAATGGTCTACCCTGCTGTGCAATTAATGGCGAGAGTCCTCGGTTCTGACCCATTTGAGGCGGTGGCGGCAGCTGATGATGTCCTATCTTTCTTTGGGGACAATCTTTGGCTAGGTGGCCGTGCTAGCGACACTCATAGCAAACTCTTGTCCTAGGAAAGCACGGAGCCGATCCATGTTGTCTTCCGCAGAAACGACACACACCAATCCGATTGGGTTCCGACTTTCTAATTCCACCCTCCTTCTTGGGCGGAACATGAGATCTACCTCCAATCATCGGTCTTTTCTCGGACCAATTTCTGTCTTGGTTCGAACCAAACCGCAATCCCGGATGTGACGGCTCGTTCATTCGATCCTTCTCAATCTTCCGAGCTCTCCGATACGAGATCATTATAAGTCTTTAGATCTAGAAGGACTAAGGCACTCCTTATGTCCGGTCTCGAATCCATCTTTGAATCTCCTTGCTCGGTTCACGGGGTTCTCGATTAACTCGGGGGCATATCGTGAAAGTTCGGCGAACTTCGCCTCATACTCATCAACGAGATAAGGAACCCCTGGCGAAGACGTTGAAATTTCGCCATCTTCACCTCTCTGGCAGTCTCAGAGAAAAACTTATCATTGAAGGCTTCACGAAAAGTGCTCCAATCCTGAACAGCGCCTTCTGGAAAGATTGTTTCACGAGTTGTCATCCACCAAGTGTCTGCAACTCCTTCTAACTGGTAAGTTGCTAACATTACCTTCTCAGTCTCGTTGCACATCAGCAGTGCAAACGCTTTCTCAAGCTTCTGAATCCATGAAGAAGCAGCTTCGGGGTCTCCAGACCCGGTAAACAATGGCGGATTTAACCTTAGGAAATGCTCTACCAACTTATGGATTGGTCTTGCAGCGACCACTATCTCCGGTGGATTCTCAACATTCACGGCGGCTGGAGCAACGACAGGTGCGACTGCAGGCGCGGCAGCAGGTGCGACTGCAGGGGCAACTCCGGTGGCGGCGGCAGCGGCGGCAGTTGCAGCGGCCTGAGCAGCGGCTTTAACAGTAGCGGCTTGTTGATCCATTCTATTACCCATCGCTTCCAGAACACGCAAGATCCCATCCACCCTGGGATCATTAGGGGCTGCTACCCCGACATCTACGACAGTGGATTCACTCCACTCGCGCTAGCTGTCTTTGGCGCTCGACCACGTCCGCCTCGGGTTCCGACACGAGTCGGAGCTCCACCCGAATAACGGCCCTACCGGTCCTCTTTGCGGGAGTTCTCGGCTCCCGATCGCTCATGGTGTAGTTTCACTCAACTAACACCTGTTTCCAATTCAACACCGAATTAGAAACAGAGCGATCCAAACAACAAACAATTTTAGCACACAGCAAACACAAACATGCATCAGCATGAATTTAAAGGCCTTTCCTACTAACTATCCCATGGTCATCGCTCCTTATCACTCCAATTTTCAACTTCGCTCTGATACCACTTAAACTGGATGTCACGCCCCGATCCTTGGGCACGCACACATCCTTCTCTTGGTCGATTTTAATAAGCGATATCCCAGGACTATATATCGCCGACCCTTTCATTCATTAAGCACATGCGGAAGCAATTATAAATCCCCAGACAATAAAACAATGGGATAGAAAAGAGGCTATATTTTTCATATTGAAATTTACAACCAAACCTTTATACATGGCATTAGACGAGCACTTCATAAACTATGCGCAACTTCGAGAATCTCACTCTATCTACACATATACAAAAGGGTTCACAAAGAGATGGGATTTCAATTCTCGTCTAAGTCATACTCGAGATCATCCTGGTCCTCTTCGATTCCTCTTCACTCGAGATCATTCTCTTCCTCAATTTCACCTGCGAGTTCTCATTCACAAATTCCTCCTCCTCGGCTCCTCGTCGGGATCCCGAAATGTTTTCCCCAACCGGGATGAGACTACGTCTCGGCGAGTTCTACCCCACTAAGCCCGATTAGTAAACTATTATACTAAAGGCTGCCTAAACACGCATAGGTCGAAGACGTACCTTAGCATTAGATCCCACCCGCAAGTCGGTACAATTTACAATAGACACTCAAAGCAATCATACTACCAATGGAAGCATCGATCAAATCGACCTAGTCGATTAAATGCCAACAAGACCACTTACGGTCATTTCTAATCGAGTCAATCAATCCACGACATCAAATCAAAGCAATGAATCACATCAAGTCACACTCGGATCGAATCATCGATCAGTCGACCTAGTCGATTACAAGTCAATTGGACCATTTATAGGTCATCTCACTCCACACCATATAATCCCCAATAGTACATTCAGTCACAGAGCTACAATAATGCTCTCGGGCGTCTATTCGCCAATGTGATGTACAATGAACACTTTATGTGCATACTCGTAGGCATTCCACTTTCCTTCAGCCACATGGGCACGATACTCGATACACAGAAATACAGCCACGCAGGCACAATCTACGCCACACTTGCATGATCAACTATTGCCACACAGGCATGATCAACTATCGCCACACAGGCATGATCAACTATCACCACACAGGCATGATCAATATCCAACAATTTACGTGCATTCTCTAAGGCATCCTACATGCCAAAGCGATGTAATAATCGCCGAGCCACATCACACATCACTTCTTCACACAAAGCATTTCTTTTCATATTTTATCATCATTGATAAAATATCGTGCATTAGCACACTATTGGCCCTAGCCAAAATATAATGATTTCGATTCCACAAATCCCACCATTATTAGCGTCCACCAAAACACTTTTGGTGCTGTCAACCGACACCGGTTATCTTCCAATTAATTTTCCAAATTAATTCACCCGGAAAATAATCTTATAATCACAATTAATTCACTTCAGCACAAAATAAAGCTCAATTAAATAAATGAACTGTGCCACGATGATCAGCACGAAATTTCGGTCGTCGGCCATCAAATTCTTAATTTCCGAAAAATAAATAAATAATTAATTAATTTCGAAAATTAATTAATAATTATTAAAAATTCCATTTAACTCAAAATAAAGCTAATTTGAATAAACGGGCTACACCATGATTATCAGCATAATATTCCGGTTCAGGACCATCTCCCTTGAATTTTCGAAAAATAAATAATTAAATAATTAAATAATAAATCTCGAAAATTAAACAATTAACATTAAAATTCAATTTAGCTCAAATTAAAGCCCGATTAAATAAACGGACTTCACCACGGTCATCAGCATAATTTTCTGGTTCCGGACCATCTCCCTTGAATTTTCGGAAAATAAATAATTATTTAATTTAATTCCGAAAATTAATATTTAAATGCCAAAAATCCCACTTAGGCCCGAATCACCAAATTGAAGCCCGATTAGGGGTCGGAAAATTCCGAGATGCTTCCAATAATTAGTAGACCACGTCTACTTGTTAATTGCACAATCAATTTATCTAAATCGCATCACAATTGACTAATAATTGCTAATTTATTCTAATCGACAACCTAAACACAATTAATTAAAACTAAACCAACCTAAAGCATAATTAGCCAACTAATCCGAGATTAGTGAGATTACTCACCAAATCGCGCGCAAATCGGATCAATCCGACGGCGGCGACGCGAGGAACGATTGTTCCCAAAGCACGGCTCGGGTTCGGGGCGGGAAACGGCCCAAAACAAGCCCGAAAGAGCTGGATACCCACTCCGTGGGTATGCTGGTCGCGGCCGAACGGGGCGGCTCCGGCGGCTAGGGCGGCGGGGAAGGCGGCGGAGGGCGAGGGGGTCGCGGGGAGGTCCGGCGGAGCTAGGCGGTGGCCACGGTGGCGGAGGTGGGGGCTGGTCGGTGCGGACGGGGGGGCCGGGTCGGCCTGGATCGCGCGGAGGAGTAGCGGACGGCGCGCGACGGCGACGGGCGTGCGTGCGGGCGGCGCGGGCGCGGGCGGCGGTGCGGCGGCGGGGACGAGCGGCGAGCGGGCGGCGACGGAGCTGCGGCTTCCCGGTCTTCTTCGGCTCCTGGTTCGCTCGCACGAAGAAGAAAGAAGAAGAAGAAGAAAGAGAGAGAGAGAGAAAGAGAGAGAGAGAGAGAAAGAGAGGGAAGGGATAGGCATTTGACTAGTCAAAGAAAAGAGAGAGGGAGAGAAAGTGGGCGGTGGGGGAGAATCGCACGAGGGGAAGGGGAGAGGAGAGAGGAGAGAGAAAGAAAAGAGAGAAAAAAACAAAGAAAAGAAAAGAGAGGGAGAGAGAGGAAAAAGAAAAGGGAAATACATAATTCTTTTATGCAAATTTTCCTTTTCTCATTTCCTTTTCCTTTCTATTTTCTTTTGGTCTTCGATTTTTCCTCCGATAATTTCTTTCTTGAAATTTCGGACTCGACAATAAATTAATAGTCGATGAGACGGTCCTAAAAATGAATTGTGACATGCCCGAATATTCGATTCCCAAAACCGAATTAAATTTCATGATTAAAATCGACCGGACGTGATTTTAGTCCAATCTAACCAATTAGGTAGCTTTTAGGGATTTTACCGCGGTTATATCCCTTAACGGCTTCACCCAATAAGTTAGCTAACTCGTGAGTGATCAGCTCAGAGAAAAAGGACCATAGGCGCGCCGACGATATGCACATTTCACTTTATCGAAACGGGGTCAAATTTCAGGATGTCACAACTCTTCCCTCTTATAAAAATTTCGTCCTCGAAATTTAAACCCTTACACACTTTGCTCAAAAAGGTGGGGGTACAATTGTCTCATCGACTCTTCAGTCTCCCAAGTCACTCCTTCAGTACCGTGGTGTTGTCAGACCACTTTGACCAACGGAATAGTCTTTATACGCAGAACTTGCTCTTTGCGATCAACAATTTGAACCGGGCTTTCAACGTATGACACACAATCATCCACGTCCAATTCCTCGAAATTGAGCACGTGGGTCGGGTCAGGCTCATACTTCCTTAACATCGACACGTGAAAGACGTCATGCACTTGCGCCAATCTTGGCGGCAACGCAAGACGATACGCTAGGTTTCCGATTCTTTCAATAATCTCAAACGGACCTACGTACCTCGGACTCAGTTTGCCTTTCTTACCAAAGCGCGAGGTTCTCCTCATTGGTGACACTTTTAGAAAAACGTGATCACCAACTTGGAATTCCAAAGACCTTCGGCGCTTATCTCGCATAACTTTTTTCGCCTCGCTCCGCGCTGTCTTCAATCTCGTCTCCGATCACGCCACGGCATCTCTGATTGCTGAATCAACTCGGGCCTGCCTTCTTCCTTTCTCTGACTTCATCCCAACACACTGGAGTTCTGCATACTCTGCCATACAACGCTTCAAATGGAGCCATCTTGATGCTCTGCTGATAACTGTTGTTGTAGGCAAATTCCACCAGATGAAGCTGATCTTCCCCACTTCCTTTGAAGTCTATTACACGCGCTCTCAGCATGTCTTCAAGAATCTGAATCGTCATTTCAGACTGGCCATCCGTCTGAGGATGATATGCCGTACTGTACTGAAGCTTTGTACCTAAAGCACTCTGCAAGCTCTTCCAAAAAGCAGCAGTAAATCTCGAGTCTCTATCAGATGTTATCATAACCGGCACTCCATGCATACGAACCACCTGATGCACATACAGGTCTGCGTGTCTATCCAGACTCAGGTCCTTTCGAACTGCAATGAAGCGAGCCGACTTTGTCAGCCTGTCGACTACTACCCAAATTGAATCATTTCCCCTTTGACTCCTTGGTAGTCCAGTGACGAAGTCCATCGTGATATGCTCCCATTTCCACTCTGAGATCGTGAGATGTTGCAAAAATCCTCCCGGCTTGCAATGCTGGGCTTTTACTTGATGACAAGTCAAACACTTGGCCACATGCTTTGCGATGCCCGCCTTCATACCTGACCACCAGTATTGTTGACACGAATTATGATACATCTTGGTACTTCCAGGACGAACGCTATAACTACCATGATGCAATTCAGGCAAAACATCATCTCTAGGCTCTAATCTCTAGGCTCTACATCATTAAGCACAACTAAACGTCTATGGAACCTTAGTGTCCCATCGTCAGAAATCAGAAAGTCAGCTTTTCCTTAAGCCCAACCTTTTTATATAGGACATCAAGTTACACACAACAAAATATTCGGGTACCACTCTAGTCGGTAATTCTCCTCTTTACAACTTCATTTTCACAAACTGAAATTCTATAAACTTAACCAAAATTTCATTTTGCTACTTCCATAAAGTCACTAAAAAAACGTTCTTCCTCTGATTGGTGCATAGTCGATTCCTTCATGTCCCATTCACTATTCTAGTGATGCTCTATCTGCGGTGCTTTCCCTTTGTCCTGTCCATTAGTGATGGCATATGTCCGTCCTTGAGTGGAGGTCCAAATGGTCTACCCGTTGTGCAATTAATGGCGAGAGTCCTCGGTTCGACCCATTTGAGGCGGTGGCGGCGGTGATGATGTCCTATCTTTCTTTGGGGACAATCTTTGGCTAGGTGGCCGTGCTTGGCGACACTCATAGCAAACTCTTGTCCTAGGAAAGCACGGAGCCGATCCATGTTGTCTTCCGCGAAACGACACACACCAATCCGATTGGGTTCCGACTTTCTAATTCCACCCTCCTTACTGGGCGGAACATGAGATCTACCTCCAATCATCGGTCTTTTCTCAAACCAATTTCTGTCTTGGTTCGAACCAAACCGCAATCCAGATGTGACGGCTCGTTCATTCTGATCCTTCTCAATCTTCTGAGCTCTCCGATACAGATCATTATAAGTCTTTAGATCTAGAAGGACTAAGGCACTCCTTATGTCCGGTCTGAATCCATCTTTGAATCTCCTTGCTCGGTTCACAGGGTTCTCGATTAACTCATGGGCATATCGTGAAAGTTCAGCGAACTTCGCCTCATACTCATCAACAGATAAGGAACCCCGGCGAAGACGTTGAAATTCGCCATCTTCACCTCTCTCGGCGAGTCTCGAGAGAAAAACTTATCATTGAAGGCTTCACGAAAAGTGCTCCAATCCGAAGGCGCCTTCGGAAAGATTGTTTCACGAGTTGTCATCCACCAAGTGTCCGCAACTCCCTCTAGCGGTAAGTTGCTAACATTACCTTCTCGGTCTCGTTGCACATCGGCGGTGCAAACGCTTTCTCAAGCTTCGAATCCATGAAGAAGCGGCTTCGGGTCTCCGGACCGGTAAACAATGGCGGATTTAACCTTAGGAAATGCTCTACCAACTTATGGATTGGTCTTGCAGCGACCACTATCTCCGGTGGATTCTCAACATTCACGGCGGCTGGAGCAACGACAGGTGCGACTGCAGGCGCGGCAGCAGGTGCGACTGCAGGGGCAACTCCGGTGGCGGCGGCGGCGGCGGATTGCGGCGGCCCGAGCGGCGGCTTCAACGGTAGCGGCTTCTTGCGATCCATTCTATTACCCATCGCTTCGAGAACACGCAAGATCCCATCCACCCAGGATCATTAGGGGCTGCTACCCGGACATCTACGACGGTGGATTCACTCCACTCGCGCTAGCTTTGTCGTGCCGGCGCTCGACCACGTCCGCCTCGGGTTCCGACACGAGTCGGAGCTCCACCCCGAATAACGGCCCTACCGGGTCCTCTTTGCAGGAGTTCTCGGCTCCTGATCGCTCATGGTGTAGTTTCACTCAACTAACACCTGTTTCCAATTCAACACGGAATTAGAAACAAAGCGATCCAAACAACAAACAATTTTAGCACACAGCTAACACAGACATGCATCAGCATGAATTTAAAGGCCTTTCCTACTAACTATCCCATGGTCATCGCTCCTTATCACTCCAATTTTCAACTTCGCTCGATACCACTTAAACGGATGTCACGCCCGATCCTTGGGCACGCACACATCCTTCTCTTGGTCGATTTTAATAAGCGATATCCCAGGACTATATATCGCCGACCCTTTCATTCATTAAGCACATGCGGAAGCAATTATAAATCCCCAGACAATAAAACAATGGGATAGAAAAGCAGGCTATATTTTTCATATTGAAATTTACAACCAAACCTTTATACATGGCATTAGACGAGCACTTCATAAACTATGCGCAACTTCAGAATCTCACTCTATCTACACATATACAAAAGGGTTCACAAAGAGATGGGATTTCAATTCTCGTCTAAGTCATACTCGAGATCATCCTGGTCCTCTTCTGATTCCTCTTCACTCAGATCATTCTCTTCCTCAATTTCACTGCGAGTTCTCATTCACAAATTCCTCCTCCTCGGCTCCTCGTCGGGATCCTGAAATGTTTTCCTCAAACTGGGATGAGACTACGTCTCAGCGAGTTCTACCCCACTAAGCCCGATTAGTAAACTATTATACTAAAAGCTGCCTAAACACGCATAGGTCGAAGACGTACCTTAGCATTAGATCCCACCCGCAAGTCGGTACAATTTACAATAGACACTCAAAGCAATCATACTACCAATGGAAGCATCGATCAAATCGACCTAGTCGATTAAATGCCAACAAGACCACTTACGGTCATTTCTAATCGTCAATCAATCCACGACATCAAATCAAAGCAATGAATCACATCAAGTCACACTCAGATCGAATCATCGATCAGTCGACCTAGTCGATTACTAGTCAATTGGACCATTTATAGGTCATCTCACTCCACACCATATAATCCCCAATAGTACATTCAGTCACAGAGCTACAATAATGCTCTCGGGCGTCTATTCGCCAATGTGATGTACAATGAACACTTTATGTGCATACTCGTAGGCATTCCACTTTCCTTGACCACATGGGCACGATACTCGATACACAGAAATACAGCCACGCAGGCACAATCTACGCCACACAGGCATGATCAACTATCGCCACACAGGCATGATCAACTATCGCCACACAGGCATGATCAATATCCAACAATTTACGTGCATTCTCTAAGGCATCCTACATGCCAAAGCGATGTAATAATCGCTGAGCCACATCACACATCACTTCTTCACACAGCATTTCTTTTCATATTTTATCATCATTGATAAAATATCGTGCATTAGCACACTATTGGCCCTAGCCAAAATATAATGATTTCGATTCCACAAATCCCACCATTATTAGCGTCCACCAAAACACTTTTGGTGCTTTGTCAACCGACACCTAGGTTATCTTCCAATTAATTTTCCAAATTAATTTACCCAGAATATAATCTTATAATCACAATTAATTCACTTCAGCACAAAATAAAGCTCAATTAAATAAATGAACTGCGCCACGATGATCAGCACGAAATTTCGGTCGTCGGCCATCAAATTCTTAATTTCCAAAAAATAAATAAATAATTAATTAATTTCGAAAATTAATTAATAATTACTAAAAATTCCATTTAACTCAAAATAAAGCTAATTTGAATAAACGGGCTACACCATGATTATCAGCATAATATTCCGGTTCAGGACCATCTCCCTTGAATTTTCGAAAAATAAATAATTAAATAATTAAATAATAAATCTCGAAAATTAAACAATTAACATTAAAATTCAATTTAGCTCAAATTAAAGCCCGATTAAATAAACGGACTTCACCACGGTCATCAGCATAATTTTCTGGTTCCGGACCATCTCCCTTGAATTTTCGGAAAATAAATAATTATTTAATTTAATTCCGAAAATTAATATTTAAATGCCAAAAATCCCACTTAGGCCCGAATCACCAAATTGAAGCCCGATTAGGGGTCGGAAAATTCCCGAGATGCTTCCAATAATTAGTAGACCACGTCTACTTGTAAATTGCACAATCAATTTATCTAAATCGCATCACAATTGACTAATAATTGCTAATTTATTCTAATCTAACAACCTAAACACAATTAATTAAAACTAAACCAACCTAAAGCATAATTAGCCAACTAATCCGAGATTAGTGAGATTACTCACCAAATCGCGCGCAAATCGGATCAATCCGACGGCGGCGACGCGAGGAACGATTGTTCCCAAAGCACGGCTCGGGTTCGGGCGGGAAACGACCCAAAACGAGCCCGAAAGAGCTGGATACCCACTCCGTGGGTATGCTGGTCGCGGCCGAACGGGGCGGCTCCGGCGGCTAGGGCGGCGGGGGAAGGCCGGCGGAGGGCGAGGGGGTCGCAGGGGAGGTCCGGCGGAGCTAGGCGGTGGCCCACGGTGGCCGGAGGTGGGCTGGTCGGTGCGGACAGGGGCTGGGTCGGCTGGATCGCGCGGAGGGAGGAGCGGACAGCGCGACGGCGACGGGTGTGCGGGCGCGGCGCGGGCGCGGGCGGCGGTGCGGCGGCGGGATGAGCGGCGAGCGGGCGGCGACGAAGCTGCAGCTTCTGGTCTTCTTCGGCTCCTGGTTCGCTCGCACGAAGAAGAAAGAAGAAGAAGAAGAAAGAGAGAGAGAGAGAGAGAGAGAGAGAGAGAGAGAGAGAGAGAGAGAGAGAGAGAGGGAAGGGATAGGCATTTGACTAGTCAAAGAAAAGAGAGAGGGAGAGAAAGTGGGCGGTGGGGGGAGAATCGCACGAGGGGAAGGGGAGAGGAGAGAGGAGAGAGAAAGAAAAGAGAGAAAAAACAAAGAAAAGAAAAGAGAGGGAGAGAGAGGAAAAAGAAAAGGGAAATACATAATTCTTTTATGCAAATTTTCCTTTTCTCATTTCCTTTTCCTTTCTATTTTCTTTTGGTCTTCGATTTTTCCTCCGATAATTTCTTTCTTGAAATTTCGGACTCGACAATAAATTAATAGTCGATGAGACGGTCCTAAAAATGAATTGTGACATGCCCGAATATTCGATTCCCAAAACCGAATTAAATTTCATGATTAAAATCGATTTGGACGTGATTTTAGTCCAATCTAACCAATTAGGTAGCTTTTAGGGATTTTACCGCGGTTATATCCCTTAATGGCTTCACCCAATAAGTTAGCTAACTCGTGAGTGATCAGCTCAGAGAAAAATGACCATAGGCGCGCCGACGATATGCACATTTCACTTTATCGAAACGGGGTCAAATTTCAAGATGTCACACTTCAGACTATCAGATGATGCGTGATCTAAGGAAGATGGCAGATCTTCTCTTGAATCATATCGAACTGTGTTGACATCCAAAGACAATGAAGAGATGCTAGTAAGTAAAAATGTTTTTTTATCTCTGCTTCCAGAATCATATTTTAGGTGAACTTGATTCCATTTCTTTATAGGCTAATTTAGCAAGATAGGAGCCCTGTCATGGTCAATTATGATAGGGCTAGTAAGAGCACTTAGAGGGGGGTGAATAGGTGTTAAAGAAGTTTTTGCAAAACTTAACAACTTAATTCGACTTTTGAGAATAATAAATTAAAGATGTAAAAGATTGTAAACAGTTATATAAGACTACGAATTAAAGTAAAGAGTTTAAGAAAAGAGAATTGAAACGCAAGGTTTATAGTGGTTCGGCTTAGACCAAGCCTACGTTCACTCTTCCGCACTGACAACCCACTGACTGGATTTCACTATGAATCAAAAAAGAGATTTGTACAGTCTCACGTCCTTAATTCCACAGTGTACTGACTTTACTACACTTCCTCAAAGTCTCACAAGTATTTGATATCTCTTTTGAGTACAACTTAAACTTAGCGATTGAATCAGCAAAAAGTTAGGAACTTCAGACTTTGGAATTTTTTTTTTACGCACACACTCGAATAACTTGGGCGTCTTCCCTATATACTCCTCCATGCCATCATAACTGTTGGCACCTTCCAAATGAGTTCTTCCAATATACCCACTGGACAAAATCAATTAAGGAAATCTTGAGTTATTTAAGGAATGTGATGATAGCCCACAAATCCTGTTTGCCCATACAATCAGGATCTAGGTTTCCATAAGTAGAACCTTCCAAGTATACTTTGTCAATCAATAGATCTAATTATTCTAATTGATTTTGATAAGAATAATTGATCACAAGATGCTACCTCTAGCCGTGAGATCTTCTTCAACCATACGAACCAAATTCTTAAAGATATATTCGCATCTGGATAAGTCTTCTTCATCGGATAAATTTTTTCTTCGTCGTTCTAGAAGCTATCAGTGAGGATAGACTTTAAATCTTGAGTCTGGAGGTCTTCAGACTTTGACGATAGAGTCTGCAAGTCTTCAAACTAGACTGATGGAAATGTTTTGTCAACTTCAAAACAAATAAGGAAGTTTTCTCTAACAATCTCCTCCTTTTTTTATGGTGACAAAACTTTCCTGCAGATTTGAACACTTTTGTCCTACAAAACAACACTTAAGCGAAACAAAATATCTTCATAAAAGATTAGTAGATTAGGATATGGATAGCAACGATTCTACAACCACAGAAAACATGTTAGCCTGCAAAACAACTGCAAAGCAACTATCCTTCCTCCATAATCATTAATATGGCCTAAGTTACTACAAGCATCAAAAGATCGATTCAATCAATCTAAACCAAACAAAACAAAAAGGTAAGTCCAACAATCCAAACCAAAAAACAAAAAGTCAAATTTGCAAAGATTAAAATCAAATCTGCATCAAACTTCTCCCCATTTTTGTCAACAACAAAAAGTGGAGATCAAATAAAAAGAGTTGGTTGAAAATAGAGTCAGAATCATGGTTGTCTTGGAATGCAACAAGCTCGAACTCTCCCATAGAATTCACTGTCTTCTCAAGCCTTTCAAAACTTTGCTTCGGTGGATTTGGAAGTCTTCACCTGTCTGATGGCGCACTTGATTCTTCAGGGCATTTAACTGATCGTGTAAAGACACTGAAGTGGCCATGAAAGCGTTCTTGAGATCATGTATCTCATATCCCATAGCATATTGATGTTTCCGTACATCCAATAGAATCTCCAACAGTCTCGAAAAGTTTGTTGTTTGACTTGTTACAGTAAGTACTAGGTCCAGCCGAGTCGATTCCATGAGTTTTGAGAATGGAGGGATCTTCAGCATATTGTTCACCGTGACTATGAGTAGATGCTTCTAGATAATGAGAGGCATACACATCCTCTGGATTTGCAGCGGAGTGACTCACATCACTATTAAAAATAGGTGAAGAAGTACATTTTTGCTCAACAGCTCCCTCTGTTTGTTTGCTTTTAAGAGGAGTAAACAAATCTTCTTCTAGTGCAGCTTCAACTTCAGAGTGATCTTTGTCTGCATCATCTGCTCCAGCAGTTCCGGTGTTAGCCATCTCAGAGTCACTTGATAAGGATATAGCCAAAGTTGGCTCAAGAGAGTCTTCTTGACCTTAGTCTCTCTCTTCTTCTCTCTTTTCTTCTTTATCTTCTCTTCTCCTCTGTTCTTCATCTTCCTTCTCTGTCTCTTCTCTCTCTTTTTCTCCTAATTCTGACTTTCCTCTTGTCTCTTGAAAGCTAACAAAACTCTTCAAGTTTCTTAAGGCTAAAAGAGTCATTTCATCCTCATCATCTTCATCCTGCAAGATGAGAGTTCTCTTCCCCTTTAGTGGAGCATCCATGGACTCATTGCTTTTCCTTTTGACTGTAGCAGAGTCTTGTTTTACTTTGACGGGATACTTCTCATTCATGCGCTCTGACACCTTGTTAAGCTCTTTCAAACGCATCTCTGTGAGCATTTTAAATCCAATCACCATTGGAGAAATGTTTGTCAAACATAATAGTGTAAGGATGTGAATTTTAAAATGTCTAAAAAGGCGTGTGATAAGAGCAAAATAAGAGAGTTGTCCCCTATCCTTTACCACTGTTCTGTACATGTGAAACATGATGGTGTGAGGCAGAGAGAATTTGTACCCAATATTGATGGCATGGATCAATTTTGCTTCAGACCGAGACACATCAATCTTAGATGTTGACTTTGGACGGATGCAGTTGATTACGATCTTATATAGCAAGATGTTGGAGGCATTCATCTTGGAGTAGGAAATCTTGCCTTCAGCATCTCGATCTTTCACCAATGATAGAGTAGCATGAGCAACGGACACGCTAATTGGTTGGAAACTCGTTCTTTTCACCCCAATTATGTCAGCCAAAGTGTCATTATTCACCAAAAACTCCTTATCCCTCACTGTGAAAGAGAAACTGTTTGCATCCAAGAAAGATAAGTTCGAGTAAAAGTAAGCGGTGAGTTTTGGATAAGCAACAGTAGTTTCAGAACAAAAATGCTCCAATTGCAGTAGAGCAAACTTCTCTCGCAGATTTACTTTCACCGAACCAAGGAAATCGAAATCAACACTTCTAGGGTTCATAACCCCTCTCTTCATTAGGTTCGAATAAACCCTCTTGTGATTTTTTGATCTGAAAAGACTTGAACCATCACTAACATTTGCAGCCACTCCTGTTCTAGGCTGAAAATGGGTAAATATACGATCATCATCATCCTGTCCTTGAGGTTGATTAGCAATGCCAAAGCGCGAGTCACTAGGAAAATTAGCAAAGGCTTTTTCAGGCGATCCCTTTTCTACAATACCCATCTTCTCCATATCTCTTAGAAATAGAGTTTCATTCTTGTAACCTCTCTCTCTCAGGTATTCATCAATCAAGGACATAGCAATTCCTCATCTTTTCAAACTAGAATAAATCTTGAAAGCAACCTTAGGAGTTAACGTTCTTATGGATTCAACTTCTTCCAAAATTTCTTCTTCTGGATGAGTCGGTGGAGAATACTGACGCTGCTAAGAAGGTTGTTGCTAACTTGGTCACTGTGGTGGAGAAGAATCTTCTTCTTCGGTCAATTTGAAATGTGTAGGACCATCAGGCATGTGTTGTGGTCCCTTGCTTGCGATTCTCAACAACTTTCTTGAAGACATTGTTGCTTCAAGGGAGAAATTCAAAGACTTGTTCGAAAAGATGAAAACTTTTTGGATTAAACTCAGTGAAAGTGAGAGCAAGTGGGAGTTTAGTGTTTTAGGGTTTAAGGGTGAAAACAAAGAAGACGAATTTCAACAGTATATAAAGCAAGTGAAGCGAAGTAAATGAATCGTCATAAAATGAAAAATAAAAATACTTTTTCGAAAAAGAATAACTTCCTTTTTGAAAATAACTGTCTTTTTCAAAATTGATAATTGTCTTTTTAAAAAAGAGAAACTTAGAAAGATAACTTCAATCAATTAGCGATTAATAAGTAACCGTACATTTTCAAGTCTTTAACTAAAAATTAAATTACTAGTACGGAAATAACTTACAATCGTAACTCTTGGTCTTCTGAGTCTGAGCTCCTTCAGACTTTACCTCTGAGTTTGAGCACCTTCAGACTTTAATGAATAATAGATATGATGTTCAGTCTGGTGCGAATAGACTCAAATAGGCTTTTCTCCAGTGGTTTTGTGAATATGTCTGTTAGTTGATTCTTTGAATCGATGAACTGTATCATCACTTCACCATTTTGAACATGATCTCTAATGAAATGATGTCGAATCTCTATGTGTTTTGTTCTCGAATGAAGAATTGGATTCTTTGTTAGATTGATTATGCTGGTGTTATCACATTTGATCTCGATGCATGAGTCTTCGATTCCAAAGTCTCTCAGTTGCTGTTTTATCCATAAGATTTGAGAACAGCAACTTCCAAGTGCTACATATTCTGCTTCTACTGTTGAAAGCACACAGTACTTTGCTTCCTTGAGAACCAAGATACTGTCCTGTTTCCCAGCAGTTGACATGTACCAGAGGTACTCTTTCTATCAATTATGCAACTTTCTAAATCTGCGTCTGAATATCCAAGGAGAGTAAAGTCTTTTTCTTTGAGATACCATAGACCTAAATTTGATGTAGTTGCAACATATTTAATGATGCGTTTTGCAGCACTTAGATGAAATTCTTTGAGATCAGATTGAAATCTAGCACAAATGCAAACACTAAACAAAATGTCAGATCTAAAAACAGTAAAATAAAGAAGTGAACCAATAATACTCCTATAGAGCTTCTGGTCAACTTTTTTTCCTCCTTCATCTTTATCCAGCTTTGAAGAACTTGACATTGATATCTCGGTCTTTTTGCAATTTTCCAATACGAACTTTTTAACGAGATCTTTTGCATATTTTTCTTGGTAAATAAAAATTTATTCCTTCAATTGTTTCACTTGCAAGCTGAGAAAGAAAGATAATTCACCCATCATGCTCATCTCAAATTCATCTTGCATAGATTTAGAAAACTTCTTGCACAAGTTTTCGTTAGGTGATCCAAATATAATATCATCAACATAAATTTGAACAAGTAGAAAGTTTTTACCTTCATTTTTAATAAACAATGTAATATCCACTTTTCCTTTGACAAAACCGTTTTGCATTAAAAAATTACTTAACCTGTCATACCATGCTCGATATGCTTGCTTTAATTCATATATAGCCTTTTTCAGTCTAAATACTGAGTCTAGTCTCTTTGGATCTTCAAATCCGGGAGGTTGTTCCACATAGACTTCTTCTTGAATAAATCCATTTAAGAATGCGCTTTTGACGTCCATTTGGAATAACCTGAAATTTTTATAACAGGCAAAAGCAAGTAATAATCTAATTGCTTCTAACCTGGCTACTGGTGCATAGGTCTCATCATAGTCTATCACTTCTTCTTGCATATATCATTTGGCCACTAGTATTGCTTTGTTTCTGACTACTTTTCCTTTTTTATCCACCTTGTTATTGAAAACTCATTTAGCTCCAATAATGGATTTACTTTTTGGTTTAGAAGTTAATTCCCATACATCGTTAATCCTAAACTATTGAGTTCTTCTTGCATTGCCTCAATCCAGCTTTCGTCAGTTAAAACTTCTTCTATGCTTTTGGGTTCTATTTCAAAAATAAGTGCTACAGCGCTAGATTCTTCTTGCTTTTTGGATCTAGTGTGAATTCCTTCATCAATGTCACCAATAATGAGTTCTTTTGGATGACTAGACTTGTACTTCCAGTTATTTGTTGGTTTGACAGTTTGCTGATCTTCTACTTCAGTTGATTTTTCAATTTCCGTCTATTGTTGATTTTAAGAGGTCTAAGCTGCTTCAAGGGAGGTAGACTTTGTAAAGTTTGGATCAGGTTCAGATTCTTCAGATTGAGTCTGAATCAGTTGATTTTGCAAAGAGTCTTAAAATTTGACATTCATATATTCTTTCACGGACTGAGTCTTCTTGTTGAATACTCTGTAAGCTTTGCTTGTGGTCGAGTAGCCAAGGAAAATTCATTCTTCTGATTTTTCTTCAAACTTACCAGTTCGATCATTTGCATTTTTCAAAATAAAACATTTGCAACCAAACACATGAAAGTAAGAAACAATTGACTTTTTTCATTTGAATAACTCATAGGGAGTTTTCTCCCGAATATGCCTTAAAAATATTCTATTAATAATATAATATGCTGTAGAAACTGCTACAGCCCAAAAACGAGAAGAAATATTACTTTCTATTAAAAGAGTTCTTGTTATTTCTTGTAAAGATCTATTCTTTCTTTCCACAACTCTATTCTGTTATGGAGTGTATGGAGAGGAGAAAACATGCTGAAAACCTGATTCATCACAGAATTTTGCAAAGTCTTGATTTTCAAACTCACCTCCATGATTTATCCGAATGCTTGAAATAACATATCATTTCTCATTCTAAACTTTCTTAGCAAACTTTGAAAAGTAAGAAAATGTTTCAGACTTACTTGCCATAAAGTAAACCCAAGTGAATCATGAACAATCATCCATAATTACTATGCAATATCTTTTTCCACCAATGCTTTGAGTTATGATTGGTTCAAAGAGATCCATATGCAAAAGTTGCAAAACACGATTAGTAGAAACCTAATTTATTGGTTTAAATGAGCTTCTCATCTGTTTTCCCAACACACATGGTGTGCATAAGTCTGACTTTTGAAACTTTAGGTTGGGTAGCCCTCATACAAGGTTCTTAGAAGAAATCTTGGCAATTTGCTTCATGTTGACATGGCCTAGCTTTCGATGCCATAGATTTGCTTCATCTTGAATTGAAATTAGACATTGAGATTTTTCTGATTTTATATCCAAAAGATAGATGTTCCCATGTCTTCGTCCAGTAAAAAATTGATAAAGATCTTTACTAGTTCCCAAACATATTCCTTCTTGGAAATTGATTTTGAATCTAGTGTTGCACAATTGGCTAATGTTGAGCAAATTGTAATTAAGTCCTTCCACCAAGGAGACATTATTGATTGTGAGACTTCCAATTTTTACAGTTCCACACCCAACAATTCTTCATTTGTTGTTTCCACAAAAAGAAACTTTTCCATCATTTATTTGCATAAGTTTTATAAAACAACTTGAATCTCCAGTCATATGCCTTGAACAGTCACTATCCAGATACCATTTAACATTTTTCTTCATAGTGATCTGCAATTAAAAAAGAAACTCAAGTCTTCTTCGGTACCCACATTTTCTTGGGTCCAGAGGAGTTAGTGCAATATGCAGTCTTTGCCCATTCTTTCTTAACTAGTCTCCAAACCATAGGGCATTCTTTCTCAAAGTGTTCAGAGCTGTTGCACTTTGAACATTTGAGAGCACTTCGGCCAATAGGTTTTACAAAGACTTTTTGAAAATGATTTCTGTAAAAAGTTTTTGTATGTCTTTATTTGATTCGTTCCTTCACTTTTCGAAAATCAATTAGAGGAATAGTTTTTGAAGTCATTCCTAAACCTGACTTGTTAAAATAAGGTCTTTGTATCTTGAAAGAATTTTTTCCAGCTTTTCAAATCCTATTGAAAATCTTTTTGAAATATTTGAAATGTCATTTTACAAAAATGTATTTTCTTTTGAAAGAGAATATGCATTTTCTTTTAAAAATAACAAAACTTTTATCTAAATTTTCAAACTTTTCTTTCCAAGAATTTTCCTATTGCTTCAATGTAGAATTCTCCCTTTTTTAGTTTGGAAATCCTCTTAAGAGAGGTTTTTGAAAGTGCTAGTATGAACACCTAGAGGGGGGTGAATAGGTGTTTAAAATAAACCTTGACAAATATATGCGGAATAAAATAAATTTGGAGTAAAACAAAGGAGTTAAGGAAGAGAATAAAAACACAAGATTTATAGTGGTTCGGCTTAATCCAAGCCTACGTCCACTCTCCCACGCTAACAGCCTTCTTGGCTGGATTCCACTATGCAATCAACAAGAGATTACAACTTCGAGTGCAAACACTTAGTAGATCACACTATCTCACTAAGTCACTCTTTTGGTATTTCTCTCACGATCACAAACGTTTAAACTCTCCAAAGACAAGTGTATGATCGAAGGTTGCTCAGACTTTGGAATTATAAATTCTACGCTCTATCTCTTACTTGCTCATCGGTCCTCCATCTCCTTAAATACTCCTCCACTTCCAAACTAGCCGTTGGACAGTATCCCGGAGAATCGTCTTCCAATATACCCATTGGACAGCTTTGTATCTAGAAGATTTGGTAGCCGTTGAGTGATAAAAGTAGAATCCCAAATTGATTCCGATCGCCCATACAAACGGAATCTTGGTTTTTATAAGTAAAGCTTCTTCGTATAGAAAGTTCTTGTCTTCAAGATCCAATCGTCAATCAATTAGATTGAATCAATCAAATCAATCTTGATGTGGAATCCAAACCAGATCACTAACTGTTGTATGATTGGGCTTGAGTTACGATTCATCGAATCTGGATGTAAAGTTTGAGAGCAATAGACTTTACAATCTGAGTCTGAGTGCGATAGACTTTGCAATCTGAGTCTGAACATATTCTGCTTCTTAACAGATTTAGCTTTAAGGTCTGAACACCGTCTGAATAAGTTCAGCTCCAACATAGAGTCTGTCTTCTGGTTCAACTTCAGCATAGAGTTTGTCTTCTGGTTCTTCATTCACGTTCAGTCTGGAATTTGTCAGAATGAGCAGACTTCTGATGAAGAACAGACTTTGACACTAAAGTCTGGCAGTCTTCAGACTTTGACACAGAAGTTTGGAAATCTTCAGAATATACTTTGGACATGTGTTACGTTCAGTCTTCTGGCCATCTTCAGACTTTGAACAATATCCTTTACATGTTCTATTATCTGCATGGTCTATTACTTAACCATTAAACATGTTAGTAACCTTTAATTTATTTTGTCATCTTCAAAACATCATAAGGGATTTCCCTAACAGTTTTGAAACTAAGACAAAGCTCATCAATGTATTTCAAGACTTTAGTAGGAATTTTTAAATTGCTTACATCGATTTTGCTGTCTGAGTCTGAATCTGTATCTATCTCAAAGTCCGAGTCTAATTCTGATTTTGCCATTAGACAAATGTTGGCATAATCTTCATCACTTTCTTCGCATTCAGTATCACTCCATGTCTCTGCCTTGAGAACCTTCTTGTATTTCTCAGCTTTTCATTTCTTTTTCTTCAACATTGGACAGTTAGGTCTGATATGTCCCTTTTTTCTTGCATTAAAAACATATCACATCTTTATTGGCTTCGTCATCCTCAATTGATTTGTTTTGAAACTTTTGAGTGCTCTATTTCTTCCAATTGAATCTTCTTCCCTTTTTGTTCAGTTTCCTGAACCTCTTTATCATAAAAGTTAACTCTTCATCGTCCATATCATCTTCAGAATTTGTAATATTAGAATCATCGTTAAATCTCAAAGCAATTGACTTCTTACCTTTAGATACTTTTTCCTCGTTGATTTGCTCCACTTCATAGGACTGAAGTGTGCCAACCAATTCATCTACAGAAAGCGGCATGATTATTTGTGTTTCCCTTATTGAAGTCTTTACGTGATTCCAGTTTTTGGAGAGTCCACGCAATAATTTGTTGACTTTCATTGGTCTTGAGATTAGCTGTCCCTGATATTCTAGACCGTTTACAATTTCAAGAAAACGACTAAACATATCAGTGATAGATTCTCTTAACTTCATTTTGAAGGCTTCATACTGTCCGAGTAAAATATTAATCATTGTTTCTTTAATTCGATCAGTTCCTTTATAGGTAATGTGTAGCATATCTTAGACTTCTTTGGCTGTTTCACAAGAAGATATTCTGTTATACTTAGTAAGAGATAACGCACAATATAAATAGTAAATTGCTTGAGCATCAACAGCTTGTCTCTTGGTTATTTCTTCTTGAGTCATCTCACTAGCATCTACAACTTCTTTTCCTCTTTATAAAACTGATGAAGTTTTAGGAATGATTCATTTTTCTACCACATCCCATTCCAAAGGATCTTTCGATCTTAGGAATGCTTTCATATTATTTTTCCATATGTTGTATTCCTTTCCATCGAAGTAAGGAGGTCTGGTGTTGCTCTGGCCTTCGACCAAATCTGGAGCCAACATACTAGCCATAAATCTTTAACTCAGAAGTAAAAATACTTCAATTAAATGAGTACATAAGCTCTAATACCAATTGATAAGGCTAGTAAGAACACCTAGAGGGGGGTGAATAGGTGTTAAAGAAGTTTTTGTAAGACTTAACAACTTAATTCGACTTTTGAGAATAATAAACTGAAGATGTAAAAGATTGTAAACAGTTATATAAGACTACGAATTAAAGTAAAGAGTTTAGGGAAAGAGAATTGAAACGCAAGGTTTATAGTGGTTTGGCTTAGACCAAGCCTACGTCCACTTTTCCGCACTGATAGCCCACTGGTTGGATTTCACAATGAATCAAAAAAAAAAAAATTGTACAATCTCACGTCCTTGATTCCACAATGTAAAGACTCTACTACATTTCCTCAAGGTCTCACAAGTATTTGATCTCTCTTTTGAGTACAACTTAAACTCAGCGATTGAATCAGCAAAGAGCTAGGAACTTCAGACTTTTGAATTTTTCTTTCACGCACACACTCGAATAAATTGAGCGTCTTCCCTATATACTCTTCCATGCCATCATAACCGTTGGCACCTTCCAAAGGAGTTCTTCCAATCTACATGTTGGATAGAATCAATTAGAAAGATCTTGAGTTATTTAAGGAATGTGATGATAGCCCACTAATCCTGCTCGCCCATATAATCAAGATCTAGGTTTCCATAAGTAGAACCTTCCAAGTATACTTCGTCCATCAACAGATCTAATTATTCTAATTGATTTTGATAAGAATAATTGATCATGAGATGCTATCTCCAGCTGTGAGATCTTCTTCAACCGTACGAACCAAATCCTTAAAAATATATTCGCATATGGATAAGTCTTCTTCATCGGATAAATCTTTTCTTCGTCGGTCTAGAAGCTATCAGTGAGGATAGACTTTAAATATTGAGTCTGGAGGTCTTTAAACTTTGACGATAGAGTCTGTAAGTCTTCAAACTAGACTGATGGAAATGTTTTGTCAACTTCAAAACAAATAAGGAAGTTTTCTCCAACAAATTCCAGTTTTGTCATCCTTCAGAGCATCATCTAAAAATCAGAACTCTAACTTGTCAGTGCGCCTATGAGATTGAAGTTCTCCATAGCTATCTTCTCTCCAATACCCGGGTCCATTGCTGGTATAGTTTTTTAATGGCAAAAGAAATCCCAAGTGTCAAAATTTGGTATAAGATGACACTCAAGTGCCAAAAGTTAAAAAAAGTGACATTTAAGTGCCACTTTATTTGAAAAATGGATATTTGAATGCCACCTTTGGCGAATCCCATTGTAAATCTTACATGATAGTTTTTTTTATTAATTTTGCTTGCCTACATCCCTCATCGGATAGCTGACTTAGCTTGGGCTCACCTAAGACGATGTTGTTTCTATAATTGGCCAAAATAAAAGCCCTAAATCGGCCAAAACAATGTCTTCTCCAAAATTGCCCCAAATCTAATATCCTAAATAGGTCAAAATTCTAATTGAAGTGCTTGAACCCTAATCCCAAAACCTAATTTCGATTTGCCCAAAATTCCACCACCTAATATTAGAAATGGAGAGCAAGACTTTCAGTGGCACCTCAAATTTCTCTCATCAAAGTAAAGTAGAAGGCGAACGTTTCTGTTTTTGTGGGTTACTGAGTCCAAAAAGAACATCGTGAACTTGAATGAATCCTAAGAGAAGACTCTATGGATGTGCTCGATATAAAGAATGATCAAAATGCAAATACTTCAATGGGTCGATGCAAAATTCGATTAGTAAGCCACAAAGGTGATATTGGACCTACTTGATGGACGATATCAACCTTCATCTATGCTCGTGGATGAGTCAATACAAGCTCAAGCATCTTCGGTTAAACATTTGAATAATGAAGTTTCAAGGATAAAAATTGAATGGAAGTATTATCAAGCGTTTATTGTGGTGTTATTTTATTATCTATTCTACTTTATGATGAAATTTAAAGCACTTGAAAATGAAAAAATGTTTCTCCAACTACTATAGTTGAAAAATGAATGGGCAAATATAATTATTTTGGATTAAATGTGTGTCGTGGCCTACCCCTTGAGGGAGGGAGTAGGTTTAGGAGTATTTCCTAAAAGATGTGCTTACGACCGATAATTAAGCCGGCTCTCCCAAGTCCATATCTCACGTAACATTGGGGGGTTCATAAGAATTTGGGATAAGTGCATTATAAGTCCTAAAACTTATCATGAAAATGCAATTGAGACCTACAATTTTCAAAAAGTGCAATTAAGTCATAAAACTTGTTACGAAAGTTCAATCAAGTCCTAAAACTTTCAAAATGTTCAATAAAGTCCTAAAACTTGTCTCAAAAGTGCAATCGAGTCCTAAAATTTTCAAAAAATGCAATCAATTGAAGGACTTAGATTGAACCACTTTGATAAGTTTTAGGACTTGATTACACTTTTTGAAAGTTTTAGGATTTAATTGTACTTTGTGACAAGTTTTAGGACTTAATTGCATTTTTATGACAAAACAACCTAAAAGATTAATTGCCAATTCGGACCCTCATTAGGATTCTAGTACCACATCTGAGCCCTAGATCTCACATCAAATTATCATTCAACCTCCAAATTTCCTAGCCAACCCCCACATTTTCTAGCCGAACCCCAAATTTCCCATTGAAGCCTTAATAGATGAGTCTGAACCTTAATTTTACAACAGGGGAGGGGAAGAAGAGAACAAACCCAGCAAGTGATAATGGCAAGCGACGACGATAAGTAATGAAAGCCTCAATAAGCGTGAATGGCGTTTGTGAATAGCAAAGGAGAGAAGGGCGTTAGATCTGGTGTGAACGTGAGTGTGAGTAGAGAGGAACAATGATGGCTAAATCTGGTTAAGCCAAAAAATAAGCTAAACGATATCGTTTAGGTCGACCAAGTTAGTGTGAATGGGGTGACATTGTTTTTGTCGTCACGTATGCTTTTTTTTTTTTAAAGAATATTTGCCACCTCAACAAAGTATGTTACTAGAAAATGCTACGTATGCAATTTGGCTAGATTTTCAAGTCATTGGCACTTAACTAATCAATTTTGCTCCATTTTGGCACTTAAATGTCACTTTTCTAACTTTTAGTATTTAAGTATCCCATGTGTCAAGTTTTGGTACTCCATGTGTCTAGCACTCATTTTCTAATAGAAACAGTCCCATTAATCTCACTTAGGTGCAACTCTTTGCCAAAACCGAGTTGGTGACTTAGTTTCAATATATCTTAGAACCATCCATGTTGGTGGTTGTCCTAGATTGTATAACCATCTCTCAGATAAGTCAGTTCCTTTTATTGGTCATGAACTCGGTTAGAGCCAACATTGATGACTAATGACTCATTAAGCATATGTATAAGTGCCCCCTAATGTTCAAAGGAAAATTCAAGAACCATGCATGAACATTTCTGTGGAGTCTAGCAAATGTTTGAAGGAAATAGCATCAGCCATTCGGAAGATGTCTCGACCTTCGACGTCGGCTGGTATCCATCTAGCTAGCACTAAGGTAGCTTTTGAAGAGTTCCAATCGCTGCTCGAATCGAGCTGGTGGGAAGGCGTGGATCTCCTGGAAATGACACTAGCTACTGCTGTCCTTTTGTTGCTTATTGACATTGCAGAATACCTACTGAAGAAATCCGAGGCCGTCGACGAACTGGCCTCCCTAGCACATTTCAAGTGCGTGGAGCTGGGAGCATTACCGTCAGTCGTCACTAGGGTGTCGACATATGATTCACCAAGGAACCATCCAGCCACTTCTTTATGAGGATATAACTCACCACATGATCACTATTAAAGGGCAGCCATAGAGCTCGAGTAGAAATGAGAATGTATCGTGATAATCGGGCAAAAATGGATGATGATTAGTCACCTACATGCTGCTAAACACACACCATAGCACAGTTTTGTATCAAAATTTGGAATAAAAAACTTATGCTTAACCATCGCATAATGGCTGTATTAGCTTTCCCTTTTCTGTCAAATTTCATTGCTTTAGAGATCTCAGTATCACCACAGTCCCATTCTACTCTACTTAGATATTCATTCTTGAAACTTCAAAAGGTTGCTGACACAAAGTGGGTCATCCATGGTGGAAAGATTCACAAATTAGTGAATGGAAAATTGAAAGAGACAAAAAATATTCGGAATATACTTATAAATAACGTCCACGAAAATTAGGGACTACAGGCAAAAAGCATAAGCTGGCAAACGCTTCCTCTTGTTGAGTTACAACGTCCTTTGAGGACCTGAAGACGGGAGGACATCCTTAGTTGCTTCGTAATTCAACTCTCGAATGGCTGCTTCTTCTTCGCCTTCTCCAACAAACCGAGTCAATGGGGTCTGGCACGACGGGACGCTGAACCACGACACAGGTTAGGGCATGTTCAACATGGGATCCGAATCGAGCTTCTTGGACATGCTCGAGAAGCACTTCGAGAACCACTGTCGCGACCCTCCTAAAGGTGAATTATCCAAAAGAGAGCTAATGGATTAGTAAGCCCAAAGACTCAGCACAGACTACCAATTGAAACTTAACACTAAAAAATTTAACCGCCTAAACATGTAATTTTATTCAATTTGGATCTGCCACTAATCAATTAGGATTGATAAGGAACCCAAGCAAAGTACGGGAGAATATTTTACTTTTGCGAACAAGAGATTCAATAAGCCTAGGGACATGATTACGCTAGATTAATCTAACGCCATTTTGTTATCTTTTCATATTACTTTCAAAAATATTTGCAAGTAGTCTTGATTAATTTTAACCTAAGCCACTAACATGCAAAGGGTGGTTACACAGGTGCACAATTAACAAAATAACATTCAATAAACTCAAGTGATAAATTGTAAAAAATTATGACGAACCTTAGGCAAAACAAACTATAACTTTATTAAAGTTTATTCCCTAAAAAAACAACAAAATGTTAGTTAAAAATGCATGCCCTAAGCGTGATTTCTAAATTATATGACACCTAATTTTTTTATTTTTAAAATATGTTAATTATGTGTAGTCTTAATCTAAATTTAATATACATGATTTTTACTCTATTGATATGTGAGATGTAATTCATATGACATAACTTGAACCATCACAATATGTGTGCAATCTAATTTACATTATCCTAATATATGCATGTGCTACATGATATGGAATAGATGACTTGGTAATTCTACATGCATGTTCTTTTTACGATTTTATTTTATTTTTGTTTTTTTTATAACTTTTCTATTAGAATCATATTTACTATATTATCATCTAAACTAAGGAATAACTAAATTTATCTTAACCATGAAATCTCCTACGTTCCTATATTATCCTAAAAAGGCAATTCTAACATGAAATGCAATCTGACCTATTATGTAATGCAACTTTTATATACAAAATTTTATAAGCAAATTTACTAAAAATTAACATGTGAAATGTAATTAGCCACATAAAAGATAATTCACCCTGTTAACATCTAAATTTTGGCGACCTAGTCATTTATTCATTGCATAGAAAATTACAAATTAATTTTTTTAAGCCCTAAAAAAATATAATATTAATTGCATAGCATATAATTTTAGGTGCATTCATTTTTCTTATTATCGCATTTGCATTGGACTAACGACAGATGAGCTTTAATTTTACGAGTTGGGAAATGGGTGCATTTCGGAAAAGATTCGTATTATTCTTCCAATATTCAATGATATGACAGTGGATTTTTCGTATATTCATATTGCGTGTTATCTTTGCAAGATTCGGAACTCGGGAAATTTCCATTGATTGCATTCCCACGATCTTGAACTTTTAGTAATAAGAGCGTCTATTCGACCAACTTATAGGCTAATATATGGAAATGAAATTGATGGGAAATATTCAGTGTGTGCGGTCAAAGGAAACAAAAGAGCACAAGGAGCGTATATGGCGTGATATATTCTTTGTTTGAAAACATGAAAGTCGCAAATTTCGAGCGCACCCCAGAGAGGAAAGAAAAACAAAAGCGGAGATTTTATAATATTTTACCACATTTTCTTTCCTTGGTGGGGGGCTTCGTACTTGCATATAAAAGGAGGGAGGCCACGCAATTCCATACACGGCCACAGAATTAAGAGAAAGGGAGGTCGGTAATTTTATTCTCAGAGCACTAGAGAAAATACACGTGAGAACACGAGAGAGTGTACTCGTGGCTGCCCCTTGTTATTCCGTCGACCTTCTCCAACGAAGTTGCTGTCGACTCTAAGAAGCATCCTCAATTGTGCGACGAGATATCCCCAATTGCCTCCCAATCATTGTCGCCGCATCTAGGTTTTATATCACTCTTGAAAGATCCAACCCAACTTAGAGCAATTCAGAAGTCAACGTATGAAGTAGAGCTTGATCGATGAAGTCAAAATTTTAAGGATCCACTTTCTCAACGCACAAATATGGAGAAAGGAGGAGACTTTGAGGCGGTGGTCTTTGCCTTGTGGAGTTTCAAGCCGAAAGAGGCAAAAGAAGGTGTCGCTACTTTGCTATTCGCACGTCCAACTCCACATTGTAGCCATCGTCGTGCCAGTCTCTGTGTCCTACGGCATTCCCGACATTCCAGGAGCACCTTCGAAGCTTTCCATTGGTCTGGTTCATGGGTGATCGTCTCCTACTGGCCGCCTATCCGCAACTTGCAGAATTTCTATTTGTTTTCGTAGGTTATCCGAAGCTCTCGCTGAGCATCATCAAGCTCCTACATGATCACCTTACATATTAGGAAAGTAAATTAAAATCAATTCAAGTTACCTATAAAACATTTTTTTTTAAATAAAAGAAAAATATACCGAAAGGACATTAGAGAAATTTAGTGTAATCAAGTTCCCGAACTTATAATCTCTGGTTCGTTCGTAGGAGTAAACTAAATCTCAGTTACCCACCAAAAATAGATTAATGGCAATTTCTAATTGAAAAAAATCATTTGCATGTTAAGAACTTGAACCTAAGTCGCGATTTGGTATTGGTATGGGCTTGGGAGAGCCGAGCTAAGTTTAGGTTTAGTAATCCATTAACACAATCACCCGAGTTAGGTCGCGACACATACTGCAGAAAATCACAATAATCAAAAATCTAATCCGATGTCTCTCACTACAGTATTTTTGATCATTGTGACTCTCGACACAACAATCTTCTTAATTGGATAATTTCTAACAAAATCACCAATTGCGATTAGAAATAAAGAATTTTAAACTAAATAACAAAATAACCAAATTAAATTCGGTTAAAGAGATTTCCCAGCTCGGAAAAGTTATCTCCGAGAATGGGACCGACAAGGAACGATGCAAGGATGAGGACGAGTTCACAGATCCTTGGCCAACTCGGCACAACTCAGCAATTACAGGAGGATAGAACAAGCAATGGATAATCTGGAAATCTCAACAGTGGCACCAACTCAGTTGGCAATAACAAGCATCGACACCTGGAGATTATTGTTCATTGGAAAGTTGCCAACTGCTTGAAAACCTACACAGAAAAGAATCAACCTCCGCGTTGATGGACTGATTCGGATGAAGGATGAAGCCAACGTCGGGAGGGCAGTGTACAATTCTTTTCGGCAGGGGTAACATCACAACTCAGCAAAGAGCAGCAGACAACGAACAATGTTGATCGTTGCGGGAACTCATCGGGAAGCAGCAAACGTCTTGGAGAAAAGCTGCTGGCATCAATTGGATTGGCTCATTTCAAGGAACAGCAAACTCCATCATCAAGACTCCAAACGAACAACAAGCAATGTCGATCGTTGCAGGAACTCGGCTGGTCGTGTGGGCAAGATGAAAATTGTTCAAGCAATGGGAACAATAATGGCACTGAAGGTTGGAAAATTAGAGAGATAGCAACAAATCTGGAGGTAATATTAAAGCTATAGCTATTGTGCGAGAAGACTAGTGGACCATAGTACGCTATGATGACTTGCGAACTCTCAATCTAAAGAAGGCGAATTTTTCCTATCTCTCTCTTGCTTCTCTCGTCCCTCACCAGCACTTTGTCAATTTCCCCCACCCCCACTTTGAACGAAGCCTCTCTCTCTCTCTCTCTCTCTCTCTCTCTCTCTATGATGACTTGCGAACTCTCAATCTAAAGAAGGCGAATTTTTCCTATCTCTCTCTTGCTTCTCTCGTCCCTCACCAGCACTTTGTCAATTTCCCCCACCCCCACTTTGAACGAAGCCTTTCACTCTCTATTTATAGAGAAAAAAGTTTGTTTTGCAAGTGAAAATTTTCCAAAATAATTGCATATATTCACTCAACCACCGATAATCATATTCCGAAAAGAGATGACACGCTCCACAAGAAAATGGCTCAATTATTCAAAATTTAAATCTTTCAAAATCTCCCTCCACAACTGAATTGTTTTATTTTATTAATTTTTTTTGGTAAGTTTATTTTATTAATTTTTTTTATTCTCTCTTTTCTATTTTCTATTTTTTTATAACTTTTTTTTAAGAAAAAATTTAAATTGGATAAATTTGGTCCTTATTATTACCTAAATGCAATGTTATGAAATGCTTAATGTATTTTTGACATTTCTATATGATGAATAGGTAGAATAGTCAAAATTTTAGGTGTCGACAACCCCAACAAGATCTGAAACATGATCTCGATTCTCAAGCGTGGATCCATCTCTCCCTACATCTCTTGGCACGCCACAGTGCCTGCTCTCATCTCTGAACTCCTCTCTTTTCACTCTCCAGGTACTTTCTATGATTCTCTTTCTTGGTACCATGTCTGTTCTCTTGTTTTTCTGTTATTGTGGGAGAAAGCTTTATTGAGTTGGAATACGTATGGAGAGAACAGTGACTCGGTAGATAAAGGCTGCAAGTGATTGTGGTTGAGCTGGAGCTAGAGAGAGATTTTGGTCTTTGCTTTGCTTTCTGTAGTGTTGGAGGATTGGAAGTGCAAGCTCAGATTATCTTTCAATGCTGAAGTTAATTAATTTGTGAAGCATAATTGAGGCATGGTGTGATTTGATAATGAACTGGAAGGCACTTCTTGCTTGTAAGAAAATTGCGTTCTTAGGGACTCGAGAGAACCGAATGCCTTATTAGAAAATGGCTCTCCGAATATGTTTGTTTCAGCATTTAACTTGTTAAATGAGATACTGCTGGATTAGCGGTGCAAATTGTCTGCTCTTAGAACTTTTGTTGGAGGGGTTGCAGTTGTTACGATTAACTTGTGAAGCTGTGGAATATGTTCCTTTTACGCCAGCTGCATTACGTTGGTAATAAGTAGAATGTGGACAACCATCTCAAGTCGGATGTGATTTTCATCTTTAACCTTCCAAATACATAAAAGAACTTACCCTCCATTACATAAAAGAACTAGTGGAAGCCAATAAAAATGGAGGGTAAGTTCTTTGCTGCGGAACTTTCTTGAACCCTAGGTCATGTGATGCCATACTTCTTGCTGCTAGTAACACGCTGTCTGCTATGAAGCACATCCTCAATAATAAGGGGTAGATCATGATGAAGCTAGTATAAGCACCTAGAGGGGGTGAATAGGTGTAAAAATAATTTATCGAGATACCACAACAATACTAAGCAGACAATAGAAATGAAGTACTCTTTTGCTTAACCAAAATGAATTACGATCAAAGTAAAGTAAAGAGTAGGGAAGAGAAGATTAAACACAAGATTTATAGTGGTTTCACTTATTCCAAGCCTACGTCCACTCTTCCGCACTGACAGCCTATCGGCTAGATTCCACTATGAACAAAAGAGATGTTACAGCACAGTTCTTCCTTGATTCCACAGTGTAGATGTTCTATCACACTTCCTCAAGGTTTCTCACAAATATAAACTCTCTTTTGCGTACAAGTTTTCGCTCAAATGAATTGACTAAACAACAAGAAACTTCAGACTTTGGAATTCTTCTATCGCGCACCTATCAAACAGCTTAGAACGTCTTCCTTATATACTCATTTATGCCATCATACCCGTTGGCACTTACCAAAGGAATTCCTCCAATCTACCCGTTGGACGGAATCAATTAGGAAGATCATTCGAGCTATTAAAGGAACATGTCGATAGCCCATCAATCATGTTCGCCCATACAATCAGGATCTCGGTTTCCATAAGTAGAACCTTCCACGAATATTTTGCCAATCATCGAATCCTTAATCTTGAATCAATCTCGATCAATTAAAAAGGATTCTGTTATGTCATATCCAGCCAAGAGATCTTCTCCAGTTGATAAAGTCATATTCTTAATAAATCATCCAAATCTGGATAGCCTTTCTTCAACTGATTAGAAACTGTCAATGAGAATAGACTTTGAATCTTGAGTCTAGCTGTCCGGAGGTCTTCAGACTTTAAACAGCAGAGTCTGCAAACCTTTAGACTAGACTGATGGAAACGTTTTGTCAACTTCAAAACATTTCAAGAAGATTTCTCCAACAATCTCCCCCTTTTTGATGGTGACAAAACTTTCCTGCAGATTTAGATAACTTTAACCTGCAAAACATTTCTCAAACAAATCTACATATCTTATAAAGATAAATGGCTAAATGAATAACACTAGAATCTGCAACCACAGAAAATAGGTTAGTCTAGAATATGATAAAGCCATCCATAAGATATCAATAGCAGTCAATAGCAGTCAAATCCAAATTCAAATCTAGACACAAAATTAAAGTCAAACATCAATCCAAATCAAACAATCCAAACGATTAAAAATTCAAAGTTTGATTCAAATCTTGCACTTCTCCCCTTTTTTGTCAGCATTAAAAAGGTTGAGATGAAAATGGAATAGAGTCAAGATTGTTTGGGAATGCGGACAAGCTGGAAATCTCCCATGGACTGAACGATCCCTTCTAGCCTTTTCAAGTCTTCCTTCAGTTGTGCAACCTCCTCATCCTTAGCATTAGCCTGAATCTGAACAGAGAGGGCTTGGATCTGATCTTTCAAGGAACCTGAAGAAACTTGACCTGCATTCTACAAGCTTTGAACCTCGCATCCCAAAACATAGATTTGACCACGCATCTCCAAGAGAATATCCATAATTCTGCGAAAATCTGCTGAGCCGTTGGTCTGCGTACTGGCTTCAGCACGCTCTGCAGATGATGGCATATCAGAATAATCACGCAGATTTGGCGATGAAGCATCATGTTCTTATTCAGGAAAATGAGAAGCATGAATGTCTTCTGGGTCGGCTGGAGAGCGGCTGACTCCCTCACTGGTAGCAGCTGATGTCCCTCTTTTCTCATTATCTCCCCCTATTTCTATGCCTTCAAGTGGAGAAGAGTGTTTTTCAGGCTCTCCTTCCTCTTGATTCATTCTCTCTTCTTCTTCTTCAAGTCTTTCCTCATCTGCTTCTTTTTCGCCAACTGCTCTTTCTTCTTCTTCTTTCTCTTGTCCTTCTCTTTCCTCTCCTTCTGTCTCATGTTGTTCCATTGACTTTGGAACAGCACGACTTAG
The DNA here is from genome assembly GCA_014182725.1 of Eucalyptus brandiana. Classification (NCBI taxonomy): domain Eukaryota; kingdom Viridiplantae; phylum Streptophyta; class Magnoliopsida; order Myrtales; family Myrtaceae; genus Eucalyptus; species Eucalyptus brandiana. The sequence goes on along the minus strand of CM024677.1, from coordinate 8,879,892 downwards.
CTTCTTCAAAGCTATGGCCGAAATGATAAGGTCGTCATCATCTTCATCTTCCACAATGAGAGCTCTTCTTTTCTTGGATAGAGCAACCATGGGCTCCTTCTCTTTCCTTTTTGATGCAGAAGAGATTTGATGAGACTTTACAGGAGTCTTCTCCTTAAATTTCTCCAACGCCTTGCTTAGCTCCTTCAGACGCATCTTGGTCACCATTTTCAGTCCTACCACCATATGATCACACGATCGAGCACAAAAAATTTGTGGAGGCTGAATGTTCAGATGTCTGAATAACTTCGTCACAAGACTTGGATAAGGAAGTTGACATCTGTCCTTCACCACTGCTCTATACATGTGGAACATAACAGTGTGAGGAAGAGAAAACTTTTTCCCAGTGAGAATGGCATACATCAGCTTTGCCTCTGAACTTGAAACATCAGTCTTGGAAGTTGATTTCGGTCTGAGGCAATTGATCACAATCTTGTGAAGCAGAATGTTGAACGCACTCATCCTTAGGTAGGAAATCTTTTCCTCTATTCTCCTATCCTTAACAAGTTCCAATGTAGCACGAGCAATGAAAACTTTGATCGGTTGATATCTTCGTCTCTCAACCCCTAACACATTTGCCAGCATATCCATATCCACAACAAAATCTTGATCTTTGACACTGAAAGAGAATCTATTCGCATCCAGGAAACTAAGATTCGAATAGAAATAAGCAGTTAATTCAGCGTAAGCTTCTGTGGTGTCAGAACAGAATTGTTCAAGTTGAAGAAAACTAAACTTTTGATATAGCTAGTACGATTACCTAGAGGGGGGTGAATAGGTATAAAAGATTTTTCTTTTGATAATTACACACTATTTAGATAAATAAACGATTTGCAGCAATTAAGAAAAACAATCGTAAGGCGAGTAAGGGAAAGAGAGAATTAGACACGAGGTTTATAGTGGTTCGGCTTGTGTCAAGCCTACGTCCACTCTTCGCACCGATGCTTGACCAATTGGCTGGATTCCACTATGAACAAAGAGATGTTACGGTGATGATCTTCCTTGACTTCTTGGTGTAGACGATCTTCCACACTCTCAAGGTGTCACTAGAAATGAACACTCTCGTGTTTACAATTTCGCTCAAAATGGTCTCGACTAATAATCAAGGATCTTCGAGACTACGGAATTTTTCTATCAATCACACTCTCTAAAACAACTGGAATGTCTTCATTTTATACTCCTTTATGCCATCATAGCCGTTGGCACTTACCAAAGGAATTCCTCCAATCTACCCGTTGGACGGAATCAATTACGAAGATCATTCGAGCTATTTAAGGAGTCGGCGATAGCCCATCAATCTGTTCGCCCATACAATCGGGATCTTGGTTTCCAAGAATAGAACATTCCAAGAATACTTCGACAACCATCGGATCTTTAATCGATCTAGATAAGAACAAACAAAGACTCCGAGATGTTTATCCAACCAAGGGATCTTTTCCGAGAGGATAGGATCGAATCCTCAACCATAAGCTTCGGCTCTGGATTTCCTTTGCTACTTTGGAATAGAAAGACATCGGTGAGAATAGTCTTGAGTCTAGAGTCTTGAGTCTTGAGTCTTGAGATAATAAAGTCTTGAGACTTTAATCTTCGGTCTCCGAATATCCAGACTTAGACTGATAGAAACGTTTTGTCAGCTTCAAAAGACTCTGGAAAGATTTCTCCAACAATCTCCCCATTTTTGATGGTGACAAAACTTCCTTGTAGATTTGAACAACTTTGACCGCAAAAACATTTCTCAAGCAATATGGCTAACTCACAAATATTAATAAAACAACCACATTCTCGCATCCACAGCAAATTGGTTAGTCTTTCGTGAGTAATACCATAAAACAACACTTGATATGAACGCAACCAGTCAAGCATTTAAATCCACAGTCAAGAGTACTCAAGTCAAACTCAAAAAAAAATGACTACACATAACCACAAATTCAAAGATTAAAAGATAAAATGATGTTTGAAGGTTGATGGTGTTGATTGTTCAAATTGATTCTCCCCCTTTTTGTCATCATGAAAAAATGAGAAAGGGATCAAGTCTGCTTGGGAATGCGAACGATTTGGAAATCTCCCATAGACTGGACTAAGCCTTCTAGCCTCTTCAAGTCTTCCCTTAACTGAGCTACCTCCTCTCCTTTTGCATTTGCTTGAAGTTGTAGAGCGAGGTCTTTCATTCTATCCTCCGGGTAGTCGAAGATGCTTGGCCAGCATTCTTGATGGATTGAATCTCATAGTCTAGAGCAAAAATCTGTCCCCGCATATCCATAAGAATATCAATAATACGACGAAAATCTCTTTGAGTTATCCGTCTATGTACTTGCATCAGCCTTTTCGGATGGAGTGAATGCGACGTTGTAGCTTCCGTGAAATCATGCAGATTTGGGTTCGAAGTATCGTGTCCTTCTTCGGGCAATTTAGAAACCTGAACTTCTTTGTCTCTCGCTTGGAGATGATCTCGGACCTTCACTTTGTTGGCGGCATGTGGTGAAGACCTTTCTTGCTCGCCAACTCCCCCTGTCTCTAGGACATCACAAGGAGAATAGTGATGATCATGTTCTTGATCTCCCTTATCTCCAGAGTCTGATACAGACTGTTCTTTCTCTCCTCCTCTCTCTTTTTCTCCTTCTTTCTCCTTCTCTCCCTCTTTCTCCTTTTGCCGATCTTCTTCTCGATCTTTGCTTGCTCCTCTTCCTCTCTCTCGTTCCGTTGAAGTTCGTTGATCGAGGCACGAACGTCCGGTTCTTGTTAAAGCAACGATTGTGGGATCCTCATCTTCTTCATCTTCATCCTCTAAGATGAGAGTCCTTTTCTTCTTCCTCGATGGGGTTCCAACAATTTCTTTTCCTTTTCTTTTTGAAGCGAGATGGGACGGGAGTCTTCACTCTGAATTTCTCCATTGCCTTTGCAAGCTCTTGTAGACGCATCTTCGTCAGCATCTTCAAACCTACCACCATCTTATCGCACGGTCGAACACAAAGTGAATGGGGCGGTTCAATATTCATGTGTCTAAAGATCTTGGTCACGGACGGGATAAGGCAATTGTCCCTTGTCTTTTGACACTACTCGTACATATGGAAAAGAATCGTGTGCGGGAGAGAGAACTTCCTTCCGAGTTGATTGCATACATCAACTTTGCTTGAGAATAAGACACGAAGTCTTTGATGTAGACTTTGGTCCGAGACAGTTGATTACGATCTTATGAAGCACAATGTTGATTGCATTCATCTGGAATAGGTAACTCTCTTGTCGTGTCCCTATCCTTGACAAGATCCGAGTAGTACGTGCGGGTGAGACTTTAATTGGAAGATAACGCCCTCGTTCAACTCCAACAATGTACGCAACATATTCACATCTACCACGTAGACTTTGTCTCGAACATCGAACGAAATTCTATTCGCATCCAAAAAGCTCAGATTTGAATAGAAATAAGCGGTTAAATGAGCGTACCCGTCCGTAGAGTCAGAGCAAAAATTCTCTAGTTGAAGCAAGTTCAACTTCTCTCTCAAGTTCATGTTGATGGCGTCTAGAAAATCAAAATCAACACTTCGAGGGTTTATCACCCCTCTTTTCAACGATCCGCCATATACTTTCTCCTGTTCCTCGGATTTAAACAAATCCAATCGATTTCCTTTCGTCTTCGCTGCCACACCCATTCTCGGTTGAAACTCAAGGAACATTTTATCATCATCGTTCCCGTCAATTAAATTTTGTCCAGGCACACGAGGATCACTTGGAATATTTGCAAGTGCATCCTCTGCTTTTCCTTTCGGAGCAATTCCTAACTCCTCCATTTTCCGCAGAAAAAAGATATTCATTTCCATAGTTCTTATCCTTAAGGAAATCGTCTATGTAATTCAAAGGTGTACCGGTGATTTTCAACGCACGATAAAGCTTGTAGATATAAGAGGGTTTTGGACTCTTACGGGGTCGGCGTCCTCGATTATCTCTTCTTCAAGATGATGACTTTCACCATGTGGGGTAGGAGGCGATGAATGACGTGGATGAGAACGAATCGGACTTTGTTGCCGACTTGAAAAGTCTTCCTCCTCGCAAGATCGAAGTGTATTGATCCCTTCTCCATTCTTTGTGGACCCCTGCTTGCTATTCTTGATGATTTCCTCGAAGAAGACATTCTTCTTTGTCGATTTGAGAGATTCCTTCGATTGCTTCCCAAAGAAAAATGACCACTTTCCTGACGATGAACAAGAGATTGAAACAGGTTCGGGGGAAGAGTACTTTTTTAGGGTTTTGACGATTGTGAAAAAGCTGTATATATATATTTAACTCACTTTTGAAAGAGGAAGTTCAATCGTCGCGGGGAAAGAGTATGATCATTTCTTTTGAAAATCAATAAACGCCAAAATTAATCTTTTTGAAAAGACAAGTTTTTGATTTTCACACGGATAATAATCTTGAACAAAATCGTACCTTTTCGAGTTCGAATAGCCACTTACAGTCTATAGCCATGAATGTCTCGAGTCCGAAGATCTTGAGGCGAGAGATTAGAGTCTAAGGATTGTTGAGTCTTTAGACTTTAACTTCTTCAAGCTTCAAAATGTTGAGTCTTGAACGGATAGCGTCAAATTGATTTTTCTCCAAAGGCTTTGTGAAAATATCTCGCTAGTTGACTTTTTGAATCAACAAATTGAATCGAGATTTCTCCGTTTTGAATATGATCTCTAATGAAGTGGTGTCGAATCTCAATATGCTTTGCTCTTGAATGAAGAATTGGATTTTTGGTAAGATTGATCGCGCTGGGTGTTGTCACATCGATTTACGTGCATGAGTCTTCAATGCCAAAGTCTTGTAGCTGTTGTTTGATCCATAGAATTTGCGAACAAAGCAACTTCCAAGGGCTACATACTCGCTTACGTTGTTGAAAGAGCCACAAGTACTTTGTTTCCTTGAAAACCAAGATACTTGTTCTATTTCCAAAATCGACAAGTTCCGAAGTGCTCTTTCTATCGACTCGCAACCGGCGGATCCGCATCCGAGTACCCCGGAAGATCAAAGTCTCCCTTCTTTGGATACCAAAGACCGATGCTTGAGGATGAGGCAATGTATTTGATAATTCGTTTCACGGCATTGAGATGTGATTCTCTAGGATCGATTGAAACCTAGCACAGACACAAACACTTAACAAAATATCGGGTCTAGAAGCGGTAAGATAAAGAAGTGAACCAATCATGCTCCTATATAGCTTTTGGTCTACTTTCTTCCCTTCTTCATCCTTATCTATCTTCAGAGAACATGACATTGGTATGTCGGTCTTTTTGCAATTTTCCAATCCAAATCTTTTGACAAGATCATTTGCATACTTTTCTTGATGAATAAAAGTTCCTTCCTTCATTTGCTTTACTTGGAGTCCAAGAAAGAATGTCAATTCTCCCATCATACTCATTTCAAACTCATCCCGCATAGACTTAGAAAATTTCTTGCATAGGCTTTCATTAGGAGATCCAAATATAATATCGTCTACATATATTTGAACCAGTAAAAAGCTTTTGTTTTCCTTTTTGATAAATAAGGTAGTATCTACTTTACCTTTGACAAAACCGTTCGTATTAGGAACTTACTTAGCCTATCATACCAAGCTCGAGGTGCTTGCTTTAAACCATACAAGGCCTTTTCGGTCTAAAGCGAATCGGCTTCTTTGGGTCTTCAAATCCAGGTGGTTGTTCCACATAAACTTCCTCATGGATGAATCCATTTAGAAATGCACTCTTGACGTCCATTTGGAATAACCTGAAATTTTTATAACAAGCAAACGCAAGTAATAGACGAATAGCTTCTAACCTTGCTACCGGTGCGTAGGTCTCATCATAGTCTATTCCTTCCTCTTGCGTGTATCCTTTGGCCACGAGTCGGCTTTGTTCCGTACGACTTTTCCATCCTCGTTCATCTTGTTTCGAATACCCATTTGGTTCCAATAACGGTTTTACCTTTTGGTTTTGATGTCAAATCCCGGACATCATTGATGTTAAACTGCATCGAGTTCTTCTTGCATAGCTTCAATCCAGCTTTCATCGGATAAAGCTTCTTCTATGCTTTTTGGTTCAATTTCGAGATTAGTGCCACAAAGCACTAGATTCTTCACGTCTTTTTGATCAGTGCGGATTCCTTCATTGATTTCACCGATAATGAGATCTTCGAGATGACTGGATTTGTGCTTCCGATTCTTGGTTGATTTTCTGGTTGATGATCTCTTTCTTTATTTGAATCTTCAAGAACATTTTGATGATGGACTTCGAGACCGAGATGCTTCTTGAGTTGTAAGACTTGAAAGATCTCGGAGATGATTCGGACTCTTCATATTGAGTCGACTAGATTCAACTTGCGTTGAGTCTTGAAATTTGACATTCATAGATTCCTCCACCGATTGGCTTTTGTTGTTAAAGACTCGTAAGCCTTGCTTGTCATAGAATATCCAAGGAAAATGCCTTCATCCGATCTTTCTTCAAACTTACCAACTCGATCATTTGCATTTTTCAAAATAAAGCATTTACAACCGAACACATGAAAATATGAGACGGTAGGCTTCTTAACTTTGAATAATTCATAGGGGTTTTCTCTAAAAAGGGTCTTAGAAAGACTCTATTGATAATGTAACATCTTTGTTGAAACGACTTGACCCAAAATCGAGAAGAAATTTTACTTTCAATTAAAAGTGTTCTAGCCATTTCTTGAAGAGATCTATTCTTTCTTTCCACAACTCCATTTTGTTCGAGTATATGGAGAGGAAAATACATGATTAAAACCAGATTTATCACAAAACTTTGTAAAGTTTTGGTTTTCGAATTCACTTCCATGATCTGTTCTAATACTTGAAATAGCACATCCTTTTTCATTTTGAACCTTTTTAGCAAACTTTTCAAAGTACGAAAAGGTTTCGACTTACTTGCAAGAAAATATACCGTGTAAAACGAGAGTAATCATCTACAATTACTAGACAATATTTCTTACCTCCAATGCTCTAGGTTCTTGTTGGTCCAAAGAGATCCATATGCAGCAATCTGGAGAACATGATTAGTAGAGATATGTTTTATAGGCTTAAAAGAATTTCTTACTGTTTTCCCAGAATACATGGTGTGCATGAGTCGGACTTTTGATAAGGCGAGTTTTGGTAGTCCTTGAACAAGCTTCTTTGATGATATTTTGGCTAATTGCTTCATGTTGACATGGCCAAGCTTTCTATGCCATAAGACCGCTTCATCTTGAATTGAGATGAGACATTGCGTTTCATTTGGTCTTACATCAAGAAGATAGATATTTCCATGCCTTCGACCCATGAAAGACTCGAGTTGAGTCTTTACTTATTCCGAACATATCCCTTCTTGAAAAGAGATCTTGAACCCAGTATCACACGGTTGGCTAATCTTTGAGAAGATTATAGTTGAGTCCTTCCACTAAAGAAACATTGCTTATTTTGAGATTTCCAATTTTAACAGTTCCAAATCCCACAATGCTTCCTTTCTTTGTTTCCACCAAATGAAACTTTTCCACCGTTTACTTGAACAATCTTTATAAAGCAATTTGAGTCTCTGTCATGTGTCTTGAGCATCCCCATTTGTCAAGATACCATTTTACCTTCTTTTGTGAGACCTCAAATTCTTGTGCTCCGAATCCGATCCGATCCAGTCCGAGTCGATTGTGCCATTAGACATAGATTGGCATATTCTTCATCACTTTCTTCACACTCTGTTTCGCTCCAGGGTTTCGGCTTTGAGAGCTTTTCGAGATTTTTCGGTTTTTCCTCTCTTCTTCTTCGAAGAGGACGGTTGGTCCGATGTGTCCCTTTTTCTTACATTCGCGGACTACATCTTTGTTTGGTTCCTCATCGGCATACTTGGTTTTTTGTTTTCGAAAACTTTGTTTTCTTGAGTTGAACCTTCTTCCTTTTCTATTCAGCTTTCTGAATCTTCTTATCATAAGAGCAAGCTCCTCATCATCCAGATCTTCTTCAGAATCTGTATCATCAGAGTCATCATTAGATCTTAATGCAATGGATTTCTTACCTCTTGGATCTTCGTCTTCATTAATTCGCTCCACTTCGTAAGTGAAGAGTTCCAATCGGCTCATCTACGAGATAATGGCATAATTCTTTGCGTCTCTCGTATTGAAGTCTTTATATGATTCCAATCCTTGGAGAGTCCTCTCAAGCAACTTGTTCACCTTCATAGGATCGGTAATTTTCTGTCCTTGATTATCAAGTCCATTGACAATATCGTAAAAACGGCTAAACATGTCAGTTATAGATTCTCCTGGTTTCATTTTGAAGGCTTCGTATTGACCAAGAAGAATATTAATTCTGGTTTCCTTCACTCGGTCTGTCCCTTCATAGGTGATATGTAATCTATCCCAGACTTCTTTTCTTTGTGACACAAGAAGATATTCGTTATATTCGGTTGGTGACAAAGCACAATATAAAGAATAAATTGCTTTTGCATCGAGTGCTTGTCTCTTGTTTATCTCATCTTGAGACATTCCATTGGTCTCAATAGTTTCTTTCCCTCTTTCGGATGCGATGCGATAATAGGAGTGATTCCTCTCTCCACAACATCCCATTCCGGAGGATCCTTAGATCGTAGGAAAGCTTTCATCTTGTTCTTCCGGATGTTATAATCCTTTCCATCGAAGTAGGGTGGTGCGGTATTGCTTTGACCTTCCACCAGCCACGATGCTAGCATACTAGTCATGGATCTTTTACTCTGAAGTAAAACACTTCAAATAAAGTAAGAACACAGGCTCTGATACCAATTGATATAGCTAGTACGATTACCTAGAGGGGGGTGAATAGGTATAAAAGATTTTTCTTTTGATAATTACACACTATTTAGATAAATAAACGATTTGCAGCAATTAAGAAAAACAATCGTAAGATCGAGTAAGGGAAAGAGAGAATTAGACACGAGGTTTATAGTGGTTCGGCTTGTGTCAAGCCTACATCCACTCTTACGCACCGATGACCAATTGGCTGGATTCCACTATGAACAAAGAGATGTTACGAGTGATGATCTTCCTTGACTTCTTGGTGTAGACGATCTTCCACACTCTCAAGGTGTCACTAGAAATGAACACTCTCTGTGTTTACAATTTCGCTCAAAATGGTCTCGACTAATAATCAAGGATCTTGAGACTACTGGAATTTTTCTATCAATCACACTCTCTAAAACAACTGGAATGTCTTCATTTTATACTCCTTTATGCCATCATAGCCGTTGGCACTTACCAAAGGAATTCCTCCAATCTACCCGTTGGACGGAATCAATTACGAAGATCATTCGAGCTATTTAAGGAGTCGGCGATAGCCCATCAATCTGTTCGCCCATACAATCGGGATCTTGGTTTCCAAGAATAGAACATTCCAAGAATACTTCGACAACCATCGGATCTTTAATCGATCTAGATAAGAACAAACAAAGACTCCGAGATGTTTATCCAACCAAGGGATCTTTTCCGGAGGATAAGATCGAATCCTCAACCATAAGCTTTGGCTCTCGGATTTCCTTTGCTACTTTTGGAATAGAAAGGCATCGGTGAGAATAGTCTTGAGTCTAGAGTCTTGAGTCTTGAGTCTTGAGATAATAAAGTCTTGAGACTTTAATCTTCGGTCTCCGAATATCCAGACTTAGACTGATAGAAACGTTTTGTCAGCTTCAAAAGACTCTGGAAAGATTTCTCCAACAACTTTTCCCTCAAGTTCACATTCACAGCATCCAGAAAATCAAAATCCACACTCCTCGGGTTTATCACCCCACGCTTCAGCAATTTTAAGTATAGATCCTTCTGTTCTTTCGATCTAAACATCTCTCCCATTTTTCCTCGATTTTCCGCCGCAATACCCATCCTCGGTTGAAATTGGCTGTACAATTTGTCATCACCATTCCCATCTTTCGGATTAAATCCCCAATCACGAGGATCACTTGGGATATTTGCAAAGGATTCTTCTGCCACCCCTTTACGAGCAATTCCCAAACTTTCCATTTTCCGCAAAAAGATATATTCATTCCCATATCCTTTGTCCTTAAGAAAATCATCGACGTAGTTCAATGAAGTACCAATCCCTTTTAAAGCACGATAAAGCTTATAAATAAAAGAGGGCCTTTGAACTCTTATAGGATCTGCGTCTTCGATGATTTCTTCCTCTTGTTGATGACCAACATTTTGAGGACTAGACGGTGGAGAATGGCGCTGCTAAGAATGTTGTGGGCTCTGTTGCTGATTTGGAGACACTTCTTCCTCGATGAGATCGAAGTGAGTAGGCCCCTCACTCATTCGCCGTGGTCCCCTGCTTGCGATCCCGAAGACTTTCTTGAAGACGACATCTTTCTCACTCTTTGAAAGATTCCTTGCTTGACTTTCCCAAGAAAAATGACAACTTTTTCGAAGATTAAGCAAGAGAAGAAAACAGGAATGGAGGATCAGTGCTTTTTAGGGTTTTTGGAGAGTAAAGTGAAGAAGAAGCAACGGTGAATAATCAGTTAAAAAGGGGGCATACGGATCGTCATAAAGGAAGGTGAAAAGATGCATTTTCAAAAAATAACTGCCTTTTTTTTCCGAGAAAATAGTCATTTCAAAAATAACTTCTTTTTCAAAAGGAAACGTTGCAATAATTACGCCGATTAAAGATAGCAATAATAAAACACGGTTGATGATCGTACCTTGTCCAGATGAGATTCGAGAGAGAGAATAACTTACAGTCAAGGTCTTGTTTGCCTGAGTTTGAGAGTCTCTAGACTTTAACTTCTTCAAATCTCAAAATGTTGAGTCTGGAGCGAATAATTTCAAATTGATTTTTCTCTAAAGGCTTTGTGAATATATCTGCCAGTTGGTTCTTTGAATCAACATACTGAATCGAAACTTCTCCATTTTGAACATGATCTCTAATGAAGTGATGCCGAATCTCTATATGCTTTACTCTTGAGTGAAGAATTTGATTTTTGGTAAAATTGATTGCGCTGGTATTGTCGCAGTTAATCTCCGTACATGAATCTTCAATTCCAAAGTCTCTTAGCTGTTGTTTTATCCACAGAATTTGTAAACAGCAACTTCCAAGAGCTACATACTCTACTTCTGCTGTAGAGAGAGCTACTGTACTCTGCTTTCTTGAAAACCAAAACACCGTCCTACCTCCAAGTAGTTGACAAGTACCCGAGGTGCTCTTTCTATCAACTCTGCAACCGGCTAAGTCTGCGTCTGAGTATCCAAGAAGAGTAAAGTCTCCTCTTTTAGGATACCATAGGCTGATGCTTGAAGTTGAAGCAATGTATTTGATAATACGCTTTGCAACATTTAAATGAGATTCTTTAGGGTCTGCTTGAAATTTGGCACAAATGCAAACACTAAACAAAATGTCAGGTCTAGAAGCAGTAAGATAAAGAAGTGAACCAATGATACTCCTGTATAGTTTCTGGTCGACTTTCTTTCCTCCTTCATCTTTGTCTATCTTCAAGGAACTTGACATTGGAATGTCAGCCTTTTTGCAATTGTCCAGTCCAAACTTTTTGACAAGATCATTAGCATATTTTTCTTGATGAATAAAGGTTCCATCCTTTAGTTGTTTCACTTGAAGCCCGAGAAAGAAGGTTAACTCACCCATCATGCTCATTTCAAATTCATCTTGCATAATCTTAGAGAATTTCTTGCACAGACTTTCATTAGGAGATCCGTATATAATATCATCGACATATATTTGAACTAGCACAAAACTTTTGCTTTCTCTTTTGATAAACAGAGTAGTGTCTACTTTACCTTTCACAAAACCATTTTGAATTAAAAACTTACTCAGCCTGTCGTACCAAGCTCGAGGTGCTTATTTTAAGCCATATAAGGCCTTTTTGAGTCTGAATACTGAGTCTGGTTTCCTTGGGTCTTCAAACCCAGGTGGTTGTTCCACATAAACTTCCTCATGGATGAATCCATTTAGGAAAGCACTTTTGACGTCTATTTGGAATAACCTGAAATTTTTATGACAAGCAAATGCAAGTAATAAACGAATTGCTTCTAACCTTGCTACTGGTGCGTAAGTCTCGTCATAGTCTATCCCTTCTTCTTGCGTGTATCCCTTGGCCACGAGTCTTGCTTTGTTTCTTACGACCTTGCCTTTCTCGTCCATCTTATTTCTGAAAACTCATTTAGCTCCAATAACAGATTTACCTTTTGGTTTAGGAGTCAATTCCTAGACATCATTGATACTGAATTGCCTGAGCTCTTCTTGCATGGCTTCAATCCAGCTTTCATCAAATAAAGTTTCATCTATGCTTTTGGGTTCTATTTCAGAAATAAGAGCCACAACACTAGACTCTTCGCGCCTTTTGGATCTTGTGCGAATTCCTTCATTGATGTCGCCAATGATAAGATCTTTGAGATGACTGGACTTATGCTTCCAATTGCTGGTTAATTTGTCAGATTGATGGTCACTTCCTTCACTTGAATCTTCAACAGTCACTTGCTGCTGGTCCTTCAAAGTCTGAGCTGTTTCTTGAGATTTAGACTTTGTAGAGTTTGGAGCAGGTTCAGGTTCTTCAAGATGAGTTTGAATAGATTCATTTTGTCTAGAATCCTGGAATTTGACATTCATTGATTCTTCCACAGTTTGAGTCTTCTTGTTGTAGACTTTGTACGCTTTGCTTGTGGTTGAATATCCAAGGAAGATGCCTTCATCTGACTTTTCTTCAAACTTACCAACTCGATCATTTGCATTTTTCAGTATAAAACATTTGCATCCAAACACATGAAAATATGAAACAATAGGCTTCTTTTCTTTGAATAATTCATAGGGGTTTTTCTAGAATAGGCCTTAGAAAAACTCTATTAATAATGTAACATCTTTGTAGAAACTGCTTCAGCCCAAAAACGTGAAGAGATGTTGCTTTCAATTAAGAGAGTTCTAGCCATTTCTTGAAGTGATCTATTCTTTCTTTCCACAACTCCATTTTGCTCTGGAGTATATGGAGAGGAGAATAAATGCTGAAAACCAGATTCATCACAAAACTTTGTAAAATCTTGATTTTCAAATTCACCTCCATGATCTGTTTTTATACTTAAAATAACATATCCTTTTTCGTTTTGAACCTTTTTAGCAAATTTTTCAAAGTAAGAGAAAGTTTCAAACTTACTTGTCAGGAAATACACCCAAGTAAATCGTGAGTAGTCATCCACAATTACTAGGCAATATTTCTTACCTCCAATGCTTTGTGTTCTGGTTGGTCCAAAGAGATCCATATGCAGAAGCTGCAGTACACGGTTAGTGGAAACTTGATTTATTGGTTTAAAGGAATTTCTTACCTGTTTTCCCAATATGCATGGTGTACATAGTTCAAACTTTTGGTATGATAAATTGGGTAGACCACGAACAAGCTTCTTTGTTGAAATCTTGGCTATCTGCTTCATATTGATGTGTCCAAGTGTCACGACCTAAATTTTCAAGGGCAATCCTAAAGTTTAGGTTAATGGATTACTAAGTCCGAAGACTTGGCACGGACCCTCCCAAGTCCTACCAATCGCGACTTGATATGAATTAATTCATTTAGACATGCAATTTCAATTTGGAGCCGCCACTAACCAATTAGGGCTGGTTAGAAACCCAAGTAAAGTATGGGAGAATACTTTACTATTGCGAACAGAGATTCAATACGTCCAGGGGGACATGGTTACGCTAGATTAGTCTAACGCCCTTTCGGTACCTTTTATTTTAATTTTTAAAAAATATTTTGCAGGCAATGTTGATTAATTTAAACCTAAGCTACCAGTATGCAAATGGTGGTCATGCGAGTACGCAATCAATAAAATAACATTCAAATAAAAAAAATGCTAATATAAATGCATGCCCTAAACATGATTTCTAAATGACATGACACAGTAATTTTTATTATTATGCAATCTTAATCTAACTTAATATACATGAATTTATTTTAATAACATGCGAGATGCAATTCATATGATATGACTTAAAATTATCACTATATGTATGCAATCTAATTTTATATAATCCTAAATATGCATGTACTACGTGATATGGGATGAATGACATGGTATTTCTACATGCATGCTCTTTATGATTTTTTTTTTTTTTTTTTTTATGATGATTCATTTTTTAATGCATATATGCAACCTATGCTAAATGATGATATGAAATGAGGTTAATTATGAATTAACCTATTAATTAACCAAGGAAATGATCTCTTTTTTTTTTTTTAATGACATAATGTTTTTTTTTTTTATTGAAAAGAAAGTAACTTAATGGTGCAATGATAATCTTTTAGCATTTTCCTTTTTTTTTAAAAATATACTATAACTCATATGGCATGCATAACATTTTTTTGTTCCTCTTTTGTTTTACTAAATGAAAATTGACTTAATCTAAAACTAATTAGACTAACTAAAGTGAATGATATTCTAATTTATTTTAGGAATCAATTTAACTTAAACCATATTTTATCCTAAAAGCTATGTAAAAAAAATCAAAACATGTCAACATTATTTAAAATTAGCCCTAACAAAAATCACCCATCTAAAAGTATAATCTAAAAATTATAATCCTATAAATGCAATTCTAATTTACTAACTCTAAAAGTACAGTCCTAATTTACTAAACCTAAATGCTCTAATGCAATATTTCGATTTCATGCGCTTTTTGATTTTTTTATTTTTTATTTTTCCAAACAAGTAATTATTTTAAAAGAATGAAGATAAGAATTAAAATAACCGAAAAAATAATCCGTTGTCTCACGGATTAAATTAAAAATTATTTTAACTCTATAATGATCTAACAATTGAAATGGTATTAAAATTCCTAAAAATTAAAGTAATTAAAAAAATGACCCGACGTCTTACGGGTCAAATTAATAATTACCCTAATTTGGGATAAAATACCTGCAGTTAATGTCTACGATATTTATAAAAGCAAAGCACATCTCAATATTCTAAATTGAACTATAATAACAAAATAAATAAAGAAAAAACAAACTACCTAATTTGATTTTACTTTTCTTTTGTTTATTTTCTTTTCCCTTCCGGCAAAACTTGGCAACCGGTTCGGGGCTCCGGCAAGGGAGTCGGCAAGGCAGCGGCGGGCGGAGACGTCGGATTGTCGAGCGAGATGCCGGCGTTCGGAGTCTCGGTGGTGCGGCGAGGTGCGGGAAGCGGGCTCGCGGGCAAGGGTTCTGGAAAGATGGGACGGCGACAACTTCGCGGGCGGTGCAAAGATGGTGGCGCGGGCGTCGGTTCAGTGGTGCTCGGCGACGGCAAGGGGAAGCAAGCAACGGCGGCATCAATGGACACGTCGAGGTTTGCTCGAGGTTCGTCGAAGGAAACGCAGCAATGGGGGCGTTGGGCGCGGGATCGCAGCGGTGGTGCGGCGTCGGCGATGGGTACGATCGTCGGGTGAGCAGCGAGGGGGTTCACGGCGCGCGCAAGTCACGGGTTGCTGCGCGGCGAAGGCGAGTCCGGCGAGGCGGCATCAGGCTCCGAGTGGTGGTGCGAGTGGAATTGGATGGCGGAATGGCGATCGGCAGCTATGTCTGCACGAAGAAGAAGATGAACAGCTCCCCTTCTTTTCTCTTTTTTCTTTTTTTTTCTCTCTCTCCCTCTCTCACATCACTCTCCCTCTGCCCCCTGTACTTTCTGCAGGAGACTTTTTACTTTTTCAACCGGAAGAGAAATCTCTTGCTCCCCCCTTTCACTTGACTTTTTTGTTTTCTCCTCAAAAACTGAAACTCTCTTCTATGTTTTCTCCCTTTTCACTTTTCAATTTTTTTGACGAAAAGAAGCCCCCCTCAACGATAGAATTTTTGCTCTGATTTTTTTCGAACTTCCCCCCCCCCTGCTCGGTTCCGAAGCCTCGCATTTTATAGTGAAAGTGCTCAAAGTTGTTGTTGCGAGACATTCACTCAACGACTCCAACAATAAAAAGGCTCCAAAATCAAATAAAAACTGAATTTTTTTGAATTTTGAAATGAAGATATATTTTCAACAACAAAATTTCCAAAACCGAATTCTTATTTTATTTATTATTTTCTAAAATATTAGGTGTGTCATTTGCCCCTCTTTGAAGGGAAGCTCATAGAGGTTTCCTTCAAAGATAAATGACACCTAAATTTAAACCATGCAAAATGAATATGCAAATGCTAATTGTAATGACCATTTAAAAAAAAAGAAAAAGAAAAAAAAGAAAAGAAATGGACTCAAATAAATGCAATGTCATGCAATAAAGAATGCCATGTAAATGCATATATTTCAATGTGTCTATGCTCAATGAAATGCAAATGCAAAATGAATATGGAATGTATATGCAAATGTTAATGACCTCTTTTTCAAATAAATTTAATTCTTTTTGAAATGCAAGGTCATGCAATAATGCAATGTAAATGCAATGATTTTATCGAGAGCATATATTTCTATGTCTTCATGCTTAATGAAATGCAAATGCAAAGAAGAACACGTACTGTCATACTTATCGGAGATTCGAATAGTATTATTAGGAGTGAAATGATTCCTATGAGACCTGACGAACATCTGGAAATCTCTTCAGATAATTGAAAGGCTCAAGGTCTTCCCGGATCTGGAACTCTCATCAGATCCCAAGCACCTAGAATAACCTCCCTTTAAGAAGGATAGAGTAGTTCTAGGCGGTCGGTGTTACATGTCGGGACCCGTACCATTCTACGGTCGCCTAAAATAGTAACATAACTTTACAAAGAGACCGCTTTCCCAGGACCCGTACCATTCTACGGTCGCCCAGTATGACAATGTTTGGTTGTGTCTAGGACCCGTACCATTCTACGGTCGCTTGAATAGGGAAATAGGTTTTGTCTAGGACCCATACCATTCTATGGTCGCCTAAACGGGATTCACTTTCTAGGACCCGTACCATTCTACGGTCGCCTAAATAGGGAATAGGTATTGTCGAGGACCTACACCATTCTATGGTCGCCTTGACGGAAAATTGATTTTTCAGGACTCGTACCATTCTACGGTCGCCTGAATGGGGAAACTGCTTTTCCAGGACCCGTACCATTCTACGATCGCCTGTTAGAGCAATAAATGTTGTTTAGGACCCGTACCATTCTACGGTCGCCTAAATCAAACTGAATCTGAAGAAAAATCTTTAGAGGATTTGGGACTCTCATCAAATCCCAAGCACCTGGAAATTGCATCAAGTATTTAAAAATTCTAAACATCTGGAAATCACATCAGACGCTCGAAAAGACAAATACTTGGAAGTCACATCAAGCATTTAAAGGTTCAAATATCTCAAGTTCACACTAGGCATTTGAAAATATTTTACTAAACATCCGGAAATCACATCGGATGTTTGAAAAGACAAGCACTTGGAAATCACATCAAGTGTTTAAAGGTTCAAACATCGGAACTTAAACTAGACATTTGAAAACATTTTATAAATGGGTACTTGGAATTCTCATCAAGCACCAAGATGGTGAACAAACCCAAGGTTTTAAAGACAATTTTTTGGTCTTTGAGGAAAAATTCAATGAAGGTCCATGCATGATGGCTTTATCAAGCTTCTCTTTGGAAAAATTATCACAAGGACAATTTTCAGTTATAGTGTGAATCTCTTGAACGTGCTAAATGAGACACTTTTGGTGTGAAAAGGCTTTTTCACTCGCTCTCATTTAGGAGGGGTTATTTGTCCCGACCATTGATGCGGGAATATATCACTCAATCTTATCATCATCTTGTCGACAAGAGTTCGAATTTTCTTGCAATCAGTACGACCTTACCAATCTGAGAGGTCTTTAGCAAGGATTGTAATGTGGGTTTGGTCAATGGCTTAGCAAAGGGACTCTTTGAGTCAAGGCTATTGACAGAACAATTCTGTAATCATCTCCGGGTTTACAAGTCAGGAACCCTGCAAAATGAGAAAGAAATAATCTTGCTCGCACTTCTTCGAGCAATGCTTAAAACATATGAATTCCTATGTTAATTCAGGTGCCCTAATCTAAAGAGACTTTGTAAGGGACGTAACATAGGCTTGGTTCTTGGGTTTGAGAAACGAAAGGATCGTTAGGCTCAAAGATGTGTGTAAAGGGTGAGAGTTGGTGATCATCTGGACATTACCACTAGTTTTCTTCGCCACGGATTGTCTTCTTGACAGATTTCTTTATTGGCTCAAGAGTTTGTCACTAATGCCAATGATTATTCAACTGGAAATCTTTTCTCAAAATCATTTTCTTTGATGATGGGCATCGATCAGGCACACCGCTTTTTTTTATATATGCCCCCCAATTCATCAGTCATTTTCTCTTCTTTTTCACGGGCATTGGCCTTGCTTTTACCAGGCACATTGCTTTTTCATGCCCCTTAGTTTTTGCACTTATCTTCTTTGGACTCACTCGAGTCTTCTTTTCATCAGCATTTTAGACCATGCTATTCGAATGATTGTCTTTCATCTTGCCCCAGTGTGGGGGATGATCACCAACTAGGTTTGACATGAAATGAATTCATAGGCTCAAGTGGGCTACGCAAATGGTATAAGTGTATAGGGTAGTGAAAGAAATGCTCTTCGTCATCCTAAGGCACTTAAATTACCACATGAATTCAATGTAATAACACAACTTGAAGATTGATGCAAGTGAGAGCAAGAAAATTTCTATCTATTTTACTCTCCTTCAATGTCAACTTACCTCCATTTGCCCCGATGTGGGGTGGTCCTTGGAGGGGGTAGTATGAAAGAAATTCTTCAAGTATTTGGGCTCAAAAGGGTTAAGCAATGGATTATCGTAGTGTTTGGGATAGACAAATGAAGCGCCTCTCGTCATTTCAAATGCCGTACTTCTTGCAAGAAAACTCTTCATCTTGAAGCACAAAATGTTTCCGTACTCACCTCACAATGTATAGACAGGGGATTTGTGTATGTGATTAGGCTTGCCTTTCACACCTCATTTAGCATGCTCAAGTAACTCGACATCTTTCACTGAATTATCCATTTTGATAAATTTCAAGTGGAATTGACGAATTACACATCATGTGAAAACATTCTGAAATGATAAAAAGGCAATGCTCTATCAAATCATAAAGTCAAAACTATTAAGTGTCTGTGTCTTGCCCCTTTTTGCAAGAGAGCTCATAGAGATTCCTTAAATGTGCGCAGGGCTGCGCCTGAAACATAAAGCAGATAATTAAAAGAAACAAACAGGGTAAATTACATGCATGCTAGAAAATTATTTTATTTTGAAAAAATTTTCAAGGGAACATGAAGAAGCCCAGCCTTCAGAATTAGCTCCTTGCCGTTTTCTTTTTGGTAGGATTTCATCACAGGGCTAGTTTGGTGTACTTCAACATGCCCTTAAAATATGAAAATCTCCATGTATTTTATTGGATGAAAAGCAAATTACATTATTGAAATGAGGGAAATCCTATAATTGAAAATGCAAATATGTAGATACGGAAAGCGATAAAGACTCCTGCGCAGAGGAGTGTGCAAATAATTAAGAGTTTCCTACTCTCGAGCTTTGTCGATGGCAAACAATTCGGTCATTCCTTCGAGTGCGTCATCAGAGCTCTCAATCTTTGGAGATGCGGGATCATCTATGCCACCCCATCCATACGGGATGATATCCCGTGGGTCGAAGTAGGAGCTGGGAGGAGCCGAATACTTTACATAGTAATCGAATTTGCCACTTGGTTGCCCCAAGGTGTCCATCACTTCTTTATCTCTCGAATCGGCCACAGGAGCATGTTGTGGTAACACCATTTCAACTTGCGGAGTTGGTGGGGCAGTGTTTGCTTGGAGAGAGTCGATTTGCTTAGAGAGCTGCTCAAGAACATTCGGGACTTGCTTCATCTCCGATTCGAGGGCAGCAACGCGAGCAACACGTGTTTGTTCGGTGTTATCAGCCATTGTCACTCTAGAACGAGTATGGGTTGGCGATCTTGGGTGAGCCGTGTTGTCACCTAACAATGTAAAATAATACAGTAAGTATCATAACAAATGAGATTGGTCCATGACAACGGTCAATCGCTTATTTTATTAAGTAAAATCAAATTCCAAAGACATCAACTTAAAATGCTAACATAACTCCCTAGGAAATTAAATTCCTAAAACATCAATCTAAGAAATTGAAATAACATCATAAAGCCAGAATTAAACTCCTAAATCTAGCGACTCTTTTCTATATACAATTGGGAAATCACAGTCTTTCGAAGCTTCTTGTTCTATCGAACCAACTCAGAAATACGAGCTTCTTTCCTTTCCACCGTTTCTTCAAGATTTTCAATTTGTGCTTTACGAGTGGGCTTCATGGTCACTTCAGGTATCACGGGAAGTAGAGCTCGAGGGATCTCATGATGGTGGATATAATAATCCGAGGCATGAAAAATCCTCTCATTTCCTTTCAATCTTCTAGGCACCACAATCTTTTCCGGATGGCATTCCTTCCATGCATTTTCAAAACGCTCGATCTCATCGAGGTATTTGTGATCCTTGTGTACGAAACGGGCTTGAAACAGATCTACTCGGAGAGGAGGTGGGATATCTTGGAGCACTCGATACTGGCGTGCCACTCTATAAGGATAGTAAGATGTTGCACCAGTAATTCCCATCAGTGGAATTGGATCATCTGTCTTGTGAGAGAAACGAGCCACGCTAACATGGAACCATTTAGCATACCATAGGAAGCCCTTGAGATCTGGATTTTTAAGAAAAGTCACCCAATCGGAAAATGATTTTCCGGTATACTTTTCTCTAAGATTGAAAACCTCTTTATTGGGTAACTAGAATCATCAATTTCACCTCGACGCATGAAATGACCAAACTCCTTCATGTGAGAAAGAAACCAAATCTGTAAAAGCTCAGGAGAGGCATTCATGACTTTTTCTCCATTTTGTTTAAAACGGTTGAGGGATAAAAATGTCTCGGCTAAGATCATGTTTATAAAATTCATGCCAGCACATGCTTGTCTGACCACCCATGCAATCGAAGGATCAATAGCATTTCTTCGATGAGGAAATATTATAAGTCCAAAGAATGCTAAGATGAATATCCTACCCTTTTGGCGCATTGAAGACTGATTTAAAAAATGATTAGCCAAAAAGGAAAAAGGGCATGCATTACAATTAGCTTTCAAAATTTTCTTAACCTCATCGGTTTTAATTCTTAAAAATTGAGACAAAATTGATGTGGGTTCCATACCAAGAGGTGGCCTAACAAGTTCGGTCTCAAGGGGCATTCCTATGATGACGCTATACTCTTCCGAGTGTTGGAGTTAGCTCATTCTTACCAAAAATAAATGTAGCCGTCCCGGGACACCAAAAGTGCGATATAGCTTGCAAAACACCACTATGGACTCCGATATCCAAAAGGGGGATGAGCCGTCCCAGTATCGACTCCACATAATCTTGACCTTCTTTACTTAAATTGTTCCACCACCCTCTCGAGCTCAATCTTAGGAGTTGGAATGAATTGAACATCGGATCTCCCATTGCATATAAAATAAGACCGACGACGAAACCTATTGTCATGGACCAACGAAATTGCAATAAATAAATTGCGAAGAATTTAAACAACTTACTTTCACTTTGGAAATAGATGACAATCACATAGACACACGCATGAAAAGTGAGGCTCGATTTCTGTCTAGACGGCTTAACAAAGTGGAGCTAAGAGGATGATCTGACCGTTGCAGTCTCGCATTAACATGTCAGGTCCCCCTAACTCCGGCTCAGTCGAATGGAATACCCAATAATCACGCAGTCTCGCGGATATGGACAAACACATTCGACACCATGAAGAACTTTCGGGAAGAGAAGGTCAACCTCTATATAGCAGTCTCGCTTTAGAGGAAGTATCATTCTCAACACCATCCTAAGAATCCTATCGCAGCCCAGGTCCGGCAGCAGGTCGTGTGTGCAATAGTGTAGTGCTAAAAATAAAACATGCACAACAGTTTAATTGCAAACAACACTTCTATAATTTAATTTCAACCATTCATCCTTAACTCCAACCTGCAAGACATGGGTTAACAAAGACTACTCCCCTTATACCTCCCATCTGCAAGAACATTTAACACCTTAGGAATGTTAGGGACGTACACAGGATCCTTCGCCAAACAAAAACATTTTTTTTTTAAAAAAAAAAAAAGAAAAAGAAAATTGGCCTAAGTCCACTAAGTGTTTTAACACAAGTCCCCAGCGGAGTCGCCAAGCTGTCACGACCTAAATTTTCAAGGGCAATCCTAAAGTTTAGGTTAATGGATTACTAAGTCCGAAGACTTGGCACGGACCCTCCCAAGTCCTACCAATCGCGACTTGATATGAATTAATTCATTTAGACATGCAATTTCAATTTGGAGCCGCCACTAACCAATTAGGGCTGGTTAGAAACCCAAGTAAAGTATGGGAGAATACTTTACTATTGCGAACTGAGAGATTCAATACGTCAGGGGACATGGTTACGCTAGATTAGTCTAACGCCCTTTCGGTACCTTTTATTTTAATTTTTAAAAAATATTTTGCAGGCAATGTTGATTAATTTAAACCTAAGCTACCAGTATGCAAATGGTGGTCATGCGAGTACGCAATCAATAAAATAACATTCAAATAAAAAAAATGCTAATATAAATGCATGCCCTAAACATGATTTCTAAATGACATGACACAGTAATTTTTATTATTATGCAATCTTAATCTAACTTAATATACATGAATTTATTTTAATAACATGCGAGATGCAATTCATATGATATGACTTAAAATTATCACTATATGTATGCAATCTAATTTTATATAATCCTAAATATGCATGTACTACATGATATGGGATGAATGACATGGTATTTCTACATGCATGCTCTTTATGATTTTTTTTTTTGTTTTTTTATGATGATTCATTTTTTAATGCATATATGCAACCTATGCTAAATGATGATATGAAATGAGGTTAATTATGAATTAACCTATTAATTAACCAAGGAAATGATCTCTTTTTTTTTAATGACATAATGTTTTTTTTTTTATTGAAAAGAAAGTAACTTAATGGTGCAATGATAATCTTTTAGCATTTTCCTTTTTTTTTTAAAAAATATACTATAACTCATATGGCATGCATAACATTTTTTTGTTCCTCTTTTGTTTTACTAAATGAAAATTGACTTAATCTAAAACTAATTAGACTAACTAAAGTGAATGATATTCTAATTTATTTTAGGAATCAATTTAACTTAAACCATATTTTATCCTAAAAGCTATGTAAAAAAAAATCAAAACATGTCAACATTATTTAAAATTAGCCCTAACAAAAATCACCCATCTAAAAGTATAATCTAAAAATTATAATCCTATAAATGCAATTCTAATTTACTAACTCTAAAAGTACAGTCCTAATTTACTAAACCTAAATGCTCTAATGCAATATTTCGATTTCATGCGCTTTTTGATTTTTTTTTATTTTTTATTTTTCCAAACAAGTAATTATTTTAAAAGAATGAAGATAAGAATTAAAATAACGAAAAAAAATAATCCGTTGTCTCACGGATTAAATTAACAATTATTTTAACTCTATAATGATCTAACAATTGAAATGGTATTAAAATTCCTAAAAATTAAAGTAATTAAAAAAAATGACCCGACGTCTTACGGGTCAAATTAATAATTACCCTAATTTGGGATAAAATACCTGCAGTTAATGTCTACGATATTTATAAAAGCAAAGCACATCTCAATATTCTAAATTGAACTATAATAACAAAATAAATAAAGAAAAAACAAACTACCTAATTTGATTTTACTTTTTCTTTTGTTTATTTTCTTTTCCCTTCCAGGCAAAACTTGGCAACTGGTTCGGGGCTCCGGCAAGGGGAGTCGGCAAGGCGGCGGCGGGCGGAGACGTCGGATTGTCGAGCGAGATGCCGGCGTTCGGAGTCTCGGTGGTGCGGCGAGGTGCGGGAAGCGGGCTCGCGGGCAAGGGTTCTGGCAAGATGGGGGCGACAACTTCGCGGGCGGTGCAAAGATGGTGGCGCGGGCGTCGGTTCTGGTGGTGCTCAGCGACGGCAAGGGGGAAGCAGCAACGGCGGCATCAATGGACACGTCAGGTGCTGCTCGAGGTTCGTCAGAAGGAAACGCAGCAATGGGGGCGTTGGGCGCGGGATCGCAGCGGTGGTGCGGCGTCAGCGATGGGTACGATCGTCGGGTGAGCAGCGAGGGGGTTCACGGGCGCTGCAAGTCACAGGTTGCTGCGCGGCGAAGGCGAGTCCGGCGAGGCGGCATCAGGCTCCGAGTGGTGGTGCGAGTGGAATTGGATGGCGGAATGGCGATCGGCAGCTATGTACCGCACGAAGAAGAAGATGAACAGCTCCCCTTCTTTTCTCTTTTTTTTTTTTCTCTCTCTCCCTCTCTCACGTCACTCTCCCTCCGCCCCCTGTACTTTCTGCGGGAGACTTTTTACTTTTTCAACCGGAAGAGAAATCTCTTGCTCCCCCTTTCACTTGACTTTTTGTTTTCTCCTCAAAACTGAAACTCTCTTCTATGTTTTCTCCCTTTTCACTTTTCAATTTTTTTGACGAAAAGAAGCCCCCTCAACGATAGAATTTTTGCTCTGATTTTTCGAACTTCCCCCTGCTCGGTTCCGAAGCCTCGCATTTTATAGTGAAAGTGCTCAAAGTTGTTGTTCTTTGGCGAGACATTCACTCAACGACTCCAACAATAAAAGGCTCCAAAATCAAATAAAAACTGAATTTTTTTGAATTTTGAAATGAAGATATATTTTCAACAACAAAATTTCCAAAACCGAATTCTTATTTTATTTATTATTTTCTAAAATATTAGGTGTCAACACCAAGCTTTCTGTACCATAAGCTTGCTTCATCTTGTATTGAGATTAAACATTGTGATTCATCTGGTTTCACATCCAAGAGGTAGATATTTCCATGTCTTCGACCCATAAATGACTGAGTAGAGTCTTTACTGGTTCTTGAACATATACCCTCTTGAAAGTAGATTTTGAAACCGGTATCACATAACTGACTAACATTGAGCAGATTGTAGTTGAGTCCTTCAACTAAAGAAACATTGTTTATTGTGAGATTTTCAATCTTCACAGTTCCAAATCCCACTATTCTTTCTTTGCTATTTCCTCCAAAAGAAACTTTTCTACCATTCACTTGAACAAATTTTATGAAACAATTTGAATCTCCTATCATATGTCTTGAGCATCCACTATCCAAATACCATTTTACATTATTCTTGATAGTGACCTGCATTTAAAAAAGAAACTCAAACTTTCTTTGGTACCCATATTTTCTTGAGTCCATTGGTGTTAGTATAATATGTTGTATTTGCCCATACTTTCTTAACAGGTTTCCAAACCATTGGACACTCTTTTTCAAAATGATCTGCACTATTGCACTTTGAACATCTGAGAGCATTGCGACCTACTGGTTTTACAAAAGTCCTTTTAAAATTGGGTCTTTGTTTGATTCTTTCATTCACTTTAGGAAAATCAATTAAAGGAATGGTTTCAAAGTGTCATTCAAACAGATTTATTGAAATAAGGTCTTTGAACAAAAAGTATTTTTCTAGTTTCTCGGATCCTATAGAAAATCTTTTGGAAATATTTGAGATATCATATTTCAAGAATGCATTTTCTTTTGAAAGATTATCTTCACTTTCTCTAAGAGAAGAAATATTCATATCTAAACATTTCACATTTTCTTTCAAAACATTTTCTTATTGTTTTAAGGTAGAATTTTCCTTTTTGAGTTCGGAAATCTTTTTAAGAGAAGTCTTAAGACTAAAACACAACTCATCAATGTATTTAGAAATTTTAATAGGGATTTTGAAGTTACTCACCTCAAATTCACCGCGAGAATGCGAGTCCGAGTCGTCTCGGAGTTTGAATCGAATACGATTGTGCCATCGGACATATGTTGGCATAATCATCATCACTTTCTTCACATTCTCGTATCACTCCGGGTTTTCGCTTTAAGAGTCTTTTGATACTTTTCAGCTTTTCCTTTCTTCTTCCTCGAAGAGGACGGTTGGGTCCGATGTGTCCCTTTTTCTTACATTCAAAGCGAGACTACATCTTTGTTTGATTCATCATCCTCAACGGACGTAGTCTGTTGCTTTTGAAAACTTTGTTTCCTTGGATTGAATCTTCTTCCTTTTCTGTTCAGCTTTCTGAATCTTCTTATCATGAGAGCAAGCTCCTCATCGTCCATATCATCTTCAGAGTCTGCAACATCAGAATCATCATTGGATTTTAATGCAATGGATTTTTTACCTTTAGGGTCTTCATCTTCATTGATTCGTTCCACTTCATAAGATCGAAGAGTTCCAACCAACTCATCAACGAGATAGTGGCATGATTCTTTGGGTCTCTCTCGATTGAGGTCTTTATGTGATTCCAATCCTTGGAGAGTCCACGCAGTAGCTTGTTTACCTTTATGGGATCAGAAATTGGTTGACCTTGATTTTCAAGACCATTCACAATATCTGTAAAACGACTAAACATGTCAGTTATAGATTCTCCCGATTTCATTCTAAAGGCTTCGTATTGACTGAGGAGAATGTTGATTCTGGTCTCCTTCACTCGATCGGTTCCTTCATAAGTAATATGTAATCTATCCCAGACTTCTTTAGCTGTAACACAAGAAGATATTCTATTATATTCAATAGGTGATAAAGCACAATATAAAAAATAAATTACTTTTGCATCAAGAGCTTGTCTCTTGATTATCTCTTCCTAAGTCATTTGACTAGACTCCACAGTATCTTTTCCTCTTTCTGAGACAGGTGCAGCTTTAGGAATTATTCCTTTTTCTACAACATCCCATTCCAGAGGATCCTTTGATCTTAGAAACGCCTTCATTTTGTTTTTCCATATGTTGTAATACTTTCCATCAAAGTAAGGTGGTCTGGTATTGCTTTGCCCTTCTACCAGCCTTGGAGCCAATATACTAGCCATGGATCTTTAACTCTGAAGTAAAACACTTCAAACAAAGTGAGTACACAGGCTCTGATACCAATTGATGAAGCTAGTATAAGCACCTAGAGGGGGGTGAATAGGTGTAAAAACAATTTCTCGAGATACCACAGCAATACTAAGCAGACGATAGAAAGGAAGTACTCTTTTGCTTAACCAAAATAAATTACGATCAAAGTAAAGTAAAGAGTAGGGAAGAGAAGATTAAACACAAGGTTTATAGTGGTTCGGCTTATTCCAAGCCTACGTCCACTCTTCCGCACTGACAGCCTATCGACTGGATTCCACTATGAACAAAAGAGATGTTACAACACAGTTCTTCCTTGAGTCCACAGTGTAGATGTTCTATCACACTTCCTCAAGGTTTCTCACAAATATAAACTCTCTTTTGCGTACAAGTTTTCGCTCAAATGAATTGACTAAACAACAAGAAGCTTTAGACTTTGGAATTCTTCTATCGCGTACCTCTCGAACAGCTTAGAACGTCTTCCTTATATACTCCTTTATGCCATCATACCCGTTGGCACTTACCAAAGGAATTCCTCCAATCTACCCATTGGACGGAATCAATTAGGAAGATCATTCGAGCTATTAAAGGAACATGTCAATAGCCCATCAATCATGTTCACCCATACAATTAGGATCTCGGTTTTCATAAGTAGAACCTTCCACGAATATTTCGCCAATCATCGGATCCTTAATCTTGAATCAATCTCGATCAATTAAAAAGGATTCCGTTATGTCATATCCAGCCAAGAGATCTTCTCCAGTCAATAAGGTCATATCCTTAATAAATCATCCAGATCTGGATAGCCTTTCTTCAACGGATTAGAAACTGTCAATGAGAATAGACTTTGAATCTTGAGTCTAGCTGTCCGGAGGTCTTCAGACTTTAAACAGCAGAGTCTGCAAACCTTCAGACTAGACTGATGGAAACGTTTTGTCAGCTTCAAAACATTTCAAGAAGATTTCTCCAACAGATCGGATATACACTAGTGAGGCCACTTGGTCACCATGATAAGCCTTCTTAAGCCAATGGGCATCGCTTCCTAAACACTGTCGGTCTAGCAATTCGATTAGCATTGAACTCCTGGTGCCAAAATTTTGTTGTCAGTGATATAGAAATGCACTATGGAAATGGAACAGCAGAGGAGTTTTAGCAGTCAAATGACGTTGTTACCATCTCTCTCCACATGAATCACAGGGTTGTGCAGTCCATCTCATCCACAAAGTGGATCTATAGATGAGCTTGGTGGAGGTGAAGGATATGGATATAAAATGAACATATCATTACCAAATGGAATAGGAGACGGGAAGCAACATTCGTTTAACTATTTATACAAGCTATACATTTGGCAAAGTGGCACTTTATAAGAATTTTTTTATTGACACCTAAATTTTAGTTAACTATTTATGATTAAATTGCATAGGAAAATTAGGGACCAATTTGGCCCTAACAAAAATCTTTTTCGCATCACCTAGGTATCGATATTATTTTCTTTTACTAAGTTTTAATTTCTATTTTATTTCCCTCATTTTACACTATTTTAGGATAATTATTATTTAAAAAAGGAAAAAAAAAAAAAAAAAAAGAGGCCCACTCTGGTGGGCCTTCGCGCCCGCCCCCTTTTTGTTCTTTTTCTTCCGCTTGGGCCCGGGCCCATCTGGCCCCTCACCTTCGCGGCCCGGCCCGGCCTGGCCACCTCCTTCTTCCTCCTCCTCCTCCTCCTCCTCCTCCTTCTTCCTCCTCCTCCTCCCTTCCCTGCAGCACCCACTCGGCGACGACGAGGCGCCCCCGGACTGCGCCAGCACGTGGAATAGTGTGGTGGCCGGCGATAAATCCGGAGGAATAGGACGCAGATCGCGCGCCTTCAATGCAGAGCAGGGCTTGGAGCAGACGGCCGAGGTGACGTCGGTTCAACCAAGAGGAGGCCCGGTCGGCGCGCCGAGGACCGGTGGCCGACCCCTCCATCGACGGGACCCTCCTCGCCTATAAATGGGCGGGCTGTGAGCTCGGTTAAGGCACGTAGCGAGCTCAGAGGACTTCCCTAGAGAGACATCTGGGGAGGCCCGAGAGTGAGCAAGACGAAGAGAGAGAGAGGCAGATCTTAAGGGAGGCCGGCCTTCAGAGAGACATCCGAGAGGCCTCGAGGGAGAGAGAGCTCGCGGGGGTTTCGATTTCGAGCAGATCCGAGGGAAGGTTCGGAGAGTGAGAGATCCTCCAGTAGCTTGGCCGCACCCCTGGACTCGCAGTTCTGTTTCCCCACATCCATTTTCTCTCTTTTCGGTTGATGCACCTCAGATGTTCGACGTTTTGTCTGGGCTGAATCTGGTATCTTCTTTACCGTTTCGGTCTGGCCATGGCGGCCGCGGCGAGAGTAAGGAGCAACGGTGGTGCCCGAGCGGGTGTTGAGGGACTTTGGCGGCGGAGCTGCCTCGGATGGTGACGGCGGCTCAGTTTTACTAATTGCATGTTTTGCAGGTGGCTGTATCGGGCCTATTCATCGAAGCCCAGTCCGGATGGGGTCCCACGACTCGGGCCGGCGGGCCAGGGCTTCGACCCAGTCGGAGGCAAAGATCCGACCCAAGTTAACTTTTATAATGTTATATTGTTATTTTATTATTAAAAATAGTTTAATAATAATAAAGAATCAAAAATCAGAACAATCAAAAAATGATTTACATTTTCCAAAACATCAGAAAAATCCTAAAAGATGATTTTTATTCTGTGTGCATGGAAAATCCTTAAAAATCCTAAATCTCTAAGGTTTAAACAAGATTAGGTATTGAAGGGGTTTTAGTTGATTAACTGGTGTAATCAAGTCCCTAATCATAATCTCTCTAGTTGTATAGGAATAAAATATTTCTTCTAATATTTTACTTGAGTTTCTAATCGACCTATCACAAATTGATTAATGGTGATTTCTAATTGAAATTAATTTACAGGTTTAAAACTTGAATAATAAGTTATGAATTGGTAGGTTTGAGAGAGTCGGCCTAAGCTTAACTCTTAGCAAACCATTAGCCTCCGCACATGCCTACGCAGTAAGGCACCGAAACTGGAGGTTGCGACACTTTTCACCTTTTATCTGGCTTGATTCCTTTCTAGTTTAAGAATCTCTTTCTATTTGCACAAGAAAGCTAGGAGATTCTCTAAAAGTGAAAGTGTGGGATTTTTTATTCTGAGGCAAATGCTCTGGGTTGTTCCTTGCTTACCAGATAGAAGTACTTCATTATGAGAATAATCATTTACTTATAATAATCTCATAGTACTGTCAATCTCGTAAGATGGCTGAATCATATTTCTCATTTAAGGAAAAAAGCTTGCTATAACCAAAAGGATGAAGGCTATGACATTACCTTGGAATCCCTGAAAAGCTGTTTTTGAAGAAAACTGGCCTTAATTGGAGCACGAACGTGGAATTACTGTTGTTATTGTAAAAGGGGCACATGATCTTGGGATTTGGGATATGGTCAAATTGTACAAGCTGTTACTTAGGAGAATGGCACCTTAATTAGTTTCAAAGTAAATTCTTCCTGAAGCGGAGACCATTTCTCAGATAAAGACGAGCTTGCCTCTCTCATTCTAGCTGAAATGCTTGTCCAGCGTGATGAGAGTTTAGGATGGGACTGCGAAATAGGCATCCTCTGATTTTCAGAAAACTATAGCATCAGATAAGTTCTAGTGGATGCATATTAAGGCAATGAAACTTTTTAGTGTCCTTAGATGCATTAGTACAAGCTACATCGTCCTAAAAACTAGCGACCATTGATGCTTACAAATGCCAAACTTGGTGACATTTTTGTTTGTGATTGTTGGAGCTCATTTTTAACCTATCCTCTCACTACCACAATTCACGAATTATGAAAGCGTAAAACTAAGGAGTAGGATGTGCATATTGGAGTTCCTCCTCCGCCCTGAAGCTGAATAGAAAAAAACTTATCTTGATCAAGTTTTATGTGGATAGCTACCCGAACAATAGGATTTGCCTTTAGAATCCAAAAAGACATTTGTCTGTACGATTATCTTTTACATGTCATGGTTTTACCAGAATCTATTACATGTTGATGATTATTGTCTTTCCCCACTGTAGTTCGAAATGGAAGGCAGTGCTAGACAATGGATGGATTCAGGCGATTGGTCGTACAATTTGCAGTCTCGCGGATGGGCACAGAGGAGGCCGCATTCTCATCGTCCAAGAAGGTGGATATCATGTTACCTTCTCAGCTTATTGCCTTCGCGCCACAGCTGGAAGGCATTCTTGGTCTTCCAGACCATTATCAGTTGATCCAATCGCTTATTACCCAGAAGATGAGGCTTTTCCTAGTACCTTGTAGATAAGGTACCTTCTTTTTAAGGAATATCGATGGGAATAAATGCACTTTAACTTCACTTTATTGGTTCAATGTCTCCAAATCTATTTTGGACATTTTGTCCTGGTAGGACTTGATTTTCAGATTTTCTTTTCTGGGTGAGAATCTGTGAATATCAGAACTAATGAGATGTTCCTTTTGAATGGAGACTAAAATTGCTTATACGATATGATAGAGCCTCCTCAAATATCTTTCGCATTGTTAAATGAATTGTACAGGAGCACCATGTGCCCGGCCAAAAAAGGCAAATGGAGTTTGTGGCGCTTGTCAAACCTGGAGGCATATGCTCTGGGTTAACATATTATAAATCATAAAGAAACTCATTTATAATAAGAAAGAAATGATGAAGAAAAATATGAGTTTATACTCCAAGTGGATGCCACGATCATGCTCCCATCATCAGATTCTGTATTTTCTCAAGCATTGAGAGGGGTTGTGGTCAAGTTATGATGGCCTAACCTGCTTATCACACTTCAAAGGGAAAGCGAAGTATTCAACATTGGAATTATATTGGTCGGAGCTTCAAGATGCCGCACAGAAGCCCCCGCTTCCACTATAAGAAAATATAGATATACTAGTCATTAAAAAAAAAAAAAAAAACACAAAAGGGTTTCTTTACAAAATAATTATAATTTAAAAGTTCATGTAGGAGAGATGGTTAATGGCGATTTGAAGTTGAGAGATTTCGGAAATTTTTATGAAGGAAGGTGGGTTAAGGATATAGAACTCTTTGGACCTTTGGAAACTTCCTCCAGTTGAAAGAACTTATTCTAACGTCGAAGCATTATTACATCTTTTTTGAAGCGATAAGTTTGGAGGTGGTAATTCGATGTCGTGTGTCATGATAACTGACATCCAATTGTTTTTTGCTTGGAAGATTTCTTCGAAGGATTTGCACAATAATGCTTTTTAAACATATTGCATATTTATCAATTTGATTTAAAAACTTGCCATTAAGTCCAAATATTTTCACGTTTTGTCAATTAAATCTATCCGACCAATTTTGGCTAGAAATCAGTGATGTAGATACTTTTTAGTAATATTTTAATATTTTATGTTTTTTTTTCCTTCCTTTCTTCCTCCTCTAGCAGGTCCTCGGGACTTGACGACTGGCTAGAGGCAAGGGCCGATGAGGTCATTGGCAAGGATGAGCCTCACCCACCCTTGGCAAGGTCAAACCTTGCCTAGCGACGGTGAGGTTGACCTCCTTCAATGAATTCTTGCCCTCACCCAACCACTAGCGAGGCTCGCCCAAGGCCAATGAGGTCAACCTTATTGGTCCTCAACTTTGGTTGGAAATTGGGCATTGCCAAGTCTGGCGATTGGTTAAAGGAGGAAGAAGGGGAAAAAAGGGAAAAATATGAAAGAGAAAAGGATAAATAAATAAAATTGAAAAAAAAAGTTATTATTAAAATCGTTTGCATCGACACTGGCCATACCATGTAGAATAGTCAGTATCCATATTGGTGATTTTTAAAGGATTTAATTGACAAAATGTGAAAATATATACGACTTAATTAGCAAAATTGAAAAGTTTAAAACTGAATTGGCAAAAGTGCATTAGGTTTGTGACTTTTTGGACAATTTTTTCATGATTCCATTATTGTTGTCTATCTCAAACATAAAATTGGAATTTGCATCTTGCCAAATCCGATCACTAGGTGCATGCACAAACCTTAGCCGAGTTTAATGCTTTAGAGTAATCATGATCCTCAAGACCAATTTTTAAGGTCGCGGGTTAGATGATGAGGGTTCAAGTAGGCAAGTGATTGAGATGCCAATTTAGTCTCATGGAATAAATGAATGTACAAGACAATCTGGTTTAGGCCAACCATAACCCAAGTTTTTGTTTTTGTTTTTATTTTTATTTTTATTTTGCATGGTTGCTTGTGCTTAGTATATGCTCGAGATATAGCCTGAAAAGTGGAATCTATGTTGCTTCAACTGATGGTCCTCTCCTCTCTTCTATGTAAGGTACGTCTTGAGGACAGATAAAGAACAATATCATCTTTTGGCTTAGATGAAGCAGTAGGAAATTTAGTCCTTCCT
The DNA here is from genome assembly GCA_014182725.1 of Eucalyptus brandiana. Classification (NCBI taxonomy): domain Eukaryota; kingdom Viridiplantae; phylum Streptophyta; class Magnoliopsida; order Myrtales; family Myrtaceae; genus Eucalyptus; species Eucalyptus brandiana. The sequence goes on along the minus strand of CM024677.1, from coordinate 8,846,498 downwards.
GTCTGTTTCTGAAGTTATGGCGCGTCCTTGTGCATATCACTTGCTGTCTTTTTCCCTTGATGAATAGACTGATTAGGAGAACTTTTTAGTCAAATTACACACTGACGGCAAATAATGGCCGAAGTGCTCATGCAGCCCAGCAAGCCAGCTCCAAAGGCTAGTCTTTCGAATTGCGAAACGAGGGTTATAGGCAACTTGAACCCTTCGTTTACATAACATGCGTGCAAGTGGAAAAGGAAGAAAAGAAGCCAAACCATTGTGAACCATCCAATTGATTTACCAATCTTTAACTTCATGAATCCATCGTCTCCGCCTATTGGACGATCTCATGCTTTAGAATCTACCATATTGCAAGCTTCGTGGCTAACGATTGCCCTTATCATTGCCATCCTCACGAACTAGTACGATTGTATTTGGTAAAGCCTTTGGGGAAATATAAAGGGATTTTAAGTGAAATAATTAGTTCTAAATAAAAATAGTGTTCCATGAATTATAATGTAAAAGGGTATTGGAAAGCAACTTTAATCTAAATATTGTTTGGAAAAGATTATACTTGTGAATGATTTTTGCTATTGTTAAAGAAAAAAACCTCAAATCATTGCTGATGAGTCCAACCTGGCATTGATCATCCTTGCAACCTCAAGCAATCTCGCCTAAGGATACCTGCCACTAGATCTTGGCTCACTGGCGAAGTTGCGTGATGAGGGCATTTCCGAAATTTCGAAAGTTTAGTGAGAGCAAATTTGGAAGAATATAACACATTCACATTTCAGAAATGTTAAAATCCAAAGTTCTTATGTGTATCTTGGGTTAAATGAGAACTTCGGAAAGGCACTTTCCTAGAATACTTTAGAAGAATTTGCCAAAGGGCTTGACTGTTGCCCGGGGTCTTTTAGAGGCCCAAAGGCCTGTGGCAAAGTGGCTGTGAAAAGCAGCTTGATCAAGTAGAGTGCAATAATTCGGAAAAGAAAAAAGAAAAAAAAAATAGTGGCAGTACCATAAACGAATCAAAGTATCAAACGCAGTTCAATCAACATGAGAACATGATTCCAAGGGGTTTGTGCTGCTCGTGGAGGTGCTTTGTTCACTAACTCTCCTATCCATCAAGACTAAAAAAAAAAAAAAAAAAGCTACGACAGAACTTATCATCACCAATAGTTCGACATCAACATGGGATTTTTATTTTGGACCACTAGCTGATGTACTTTTGGCAGTTAATATACAATTTGTCCATGGACCAATAAGATGAAATCATACTCATAAGAAACCGGGAACAAAATTATTCTTGGGAAAGTATTGAAGTGTGTAGCTTAAAATTAGACAACATCCATGTTGATTTGATCTCTCTTGTGTGCTCCAATGCTTTATCTTCGGATGCATTTGATCTTTGCTTTCTGCTTTTTGTTGGTGAAAGAAAGAAAGGTCGAGAATGGTCCATATTTTGAGACTATAAATGGAAAACCTTTATGCTCTATAGAAAAATAGAGAGCATATTCCCTTCAAATCCTGCCAAGTTTGAGCAATGATTTTGAATTTTTTTAATCAATTTCCAAGATCAGTCAAATGCATTATTTATTCATTTTATTCTTCCAAAAAAGGGAGTTTACCGTTTGACTATTTTGACCATTGCTGTTGGTCCAATTCATTGTACAATAATGCCTAGATTATTGCAAAGAGGTCCATTTTTGACCTATAATTTGTTTATAAACTGCTTACAGTTTTCTCACTCTTTTGAATGAACCACCACCATATCCTTCCCAATTAGAAACTTCTATATTGTACAAAGTCAATGAACTTCAAAGCTCTTATCATGTACTCCTTCAAAATCTACTTTCATATGGAGTACTTATCTAGATACGATCTAATACGGACCGAGAAAATTATAACCGTTTACGCCGGTGGACTTCGAATGGTCTAGCACTAGCTGGGATTGGTTTTGAACCATATGATTGATCTATCATGGACCAAGTTGATTCGATGGGCTAATACTCTTTGAAACTCGTGCATTTCATGTACAAAAAGACCCGTTATGTAGATAAAAACTTCATGATCCCGAAAATCGGTCTTAGTGGTTCGAGGGTCTAAGAGGCAAAAATCGAAAGTTCAGCTTCTAGGCGCTGTGCTTAATTTGAGGTGCTAACCACTCCTGGCTAAGCTAATTCGACTTAAAATATGTTTCACATTCCATGGTCCAAGGCAACGTGCACTAATTAAAATGCATGACCCTTGAATTTGCTTACAACTGCAAGGCGAATGACTACAATTTCAATCACCAGTCGTTAACAAAGCCTTCTCGTAACCGGCATGGTTTTTCTTGGATCATTAAGGTTTGCCACGTCGATTTTGGTACTTTCGCTAGCAATTTTTATTCGAATGTTCGCCGTTATGGCCATTAAAATAAATAGCACGTGAGCCCCGATGGACAGAACGTTCGGAAGGTCATGTAGATGAGGACACACATGGAGATTGTTCTCACTCGTTTAGTCGCATCTAGAAAGAATGAATTTCTAGAATTTCGATCTCCAATCAAGCCCTTTGGTATTTTAAAATAAATATGATTTTGCGCGTGCGTTCTAGATTCCATACCGAATTTTTTTTTGGGTGCATTATAAGCGGACTAGAAATTATTTATTATAGAGTAGAAGGTTTGTTTATTAAAAATATTAACAGGGTCAAAATTGAAAAGATTAAAAACACCACCCAACGTACTCCTTTTACCATACATATAATATCTCAAAATCATTTAATGTGAAAATAAATCCGGTCACTTCACAAAAATGAAAGAGCGCCAGATTGTCGTATCTCTCTTTTTCCATATTGCAGATCATTTCAGTCCAAGCTTTAAAATAAACCAACAAAGTTTGAAAGCCACCCACAACCGACTTTTTATTCACGAAAATCTGGTATTCGATCGAATTAAACTATGTATCAAGACTAAGGCTGTGTTCGTTTCACGGAAAATAACTTCCGGAAAATGTTTTCCAGATTTTCCGGTGTTCGTTTCACGGAAAATCAACTTCTCAAGGAAAATATTTTCCATCAACAGTAAAATTTACATTCAAAGCTAAGGAAAATGTTTTCCACTTCGAAAAGTGGAAAACATTTTCCATAACTTCTGCCTTTTTTTTTTTTCTTTCTTTCCTTTTCATTTTTCTTCCTTACTTGGCCGGTGGCCGGCCCGACACGGCCCGGCCGGCGGCGACCGGCGACCGGCCGCGGTCGCGAGCGCTCGAGCTCCGCCCGGGCCGGCGAGGCTCCGCCTAGCCCGACCGTGGAAGCCCGGCTCGCCCGAGCTCGGCGAGCTCGAGCCTCGCCGGATCTGCCGCAGGACCTCCGGCGAGGCCGGAGCCCCGCCCAGCTCGCCGGATCTGGCGACCAGATTTTGGTCGGCTCGCCATCGTCAGGCGTGCGGCGGCGGAGGAAGGAGGAAGGAGGAGGAAGAAGGAGGAGGAAGGAGGAAGGAGAAGGAAAAGAAAAGGAAAAAATGAAAAAAAAATAAAAAGAAAAAGAAAGAAATTAGTTAACGAACGGTGGAAAATGTTTTCCACTCAAAATTTAAGTTTCAGCCGAACACCGAAAAATATAGCCATTTTCCTGGAAAATGACTTCCGGGAAAATATTTTCCGGAGATAGCCCATTTTCCGTGAAACGAACGCAGAGAGTCGGAACAATATAAGGTTACTCGATATTCATTGAAGTTAATATCCCGAAAAATCCTAAATTGGTACAAATTTACCTGAAACTAATTTTTGACCATATAAAATCCTAAATTATTATACCCATGATAAATTTACCAAAAATTAATTTTTGACCATTAAAAACTTCAAATCAATACGCTTGTGATAAATTTACTCCAAACTAATTTTTTAACCACCAAAAACTCCAAACTAGTATACTTGTGACAAATTTATCCTTGTTTAACTTCTGTCAACTTTAAAGATTAAATTTGCTAAACCTAGATGACAAATAGTGGTGTGACAAGTCCACATGGAAATTCATAGGGTAAATATAATAAAAAATCTCAAATAGGTATACTAGTGACAAATTTAACAGTACTCCTGTGATAAATTTAAGGTACATATGTGATAAATTTAAGATTTCCCGTTGCATTAGCCCTAGGGATTTTCATGTAGACTTACATGTCACCATGACATGTCACCATATGTCATTCACGCCAGCAAATTTAACAGTAAAATTTTATGGAAGTTAATAGAGGGAAATTTGTTATAGGTGTACTAATTTTGAGTTTTTGTGATAAAAATTTAGTTTAGAATAAATATATCACAAGTGTAACTCGATTTGAAGTTTTTGACTGTCAAAAATTGATTTGGGATAAATTTATTATAGATCTAACATTTTAGGTTTTTGTGGTCAAAAATTAATTTGAGATATTCTTACCAAAAAAAAATTAATTTGAGATAAACTTTGTCACAAATGTATTGATTTGGAGTTTTTCAGAATATTAACTCTATTCATTATCTCAACATATGTATATCAACTTATCTATTTCTACTTCATTTTTCTAATTCCAAGAACACGAAGCGTGTGTTAGACCTAAGCAAGTCCTAAAAAGACTCCATTTAGGTCATCTGGACTTTGAGATCACTTGAATGTAAAATAACTAGAGGGTATTGACATGTACGAAATAAGAAAAAGATACTATGCTCATTATGGGCGTAGGGCGTGTGAGTACTAGGACCACATTTGTGATACCAACTGTCACTATATATATCAAATGGATAGGGCTCATCTTTTGTGTAGAGGTTACACCTTGCAACCAACAACCAATTTCACTTTATTTTTTATTTATTTATTTCAAAGGACACGAAGCGTATGTGCCATTTCCAATATTTTATGAACCGACACAAAATTGTTCATGTGACAATAATCCCAAGAAAGAAACCTTGACTTCTGTACATAGTCATAGCTTATGGCATCAATGTCGCACATGTACCACTATAAGTAAGGACAACAAACGCGGCAAGCAATGTCGCCAATTGCCTTAGGACAGGGAAGAAACAGCCATGGAGGGGATTAAAAAATTGATGGTGATGGAACTTTATTAAACCTTTTCTACTCAGCCAGATGAACTTAAAGGCCATTTATTTTGTAGAAAATAAATCATTTGAATTTTTTTCTAAAAATGATCTCTTATGTCATTTAAATTAATTAATTAATAAAAATATTTTTATTATGGATGTCTAAATATTTATTTTTAGCTCATTTATTTGTATAAATAATATAAATTTATTTTAAAAATTAAATTATTTATTTTTCGCGAAATAAAATGTGGAGAAGTAGACCCCAATTTGCCTTCTTGGGTGCAACTTTGGGCTGCTCTTAGTGGAAACACCCACTAAGTCCCACCTCCTCAGAAATTTCCTCACTGTACTTCCACTGTACAACTTACAAGACCAAATCGACAGTGTGGCACCATCTCTATATGCTTTTCCTTCTCCATAAATAGAGACCCTTTAGAGCCCCACTCTTCACGTCCAAGGCATTTTCAGACTTCGCCCCTATCACAACGGCAACCTCTCTCTCTCTCTCTCTCTCTCTCTCTCTCTCCTCTTGTTTTCTACTCTTCCATAAAAAGGGGGAAGATCACTTCTCTCTTTTTTGCATGCAAAGTTTGTGTTCATTCATTGAGCCATGGAGAGCTTGGAAATGGGTGTTGCCCCAAGCCAGGAGAGAGCCGGAGTCCTCGCTTGTGCATGGAGGTGGTTGGTGGGCTTGGCCAGGAGCTTGATGGCGAAAGTGGCGGAGCTGGCCAAGAGTGTGATGAAGCTTGGGCAAGATGACCGGAGACGAGTCATTCATTCGGTCAAAGTAGGATTTGCGCTTTCCTTAGTGTCGTTGATCTATTACTACCAGCCGCTCTACAACAGCTTCGGCGTCGCCGCAATGTGGGCCGTCATGACTGTGGTGGTTGTCTTCGAATTCTCCGTTGGTAAGTTTATGGTAAACCCACTGTCGGTGCTCTGTCGGTCTCACTGTTTCTTGCACCACGATCGGCTGAATTCGGTGTAAATTCTACCATATATACATTTTTTTGCTTTTATTTACTAACTGAGAGAACATTTTCAGGGGCCACTCTAAGTAAAGGGTTGAATAGAGGACTTGCTACATTGGTTGCCGGTGCACTTGGTGTTGGCGCTCATCACTTGGCAAGTCTCTCAGGAAAAACCGGCGAGCCCATAATGCTTGGTTTCTTCGTCTTTCTTCAAGGTAAAAATTTAGTGAAATCTTAAAAAGAGAATTAGAATAGCACTCAAGAAATGAGGCGTAACAGGATTTGATACGATTGAGCTGAATCAGTGATTGATATATTGTTCCAAAATGCAGCCACCGGTTCGACGTTCATGAGGTTCTTTCCGCGAATCAAGGCGAAGTACGACCACGGGATGCTGATATTCATACTGACCTTCGCGCTGGTGTCGGTGTCGGGCTTCCGGGAGGACGAGATACTGGAGTTCGCGCAGAAGCGGCTCTCCACCGTCATCATCGGCGGCTTCGCCTGCCTGATCACCTCCGTCATCGTGTGTCCCGTCTGGGCCGGTGAAGACCTCCACCGCCTCATTGCTCGCAACATGGAAAAGCTTGCCAACTTCTTGGAAGGTGCACACAAATCATTCTACAAAAGAAAAATAAATAAATAAATAATCATGGGAAGAAAATGCAAAGAAAATCCACCAAACCCTAGAAACAATGTAAAAAATGATACAATAAGATTGAATGCAATATATGCTGTTTTCAATTTTTTAGGATTTGGGAATGGATACTTGAGAGAATCGGAAGACAGTGACTCCGATAAGAGTAAGTCACTTTTGCAAGGATACAAAAGTGTTCTCGGATCGAAGAGTAATGAAGAATCTCTGGTGGGTACAAGTTCTCTTGTTCTTTTCTCTAATTTCAAGTAGACACTCGTGCATGTGAAGTGTCACTTAATTGTGTTCACTTAATAATGACACATGATTTGTGATGATCACGCTCAGGCAAATTTTGCAAGTTGGGAACCACGTCACGGCCGGTTCGGCTTTCGTCATCCATGGAAGCAATACCTAAAGATTGGAGATTTGATTCGTCAATGTGCCTACAGGATTGAAGCCCTTGATAGCTACCTCACCACTAAATTCCAAGTAAGTTAGACGTCTAATTGCATTAGCTTGGAATAAGTATTTGGGCAAACCCGACCACCTAATTGATAAATATTGTTATATCACGCGGGTTTTATGTGAATCCCATCTTATTTAATAGTGAATAAGAGTTAGGCTCCCATGTAATGGATGCAACTAAGGATTTTTCATTAACTAGAGAATGCTTGCCATTGACATATATATTCAGAAATAGTTATACCACGTGCTTTAGTCCCTATGTTGCTAAAAAAATTTATCTAACTCTCAAAATAACGTAGCCACTCACTCTCGTCATATTCAGGCCCCACCACAACTTCAAACTAGACTCAAAGAGCTCTGCGCAGAGATGAGCAAGGAAGCCGCAGAAGCTCTGAAGCAACTCGCATCTTCCCACAAGACGATGACCGTGCCGTCCTCCGCGACTCCCCACCTTGAGAAGTCCCGAACCACCGCCAAAGCCCTCAAGTTGCTGCTCAACACGACCGAACTCCTCGCTGCCGTCCACACCACCACTGTCACCTCACTCCTCCTCAACATCATCGACTGCACGGACGAGATCGCCAAGTCTGTCAACGAGCTCGCCTCCCTCGCCAGCTTCAAGACCGCGGAGAAGGCAAAGAAGCATGTCAAGTGCAATGAAGTCGTGCTGACTGTGAGTACGCTCGAGGTGAACGTCTCGCCAGAAGACGGGACTCCTCCAGTGAGACCGAATCCAGCGCGGGTGGTGTAGATACGTAGGCGTCGTATATACGAAGGATAACCTACGTAATAACTGGACATTATTTGATATTTGAGATATTAGGGTATGAGGAAGTTAATTCCTATATAAAGATACTTTATTCATATAATTAAAATAAATGAGAAGCTTGACGAGGATGCTGCTGAAGTTCTCAAATTAGCTCCGTACTAAGCTAACTAAATCTGTCTATCTAATTACTTGATAAAAATAATTTTATCGGTCACGTTGTCCGGTTTTCTTTCTTTATTTTGATTGCTTTTATAAATATGGGTACAGACCAACACAAATTAAACTTATGGAGTGGCAATGAATATTCCAATCAAAACAGTATGCTAATTTGTTTCACTGACTAAACAAATTGTAGGGTTGATTAAGCTAGTATCATCTTCTAACTCGTGCATCCACCGATCACGTTAGGAAAAGGAAAACATATCCTGTAGAGATTAATCAAAATCTCAAGGATAGTCTGAATCAATATAACCAACCAAATTGCAACTTTCATCAAGGTATCGCGGCATCTCCGAATTCATTTCAATAATGTTTTCCGACTTTTAACCATGATTAGCCGTGCATGTGCTGAGAGCAAGGTGGCGGACATCGGCTGAATATCCTTTATCAAGCATGGTGCTCTTGTTGGTGTGTATCATACAATCTCGACTGTCTTTGCATGTAAATAAGGTATACCTTAGCGACTGAGATTGATTGTGATACGAAGAAGAGTACAATACGTGCAGGAAAGAAGATCGATCCACGGCACCCTGCTCGAGCACAGAACGATGTGTGCACGCAGCAGGTCGCCCGCCGATCGCCTCATGCGCTGGAAACAAGTTTCATCTCCATGCCCGACAAACTTCATGGCCCGATTTTAATACCCTTCGAGATCAATACTAACAGAGTCAAATCGCAAGTTGACAAAACTTGATGGACGGTGATCTGAACTGTATGCGGATGATGTTGCAGAAGCTCGGAAACCCTATTTATGAACCTTGACTATATTGGCATGCTAAGAGAATTCAAGTCAGTCAAATTTATCATTGATTAGACAAGAAACACTTTCAACAGTACAAGCAAAGCCGCCTTCACCACTATAAGAGATATTCGAACGGGACCTTCTTAAGTACGTACCATATGCCTATATAACAATCGATATTATTCTGATCACTTTTTCTTGAAAACCCACGGGAACATTGTGTCAGCATGATCATAGTTACAATACTTATTTGTCCTAGATCGATTAATTCGTGCCTCGGAAAGTAGTCAAGAATGTGGATCTACAGTGTTCTAGTCTTAAAGTTCTGGGGTGTCTCTCTCATATGAATAGAGAAATAGCTCGATAACTCAAACATCGACGTAGATTTAATGAAAGCACAACACTAAACACCTCCACATGTATCAATTTGTATAGCCATAAAAGATTATAATAAGTTCATTCTCTTGAATGTTCACTAGGTTGGAGAAGCGGCACGATGACTTGCAGCAGTCGCCCGAATTCGCACAAGTGTGTCCACACCCACCTGATGAACTACAGAGAGTTTCCTCTGTCACGACCACTTCAGCCACGTCATTTGAATACAGCCGATTAACATTGAAACAATCTTCTTTTTTATGGCAATTGATGTTAAAATAAGTTGACTATCAGAACGTGCGCGGAGAATTCTTCATTTTCTGCATCAAGTCGACTAACACCACACAAAATGAAGCATTGAGCAAGTGGCGAGCACAGGAAGCCACTCGATAAAGAGGCAAATAAGTGGGCACTGAGTTGTTTCCCACTAGACAAATCCTCCTCGTGACGTCTGCGATGATGATAATAACCTTTCGATCTGTCTGGTACTCCCAAGATAGATTGGCCAAAGCATATATGACTTTTTATAAATTACACCACTTATCAATAGCAGCTGTAGTGTCGCTACCTAATTCATTAACAAATCCAAAGCTTTTCCAGGTTTTGACCTCTTATGCGCTTATCAAGAATTCGGTCCTTTGTTTTCTTTTGGCTGCTGAAGGACGGCAGTACATGACAACCTTGTGTTAAAGTCCCTAGTGTTTCTCAAAATCATTAGTCTATGTCATTGTCATCTAACTTTTTTTTTCTTTTTGAACTCGTGTATCATACTTTAGTCAAGAATTAGATGGCGCACTCAAACTTAGCATTCGTTTTATGCCACCTCTCGTTCCTTTGAGTGCTTAATCCAAAGAAAATTTGAAATAAAGAATGAATATAGACGCTATATCAACGGAAAGCATATTGATTCTTAACTATTACCATTGTGGCCACCTGCTTTATTGCTTCTCGAAGCCTTCTTCATACACAATGGAGAAAATGCAAATAGATAAATAAATAAGAAAATGGAAGCACAAGCAAGATGCATGGCGGCTCGCTTAAAATCATCATTCTTATCCGGACCACTGTATCACAAGTTTTTTGCGGCAACATAAACATACAAGAAAAGTTGGGAGATTAGGTCTCTTCGTCTGAGAAATTATCCTATATTTAGATCTTGACGTACTAGGCATAGCCCAACTAAAACGATGAATATTAAAATATAAATTCAAACCAAAGTTCTACTCTAATATCATAGTTTTGTTAGTGGGCCGCTCGAGTGTTGGTATGAAAGAGAAGATAATATTCTCGGATCAAGCAAATAAGAGTTAGTCAAAAAATAGAAACAAAGGAGAGTGCAAGTGCGATACTACCATTGACATTATTAAATTTTGATAGTGCCCAATTCGAATAAAAAAATTATTTGATTTATAAGACAAAAACAAAAGATTAACAAGACTTGACGAAGTGCTGATGTCGACAAAATTTAAAGAAATCATCATCTCTTACATTCTAATTGCAATAAAAAATTTCCAGATTATTTGGATAATTATATGAAACAATTTTTATCATTGAAAATAAAATGATAGTCAATCTAAGTTCCTCAAGGGGACTTGATTGATCACCCCTCGACTTTGGCTTCCTAAATTTGATATTGCTATCATATATATTATTTTGATGTTTGTTGTTTTTTTTTTTTTTTGGTGACCGGGATCCGCCGTAGTCGCCCTTGTCGGCTTACGCCGATTTGGGGTTTCACGTGCCTCCGCAGTGGAGGCCTAACAACAACTATACCTCGAGAGGCCCAACAACCTATTACCCCCCGCTTTAATCACTAAGAACGCAGAGTTTCGAATCCTTGACCTCCTTCGCGGCTGGAAAAGAGATCTCAACCAACTGCGCCGCCTATGGGTAGGTATTTTGATGTTTGTTGTTTGACTCACATTAGGCCAATTAAATTTATCTGATGCTTAAAAAGTTAGTCAGACTATATAATCTTTATTTTGCACCTACACATGCACAAAATTTTGAATTAGTCTAGGAGAATTACATTTGTGAATTTGTGAATCTGACACTTAACAATGGCATGCGCAAAAGAGTATTCAACAATGATACATAGTATAAGTTTTGAGAAAAATTACAAAAAAAGTCATAAATCTATTACTATAGCCAATTCAATCATAAAATTTTTTGATAATTTGTCAAAATAATCCTTCCTACTAATTTTGATTGGAAATCGATGATATGGATGCCGGCTATCCTACATGGTAATGATGTAAGATGACTAGTATTAAAGTGAACAATTTTCAAAATATTTTTTATTATTTTTCTTTTCTTTCTTTTTCCTTTTCAACTCTAGGCTACCAACCCTTGTCGGCTCAAGTTGGAAAAAAGAAAAGATAAGAAAATAAAAAATTATAAAAAAATTTAGAATATTAAAAAATATTGCAAAAATTAACCCTGTTTGCACTGACCGTCCTCGTGTCATGCAAGATGGCTAACACATGTCATCTAACAGAAAGATTTCATTAACAAATCGTCAAAAGGCTTAAGAGCAAATTGGTCAAAATGAAGAGTTAATAACTAAATTAGATGTCGTATAATAGGTTTATGACTTTTTGATAATTATCTTAATTTAATATTCATTTATGAAATAAAGCAACATCTCCAATCTATCCCCCTTCTTGATCACGCAAATAGTAGTCGCAAGTGTACCAAAAAATGTGGACGCAATTGCAAATAGAATTGTGAATTATATTCCCTATACGTAGGGTTTATTAGAATTTCAAATAATAGCTTAACATCTTAGGTGCTTCTATTAAATTTTAGTAGTTACTGAATTTAGTAGATTAGCTTATCGTTTTTTTCATTCAGTTTCCTTGTTTGTACTTTTAGTTTCCTTGGATTTCTTAGGGTTTACAAATTAAAAATTGGTCATGTTTTCATTGTAATTCAGCTTAGATCTACGGATGTGAAATAATGAATTGAAGCTTTTTTTCTCAGTTATTATGCAACTCTGCGTGTTCGCGACATACAACTTGTGCTTGGAAATCTAGTAATTTTTTTTTTTTTTTGGCTCTAGATTAGTGTTGTTAGGGAGTAGGGTGAGCGGTTCCCGATTCGCTACAGGTTCCGTTTAACCCGGAACCTACCCGGGTACATGTGTTCCTCATTTTTGGAACCTAGGCCTACCCGTCGTAATAACAAAGAACTGAACCTACCCTGTCACAGGTTCCGAGGGGTCGGTTCCAGTTCCAACAGTTCCAATAAGTTTTTTTTTCATTTTTAGTTTAAAAATGGAAATGAATGCGGCAATAATAAACAAACTTATCATTCATTGAAGAGAATATAATACAAACAGCATTTTAGAAGCAATAATAAACAAATTGAGTGAGCTTGCTATTACGGTAAGGCAAATGAGGAAACTCTTTTGGATATACGGATGCATGTAGAAACTTCAAGTGCTTCTGAAAGTTAAACTGACTTGAGCGCAATAACCAAGTTGTGTCTAGGCCCCAAGCATGGATCAAATCATTCTGAAGAAAGTTAAGAATGCACAGAGTGGTGAGTAACCAATCTGCCTCTGTAAAAGGTTAGGCCTAACTGAGTCACCCTATACCATCTATGAGTTTAAAATGTAGTGACTAATAATTATCATCCTCTTAGACACACACACAAATTATCAATGAGGCAGTTTCCTACTTTATTATTCTGGTCCATAGCAGACAGTTAGCATCCAATTCAAAGTCAAATTCAAACTCATACGATAAAGAGGCACTTGTGAGATCAAACAGGTCTTGGAGTCAAACTTTGGCAAAAGATAGTAGGACGTAAGATCACCTGTGAACAACTGTTCTCCTCCCACGTGCAGTGATTTGGTGATGCACCTCTGATTTCATTGGATCAAGGGCTGGTTGTGATATCTCAAGCCCTTCAGTCTTGATAATAGATATATACCTACAAGAATATGGTGTTATGGAGAAGGGAAGAGCCAAATATCTTGTCAAAGGCATTTTGAAGTTGGACCATACCATAATCATCATTTCAAGTATTGCACACAATTAATATAAAAAAAAAAATAGGTATGACACTAAATCATTGCCAAAAAAGTTGACTAGAAGTTTGCAAGGAAACATGAAGCTGAGTATGTCATTGCGCTACTACTTTGCTGATGAAAAACCAATTATAGAGACAAGATAAGCAAATTCAAGGCATTATAAAGAGGATTACCCAAAGAACTCTGTAGCACTTGAGTGAGCTTGCTATTACAGTAAGGCACATGAGGACTCTTCTGTGAAAGAGCAAAAATGACGTCTCCAAGGGCGGAGAGTGACTTGTTTATATGCTGTGCCTCTTTCAGTCTGTCACCAGTTACTTCTGACTTCTGAGCGGTCGACTCCTTCGCTTCCCACAAGATCTACCAAGTGAAGATTACCATGTGATGCGCTTCCAGTCTTCACATCTATCCCACGAACATGTACAGTGACGATACTGTCGCCACAAAATTTCAAATAAAATTACAGCTCAGAACCACAGAAATGCATTAGGATCTAGAACATCAATTGAAAACAGAACATCAGATCAAGAACTTGTGTGAGCAACTACTTCTTTCATTCAATGCGGTGGCACCAATGGCTCTATTCTTAAGTCCTATGTCCATTAGTTCCATAACATCCGAGCTTGCTCTCACAGGATGCATGCTAGCATCTGGAACAGCTAGACCACTTGCATGAGAGATTGATGAAATCCCTAGTGTAAGCATGTTAACGAAACCCAAGTACTTCTTCCTATTTAAGTTTGGAACTTCCATAATGAGAACAAACGAATCTTATTTAATTTAACTTAAAAGTAACTATAATGCTGCAAAAGGATATCTCTTCCAAGAGCCGTCACTGGAGAATAGATCTCGCACTTGTTCATTGTAGATCTCAATCATTTGAACCCAGATTTCATACACGATGGCTCTACTTCTGCTCTCAGACATATTGAAAAGGTCATTAAGAGCTCGATAGTTGACTTGACACCCCAGCTCTCCTCAGTCGCTGCACCAGGACCACTTTGGCAATGCCATCACATAACATTGAGTAAGTTTGTAAGACAAAACATTTATTGAGGAAATTTCAAATGTAGAGAGGACTTGTACCATCATGTAGGTTTTTCCAGAACCAGTTTGGCCGTAAGCAAATATGCACACATTGACATTATATCCGAAAGACGCGCTCGCGAATGCGGACCACAACATGCTGGCAACCCCAATTAGGGCAAAGAAAGAGAACGAGCGGGAGAGAGAACTCACGACGATGAGATCCTTGAGGTTACTTTGCTCCAGGGCTCCAAGACGTAGGAGAGGACAGGGCGGTTGGCCACTGGAAGCAGCGCCTTCGGCACCTCCTGCAACAAATTTGAACCGAGATGAAAAATAAAAACAAAGACGAAGACGGATGATAAAAGTCTTCGAGAATCGTTCTCTAAGTAGAACGCATTAGTTCCTCGGAGAAAATCTCCGAACCGCAGGAAGGTGGAGGGAGCGACCTTAGAGACAAGGGGGGACAAGCTTCTTCGAGAAGCCGCCGGCCAACACCACCACTTGGAAGGGACTTGAGGCCTAACTCTGTGTGGAGATCCGAGAAGGTGATCGCTCGATTCGTCGAAGAAGCGTTACCCGGAGATGTAGGTCTTGCCGGAGAGGAACTCGTCGAGGAAGTGTTACACGGAGATGTAGGTCTTGCCGGAGAGGAACTCGTCGAGGGACTTGAAGCCCAACTCCGTGTGGAGATTCGTCGAGGGCGAGCACTGAGCAGTGAGCAGATTCGTCGAGGAACTTGTCGAGGGCGAGCACTGAGCACTGAGCAGATTCGTCGAGGAACTCGTCGAGGCGAGCATTGAGCAGAGAGCAGAGAGAGCAGCGTCGGGCAAAGACAGAGAGAAGAAGTGAAGTGAAAGTGAAAACTGAGAGTCTGAGACTAGGGTAAATTAATTTGGGGCTTTTTTTTAACTGGTCCGGTTCCGGTTCCGGTTCATAGGGAACCGGAACCGGAACCGAGAACTCCACCCTCTCCTAGAAAGGGAACCGAACCCAACCTCGGCCCCCTTGGCCCTGAACCAACTGTAACCCTCCTAAGCGGCTCGCTCCCGTTCTACCCGGAACCACGCTCACCCCTGGAGTTAGGAGTGATTTAAGTTATTACGCTTGAAAAAAGGTAACTAACGTCCTATCCATTTAAAAATATGGGTCGATGTCCCATCTAGTTAAGAAAGGTAAATTGAAATAGTAGATCCACTCTCCAAACAGAGAGGATCTTGAAGTCCAATCTGAAAAACCCTATGCTTGAGGGTTCAAAAAAGCCCAAAGCTTAAGAAATATATCAACTACTTCAGAAATGGAGAAATAGCCGATTCTATTTCATTTATTTTCTTTGCATTTATAATGTTGGGCTTTACTAGAGATAGTGAGAGTCCTGGTAATCATCTGACAATCAATCTATCTATAAGAAATTAAGTAATCATAATGAGAGTCCTGGTAATCATCTGACAATCAATCTATCTATAAGAAATTCATAATCATAATGAAGGAGGGATTTCGTATGAGATTTAGGGTTTATGATATTCCATTCTTGGGCTCAGTCTTGACCATTGTTGTCTATTGGGCCGAGGAATAGTTCATTAATCAAAACTCCTGAAAACAGGGACAAGCCCATTAGAACAGCGACCAGACAACAATGGGTGCCTCGAAAAGAGAAAAACAGAGCTCTTGGTCCGAAATGCTGCTATGGAACCGACACATTGTGTCAAAGAATGAGCTTGATTGACAATTGGGTCCTTTCCTATCACCTACTCTTGCCGTATGAAAGGCAGAACCAAAGCAAAAACTCACTCTTACTTTGCATTCACTCTAGTCTAGGCTTTAGGTGAAACCCTCAGGTCAAAAGCAAAGTCTTTAACTGTCCAATGGAAAGTATAGCAATAAATACATGGATTAATGGCCAGATTTGGAGGGGAGATCTTATATTTATGCTTCTCAGTTCCTTTTCAAATTTGGCATATCCATCTCCTTATATAATTGTGCAGCGAATCAGATACGATGTACAAAGTCCTGCATGACACGAGTTGCTATGGTGTTTTAGCTTTCTCATTTCCCCCTATCGTTCTGTCTTTGATCCATTAAGAGGCTAACAGAGGAGATTGATTCCATTTACATGTGATAGGACGTTCCAACTATTAATCGTAGTTTCATCTAGATTAAGTTTGGTCAACACCTTCCAAGTAAATAGATTGATGATACCCGACTAGACTTCTTCAAAATCTATAAATGCATAGCCTCTTTTTGCTGCAACACTGCGGAAACTGCTTAACTATGAAAATAGGATCTTGCCTCTTTGCCAAATCTATAAATATAGGATCTGGCCTCTTTTGCCAGGACATTAGTCAGTTTTTTTCGCTCTACTGGATAGTTTTGCTAGGAGTTTGCATGAGACAAAATGAGATGGTAATTTTCGACAATGAGAAGGCAGGGCCTTTCATGAGGGGATGCATATCTGTCAAGGCTTTGCCTAAGAAAATATGTGTGAAAATGATTTCCATCGCAATGAGAGCGAAAGGAACTAGGGCAAGATCATCCCAGAAAATCATTCATTACTTAAAAGTGCGATTGGCTCTGACACGTGTTTCCTTATTCTACTACTTTCGACTGCTCTACAATGGTTTTGGTGTCAATGCAATTTGGGCAGTATTACGGTTGTGGTCATGTTCGAGTTCTCTATTGGTAGTAAGCTTTGATAGTTCACTAACTATTACAATGTGTCGTAATAGGACTTCGCAAACATCGTTGTTGTTCAACCTTTTTGTGCGAGCGACATCAGGAAAGGATTTAAACAGGATGTTAGCAACAAGTGTAACTGCTGCTATAGGAATTAGAACTCACAAAGTCCCAATTCTTTCGGGAACAACCATGGAGCCAATACTGTTAACTTTCTTTGTCTTCATATTAGGTTTGTCCTCACTAAAGAAGAAACTAGCCCTGTCTACCACTTACTAATGAATTTAACTAATGTTTTTGGTGTTATGAAGTTGCTGTTGTGATATTTACAAAGATTTCCTCCCTGAAATGAAGACGAGGCATGATTCTGGGCTCATAGTGTTCGATCGGACCTTCTGCATGGTATCCCGTATCCGGTTATCAAAGAGAATCAGGCAATTACAATAGCCTGCCAAAGAGTGTCGATCATCGTTCTCCCGGCAGTTTCACCGCCATTTTCGTGTGCATCTTCATTTGCCCAGTTTGGAGTGTGGTGGGAGCAGCTTCAAGATTTGATCACTCCAAACATGGATAAACCTCGGGTTTTTCCTAGAAGGTTTTGGTCAAATTTGAAAAATTACTCGAAATGAGCTCTATTGAGAAATAGAGATGGACTAACAAAATCTTTGCTTACAAGATTTGGAGATAAGTACTTCGGACTATCAAATGATGCGCAATCCAAGGAAGACGGCAGATCTTCTGCTTTTGAGTCATGTCGAACTCTATTGACGTCCAACGACAAGGAAGAGATGATGGTAAGTAAACAAGTTGTTTATCTTCAGCCAAATAAACAAGTTGTTTATCTTTGCCAGGAGAATGGATTTTAGGTCAATCTGATTCCATTTCTTTGCAGGTTAATTTAGCAAGATGGGAGCCTTGTCATGGTCAATTCTGGTTTCATCATCCTTGGAAGCATCATTTGAAAATTGGTCTAATTCGTCAGTGCGCCTACAAGATTGAAGTTCTCAATAGCTATCTTCACTCCTATACCCGGGTCCATTGCCACTATAGTTTCTTAATAGAAGCAGTCCTATTGATCTCACTAAGGCGCAACTCTTTGCGAACCGGTTGGTAACTTGACTTCGATAGATTTTGAACCATAAATGTTGGTGGTTGTCTTAAGATCATATAACCATTTCTCAGATAAATCATTCCTTTGATTGGCCACGAACTTGGTTAGAGCCAATGTTGATGATTAATGACTCATTGAGTACATGTACAAGCGCCCCCTAATGTTCAGAGGAAAGTTCAAGAACCCTGCATGAAGATTTCTGGTGGAGTCCGGCAAATGTTTGAAGGAAATCGCATCAGCCATTTAGATAATGACTCGACCATCAACGTCACCCGGTATCTATCTAGCTAACGCTGAGGCAGCTTCCAAAAAGAACTCAAGTTGTTGCTCGAATCGGGCTGGTGGGAAGGTGCAGATCTCCCTAGATATAATATTAGCTACGACTGTCGTCTTGCTGCTTATCGACATTGCAGAATGCCTACTGAAGATCTCTGAGGCCGTCAACGAATTGACCTTCTTGGCGCATTTTAAGTGCGCAGAGCCTGAGCTTTGCAGTCAATAGGGCGTCGACATATGACTCACCAAGGAAGCATCCAGCTGCTTTCTGACCATGGGGATGCAAACTCTTCAGCCACTTCTTGATGAGGATATGACTCACCTGTGATCACCATTGAAGGGCAGCCACAGAGTTCGAGCAAAAATGAGAATGCATCGCGACCACCGGGCGAAAATGGATGATGATTAGTCACCTACATGTCGCTAAACACACATCACAGTACAGTTCTGTGTTAAAAAATTGGAATAAAACCTCTGCTTAACCATCACATGTTGACTTTATTAGCTTTCCCTTTTCTGTCAAATTTCTTGGCCTTGAGACCCATCAGTACCACCACAGTCTCATTAAGCTCTACTTAGATATTTATTCTTGAAAATCAAAAGGCTGGCTAACACAAAGTGGGTCATACATGGTGGAAAGATTCACAAATTTGAATGGCAAATTGAAAGAGACAAAAATATCGTAAATAATTGTGTTAGTTCGTTTAGCGGAGATAATTTACGGAAAATATTTTTTCGGATTTTCCGAGTGTTCGTTTCTGGGCTTTAAAATGAAAAGTCTTACTAAAATAAAGGAAATGTTTTTCTACTTTTCAAATTTTCTCACTTATCCTATTTCACATATCTACAAATGCTCTTTCCTCTCATTTCTTTTATTTCTTTTCTTTTTTTATTGAAATTATCTTTTAATTATCTTTTTCTTTTTTAATTCGAATTATTTTTCATTTTCATTTTCATTTTCTTTTCTTCTTTTTCTTTTTTTGCTTCCCATCTCTTTCTCGCCAATGCTTGACCAAGTTGAATCTCAAACTCGCTTCTATCTCAAACTCACATTGTCGACCCAATGGTACCCGATCTGACATCACGCCGCCAATCCTGAGTTGAAAATATTTTCTTTATCAATATCTAAAATATTTTTCAAAATATTTTCAGATTTTAGCTAAATATAAAAATATTATTATTTTTCTAGAAAATGACACATGGGAAAATATTTTTTGAAAATGGCATTTTTCCACTAAACAAACGACGCTTATAACAAAAATGTCAAGGGAAATTAGAGATTACAGGCAAAAAGCATAAGCTGGCAAGCGCTTCCTCCTGCTGAGTTACAGCATCCTTTTGAGGATCAGAAGACGGGAAACATCATCAGCTGCTTCGCTATTCAACTCGAATGGCTGCCGCTCCTCTTCTTCCTCCGACGAACCGGGTCGGGACGCGGTACCCGGCACGACGGGATGCTAAGCCACGACACGGGGCGTGTTCGACACGGGGATCCGACCCGGGCTTCTTGGATGCTCGAGAAGCACCCGGAGAACTTCCTGACAGGGTCCGAACATGGTCTCGATCCTCAAGCGAGGACCCATCTCTCCCTTCATCTCCTGGCGGCACACTGCAACGCCTGCTCTCATCTCTCAGCTCCCTCTCTTTTCACTCTCCTGGTACTTTCTATGATTCTCTCTTGGTACCATGTTCTGTACTCTTGTTTTGTTCGTTGTTGTGTGAGAAAGCTCTGGATTGAAGTTGAATACGTATGGAGCGAACAGTGATTCGTTGGATAAAGGCTGC